>OX451735.1:747116489-748316489 GCA_948472305.1 Vicia faba | reverse complement strand
AGGGTTTTGCAGGAAAAGTTAACTCAACTTTGACCAAGCATAACTTTCTCATACTTTATTAGAAATGACCCATCCAAAGCTAATTTTTAAGAGTATGCAATTCCCTACAATCCATCTTCATCTTCCAAGTTCAAAATATGCACTCACAAGAAGTTATGAATTTGGACATTATAGGTCATTTTGAAAAGTCAACAAAATCACCTTTTTTGTCAAAGGTTCATACATGAGAATGGAATATCAAATTGAGATGATACCAAAAGTGTGTATTAGAGGACATTTCAAGCTTTCTAAAAAGTCCAATAAAACCTCCAAAGAGTCAAAATTGAGGAAGTTATGCATTGGTGAAGTTGACCCTTTTTGCAAAATTGCCAAAAGTCAACTATACCCAAAACTTCAAATTTTGCCAAATGGGCCCAATATTTTTCACTTGTTTTGAGTTGGCAAATAGCCCACGAGCTCTAGCCTTTGCCACTTGTCCATATCTTATTTTTATTATTTATTTTGATTTTTATTTGAATTAATTCAATTTAAATCAAAACAAATCATATAAAATCAAAAACATTGAAAACCAAATATTTTGTGATTGTTTCAGGTCTTATTACAGCTAGCAAATCATTCAAACTCGTGAAAGGCATTAGAGTGGACAAAAAGATTGAAAAAAGATATCTTTGGAATGATATTGAAAGTGAATCAAATCAAATAAAAAATCGTTGAAGGAGAAAGATTTGGATCAGTTTTGGAACCCTAATATATTCCTTGGTACATATAGAAAAAGCCAAACCTAAAAACAAGTTAGAGACATGCGTATGAGCAAGAACCAAAACTGGAAAAAAAAGCAAGAAAAGTGTGAGATCGAATTTGCACTTAGAGGCATCCTCAAGACTCTTTTCCTATCTCAATCGATTCATGGGACTCTCAGCAAGCTAAAGCGATCAAGATTCAAGCTTTTCAAGCCCCCAAAAGCTCTGTAAGTCGCTCACGACATAGCCCTGTTCTTGAATTCGTATTTCATAATATAGGCATTGTTAGGATGAATTAGCTACGTATTCTTGATCTATGGAAAATATGTAAGCTTTCTGCATCATTCAATTTCATTTATATGACCTGTAGAGAGTTTCACCATTGTTAGGTTTTTCGGTTCCGTTTTAGGGTTTTTGATTACAGGGAAAATCAGCCTTCGTAAGTGGTACCATCGTGTTCAGGATGATGAGACGAACTCAACCATGGAGTTAGGTTTCATTTATATGGCCCATGGAGGATTTTTGAATGAACCAGGCATATAGCTACGGACAAACGTCCGTAGGTAAAAGTCTGAAACTTTTACCCACGGAGAGAGGAAGGAGACGACTGCGTGTCACTCCCCCATTGGCCCATTCAAACGTTCAGCGCGCATTTACTTTTTGTTTTCCACAAATATTTGTTTTTACATATTATTATTGTTATTTCATTACTATACAACAAAAGCAAAGTGGCCTAGTGGTAGCCAGGCAGCGCTTAAGGCATTGGAAGGCTGGGGGTCAGGGGTTCGATCCATGCCTCCAGCATTTGTTATTTTCTTATTTTCTTGCAAGCGATTCAGTATGCACATGAAGCCAGGGTCTATCATACTCCCTCCAGATCTGGTACGCCAAGTGGCCAGATGGCCAAATCTGATGGCCATCCAGGAGAGACCTCCAAAAGCCAAGTCAAGCGTGCCACATAGGATCTCAAAAGTCAAACGGATTCCATCACTAATGGGCCCAGGAAATTGCTCTTTACACCCCCACATTGCAGGCCCAGTTTGTTTTTCTCTAATTCTTTTATATTTATCTTATTTAATTTTATTATTTATTTTACTAACCAATAATCATTTTCTTTTTATTAAAAAAATCACAAAAAACATTTTTCTATCCAATTAAATTCAAGATATTTATTTTTATTAAAAAAGGTAATTAATTTAATTAGGTTATTAATTTTAGACAACTTTAATTTCTTTTTACATAATTAAAATTAATTAGAATAAATAGGTTTTATTACTAACTTAATTATTTTATTTCTTTCCTAAAATAACAAAAACCCAAAAATATGTAATGTAATTATTTTTGTTAATTAATTTAATAACTAATTAATTTTGCATATTTAATTTCAAATACCTAATCTTTTTCTTAAGAAAAATAATAATCAAGAACAACAAAAAACAAGTTTTCTTTTCATTAGGATAGAAGGGTCAAAACCCTAATTTTTCGTCGATCTAATTTTTTCATCGTGCGCTTTATTATTATTTTACCCACTTATTGTATCTGCTCACAGTTTGTAATAATTTAATTAGGACATTTATTTTTACCGTTTTTAATTTTCAAAGGGTTTGTTTTTGGCTATGTAAATACCTGAAGCCTTATAATAGCGTAGTTTAATTTTCGCATTTTAAATTCCGCAAATTATTAACTGTTAGATGTATGAATAATTAGGGTTTGCATGACAAGAATGTATGACTAAGTTTAAAACAGTTAGATCACCCTAAATGTGCAAAGATAAATAAACTGAAATTGAATCATTCGCACATGCGCACTCCTAGGGTACACTCCCACTTGGTTGCCTTCGGTAAACGATCATTGAGTAAGGTTGCTTTAGTGGTCGCCCTTTTGTCCAAAGATCAAAGTTGCCTCGGAAAGGTTGCCTCGGGTATTGTTGCCTCAGATAAATGATCTAAGACATTAGGGTTACTACTAAGACGTCCTAACATTGCTTTAGTGACCATACGTCCCCTTCGAATTGACCCTCAAAACTCCAACGACGGTGCTACCTACTCACTAATAGTGGGATAACGCTGTCTAAAGGAAACAAACATAGAACGATTCTTTTTTCGAGTAGGTAGATTAGTTCTTAAGTACTTGCTCATTCCAAACAAAATTTTCACACTTACACTCATTTTCAAACAAAGTTTTCAAAAACACTTCATTACACTCTTGAAGACAGAAGCAAGAGTTAAATAGAAGTTAAAACAAAAACTTTTCAAAACCCACAAACACAAATAAAATAATTTTGAAAATGATGAGCAAGTACCTAAGAGCCCGTAGATAACTACGGATAGAAAGGGTGCTAATATCTTCCCTTTCTATAATCTACCCCCCGTACTCAGAAATATCTCGAAAAAAGAATTTTTCTGTGCTTTTTTCCTTTCCTTGTTGGATAAAATAAAATACGGTGGCGACTCTTGCTTACCGTAACATTTTGCAAACACAAACGCAAAATGCAAACCAGCAAATTCCTTAACGAAATTGGGAAACACGATCCCGGTTCTGGCCACCGTATCACAGAACTGGCGACTCTGCTGGGGATATAATAAGTGGGGTGTACCTTAGGATTAGTTCATCATAATGTTTTCAATTGTTTGATCTGTTTGCTTTACCTTTGTGGGTTTGTATCGGAGTTACTATAGATCCTAACCCGGATCTGGGGATACCTTTTAGGTAAGTAGCAATATACTGTGAGGGAACTGTACAGCGTAGACCGATATGGTTGAAGTAGTAGCTATGTTGGTGTGACACATTAGTTGGTACCGATATCCCTTGTGGAGGAACAAGGAGAGTATGGGGCTTCTAATGGGTCATTAAGCATCAACTGACCTTAGAACCTATAATTGACCAACTTGGCCATAGAAAAGTAGCAGTATGCTACACTCATTAAGACCATACTCTCGCGATGATTCCGGCCGCAAGAAAAGGTTGCTAAACTAGAATTATGACCGATCGAGGATGGTCAGTGATATTGAGATCCTCTAGAACCCGGTTACTATTACTAGGACAGGTTGAACCAACTAAACTGAAAGAGGGTAATACCTAAACTCCATGCCAGCCTGAAATTTAAGGGCTATTGTGTGACTTGTTTGCCCTTACCATGTTTGCTATCTGTGTTACCTGTGGTGTGTCCTTATCATGACATCATGCATCATGACATTGCATGCATATTTCATTAGACTAACCATTTCAAAGACCGAGGGGATTCATCTTTGTTCTGTTTTGCAGATCATGGCATCTATGTGCAGAAATACCATTCATATCAACTTCGTACAGATCCCTGCTCAACTTAGAGAGTTGGTTTCGAAGGTTCCTGATACTTCTTCCTTTGTCAGAAGACATGGTCATCTCCTCAGCCTGGTCACTTCCAAGTTGGATGAACAAATGATGAGCGTCTTGTTCCAGTTCTTTGACCCATTGCATCACTGTTTCACCTTCCCGGACTATCAGTTGGTCCCTACTTTGGAAGAGTTCTCTGATTTACTTGGCATATCTATTCTAGAGCAGACACCATTTACAGGTTTGGAGATAGCTCCTAGGCCATAGGATATTGCTTCAGCCTTCCATCTAACAAAGGCTAATGTAGTGTCTAACTGGGACATTCGAAGTGGGGTTAAAGGATTCCTGACTAAGTTCATGATTGATCAAGCTCAACAGTTCTGGGATAGTTTGGACTTTCAAGCATTTGAAGACATCCTGGCAATCCTCATCTATGGCTTGGTTCTGTTCCCAAATTCAGATTCTTTCATTGATGTGAACGCAATCAAGATTTTCATGTCCCGTAATCCAGTGCCCACTCTCTTAGGTGACATTCTACATGCTCTTTATGCCCGTACTGCTCGAAAGAGGGGAACCCTTATGTGTTTTGCACCACTGCTAGCGAGGTGGTTTATTTTTACCTCCCCAAATCTGTATTGAAGAATGAGGAAGGTATGGGTTGGGCCTACAGAATCATGTCCCTTGCTCATACGGACATCATCTGGAGTACTAAGGATATGGAAGAAGTAGCTATCATTGACCGGTGCAGAGAATATCCCAATGTTCCATTGCTTGGAATTATGGGAGGATAACCTATAATCCTTGTTTGGCCTTACGAGACTTTGGAGGAGCTCGAAGGAACAGTCCTCATGAGCTGCTGCTTCCTAACATTGTCTTTGACTTCATGGGGGGATGTTGAAGGACATCACCGCAGGTTTATACGAGCTTGGGACAGGGTCAACAGGTCTGATCCGCATGAGCTAGGAATGAAGACTTCTCTCCCGATGCAACCATATCTCCGGTGGGTTCGAGCCCGTGCTCAAAAGCTGGGGATGCCATACGAAGCTGTCTTACTGGTAATTGTGGAACATACTGATGAAGAAGGGGTTCCTCATATGGTCCTCCATCCATACATGCCTACTGACATTGGGGCATTGAAGAGATCTTGGATCCAGCTAAGGGAAGAAAGGGATACTTACAGAGAGAAGTATCATGAGAAGGAATGGAAGATCCTGAAGATTACAAGGCAGCTTGAGAATGAGAGGGTCCTCAACGATTACGTCAGCACCAAAGGAAAACGACCATGGGAGCGCTGATGTCTTTTGCTATTTCTAATTTAGATTTTATTTTCAGTATTCCTTTTGTAACGCCTTAAAGGCATTTGTTAAACATTGTTTCAAGTTTTTAATCTAATAAAGTGTGTTTCATTTTGGTTTGCAAATTTGAATCTCCCTAAGTCTTTGAAATCATTTCATACGCATTCCATTCCCATGCACCTCATTACAGGTACCCTTACAGGTTTCTCATCTTCTTCGCTGTTTATTTCAGCACAACATGTCTTCTGAAACACCTACTGATCAAGCCATCAAGGCTCTGCAAGCTCAGAATGCTCAGTTCCAGGAAATGTTCATGAACTTGGCCATGGGTCAACAAGATCTGAAGACTCTTATCTTGAAGGACAAGAAGAAGAAGAAGAAGAAGAAGAAGAAGAAGAAGAAGACGGTCCTCCTGAATATGGGTCACAGATTTGGGAACATGTTGCGAGAGGAAGTTGATTTGTCTCACTCATCTGGAGGGGGACAGAATCAAGAAGAAAGGAGGGCTCCTAGCCCTGTGGTTTTTTACAATGACACTGACTTTGATGAAGACTAGTATCCTCCTACCGAGGATAGATATAAGCAACTTGAAGACCAGCTAAGTGCAATGGAGATCCAGAAGATACCTGGGTTGGACTTCGAAGATTTGGGTTTGGCATCTGGGGTGGTGATCCCACACAAGTTTAAAGCTCTTATCTTTGCTAAGTACGACGGGGTCTCCTGTCCGAAGTTACACCTCCGCTCGTATGTCAGAAAGATTGAATCATATACTGCTGATAGGAACCTATGGGTTCATTTATTTCAAGATAGTCTGTCAGGGACTCAACTTGAATGGTTCTACCAACTGGAAGGAGCTAACGTCTGTAACTGGGAGGACCTTGCTGCTGCTTTTTACAAGCAGTACCAGTATAATGCCGACCTTGCTCCCACGCGTACCCAACTTCAGGGTATATCTATGGGTGCGAGCGAAGGTTTTAAGGACTACGCTCGGAAGTGGAGAGATATTGCTGGAAGAGTACAACCCCCTCTGGATGATAGGGAGTTGGTGGATATGTTTCTTGGGACTTTGTCTGGTCCATATTTCAATCATTTGATCGGAAGTTCATCGTCTGGGTTCACTGAATTGATTATGACTGGGGAGAGAGTTGAAGCCGGTATTAAGAGAGGCAAGATACAGAAAGGTTCTTCGTCGAGTGCAGAGAAGAAGCCTTTCAATAAGGAGTCTAGTGCTGTTTACAGCTCGAGGAGCCAAAATTGACCTGAGCACCTCCAAGCAGTTAATGCGGTAGTTATATCAAGACCAATTGTTGCCCCACAATGGAACAATCAGCAAAGAGTAGAGATACCGCAAAGGCAGTATACTCAGCTCAGTATGACTCTATCTCATATTCTGCCGCAATTGTTGAAAACCAACTTGGTGATTCCGAAGGAGGCACCAAAGAATCCCAACACCACATCACCGCTGTATAATCCGAACGCCCGCTATGCTTATCACTCTGATAGCCCAGGGCATGATACCAATAACTGCTGGGCTTTGAAGAATAAAGTGCAGGATCTGATTGATTCTTAGGAGATCGAGTTTGAAGCGCTGGAAAAGCCTAATGTCGTGACTGCTCCTATGCCCAAGCATGGGGTGAATGTTATGGATGATGACTTGTTTGTGACTTCCGTGAAAGACATTTCTACTATGCTGATGATAGTGAAGAAGAACTTATTATTGGCTGGTTTATTTCTGGGTTGTGGCGAAGGTTGCCACCTGTGTTCCGTCTTGCCTACTAGTTGCCATCTATTGAAGTCAGGTGTCCAACGCCTGATGGATAACAAAGAAATCTTGTTCGAGAAAACTTTGGTTCTATTGATTCTTGTTGAAGATGTTACCATGATTACCATTTCCGCCAATTCTTCCAAGGCTTCCTCGAGAAAGCCTGTTAGAATTACATCTGTTCCGAGAGTTGCTCCTTTGATTATTATTATTCCTGGACCTATCCCTTATACGTCAGATAAAGCTGTCCTGTGGCACTATAGGGCCGATGTGTATTATCATGGGATTAAACAAGACTTGAAGGATGAAGAGGATGATACTGATGTCAGCAACATTGTTGGGTCTAGAAAAGTCACCCGAAGCGGAATACTTTTCTCTCCTGAGATCTCCCCACCAACTGTTCAAAAGCCTGTTGCTATTAGACCTGTCATTACATCTGCTAGTGTCCCTGTTCATGTTCCAATCATTAGCCCTGTCGTCGAGTCATCTAACACTCGGGGCAAAGGGATCACCGGTGGGCCTGCCCAGACGGAGGCGCCGAAGAAGATTACTATTGAAGCCTCTAGACAGGAGGTAGAGGAAATTTTAAAGATCATCAAGAAGAGCGACTACAACGTAGTCGAACAGCTGGGGCAAACCCCGTCGAAGATCTCTATGTTGTCTTTATTGTTGTGCTCAGAAGCCCATGCTAAGGCTCTGATTGCTTTCTTGAAAACTGCGCATGTGTCTCAGAAGACGTCTGCTGATCAGTTCAAGGACTGTGTGGCTAGTTTGACCGCGGACAACGGGTTGGGCTTCTCCGACACAGACTTGACTGCCAAGGGAAAGAATCACAATGACGCTCTGCATGTTTCAATCGAGTGTAGGGGAACTACTCTAGCTCACGTTCTGGTGGATACTGGGTCCTCGTTGAATGTTTTACCCAAGAAAGTGTTAGACCGGTTAGACTGTGAGGGGTTGGTTCTGAAGCCAAGTAATATTGTGGTTAGGGCCTTTGATGGGTCCAAAAGGATGGTACATGGAGAGGTGGATGTTCCTGTTAAGGTTGGTTCCCAGACCTTCGCGTCTATGTTCTATGTGATGGACATTCGACCATCTTATTCTTGTTTGCTGGGTCGTCTGTGGATTCATAAAGTTGGGGCAATAACTTCTACGCTCCATCAGATGTTAAAATACCCAGTGAAGGGGAAAATTGTTACAGTACAAGGAGAAGAGGAGTACATGGTGAGCCACCTTAACTCTTTTTGGTATGTGGAAATGGACGGGGAGTTCATTGAAACCCCGTGTCAACATTTTAAAGAAGTCCCCCAGACTCTGGAGTCGACTGAAACTGTTGTTGAAGATCCTCCAATGAAGATGGCTTCCCTCAAGGATGCCCGGGCTGTTATTGAAAAAGGTGGGTGTGCGAATTGGGGCCAACTCCCTGACTTTGCACACAAGACTGACAAGTTTGGTTTGGGTTTTACTGCAGAATCTCAAAGGACTGTTCGGCGTGCGCGGATTGGAAGACCTCCCCTGCATATTACAAATCCGGAAGTGAATGCAATTGAGGATGATGATGAAGAGTCTGAGTTTGACAGCTGGATTTACCCGACTACTGACGGTGGATTAAGCAATTGGACGGCAAAGGACTTCGTGCCAATTTCTTTTATTACACAGTAATAGACTTTTGTTTTGGATTTGTAACAAACAATTTAAAACTTTACGGCCCGATGCCTTGCCCGAGACACCGTGGCTTTGTTTGAGGGTTTATTGTGTGTCATTTCCATATATCATCAATAAAAGCATTGGATGTTTTCTTGCATTATGAATTTTGTGCTCCTTGTTTTTCTTTTCTATCTTGCAAAACAGCTATTTGTCTTACACACACTCACATAATACAGGTCTATATCCACTCTGGATCCCACTGATAATGACTCTGCTACTTCCAGTTATGACTTCGAAAGTCCGATCAACCAAGACGGGGACGAAGGTAAGGATGATTGTGAAGTGCCTGGGGAACTTGCTAGATTGTTACTTCAGGAAGAGAGGGCCATACAGCCACATGAAGAGTCAGTGGACACAGTAAATCTGGGTACAAAGGAAGACAAGAAAGAGGTCAAGATCGGTGCAAATCTGGAACCTGGTGTTAAGCAACGGTTGATACAAATGTTGTGTGACTATGTTGAGATCTTTTCCTGGTCTTATGAAGATATGCTAGAGTTGGATACTGATATTGTGGTTCACCGCCTACCTACAAAGGAAGATTGTCCTCCAGTGAAATAGAAAGTTTGTCGAATACGCCCAGAGATGTCTGAGAAAATCAAGGCTGAAGTTATGAAACAGTTTGATGCCGGTTTTCTAGCAGTTACTTCTTACCCACAGTGGGTGGCCAACGTGGTTCCGGTGCCGAAGAAAGATGGTAAGGTTCGAATGTGTGTTGACTATAGGGATCTGAATAGGGAGAGCCCTAAGGATGATTTCCCTCTGCCTCATATCGACGTTCTGGTTGACAACATTGCACAGCAGAAGGTCTTCTCCTTTATGGATGGTTTCTCTGGTTACAATCAGATTAAGATGGCTCCCGAGGATATGGAGAAGACAACGTTCATCATGCAACGGGGTACCTTTTGCTACAAAGTCATGCCTTTCGGATTGAAGAATGTTGGGGCAACGTATCAGCGCGCCATGATCGCTTTGTTCCACGACATGATTCATCATGAGATTGAGGTATACGTCGATGACATGATTGTAAGGTCCCAGACGGAGGAGGAACATCTTGACCATCTTCAGAAGCTATTTGACAGGCTGAAGTTGTACAAGCTAAGGTTAAACCCGAACAAGTGCACCTTCGGGGTGAGGTCTGGTAAGCTGCTGGGTTTCGTCGTTAGTGATAAAGGTATTCAAGTGGATCCTGCAAAGGTGAAGGCTATACAGGAAATGCCAGCTCCCCAAACAGAAAAAGAAGTCAGAGGCTTTTTAGGACGTATGAACTACATTTCCCGGTTCATTTCACGTTTAACTGCTACTTGTGAGCCAATCTTCAAGCTGCTGAAGAAAGATCAAGTGGTAAGATGGAATGATGAATGTCAAGCCGCTTTCAAAAGGATAAAAGAATATCTCCAAGAGCCACCTATTCTGATGCCTCCAGTTGAAGGGAGACCTCTGATCTTATACTTGACAGTACTCGATAATTCAATGGGGTGCATGCTGGGACAGCATGACGAGTCTGGCCAAAAAGAGCATGCTATTTATTACCTTAGAAAAAAGTTTACCGACTGCGAGACCCGATACTCGTTGCTTGAGAAAACTTGCTGCGCTTTGGCATGGGCTGCTCGCCGGCTGAGACAGTATATGCTGACTCACACTACTCTATTGATATCAAAGTTGGATCCAATCAAGTATATCTTCGAAAAGCCTGCCTTGTCCGGAAGAATAGCAAGATGGCATATGATCTTGACTGAGTATGACATCCAATACACGACCCAGAAAGCAATCAAGGGAAGTGTGTTGGCAGATCATTTGGCACATCAGGCAGTGGATAATTACCAGTCTATGAACTTCGAATTCCCGGATGAGAACATCATGTTGGTGACTGACTGTGAAATACCTGGACCGGATGAAGGACCTGAGGAGGGATCCCGATGGTCTATGTACTTTGATAGAGCTTCAAACGCTTTGGGTAATGGCATTGGCACCGTGATCATATCTCCTGAAGGCTCTCATACTCCGTTCACCGCCCGACTATGTTTCAACTGCACCAACAATATGGCGGAGTATGAAGCGTGCATCATGGATCTTCGAGCAACTATTGACCTAAGGATTAAGTTCTTGAGTGTATTCGGATATTCCGCTCTCGTGATCAGTCAGATCAAAGGCGGGTGGGATACGAAACACCCGAATCTTATTCCTTACAAGGAGTATGTATTGACTTTGCTTCCACACTTCGAGGAGATAACCTTTGAACACTTTCCTAGAGAGGAGAATCAGTTGGCGGACGCGTTAGCTACGATGTCTTCTATGTTCAAGGTCAGATGGGACAGTGAAGCTCCCCAGATTACCATTAAGAGGCTGGACGAACCTGCACATTGCTGTGACATTGAGACTGAAGAGGTAATGGATAAACCTTGGTTTCACGAGTTAAAGAGGTATCTTGAGGCTCAAGAGTACCCCGAAGGTGCATCTGTTAATGATAAGAAGTTTCTGAGGAGGTTCGCGGAGAAGTTCTTCACCAGTAATGACATCCTTTACAAGCGTAATCATGATTCAACCTTACTGCGTTGTGTGGATAAGAACGAGGCAGAAAGGATTATGGCAGAGTTACATGAAGGTACTTTCGGGACTCATTCTAGTGGATACACCATGGCGAAGAAAATCCTACGGGCAGGATATTATTGGTCTACCATAGAAGCCGACTGTTATCAGCATTCTCGGACCTGTCATAAGTGCCAAGTCTATGCTGATAAGGTGCACATACCTCCAGTTCCTCTGAATGTCTTGACAACGCCTTGGCCTTTTGCAATGTGGGGCATCGACATGATAGGCGAGATCAGACCTACTACATCCAACGAGCATCATTTTATCCTGGTAGCTATTGATTACTTTACAAAGTGGGTTGAAGAAGCTTCCTTTGCTACCGTAACAAAGAACGTCGTGGCACGGTTTATTCGGCATAATTTGATATATCGATACGGTGTACCGGAGAGGATCGTTACAGATAATGGAACAAATCTCAACAATAAGATGATCACCGAGCTCTGCAAGCAGTTCAAGATACAGTATCATAACTCTTCTCCTTACCGGCCGAAGATGAATGGGGATGTTGAAGCGGCTAATAAGAACATCAAGAAACTTGTGCAGAAGATGACGGTGAAATACAAAGACTGGCACGAGATGCTACCGTTTGCTCTTCATGGGTACCGTACCTCAGTGCGAACGTCAACAGGGGTAACACCCTATTCCTTGGTATATGGTATGGAGGCAGTCTTACCCATTGAAGTTCAGATACCCTCCCTTCGGATTATGAAGGATGCAGGTTTGAGCAATGATGATTGGATCCAGACCCGGTTTGATCAGCTGAACTTAATTGACGAAAAGAGACTTACTGCTATTTGTCATGGTCAGACGTATCAAAAATGGATGATCAAGGCATTTAACAAGAAAGTTAGACGACAAGAGTATCAAGTTGGGGATCTGGTGATTAAACGCATCATACTACCTCAAGGTGATCCCAGGGGAAAATGGACCCCTACTTACGAAGGGCCATTTATGGTTAAGAACATTTTCTCAGGAGTAGCTATGATTCTAGCCACCATGGATGGTGACGACCTTCCTCACCCCGTCAATGCAGACATAGTGAAAAAATACTATGCATAATCAAAGACCCGCTAGGTCGACTGGCCTAGGCAAAAATAAGGGCTTCCCGACGAACCAAAAGGCTTCGGGCGAAAGTAAGGGATGAAAATGAAAAAATCTGTACACCCGGCAAGTCGAAAACCTGAAAAGGCAGCTTGGGCAAAAAAGGGTATCCCGGTGGACTGAAAACCCGAAAGGGCGTTCCAGGCAAAAATTAGGGATTAAAGCGTAACACTATGTCTCATTGGATCACCTTGCAACCAGACTTCGGTATCAACTATCAAGCTCGGACTGCACTAATCAGTCTGATCCACCTTCAACCAAGTAGCAAAGTGATGAGATGTTCGAGGATATAAAGGCAATAGCAGAGTTGGAACCCAGTGGGATTATTCACATAGCTGCTTTTCTTTGTTTTTCACAAATTGTATAAATTCTATTTGTTCTACGGCGTTCTCTTACTAGGACGTCAGCCTCTTGTGCAAAAACGCCTATTTACAGGCCAAATTTCAAAATCAATACAATTCATTTTCACAAATAAATTTTTCTTTTGCTGTTTTGTTTTGCAAGAACGTCCAATGTTTATTTTTGATATATGCATTTGACATTAATTGCTGCTCATGAATATTTACATGCGAAACAAAAGACGATTACTCGTAATATCAGAGACAGGGGCAAATAAGAATTGTCCGGACCCTACAGTTGCTTTATCCACCAGGTACAGGGATAGATTTAGCTGAAGAATATGACTAAGGTACATTCCCTCCCCGCAGAGTAAGAGAAAGACAGTAATGTTAACTCTTCCCAACTGAGGCTCGCAACCGCAAATGAGTCGGTAAAATTCTCCCCAAGCAGAGTTTATCCATCATCAGCACTAGACAATTATCCCCAGCGGAGTATGGAAAATCTTCCCCAGTGGAGTTTGGAGAATCATCCCCAGTAGACTCTGGAAGGTTGTCCCCAGTAGAGTCTAAAAGGTTATCCCCAATGAAGTCGCAACTGGAAAATCATCCCCAGTGGAGTTCATCCCTTCCACAGACAGAAACTCAATCCCCAATAGAGTTTATTATCGCCAACAACGGTAATTCATCCCCAGCTGAATTTATCAGCGGAATCCTCAGTAGAGCATGTCCTCCCCACAAAGTCATTTCCTCATCAATTTATTCCCCAACAGAGTTATCCTCTCCTACAGTTTTTTTCTCACAATCATCTTCATTCGCTATCCCCAGCGGAAACGAAGAATTCAACTCTTTTCTCCAGCAGCTATCTGGGATTTATTTTCCCCGACTAAAAACACCACATTTCCATACATCATGACACATGCATATACGCATCATACAACACAATCTCATTTATTTTGAGAACATCATTGCTTGATACATATCATGCATTACATACAGCTAACCTTTACCTTTCAGGAAAGATACAATCAATTTCTCACAAAATTCAAGCTATGAAGCCTTTTCCTCAGTTGATTAACGGATGACTGAAGTTCCTAAATGTCAACAGAGATGTTTTCCTCAGTTGAATAACGGATGACTGAAGTTCCTAAATGTCAGCAGAGATGATTCCTCAGTTGAATAACAGATGACTGAAGTTCCTAAATGTCAACAGATATGTTTTCCTCAGTTGAATAACGGGTGACTGAAGTTTATAAATGTCAGCAGAGATGATTCCTCAGTTGAATAACGGATGACTGAAGTTCCTAAATGTCAACAGAGATGTTTTCCTCAGTTGAATAACGGATGACTGAAGTTCCTAAATGTCAACATAGATGTTTTCCTAAGTTGAATAACGGATGACCGAAGTTCCTAAATGTCAGCAGAGATGATTCCTCAGTTGAATAACGGATGACTGAAGTTCCTAAATGTCAGCAAAGATGTTTTCCTCAGTTGAATAATGGGTGATCAAAGTTCCTAAATGCCAATAGATATGATTCCTCTATAGAATAACGGACGATCGAAGTTCCTAAATGTCAATAGAGATGATTCCTCTGTAGAATAACGGACGATCGAAGTTCCTAAATGTCAATAGAGATGATTCCTCTGTAGAATAACGGACGATCGAAGTTCCTAAATGTCAATAGAGATGATTCCTCTCTAGAATAACGGACGATCGAAGTTCCTAAATGTCAATAGAGATGTTTCCTCTATAGAATAACAAACGATCGAAGTTCCTAAATGTCAATAGAGATGTTTCTTTAGTAGAATACAGACAACCGAAGTTCCTAAAATTCTCACCAGCAGAATAACGGACGACCTAAACTCCTAAAATTCCTCTTCTTTCAACAAATATCAGTTTTCCCCAGCGGAGTCTTCCTCAACGACCTGTACACAAGCTCTCGCTAAGGAATCTCTTACGCGATCGACACTCTTTCATATGGCATCTTTAAGCCCATCCCCTCGTCAACAATTCCCAAATGGCATATGTAAGCCCATTCCCGACATCACAAGATAATTACTACTTCATGCGAGTGCAAATTTCTGGGCACTCTAGTGTTCAATCATCTTCCACCTTCAGATCACGAAAGGCCGACAAGCCAATCTACATCCTCAGGTCTAAGAAGATTGAACAGGGGCAGCTGTTGTACCCCAAAATTTTCCCTCCCATATTTCTCAAAATATTTCAAGAAAGATCTCCAAGTTGCTCAAGGTAGTCCAAGGGTTGGCCAGACAAGCTCTCTCCTAAGGCAGTCTACCTCAATTTAGGGTTTCATGTTGCATCAAGATACTTGAGTCCAAGTGATCCCAAATGCTCACAAATGTCCTAATATGTTCTCAAGATCATCCATGTCAAGTTTCAAGCCTTGCAGAGGAAGTTTGCTCAGTCAATTGCTCAAAGGTCCAAAAATCGACTGTGCTAGGGCAAAAGTCAACTGTGGCCCACATACAGTCAAACTTCAAGATTTTTGGTCAACATTATCATTTTGAAGGATATTTCATCATTTGATCAAGGGTTGATCATGATTCATCAAGGATTGCTCATAATTCATCAAGACTCAAAAGTTGCTAAATTAGGGTTTTGTAGGAAAAGTCAACTCAACTTTGACCAAGCATAACTTTCTCATACTTTATGAGAAATGACCCATACAAAGCTCATTTTTAAGAGGATGAAATTCCCTACAATCCATCTTCAGCTCCCAAGTTCAAAATATGCACTCACAAGAAGTTATGAATTTGGACATTATAGGTCATTTTGAAAAGTCAACAAAAACACCTTTTTTGTCAAAGATTCATACATGAGCATGGAATATCAAATTGAGATGAGACAAAAATGGTTGATTAGAGGACATTTCAATCTTTCTAAAAATTCCAAGAACACCTCCAAAGAGTCAAAATTCAGGAAGTTATGCATTGGTGAAGTTGACCCTTTTTGCAAAATTGCCAAAAGTCAACTATGCCAAAAACATCAAATTTTGCCAAATAGGCTCAATCTTTTTCACTTGTTTTGAGTTGGAAACATATCCCACGATCTATAGACTTTTCCACTTCTCCATATCTTATTTTTATTATTTATTTTGATTTTTATTTGAATTAATTCAATTTAAATCAAAACAAATCATATAAAATCAAAAACATTGAAAACCAAAGATTTTGTGATTGTTTCAGGTCTTATTACAGCTAGCAAAT
Organism: Vicia faba; assembly: GCA_948472305.1. NCBI lineage: Eukaryota > Viridiplantae > Streptophyta > Magnoliopsida > Fabales > Fabaceae > Vicia > Vicia faba. The sequence goes on along the minus strand of OX451735.1, from coordinate 748,300,417 downwards.
CATTCAAACTCGTGCAAGGCATTAGAGTGGACAAAAAGATTGAAAAAAGCTATTTTTGGAATGATATTGAAAGTGAATCAAATCAAATCAAAAATCATTGAAGGAGAAAGATTTGGATCAGTTTTGGAACCCTAATATATTCCTTGGTACATATAGAACAAAGCCAGACCTAAAAACAAGTTAGAGACAGGCGTATGAGCAAGAACCAAAACTGAAGAAAAAAAAGCAAGAAAAGTGTGTGATCGGATATGCACTTAGAGGAATCCTCAAGACTCTTTTCCTATCTCAATCGATTCCTGGGACTCTCAGCAAGCTAAAGCGATCAAGAACCAAGCTTTTCAAGCCCCAAAAAGCTTTGTAAGTCGCTCACGACATAGCCCTGTTCTTGAATTTGTATTTCATAATATAGGCATTGTTAGTATGAATTAGCTATATATTCTTGATCTATGGAACATATGTAAGCTTTCTGCATCATTCAATTTCATTTATATGGCATGTAGTGAATTTCACCATTGTTAGGTTTTTCGGTTCCGTTTTAGGGTTTTTGATTACAGGGAAAATTAGCCTTCGTAAGTGGTACCATCGTGTTCAGGATGATGAGACGAACTTAACCATGGTGTTAGGTTTCATTTATATGGCCCATGGAGGATTTTTGAACGAACCAGGCATATAGCTACGGACAAACATTCGTAGGTAAAAGTCTGAAACTTTTACCCACGGAGAGAGGAAGGAGACGACTGTGTGTCACTCCCCCATTGGCTCATTCAAACGTTCAGCGCGCATTTTCTTTTTGTTTTCCACTAATATTTGTTTTTACATATTATTATTGTTATTTCATTACTGTACAACAAAAGCAAAGTGGCCTAGTGGTAACCAGGCAACGCTTAAGGCATTGGAAGGCTGGAGGTCAGGGGTTCGATCCCTGCCTCCAGCATTTATTATTTTCATATTTTCTTGCAGGCGATTCAGTATGCACATGAAGCTAGGGTCTATCATACTCCCTCCAGATCTGGTACGCCAAGTGGCCAGATGGCCAAATCTGATGGCCATCCAGGAGAGACCACCAAAAGCCAAGTCAAGTGTGCCACATAGGATCTCAAAAGTCAAACGGATTCCATCACTAATGGGCCCAGGAAATTGCTCTTTACACCCCTACATTGCAGGCCCAGTTTGTTTTTCTCTAATTCTTTTATATTTATCTTATTTAATTTTATTATTTATTTTACTAACCAATAATCATTTTCTTTTTATTAAAAAAATCACAAAAAAACATTTTTCTATCCAATTAAATTCAAGATATTTATTTTTATTAAAAAAGGTAATTAATTTAATTAGGTTATTAATTTTAGACAACTTTAATTTCTTTTTACATAATTAAAATTAATTAGAATAAATAGGTTTTATTACTAACTTAATTATTTTATTTCTTTCCTAAAATAACAAAAACCCAAAAATATGTAATGTAATTATTTTCATTAATTAATTTAATAACTAATTAATTTTGCATATTTAATTTCAAATACCTAATATTTTTCTTAAGAAAAATAATAATCAAGAACAACAAAAAACAAGTTTTCTTTTCATTAGGATAGAAGGGTCAAAACCCTAATTTCTCGTCAATCTAATTTTTTCATCGCGCGCTTTATTATTATTTTGCCAACTTATTGTATCTGCTCACAGTTTGTAATAATTTAATTAGGACGTTTATTTTTACCATTTTTAATTTTCAAACGGTTTGTTTTTGGCTATGTAAATACCCGAAGCCTTGTAATAGCGTAGTTTAATTTCCGCATTTTAAATTCCGTAAATTATAACTGTTAGATGAAGTGGTGAAAAACACAAGAAGGGGGGGTTGAATTGTAAAACTGAAATCTAAAGCAATGAACAAGATATTTTTATCCTGGTTCGTTTGATCTTAAACTACTCCAGTCCACCCGTCAAGGTGATTTCGCCTCTCTCCAACGAGGTCTTAATCCACTATATTCAACTGAATATTACAGACTGCTTTAACAACTGCTAAAGCCTTCTTAATTCAAACCACAACCCGGTTTGTCAAGGTAACACTTTCTTACAAAGAGATAAAACTATGTGTGTGGATGTTTTCTACAAAACTTTATCACAACTGTGATGTATACACAAATTGAAGCTTAGAAACTAGATTGCTAAACAGTGATGGAATATCAGAGTGTGTGGTTTAGCAAAACTGGTAGAACGAAGATTATGGTTCAGCTTTTGTGTGTGTAGAGATTTGGAGAGCATTAACCATTTCAATCTTCAAAGCCTTGTTTATATAGCATTGGGATGATGAACGTTGGATGCAATATTCTTGATTCAATGCTAATAACAAGCTTTCCTTATTGAGCAGATCTTGTCTGGAATGAGGCCGTTGGAATTAATTCGCTTTCAATGCACAGTGTCGTTGCTTACTTAATGCAAGTTCTGGCTTGGCTCATTCTGACTCTGCTTCGCTGCTGATGAACTATTGTGTTTCTTTATCAGAGTGTTGAGCGCAGTCTTGTTCATCAGGCTTCAGCATGTACGTGAGTTGATCATCTGATTTTATCATTCTGATATAGCAACTTCTGATGCTGGTGTCTGAAATCAAGTTCTGATGCTGAATAGATGTGATCTTGCTTATTTCAATCAGAGTATCTGCAAGTCAGAACATAATAATTTTAGGCAGCAGATAGTTCATACATGAAACTTATAAATACTATATCTTTTCACTTTGTTATCATCAAAACTTAAATATAGGGTAGTAGATTCAAACTTTGTTCTAACAATCTCCCCCTTTTTGATGATGACAAAAACTAGATATTTTAAATGAAAATAACATGAAAAGACATCTGGAATATGTATCAGAATGAGAAGCAAATGAATAATGAGTAAGGAGATACTCCCCCTGAGTTTATTACTTCCCTTTGATTATACGTGTTTCTTCAGGATCAGATCTTTTTGCCTTTATTTGAACATCAGAGTATCAGAGTCTTTGACTTATCAGAAGCTTTATGTCAGAGCAGAGCTTCAGAGCTTATCTTGTCAGAGCTTTGCTTTGGATCAGAACTTCATAGTGATCAGAGCTTCTAGTCTTCAGAGTGTCCAGGAGCTTCCTTGTGCCTGTAGACTTTAAGCAAAACAGAAAAAAAATTTCAAGTAATAGAGTTAGAATGTTTGAGAATTTCTGTCTAGTTAGCCGTTATTGATTTAAATATCATTCTTGTTCTCCCCCTTTTTGTCAGCAATCAAAAAGTGTTGGTGATGTGCTAAAACAATGAAGATCAGAAAAACTAATCATATTAAGATAGTTCAGAATAAAAACAAGAAAATATTACAAAACATAATCAAACAGTACATCAGAAAATCAAGGAAAACATGAAAAAGGTCATGCAAGAAAAAAGAATTAAGGTTGAGGAGGCAAGCGTGTGAACAGGTTCTCCAGCATGGCTTGAATCTTTTCAGCAGTCTCATTCTGCTTATGCACCATGCTGACTACAGTGTCAATCTTGCTGTCCTGCACATCCATTCTCTCTTTCATCTTCTAATCGTTTTCATCCATCCGCTGCTGCAGACGCATGTCATTCAGCCTTAGTTCTTCCAGAGTCTGCCTGTCCAAGGCAGCTTGAGAAGCATCAGAAGCAGGAGGCTTCTGAGAACTTTCAGCGACATCCTCTGCTTGACTTTCTTCAGCTTGAATGGTCTTGTCTTCTTCTGATTGAATGGTCTTGTCTTGCACCTTTGCAGCTTGCTGTTTCTCAGACCAAGGTTCACTGTCCAGAGGGAGCACGTCCTCTTTCAGAAGCATACTTCCAACTTCATTCAGAAGCTTGCTAAAATTTTGTTGAGCCTGCTCATAGTTGATATCCTGCAACTTGAGGGCTTCAGCACGTACCCAAAGTCTGAATTGTGACCAGAGCTGATCAGAAGCAGCTGGGTCAATCATCCCAGGACAGACTTGCTTTAAAGAAGCAATCCATTGCAGCACACCTGTTTAAAAATTCAAAATACCAGAGCCAACATCTGGTTGCTTTGGTTTTGGGATGGCAATTTTGTGTTTCAGATCAGCAAGACGGTCAAGACTGGTTAAGTCAATGAAAGTACTGCTGGGGTTTTCAGAGGTTTTCTGAGCAGCTGTTTGTTTAGGAGAAGGAGTATCAGAGTCAGATATTTCGATTGGAGTGGGTGGTGTTTTGGGAGTATTTGGTGGTGTCGATTCTGATGAGGATGGTAACTGGGGCATGATAACAGTTGTTCCACATGGCAGCTGGATTGCCAGTGGTGAAGGTTGAGGTGAATGAGGTTCAGATTGGTGAGGAGAAGGAGTTTCAGAGTGGTGAAACTCTGTTTGTGGTGAGGGTGGATTAATTTCTGGTTGGGGAGAGGGATTTGGAATCTCTGATTGCTCAGGGATCAGAGGTTCTTCTGAGAGTGGTTGTTGTTGTTCTGGTTCTTCAGCAGATTGCTGTTGTTCTGGTTGTGGAGGAGGAACATTTAGTGGTTCAGAGTTTGGTTGATCAGAGGCATGTTGATCAATATCAGACAGCACTTGGTCAAGTGCTGATGTTGTTGAAATTGTTGGTTGTTTGGGGTGTTTGGTTCTGGGTCTTCTGAGTTTTAATGCCTCAGAAGGGTCTTCTTCTTGAACAGTTTCATCTATGGTAGGGATGGGAATTGATATTCTATGAGAGGTTTGAGGAGGGATAGATGCTGGAATAGTAAAAGAATTTGAAACAGGGGCAGTAGATGAAATACCTCTTTTCTTTGGAGTCTGCTGAGATGATCCTTCTGATGGTGCCTTCCTCTTCTTTGTCTTCTTCAGAGTCACTTCTGGTTGGGGTTGATGCAGATCTCTGATATTCAGCTTTGGATCTGTACCATCTGCCTTGCACGCATCCAAGTACCTGAGAATCACCTCTGGTTTGGATTCAATTTCAGAAAATAACGGAAAATCACTCAGAGGCACTCTTCTGCTGGAGATATCAGCAGTGGAAGTAGCTCTGGGTTCCTTCTGAATATTCTCTATCAGCTTCATCTTTTCAGGTTCTTTGCGTTCAGAGGTTTCCCAATTGTTGGTTCAATAGTGCTTAGTTCCTGAGCTTCTATCAGATGCTCAATCAACCTATTCTCTGTCAGAATATCTGATATCAACCTTCCAAAAGGTATCCAATCCCTCTTGGTTCTTTCTTCTTCCCTTGTTTCTTTCACACTGGTTCTGAGATGGTTGAACAGGAAGTGAGCCAGATTGATCTTTATCTTCTGATCAATAAAGTAGATCAGAAACTGCTTATCCACATTTATGTAATCAGGAGAACTTGTTGGTTTCCTGTGGTTGAAGCACCCCAGAATTATCTTAGCCCACACTCTGAAATGATCCTTCAGATCTTTAATTTTGCTGTCGGGCATCCCAAGAGTGAAAATCCTGTTAGCTACCACACCTATATCAGCACATCTTTCAGCCATGTCCACACAACGGACGCCACCACCACTCTGACCGATTAGCCTTGCAATGAGATCTTCAGTAATCACAATCTTCTTCCCCATAACAGAGGAGGTGACTAGATGTGTTGAAACCTTGGCGTGAATCCAAAATTCCTTGACCAGCGCTGGGAATGTTGGTCCAACCAACCTATCGAAATACCTTTCCCACTTTTGAGCCCTAACTTCTTCAGTTAGGTCAAAACCATTCTCCTTCAAGCTTTCAAAATCAATGATTAACTCAGAAAGCACTTCAAGATTCTTCACCGGAGTGAGGAGAGTTCTGAGTGGCACTTGATATTGCTCAGATGATGCTTTCTTTTGAGTACCTGCAGAAACTCTGCTGGAGGTTGCCATGTTCACACTAAAAGGGTTTTGAGAATGAACTGAGAAAAAAAGGTTTACAAGAGATGAACTCAGAAATATGCAGAAAATGCTTGAGTATTAGTGAGAAAGCGTAAAGAATAAGAATGAGAGATTAATGTGCTTAAATAGAGTTTTCAAAACTATTTTGAAAAGATAAATGTTTTTTAAGAGAGAGAAAAATCATGATTGCCATTTAAAAGCATGATTACTTTTCATTAAATGCTTGCTGATTTTGGGGGATTTGAGAAAGATACTTAAAAACGGTTACCAGACATGTGTCTCAATGCACCCAGTCAGCGCTTTGCCTTCTCAGAAGCGTGCACGCGTTCTGCTTCAGAGATATGCTGATGATTGGATGACACTTGTTTGATGTAGTGATCAGCACATCTGTCTTTGAGCTTAGACTCTCAGATCTTTAGACTTGCATCTGATACAATCTGCATGTTCTATCTTTCTGAAAAGAGATTGATCAGAAGTTCACAGTAAAATAATTACATTCTGAAGGTAAATACATGGAATTAAAACATTTTCACTCTGGGCACACTTTCATGCTGAGATGTTTCAGAATGAAATTAAACCTATCTTCTGAAAGGGGTTTGGTAAAGATATCAGCCCATTGATGGTCTGTATCTATAAATTTTAAGTTCAAAATACCTTTCTGAATATAGTCCCTAATGAAGTGATGTTTTATTTCTATATGCTTAGCTCTAGAATGTAAAATAGGATTTTTACTTAAGCAAATAGCAGAAGTATTATCACAAAGTATAGGAATGTTACTCTCAAAAATCTGGAAGTCTTCAAGCTGACTTTTCATCCAGAGCATTTGTGTGCTACATCCTGCTGCTGCTATGTACTCAGCTTCTGCTGTTGACAGAGCAATTGTTGATTGCCTTTTGCTGGACCAAGAAATCAGATTTTCTCCCAGAAACTGGCAGCTTCCAGAAGTACTTTTACGTTCCACTCTGTCTCCAGCAAAATCAGCATCACAGTAGCCTACTAAGCTGTAATCACTAGATTTTCTATAAAATAAACCCAAATTAGTAGTACCTTTCAGATACTTGAAAATTCGCTTAACAGCTATTAAGTGAGATTCTCTAGGATCTGATTGGAATCTAGCACAGATACACACACTGAATAATATGTCAGGTCTTGAAGCAGTCAGATAGAGGAGAGAACCAATCATACCTCTGTAGACTTTCTGTTCTACATTTTTGCTTACCTCTTCTCTTTCCAGAATGCACGTGGGATGCATTGGAATCTTTGATGGCTTACATTCTGAGAGGTCAAATTTCTTCAGAAGATCTCTGATGTATTTGCTCTGATGAATGTAAGTTCCTTCTGGAGTTTGATTGATATGAATTCCTAGAAAGAATTTCAGTTCCCCCATGAGGCTCATCTCAAATTATGCCTGCATACACTTAGCAAATTTTCTTCCAAGAGAAGGATTAGTAGAACCAAAAATAATATAATCAACATAAATTTGACAGACTAAGATGTCACTCTTAACTGATTTACAGAATAGAGTAGTGTCCACTTTCCCTCTGGTGAATTCATTTTCTAGCAGAAAGTTACTTAGCCTTTCATACCAAGCTCTGGGAGCTTGTTTCAGACCATACAGTGACTTCTTTAGTTTGAAAACATGTTTTGGATGTTTTGTATTTTCAAAACCTGGGGGTTGGTGTACATAAACTTCTTCTTCTATATAACCATTTAAGAATGCACTTTTGACATCCATCTGATACAGAGTGATGCCTCTATTAACAGCAAATGAAATTAAAAGTCTGATAGATTCTAACCTGGCGACTGGGGCAAAGGTTTCTGTATAGTCTATCCCCTCTTGCTGACTATAACCTTGTGCAACCAGTCGTGCCTTGTTTCTGATGACTTCACCTTGTTCATTTAGCTTGTTTCTGAACACCCATCTTGTTCCAATGACGTTGAATCCTTTTGGTCTGGGAACGGGATCCCATACGTCGTTTCTGGTGAATTGGTTCAGCTCTTCTTGCATTGCCAGAATCCAGTCATTATCCAGAAGTGCTTCATCAATTGAAGAAGGTTCAATCAGAGACACCAGTCCCATAAGTGTTTCTTCAGAGTTTCTGAAGCTTGCTCTTGTTCTGATTGGATCTTCCTTTCTTCCTAGGATAGTCTCTTCTGGGTGATCCAAGCTGCTTCTGGGTAATCTCTTCTGAGGTTGATCAGCAGCTGTTGTAGGATTTCTAGCAGTGCTCCTTTCAGACGTTAAAGGAATGTCTGTGTTGAGAGCTTCTGATGACTTGTCTTCAGAACCTGCAAATTCAATTTCTATACCTGCAAAAACTTCATTCTGCTTTGACTTTTCAGAGTCAAGCTTGTCATCAAAACGAACACTGATTGATTCTTCCACAATCTGTGTTTCTGTATTGTATACTTTGTACCCTCTTGAGCGTTCAGAGTATCCTAACATAATACACTTCTGTGCTTTAGAGTCAAACTTGTTCAAATAATTCTTTGTATTTAATATAAAGCAAGTACATCCAAATGGATGAAAATATGAAATGTTGGGCTTTCTGTTCTTCCACAATTCATATGGAGTCTTTTCCAGAATAGGTCTTATTGAGATTCTATTCTGAATGTAGCACGCTGTGTTTATTGCCTCTGCCCAGAAGGTCTTAGCAACGTTTGTCTCATTGATCATGGTTCTGGCCATTTCTTGCAATGTTCTGTTCTTTCGTTCTACAACTCCATTTTGTTGGGGAGTTCTAGGACAAGAGAAATCATGCCGAATTCCTCTGTCATTAAAGAATGACTCAAAATATTTATTTTCAAATTCTCCACCATGATCACTTCTGACTTTAACGATTCTAAGATCCTTTTCATTCTGAACTTGGTTACAGAAGGTAACAAACACAGAGTGTGACTCGTCCTTGTGTCTTAAGAACTTTACCCATGTCCATCTGCTATAGTCATCTACGATTACTAACCCATACTTCTTACCACTGACTGAAGCAGTTTTAACTGGTCCAAATAAGTCAATGTGCAGAAGTTCTAATGGCTTAGAGGTAGAAACAACATTTTTGGATTTAAAAGAAGGTTTTGCAAATTTGCCTTTCTGACATGCTTCACACAGAGCATCTGAATTGAACTTCAAATTAGGAAGTCCTCTGACCAGATTGAGTTTGTTAATCTGAGATATTCTTCTCATACTAACATGCCCCAATCTTCTGTGCCAGATCCACTGCTCGTTGTTAACAGACAGAAGACATTTTACATTCTGACTCTTTAGTTCAGAAAGTTTGATTTTGTAAATGTTGTTTTTCCTCTTACCATTAAACAGGATAGTCCCATCTTTCTGACTAACAGCTTTACATGATTTTTGATTAAAGATTATATCATAACCGTTATCACTTAATTGACTTATGGATAACAGATTATGCATCAATCCATCTACTAGCAGAACATTATTAATAGAGGGAAGATTTCCATTACCTATAGTTCCAGAGCCAATTATCTTTCCCCTCTGATTGCCTCCAAAGCCAACGTGGCCTCCAGGCTTAAGTTCCAGGCTTTGGAACATATGCCTTCTTCCCGTCATGTGTCGTGAGCAGCCAGAGTCCAGGTACCATGACTGGTGTTTCTGACTTGCTGCTAAAGATATCTGCAACATGTATTATTTTATCCTTAGGTACCCAGATTTTCTTGGGTCCTGATTTGTTAGTTTTACCAAAACTCTGGTTGAATTTTGGTTTCACAGAGTGCTTACTGCTAGTATATTTGATATCATGTGTGTGACCATACACAAAGTTAGAATTCAGAGGAGTGTGTTTAATGGTTAAGTCCATGACATTCTTTAGTGTAGGAACCTTACCTTGGTATCCTATTCCTTTCCTGCCGTTTCTGCTAACTCCATAGATCATTGAAGCCATTCTGCTTCTATCTATGCTTTTAGCTAGGAACTTCTGGAAACTGTGATCATACTCCTTGATGATCTCATCAGCGTTGCTGGGAGTTTCAGAAATTGGTTCCTTCTGAGAGTTTTGTAAAGTGTTTTCTAATTTTGAAATCTTATTTCTCGGCTCAGAATTTTCCAATTTAAGACTCTCATACTTATTAGAGTCAGATTCAAGATTCCTTTTCAGGTCTCTAAATTTAGCTCTAATTTGCTGATAACGTTCCAGAATCTCATTAAGGCTTTCAGCAAGTTCAGCCTTTGTAAAGTTAACAGCAAAGTTAGGAAATACCTCTTCAGTATCTGATTCTGAGTCTGATTCAGAAGCTTCACTATCTTCTGAGATGTTAGCCATGAGAGCTATGTTTGCCCTTTCATCATCTGATTCTGAGTCAGCTTCAGACGATTCAGAGTCATCCCATATAGCCATGAGACTTTTCTTCTTCTCTCTTCCAAACTTCTTTTTGGGCTTTTCCCTCTGAAGCTTTGGGCAGTCACTCTTGTAGTGCCCTTGCTCATTTCACTCATAGCAGATGATGTCTTTGGTGTTTGGCTTTTTGCTACTGGAGGAGCCTTCAGATCTTCTGTATCCAGAGGAAGAATCTGTCCTTCTGTATCTGGAAGACGACTCGTTCTGATCAGATCTTCTGGGATTCCTGAACTTCCTTTGTCTTTGCTTCCACAGTTGATTTACTCTTCTGGAGAGAAGGGAAAGTTCGTCTTCTTCTGATGAGGATCCATCAGATGTTTCTTCAACTGCCTGCAAAACTTTAGACTCAAATTTTCTGTTAGATTTTAATGCTAAAGGCTTACCTTGCTTCTGAGGCTCATCAGCTTCTAGCTCTATCTCATGACTTCTGAGGGAGCTGATAAGTTCCTCCAGAGTGATTTTGTTGAGATCTTTAGCTAGCTTCAGAGCAGTAACCATAGGCCTCCACTGCTTGGGTAAACTTCTGACGATTTTCTTGACATGGTCAGCAGTAGAGTATCCTTTGTCCAGAACTTTGAGACCAGCTACCAGAATCTGGAATCTGGAGAACATAGTTTCAATGGATTCAGATTCTTCCATTTTGAACGCCTCATACTTCTGAATGAGCGCCAGAGCTTTTGTTTCTTTGACCTGAACGTTGCCCTCATGCGTCATTCTGAGAGAATCAAAGATATTTTTTGCTGTGTCTCTGTTGGAGATCTTTTCATACTCAGTATAGGAGATGGCACTGAGGAGGATGGTTCTGGCCTTGTGGTGATTCTTGAAGTCACGCTTTTGTTGATCAGACATTGTTTTTCTATCAATCTTCTGACCACTTGCATTCACAGGGTGCGTGTATCCATCTGTCACCATATCCCACAGATCAGCATCATGTGCCAGAAAGAAGCTTTCAATTCTGTCTTTCCAGTAATCAAAGTTTTCTCCATCAAAGACTGGAGGTTTGCCACTGAATCTGTCTCTGTCCTCATTGTTGTCATTGCTGATGTGAGAATTGTTTCCTGCCATTGTGTTTTTCTGACGCTGGATCTTGTACTGACACGGTTAAGTGTTTTAGCTCAGAACCAGGCGCTCTGATGCCAATTGAAGTGGTGAAAAACACAAGAAGGGGGGGTTGAATTGTAAAACTGAAATCTAAAGCAATGAACAAGATATTTTTATCCTGGTTCGTTTGATCTCAAACTACTCCAGTCCACCCGTCAAGGTGATTTCGCCTCTCTCCAACGAGGTCTTAATCCACTATATTCAACTGAATATTACAGACTGCTTTAACAACTGCTAAAGCCTTCTTGATTCAAACCACAACCCGGTTTGTCAAGGTAACACTTTCTTACAAAGAGATAAAACTATGTGTGTGGATGTTTTCTACAAAACTTTATCACAACTGTGATGTATACACAAATTGAAGCTTAGAAACTAGATTGCTAAACAGTGATGGAATATCAGAGTGTGTGGTTTAGCAAAACTGGTAGAACGAAGATTATGGTTCAGCTTTTGTGCGTGTAGAGATTTGGAGAGCATTAACCATTTCAATCTTCAAAGCCTTGTTTATATAGCATTGGGATGATGAACGTTGGATGCAATATTCTTGATTCAATGCTAATAACAAGCTTTCCTTATTGAGCAGATCTTGTCTGGAATGAGGCCGTTGGAATTAATTCGCTTTCAATGCACAGTGCCGTTGCTTACTTAATGCAAGTTCTGGCTTGGCTCATTCTGACTCTGCTTCGCTGCTGATGAACTATTGTGTTTCTTTATCAGAGTGTTGAGCGCAGTCTTGTTCATCAGGCTTCAGCATGTACGTGAGTTGATCATCTGATTTTATCATTCTGATATAGCAACTTCTGATGCTGGTGTCTGAAATCAAGTTCTGACGCTGAATAGATGTGATCTTGCTTATTTCAATCAGAGTATCTGCAAGTCAGAACATAATAATTTTAGGCAGCAGATAGTTCATACATGAAACTTATAAATACTATATCTTTTCACTTTGTTATCATCAAAACTTAAATATAGGGTAGTAGATTCAAACTTTGTTCTAACATTAGATGTATGAATAATTAGGGTTTGCATGACTAGAATGTATGACTAAGTTTAAAACAGTTAGATCACCCTAAATGTGCAAAGATAAATAAACTGAAATTGAATCATTCGCACATGCACACTCCTAGGGTACACTCCCACTTGGTTGCCTTCGGTAAACGGTCATTGAGTATAGGATGCTTTAGTGGTCGCCCTTTTGTCCAAAGATCAAAGTTGCCTCGGAAAGGTTGCCTCAGATATTGTTGCCTCGGATAAATGATCTAAGACATTAGGGTTACTACTAAGACGTCCTAACATTGCTTTAGTGACCGTACGTCCCCTTCGAATTGACCCTCAAAACTCCAACGATGGTGCTACCTACTCACTAATAGTGGGATAGCGCTGTCTAAAGGAAACAAACATAGAACATTTATTTTTTTCGAGTAGGTAGATTATTTCTTAAGTACTTGCTCATTCCAAACAAATTTTTCACACTTACACTCCTTTTCAAACAAAGTTTTCAAAAACACTTCATTACACTCTTGAAGATAAAAGCAAGAGTTAAATCGAAGTTAAAACAAAAACTTTTCAAAACCCACAAACACAAAGAAAACAATTTTGAAAATGATGAGCAAGTACGTAAGAGCCCATAGATAACTACTGATAGAAAGGGTGTTAATACCTTCCCTTTCTATAATCTACCCCCCGTACTCAGAAATATCTCGAAAAAGGAATTTTTATGTGCTTTTTTCCTTTCCTTGTTGGATAAAATAAAAGACGGTGGCGACTCTTGCTTACCGCGACATTTTGTGAACACAAACGCAAAACGCAAACCAGCAAATTCCTTAACAAAATTTAGAAACACGATCCCGGTTCTGGCCACCGTATCACAAAGGGCAAAAAGAAGAAGCCAAAGGAACCAGTTGGTGTAGTGAATTTGGGAAGAAGGATCAGAGGACCAGTACAATGAGCTTCAGAACTGGTAACTTCATCAAAAGAAGGAGACAATCAGGAACAGGAGATGAGAGAAGAAGACCTCAGCCCGAAGGAATCTCATGTCGAATCTGAATATAATAAGGAGCAGTATCCTCCTGCTGATGATAAATACAAATAGTTGGACAATCGTCTAAACTCAATAGAAATCCAGAAGGTACCTGGGCTGGATTTTGAAGAGATGGGCTTGGTTTCTGGGGTTGTCATCTCGTAGAAGTTTAAGGTTCCGGTGTTTGCTAAGTATGATGGGGTCTCGTGTCCCAAGATGCATCTTCGATCTTATGTGAGGAAGATTCAGCCTCACACCGCTGACAGTGATTTATGGGTCCACTTCTTCCAAGACAGTATATTCGAGACTCAGCTTGAATGGTTTTATCAGCTGGAGGGAACCAATATCCATAACTGGGAAGACGTGGATGCTGCTTTCTATAAGCAGTACCAATATAATGCAGACCTTGCTCCAACTCGCACACAACTCCAAAGTATGTATATGGGTTCAAGAGAGGGTTTTAAAGACTATGCCCAGAATTGGAGAGACCTAGTAGGAAGAGTCTAACCCCCTCTGTCTGATAGGGAGTTGGTGGACATGTTTTTGGGTACTCTATCTGGTCCGTTTTTCAACCATCTGATTGGAAGCTCCTCGGCTGGTTTTACTGAGCTGATCTTAACGGGAGAAAGAGTGGAAGCTGGTATTAGAAATGGTAAGATTCAAAAAGATACCTCCTCAAGTGCAGGAAAGAGACCTTTTGTGGGAAAGAAAGAGGTCAATGTTGCTTACAGTCAAAGAATTCAGGGCAGAATCGAACGTCATCCAACGGTATGGGCTGTAATGATATCCAAGCCTGCAGCTACTCAACAGCGGAACAACCAGCCTAGAGGAGAAAGGCATATGAGACAGTTTACCCGGATTAATATGACTTTGTATCAAGTTTTGCCCCACTTATTAAAGTCCAATCTGGTAACTTTGAGAGAAGCTCCAAAAAATCCTAATATTGCCTGTCCTCACAATAATCCAAAGGCTCGGTGCACCTATCATTCTGAAAGTCTAGGCCATGATACAAACGACTGTTGGGCTTTAAAGAACAAGATGCAGGATCTGATCGAGGAAAAGGAGATTGAATTTGATGCTCCGGAGACTCCTAATGTTATAATTGCTTCCATGCCTAAGCACGACCATGGTGTTAATGTTGTTGGCGATGATATGTTTGCTACTTCTGTTGAGGAACTTGTTACTCCTCTCATGACTGTTAAGTGGAATCTGTTGCAAGCCGGTTTATTTCTGGGTTACGGTGAAGGTTACCACTTATGTTTATCTCTACCAACTAGTTGCTATTTGTTGAAAGCAGGTGTTCAGCGCATGATGGATGATAAAGAGATTCTATTTGAGAAGACACCTGTCACAACTGTCTCATGTAAAGATGTTTCGATTATAACCATTTTCGCCAATCCTCCCAGGGTCTCCATCAAAAGACCCGTTAGGATTACATCTGCTCCAAAGTTGGCTCCTCTGATCATCACTATGCCAGGGCCAATACCATATTCCTCGGACAAAGCTATTCCATAGAATTATGGGGCTGACGTCTATTACCATGGCGTCAAGCAAGACCTATTGGCTGCTGAAGACAAAGTTACTAGAAATATTGATCCTGATGTCGGCAATATCGTTGGGACTAGTAAAATAACAAGAAGTGAATGGGTGTTCTCTCCCTAGATCTCTCCTCCTAAAGCCATTACTATTCCTATGATTATTCCTGTTGTTGATCCTTCTAATACTACCGCTACAACTCCTGTGATTAACCCTGTTGCCACCCTTGTCACTGAGTTGGCGGAGACTCGGGGCAAAGAGATATTGGTTGAGCCTGTTTAGACGAAGGCGCATTCAGAATCCATTTTGTAGGTTTGTAAGAAAGAAATGGAAGAAATCTTGAAAATAATTAAAAAGAGCGACTACAATATGGTCGAACAGCTGGGGAATACCCCTTCCAAGATTTCAATGTTGGCCCTACTGTTGTGCTCCGAAGCTCATGTAAAGGCTTTGGTAAAATTCCTCAAGACTGCTCATGTGCCGCAGGAAACCTCCGCTGATCAATTTGAAGATTGTGTGGCTAGTTTGGCCGCTGATAATGGATTGGGTTTTTCTTATGGTGATTTGACACCCAGGGAAGAAAACATATAGATGCGCTGCAGGTCTCCATCAAATGCAGGGGCACCACTATGGCCCATGTTTTAGTAGATATTGGTTCATCGCTGAATGTTCTGCCCAAGAAGGCTCTTGACATATTAGACTATGAAGGTTTGACTCTGAAGCCCAACAACATTATGGGGAGGGCTTTCGAAGGTTCGAAAAGAATGGTGCATGGGGAGGTGTACATCCCTATCAAAGTTGGTTCTCAGACCTTTGACTCCACCTTCTATGTGATGGACATCCGACCATCTTACTCATGTTTGTTGGGACGCCCTTGGATCCATGGGGTTGGAGCTGCTACTTCCACTCTGCATCAGATGTTGAAGTACCCAGTGAGGGGAAAGATTGTCATAGTACATGGTGAGGAGGAATACATGGTAAGCCACCTGAACTCTTTCAGATATGTGGAAATGGATGGCGAATTCATCGAGACCCCTTGTTAGAACTTTGAAGAGCTGCCTCATACCATGGCTACAACCGAGACTGTTACCAGTATGCCGAAGATCACCATACCTCCATTGAAGATGGCTTTACTCAAAGATGCCAAGGCAGTCATTGAAGAAGGTGGGTGTACCATTTGGGACCAGCTCCCTAACATTCCATACAAATCTAATAAGTTTGGTTTGGGTTTCACTTCAGGGGCTCAAAGGGCTGTTCTTCGTGCTCGTGCTGGAGGACCTCCCCTACGCATCAACAATCATGGGATCAACGCTTTAGAAGACAGTGGTGGTGACTATGACATGGATAGTTGGATCTTCCCTACGACCAACGGTGGACCCAGTAACTGGACAGCTAAAGAATTTGTGCCGATTACTTTTATTCAGAAGTAATTGTCTTTTGTTTTTTCGGATATATAATAAATGAACAATATAGACTCTATGGCCTTGTGTCTTACCCGAGGCACAATGGTGTATTTGTGAGGATTATCATTTTTTCAATGTCATATGTCATTAGTAAAGCATTGGACGTTTTTGCATACAAATTTTGTGCTCTTTGTCCTTCTTTTCTGCTTTTACTTTATCAATACAGCTATGCTCTTACACACACTCACACATCAAATTGCAGATCCATACCACTCTAGATCCTATTGATAATGGTTCTGCTATTGTCGGTTATGACTTTGAAAATCCGATCAACCAAGCCGAGGACGAAGGTGAGGAAGATTGTGAGGTACCAGGAGAACTTGCCAGACTGTTACAATAGGAGGAAAAGGCTATACAGCCTCACGAAGAGTCAGTTGAGACAGTGAATCTGGGTACGGAAGAGGACAGAAAAGAAATCAAGATAGGTGCAAACTTGGAGCATAGCATTAAAAAGCGGTTGATTCAGATGTTGCATGATTATATGGAGATCTTTTCTTGGTCATACGAAGACATGCCTGGAATTGGCACTAATATTGTTGTTCATCGCCTACCGACAAAAGAGGACTGCCCTCCAGTCAAGCAGAAGGTATGTCGTATGCGTCCTGAAATGTCAGAGAAGATCAAGGCAAAAGTTATGAAACAGTTCAATGTTGGGTTCTTAGCTGTCACCTCCTATCCACAATAGGTTGATAATGTAGTCCCGGTGCCTAAGAAGGACGGAAAGGTACGTATGTGTGTGGACTACAGAGACTTGAACAGGGCAAGCCCCAACGATGACTTTCTGCTTCCCCACATTGATATTCTGGTTGACAACACCACACAACATAAGGTATTCTCCTTCATGGATGGTTTCTCTGGTTACAATCATATCAAGATGGCACCCGAAGAATGGAGAAGACAACCTTCGTCACACAATGGGGCACTTTCTGTTACAAAGTGATGCCATTTAGGTTGAAGAATGTTGGGGCAACCTATCAGCGAGCTATGGTAGCTTTGTTCCATGATATGATTCACCATGAGATAGAGGTCTATGTTGACGACATAATAGCCAAATCTCAAATGAAAAAAGAGCACCTCGATCATCTACAAAACTTGTTTGATAGGTTGAAAACATACAAGTTTAGACTGAATCCGAACAAGTGCACCTTCGGGGTAAGGTCTGGTAAACTCTTAGGTTTCATTGTCAGTGACAAGGGTATTCAAGTAGACCCTACAAAGGTAAAAGCTATACAAGAGATGTCAGCTCCTTGCACTGAGAAGGAAGTAAGGGGTTTCTTGGGACATCTAAATTAAATTTCCAGGTTCATTTCCCATCTAACAGCTACTTGTGAGCCCATCTTCAAACTCCTGAAGAAAGATCAAGTGGCAAAATGGAATGACGAATGCCAGACTTCCTTCAATAAAATTAAGAAATACCTTCAAGAGCCTCCAATTATGATGCCTCCAATTGAAGGAAGACATTTGATAATGTACTTAACAGTGTTATATAATTCAATAGGGTGTGTGTTGGGGCAACATGACGAGTCTAGTCGAAAAGAGCATGTAATATACTACATTAGCAAAAAGTTTACCGACTGTGAAATAAGATACTCACTCCTCGATAAAACTTGTTGCACTTTGGCATGGGTTGCTAGCTGGCTAAGACAGTGTATGTTGACTCACACTACCTTGTTGATATCTAAGATGGATCCTATCAAGTACATCTTCGAGAAGCCCGCTCTCTCTGGAAGAATACCGAGATGGAAAATGATCCTGACTGAATACGATATTCAATACACAACCCAGAAAGAAATCAAGGGAAGTGTATTAGCTGATCATTTGGCTCATCAGGCTGTGGACGACTACCAATCCATCAACTTTGAATTCCCGGATGAGAATATCATGTTAGTGACTGATTGTGAAGAACCGGGACCGAATGAAGGACCAGAGAAAGGATCCTGATGGACTATGGTTTCTGACGGAGCTTCTAGTGCACTTGGCAATGGTATCGGTGATGTAATCATATCTCCCGGGGGCTGTCATACTCCTTTCACTTCTAGACTATATTTCAACTATACCAACAATATGGCTGAGTATGAAGCATGCATCATGGGTCTCAAAGCTGATATTGTCCTAAGAATAAAGTTCTTGAGTGTTTTCGGAGATTCGGCCTTGGTAATAAGTCAAATCAAAGGAGAGTGGGACACGAAGCACCCTAATCTCATCCTTTACCGAGAGCATGTGCTGACATTGCTTCCACACTTTGAAGAAGTCACTTTTAAAAATTTTCCACGAGAAGAGAATCGGTTAGCAGACGCACTAACTACTATGTCATCCATGTTCAAGGTTAGATGGGACAACGACGCTCCTCAAATCACTATTAAGAGATTGGATGAACCAGATTATTGCTATGAGATCAATACTGAAGAGGTAACAGACAAACCTTGGTTCCACGAAGTGAAAAGGTATCTCGAAGCTCAAGAATACCCTGAGGAGGCATCTGTCAATGTTAAGAAGTTTCTGAGAAGGTTCTCTGCAAAGTTCTTCCTCAGTAATGGAATCCTCTACAAGCGCAACCACGACTCTACTTTACTTCGGTGTGTAGACAAGAGCGAAGCAAAGAGGATTATGGAAGATTTACATGAAGGTACCTTTGGCACCTATTCTAGTGGACACACCATGGCTAAAAAGATCCTACAGGCAGGATACTATTGGTCCACTATGGAAGCAGACTGTTATCAGCATTCACGGACTTGTCACAAATTCCAGATTTATGCTGATAAGGTGCACGTACCACTGGTTCCTTTGAACGTCTTGACTTCTCCTTGGCCCTTTGCAATGTGGGGAATTGACATGATCGGAGAAATCAGACCTACCGCTTCAAATGGCCATTGCTTCATCCTTGTTGCCATTAATTACTTCACGAAGTGGGTTGAGGCTGCCTCATTTGCCTCTGTTACCAAGAATGTTGTGGCACAGTTCATCAAGCATAACCTTATCTATCGGTATGGTATCTCCGAAAGAATCATTATAGATAATGGTACAAATCTCAACAACATTATGATCACCGAACTCTGTAAGCAATTCAAGATCCAGCGTCATAATTCTTCTCCTTACCGACTGAAGATGAATAGCGTTGTAGAAGCTTCTAATAAGATTATTAAGAAGATCATCCATAAGATGATGGTGACATAAAAAGACTGGCATGAGATGTTACCATTTTCTCTCCATGGTTACCGCACCTTAGCACAAACGTCAACATGAGCAACACCTTTTTCTCTGGTGTACGGTATGAAGGTTGTCCTACCTATTGAGGTCCATATCCATTCTTTGAGAATCATGAAGGATGCAGGGATGAACGAAGATGATTGGATCCAGACCCGACTTGACCAACTGAACCTGATTGATGAAAAAAGGTTAGCGGCTATTTGTCATGGTCAGATGTACCAGAAGCATATGATCAAGTCTTTTAACAAGAAGGTCAGACGACAGGTATATCAAGTTGGTCATCTGGTAATCAAGCGCATCATTCTGCCGCAAAGTGATCCCAGGGGAAAATGGACTCCTACATATGAAGGGCCATTTGTAATCAAGAACATATTTTCTGGTGGAGCCATGATCTTGACCACTATGGACGGTGACGACCTTCCGCGCCCTATAAACGCGGACATAGTTAAAAGATACTACGCATGAATAAGGACCCGCTAGGTTGACTGGCCTAGGCAGAAATAAGGGCATCCCGGCGAACCAAAAAGGGTTTGGGAAAAAATTAGGGATAAATACAAAAGAACTTATACACCCGTCAAGTTGAAAACCTGAAAATGCGGCTTGGGCAAAAAAGGGTATCCCGGTGGACTGAAAACCCAAAAGGGCGGTCCAGGCAAAAGTTAGGGATTTAAAGTGTATAATGATGTCCCGTTGGATCACCTTGCAACTAGACTTCAGTATCACCTATCAAGCTCAAATGGTACTAATCAATCCAGTCAACTTCGGACAAGTAGCAAAGTGATGAGACACTCGAGGACATAAGGGCAATAGTAGAATTGAAACTCAACGGGATTATTACACGTAGATGTTTTCTCTTTGTATACTATTTTGTATAGTTTCTAACTTTCATGACGACATTCTCCTACTAGAGTGTCAATCTCTTTGTACAAAAAAATGCCTATTATAGGCAAACTTCAAAACCAATACAAGTCATTTCTTTAAAAGTACAAAACTTTTCGTTTTTGTTTTTTGTTTTGTTTTGTAAGAACGTCCAGTGATTATTTTTGACATATGCATTTGAATATGATTATTGTTTACAAATACTTGCATAAAAAATAGAAAGGTAGTTGCTAATGACCTTAAGAAACGGGACAAAGTCTAAAAATCCATTTATAGTCCCCACA
Source organism: Vicia faba (assembly GCA_948472305.1). Classification (NCBI taxonomy): domain Eukaryota; kingdom Viridiplantae; phylum Streptophyta; class Magnoliopsida; order Fabales; family Fabaceae; genus Vicia; species Vicia faba. The sequence continues at coordinate 748,279,731 of OX451735.1, read as the reverse complement.
ATTACTTTCTACAGCAAGTGTAGGGGAAAAGATGTCCTACTGCAAAGTCACCGCTACGTCCTCAACATACGTCCTGGTGATGTCTGTATCCCCATAGAGTGAAAGCAACCAAAGCTTTGACCTCTTTTTTTTCCCAAGAAGGAATTTCCTCCTCCAGCCAAGTTCCTTCAAAGAGCTGAAATCCATGTTTCCCAACTAAGTTTTATAATCTCAAACAGTTTATAAATCCTCATCCCCGGTAGATTTTATTTCTCTAGGTGCGGAAGCTCATCCCCAACAGAGTTTATTTCTCTACATTGGTAAAATCATCCAACAGGGCATCTTCTTCCCCACAGAGTCATGCTCAAGCAGAAGTCAAAGATCCCCGGAAGAGCGTCCCCGAACGGAAAAAGGAAATCCCCGGCAAATCATCTCCATTCATCATCCCCAATAGAAATAAAAGAATCACTTTCCTCATCTACCAAACAGCAGTCCGGGAGTCAACTTCCCAGCACTCTCCAGTAAGCAGTCAAGGATTTATTTTCCCATACTAGGAAATGTCACAACAGCATTCCATGTTCATACATCATGGCATGCGCATATATATTTCATACAGCAAAATCTCATTTATTTTGAGAACATCATTACAGGATACATTTCATACATCATGACATTGCATACGACTAAATCTTCAACTTTTCAGGTAAGATCAATCAACAAACACCATTAACTGCTTATATGGCCTGACAGTCTTCTCAAAGGCTACATCTGACGAAGGGCTATTTCAGTATTTTCCTCAGAAAAAACATTCTCAAGACCTCTACTGGTTCAGTTTAAATCGACCAATAATTTATTCTGATTCTTTTCCAGTAGATACTTTCTCTGGTTCAATCAAATCGACCCTAATATTTCTCTGATTCTATTCCAGTTAAAGATAACTCAAGGCCTCTACTGGTTCAGTTTAAATTGACCAATGATTTATTCTGATTCTTTTCCGGTAGATACTTTCTCTGGTTCAGTCAAATTGACCCTAAGATTTCTCTGATTCTATTCCAGCTAAAGTTAATTCAAGACCTTTCTCTAGTTCAATCAAATCGACCCTAAGATTTTTCTGATTCTTTATCCAGTTAAAGTTAATTCAAGACCTTTGTCTGGTTTAGTCAAATCGACCCTAAGATTTTTCTGATTCTTTATCCAGTTAAAGTTAATTCAAGACCTTTCTCTGGTTCAGTCAAATCGACCATAACATTTTTCTAATTCTTTATCCAGTTAAAGATAATTCAAGACCTTTTCTATGGTTAAGTTAAATCGACCCTAAGGTTTTTCTAATTCTTTATCCAGTTAAAGATAATTCAAGACCTTTTCTATGGTTCAGTTAAATCGACCCTAAGATTTTTTTATTCTTATCCAGTTAAGGATGTTGTAAAGCCTGGGCCCGACCAGATAACAACTTAATTTCTTCAAATCATTGAAGCCTGGATACGACCAGATAATAGTTTAATGTCTACAATTACTACGAAGCCTAGAATCGACCAGATAGCAGTTAATTTCATATTCCCCGATAAGTCGTTGTGAAGCCTAGAATGTGACCAGATAATAGTCAGACTTATCATCCTCAGCAAGTCGCTGAGAAGCCTGGATCCTGACCGGATAACAGCTCACTTTCGTCTCTCCAGTAAAGAGATAAATCCCCAGTGGGGTAATGGATAATTGAAGCTCCTAGACTCTATTTGCCTAAAACATTCCCCAACATACTCCTACTCAGACAGCAGGAGCAGGAATCGCCACAAAGAGACTTCTTATGAAGTCAACATCTACTTTAGATGGCATCTCTAAGCCCATATCCGACGATTATCCGTCATGTTCTGTGGATGGCATCTCTAAGCCCATCTCCGACAACTCTCTATCATATTCCTTGGATGGAATATTCAAGCCCATCTCTGACAGTCTTCTGTCATCTTTTCTAAATGGAATTTCTAAGCCCATTCCCGATATTATTCACCAACAGTATCACTTCAGACGGGTGCAAATTTCTGGGCACTCTAGTGTTCAATCATCTTCCACCTTCAGATCACGAAAGGTAGACAAGCCAATCTACATCCTCAGGTCTAAGAAGATTGAACAGGGGCAGCTGTTGTACCCCAAAATTTTCCCTCTCATTTTAATCAACACATTCCCATTGAGATCCTCAAGCTGCTCAAGGATGACTAAGAATTGACCAGACAAATTCTCCTCTTAAGGCAATAAACCTCTAATTAGGGTTTCAATTTTCATCGAGATGTGTGAGATACAATGGTCTAAATTGTTTTCCATGGTCCTAATATGTCCTCAAGATCATCCATGCAAAATTTTATGCCTTGCACAACAAGTTTGCTCAGTCAACTGCTCAAATGCCTGAAAATCAATTGTATTAGGTCAAAAGTCAATTGTGGCCTATATACAGTCAAACTTCAAGATTTTTGGTCAACATCAACATTTTGAAATGATATCCATCATTTGATCAAGGGTTGATCATGATTCCTCAATAAATGATCCTAATTCATCAAAAGTCAAGAATTACTAATTAGGGTTTTTATAGGAAATGTCAACCAAACTTTGATCAGGCATAACTTTCTCATACTTTACCAGAAATTTTTCCACCAAAGCTAATTTTGAAGAGAATCCAATTCCCTACAACTTCTCTTCATCCCTTAAGTTCAAGAAATGCCCAATTGAAAGATACAAGCTCAGACATTATGGGTCCTTTTAAAAAGTCAATAAAAAGACCTTTGGGGTCAAAGATCCTTACATGAACATGGAAGATTCAATTGAGATGAAACCAAAAGGGTTGTTTAGAGGACATCCTAATCTCTCTAAAAAGTCAAAGATAACCATCTTAGGGTTAAAATTGAGAGAGATATGCATTGCTAAAGTTGACCAATTTTTGGAAAAGTGTGTGAAGAAAATATTGAGCTAACTTGGGATTTTACCAAATGGGCCTATCTTTTTATGTTTGAAACTTATTCCTAACACGGTCCATGACCTATAAGCCCACCCATGCATTATTATATTATTTTATCTATTTATTTTAATATTTTATTCATTAAAATTCAAAATTAAATAAATAAATAATGGAAATAATATTAAAGGTTTGATTTGAAATCTTTTTCCCATTAAATCATGGACAAATATGCTAATTATATCAAGGGAAAAACATGCAAGCCAAGAGGAGAAAGAATATCCAAAATGGGAAAATTTTCAAGTGAATATTTAAAACAAATCATGTGATCAATGCAATGGATTATTGCTCTTTTTGTTGACCTAATATGATATACTATATAAGCATTACAATATCAGAACTTAAAAGGAGGCGCAGCTGCTTTAGAAACAACCCTAGCAAAGTTTCAAAATTGTTCAAAGTGGTGGAACTTGAGATCTCCTTCTCCAGCCAGTTTCAATCACTTCCAGCCATCCATGCACATTCCTGAGACCCCCAGTAAGCCAGCCCATCTATCCTTGAAGGCCAAACGATCCCAGAAGTTCGTCTCCAACAACTCACGGTTTTCCAAATTTTCATGTTTCAAACTTTTTATTCATGGCATGTAAATGATATATCTGCATATATTTGTGTTTATTATCATGTTTGCAAGTGTTTAGAACCATTATATGCAAGCTTGGACGTGGAAACAAAAAAAGTGCCATTGTTAGGGCGCGAAGGTCCTTCTTCTTCGTATCTGGACTTGCAGGCCGTTTCAGTCAAAAAGGATGCCACCATCGTGATCGCAGCCCTCGAAATAGGGGGTAGGGTACCCTTGGCATCTTTATCTGGCGTGATTCGTAGGTTTGGGTTTTTGAGCAATCAGAGGAGATGACCCGAGCCACCGTCTGAGGTGGTTTGATCGGCCAGAGACCTTATGTGGCATATTGAGTCCTTTTGGTTGGTTCATTTAAAATACAGGGACCATATAATGCATGTGTGTCTTGCTGACTCAGCCATAGACCTGTTTTTATATTATATTGTTTTTTATTATTATATACATGAATTAACAAGTGGCTCAGATGGCAAAGGCATAAGCGTGTGAAGGAAAGGACCTGGGTTCGATCCCAGGTCCAGTAATTTTGCATTTTTCCAAAGTTTCTTGCAAGTTCCAGTACATAGCATCTCAATCTATCCACCGTGTATCTCCAGATCTCATCCACAAGAATATCCACCATTCAGATCCAGCGCCCAGCAATCAATCCCCATGGTGGACCATCAAAGACATTCCCCACTAGATTTCATACAAGGCGTTGAGCTTGTGTTGACTTGGGCTTAGCACTTTCTCAATCAGCACCCTAGACTGCTTTCGCTATCAGGCCCATTCCCTCATTTTTTTTGTTATTTTTCAATTTCTTTATTTTATTTTAATTGTTTCAAAAATCTTTTTTTTTAATCATAAAATATAAAAAATCACAAAAAATAGAATTAGATTTTTTTTTCATAATTAAAATTAATTTTGTAATTTAATTACTTTGACTTGTTTTCTCTAAAATAAAATTAATTAGAACTTAGGATTAAATTTCAAATCTTTTTCTTTAAAAATACCAAAAAATATTAGTTTCATTAGAATTAATTGTAATTAATAATTTTTTCCTTTCCTTTTTTAATTTAGTTAATTAGGATATTATTATTATAACTTAATATTTTCAAAAATAAATAAAAAACAAAAAAAAGATTTTCTTTTAAACATTTTTAGGGTTTAGACGCTCTTTCCATTCTTCGCGCGTTTATCTTTTTTCTATTTTTTATTTTCCCATTATGTAACTGTTTCCTGGTTTGTAATAGCTTTAATTAGGTTTAAAATTCCGCATTTTATTTTCTTGTTCTATTTATGTAATTTCCCCAAGGCCTTGTAATAGCTTAGGAATTTTATTTTCTATAATTTATTTTCCGCACTGTTAACTGCTTAGATTAATAGGATTACATGAAAAAGACTAAAATTAAAACGATTAGATAACCCTAAAGTGCAAGATAAATGAACTGAATCAACACACTTGCACATGTTCACCCCTAGGGTATCTCCCACTTCGGTTACCTTCGAAAACAATCACAATTCTTGAAACATGAGGATTTTTAGTGGATGTACTTTAGTTCAAGAGATCACAAGTCCCTCGATGACCCTTTCGACTGTTGCTTCAGTTAAAAAGTGATCTTAGAAATTTAGGACAATTACTAAGAGTTCTTGCCCAGTTTCCTTAGTGATTGTAAACGTCCCTTCGATAGTCCCTCAACATCCAACGATAGGGCTACCTACTCATTAATAGTAGAATAGCACCATCTAAAGGAAAAGAGGAAAAAACATCCTTTTTCGAGTAGGTATATAACTGTTAGGTACTTGCTCAAAAATCAATTTTCGCACTTTCAAAAGAAATTGTTCAAAGCACATGCTCTGTTAACACTCTTGAGGACTGATACAAGAGTTAAACGCAAAGCAAATCTCCACATTAAGGAGTTTTCTAAACATTTTTAAAACACACAAACAGAAAGCAATTTTCAAAAATGAGCAAGTATCTAAGAGCCCATAGAAAACTACGGATGGAAAGGGTGCTAACACCTTCCCTTTCCATAATCTACCCCCTTACTCAGAAACTCTCGAAAAAGGTATTTTTTTGTTCTTTTCATCCTTTCCTTTTTTGGATAAAAGAAAAGTCGGTGGCGATTCTTGCTTACTACACATTTGCGAATACAAAATGCAAAACCAGTATTAAACAGTCAGTTCTGCCACCATATCACAATTGTATTCATAGTAGGTAAGGTTTCTGTTACTGGATTTTTTGTATCCAGAAGATTGTTCAGAGTGATTTCCTATTCTTCTATAATTTCTGAATTTCCTATGCTTGTGCTTCCACAGCTGATTGATTCTCCTGGATAGAAGGAACAGTTCATCTTCTTCTGACGATGATCCATCAGAGTTTTCTGCTTCTGCTTTTGCCTGCAAAAATTTGGTTTCATATTTATTAGATTTTAGAGCGAGAGACTTACCTTGCTTCTGAGGCTCATCTTGTTCTAACTCTATCTCATGAATTTTCAGGAAGCTAACAAGTTCTTCAACATAAACTTTATCCATATCTTTGGCTAGTATTAATGTTGTGACCATGGGTCTTCATTTCTTGGGTAAACTTCTGATGATCTTCTTTACATGATCAACATTTGAGTACCCTTTATCCAGAACTTTTAGCCTAGTAACCGGAATTCGAAATCTTGAGAACATTGTTTCAATGGTTTCATCTTCTTCCATTTTGAAGGCTTCATACTTCTGAATGAGCACAAGGGCTTTGGTTTCCTTGACTTGTGTGTTTCCTTCATGCGTCATTCTCAAGGAATCAAACATGTGCTTTGTTTTCTCTCTGTTTGTGATCTTCTCATACTCTGAGTATGAGATGGCACTCAAGAGGATAGTTCTGTCCTTATGATGATTTCTGAAGTCTCGCTTTTGATGATCTGTCATTCTTTTTTTGTCAATCTTCTGAATTCTTTCATCAACAGTATGTATGTACCCATCAGTCATAATATCCTAAAGATCAGCATCATAAGCTAGAAAGAAACTTCTGATTATGTATTTCCAGTAATCAAACTTTTCACCGCAAAATATTGGGGAAATGACGCTGATTCCGTCTTTCTCACCATAATGATCATTGATGATGTTCTGACTTGGTCCCACCATAGTGTTTTTCCACCTTGGATCTTTTTCTGACACGGTTAAGTGTTTGCACCCAGATCCAGGTGCTCTGATACCAATTGAAGAATGGAAAAATACAAGAAGGGGGATTGAATCGGGATCTTAAAACATAATGGAAAGAACACGCTGATTTTTATCCTGGTTTGTTTGACTCAAACTACTCTAGTCCACCCGCCAGGTTAATTTCTCCTCTCCCCAAAGAGGTCTTAATCCACTAATCAATCTTAATTACAAATCCACTTTGACAACTGCCAAAGTCTTCTTGAGTCTAAAACCACAACCCGGTTTTCTCAAGGAATTACAAAATAATATAATTAAGTGTGTACAAGTGTGATGCGGTGGCAGAATCGACTCTTAATATTAGTTTTGTGTTTGTGTTCACAAATGTTGCGGTAAGTAAGAGCCGCCACCGACTTTTATTTTATCCAAATAATGGAAAGGGTGAAAAGAACAGAAAAAAACCTTTTCGAGAATTTTCTGAGTAAGGGGGTAGATTATGGAAAGGGAAGGTGTTAGCACCCTTTCCATCTGTAGTTCTCTACGGGATCTTAGATGCTAGCTCATTTGAAAAAATACCTTGTGCTTTGTGTTTTTGAAAAGTATTTGAAAATGCCTTAGTGCAGTAATTCGCTTTGTGATAACTCTTGTATCAGTCCTCAAGAGTGTTGACAAAGCAAATGTTTTTGAAATTTGTTTTTTGAAATGTGTAAGTGTAAAAGGTTCGTTTTTGAGCAAGCATCTAACAGCTATCTACTTGTACTCGAAAAGTCGTTCTTTTCCTCTTTTCCTTTAGATAGTGCTATCCTACTATTAGTGAGTAGGTAGCCCTATCGTTGGATGTATGAGGGACATTCGAAGGGACGTTTTTATATTCACAAAGGCAACTTGGCAAGAAGTTTTAGTAACTATCCTAGGGTTCTAAGATCATATTTTTACCGAGGCAACGTCGAGAGGGTCATCGAGGGACTTATGATCTTTTTGAATCAGAGGATAACCACTAAAACCTCTCATGTTTCGAGAGTTGTGACTATTTTTCGAAGGAAACCAAAGTGGGCACACCCTAGAGGTATATATGTGCAATGTGTGTTATATTCAGTTATTTTAGTCTTTTGTGTTAGGTTTTCTAACGTTTGCTTCCAGTCTTGTCATGCAATCCTAATTACTAGAAGTGGTACATACAGTAATTTAAAGTGTAGAAATGTGAAGTGCGGGAATGTAAATCCTATGCTATTACATAGCTTTGTGAGAGGTACATTATAGAAATGAGAAAAGTAAAGTCCTAATTACTATTACAAACTGAGAAGCAGTTACAATAAGATGAAAAAAATGCGAAAGGAAATAAATGCGCAAACGAATTAAAAGGGACGCCTAAATCCAAAGGAAAAGAAATCTTTTTGTTTGTGTTGTTTTATTTTAAGAAAATACAACCTAAGTCTATTTAATTTTAATTTCAAGAAAAGGTTAAAATGATTAATTAATTTACTTACAAATTAATTTGATTAATAAAAACTAATCTAATGTTTTTTTTGTGGTTTTTTTATTTAAAGTTAATTTAAAATGATAAAGTCAATAAATAAATAATGAAAACAAAAATAAAAATACAAAGGGGCATCCTTCGATCCAGGGAGAAAAATGGGAGGCTTCGATCCAGGGGAAAAATGAGAGGCTTCGATCCAGAGAAGGAAATTTCTCCTTCGATCCAGAGAAGGAGTTGTCTTCTTCGATCCAGGAGAAGATGACTATCCTTTGATCGAGTGAAAGGATGTGTCTTTCGATCTATAGGGCATTTTTGAAAGGGCCTGATGGATCACGAGTGAGGTCTCTGAATCTGCAAAGATATGTTAGCAAAAATAAAAGCATGACCTGGGTGCCAAGCCCAGGTCCTTCGATTATGTACGCACTGTCCTTATTTATGCTGGATCTGCAACATAAACGTTAGAGACAAAAAGAAACAAATACAGACCTGGGTACCACACCCAGGTCCTTCGATTATGAATGAAAATCGATGACTATGACATGCAAAGAAAATATGGAATTTGATTCCTTACTTTTCCTTACCAATAGTGGTGTATGGATCTGTGGTGTTAGAGATGTCTAGTGCTTGGGCATGTTCTCTGTAAACATCAAGGAGTGAGTGGAGTGTTGTTGAAGATTTCTTCGATTTGGATTACTCAGGAGATTTTTGACAATTTTGGTGTGGCTTATGAGGCAGCATGTGCGTATAGTGTGTATGTTCTCTAGTGTATGTCCCCCCTTTGAGCTTTCTAGTGTGCTCCTTATATAGAGGGATGAAGGGGACAAGAGGGAAAAGGAATAAACAACCATTAAGTTGGTGTTTTAAGTCCATAAATATCACTTTGAAACTTTTCCAAATACATGTCTTCTTGTCCCTTGCTATGAACCTGGACACATTTGACTTTCGAATGCCCTCCTTCGAATGAATCGGATTGCCTCCTTGGAATAGCCTAGAGTATTAATTCAAAGTGTTCTGAAACCTCTCTATTAGAGCTTCTTCGATCATTCAATTTCTGCATTGATTACTTGATCTTGTTCTGATATGTCAATCGAAGGACACTTGTTAATCATGCCTTCGAAACACCCCTCATCCTTGCTCTTAGATTGGGCTAGAATTGTCTCCTTCGAATGGCTTAAGTCTCATCTTTGGGACCTCTTTGATTGAGCCCCTACTCATCTATCCCCAACGAAAACTCTTTCCAGGCTAATTGAAGCTTCCTTCAGTATGAATGCTTGTGCAGGGAGCTTGAGTACGGCAATATGTGGGATTTGGGGCCAGCCAGCATCTTTGCATATTTCTCTTTTGTTTTAGCCAAATAGATCTAATCTTTGACCAAACCCCTTTCTTTCAGACAACACTAAGTGTCCTTCAAATGTGCCTTTAAATGGATTCTTTGAATGGATCATTTATGTGTCCTTCGAATGGCCTTAGATTTGACCCATCTATTTGCCTTAGCTGTTTGATTCAAATACTCCCAAGTGAGAACACCATTCTGTCAATCGAAGCCTCCTTCGTCACTTCCTTCGAATTCCATTGCACATGAAGCCTAGGCTTGGCCACATGTAGGACCAAGACTCATCATAAGATAAACTTGCATTCAATGATTATGTGTATCTTTCGAATGGCCAGTAATATGTGTTCTTCAAATGGGCTTTTGAAGTTCTCTTTCAAAGGGGTCATATTGTGGGTCATAGTGCAGAAGCTGTGTTGAGGGGTCTTGTCCTTGAGAGCAAGCGCAGAGGAAGTATTTGCCTTATGCATTGAAGGAAATCATAGAAGAAACCTTTGTCCTTGTGAATCCAAATCAAGCATTAAGTGGCTTTTGGCCTAGTGAATCGAAGGGAACTTGAAGAGGCCTTTAGCCTTGTGAATCAAAAGGAACTTGTAGAGGCTGTTAGCCTTATGAATTGAAGGCAAGCCTGAAGTAGCCAATGCATAGTCGAAGCCTTGTGATTTGAACGTGATCAAAGGGGGACCCAATGCCCATTCGAAGCTTGTGAATCAGACCTGCAGCGAAGAGTGCCAAATGCCTAATCGAAGACTTTGAAACCAAGCTTGTTCGAAGGATCTAGATTCCCAATCAAACCTGTCAAGATGCCAATCAAAAGACACCTTGTTCATATTCAAAAAATTTATTTTTCTTTAATCAAGTGTTTGTGACCACCCATATAAGAAAAGATCTTGGAAAACATGAGAGGGAAAATTTTAGGGTACAACAAAAAGTATGTTTTCTAAATAATACAATATCACAACTATGATGTATTACACAATTTAAGATTTCTAGGTAGAATTGGGTAAATATGCTTTTCTTTTACGTGCGCAGTAGTTTGTCACTTGAATTATTCTTTTCGTCTTCTTTATACACGCCATGCAAAAGTGACATAAGAAGATGCTTTTGGAATGTTCATAACACGAATTAATGATCTTTCTAAACCAAAAGATTATTGTCTCTTTATAGCCGTTACTTTTGATATGCATTGATAAATTGTAACACTTCAGAACTTCTTACATTAGAGGATGAATGTTACCATTGGTAGTCCCTTACGCTTGTATCAGAACTTTGCAGATTAGAGTATCAGAGATCCTGTTTCACAGCGTTGGTGCATTCAGAAGTTGTAACATAACTTCTTCATATAAGTGTGTCACACAGATTTGATTCTAAGAAGGATGCATCTGATTATATCATAATACTCCCTTCTTTTATGCTCGCATGATCAGAACTTCTAGTGATGTTCTAGCAGATCTTTTATGCTTCTTACATCAGAACATATTTTTCACATCAGAACTTCCCTGCATATAAAGATACTTTTATTAGAGAGCATATTTGTTCGTTATATATATATATATATATATATATATATATATATATATATATATATATATATATATATATATATATATATATATATATATATATATATATATATATATATATATATATATATATATATATATATATATATATATATATATATATATATATATATATATATATATATATATATATATCATGTGTTTGTTATCATCAAAACTCTTACAGGGATGTAGAACCAAATTATGTTCTAACAAACCTCCCATCTTGATGCCTCCAGTTGAAGGAAGACCTCTGATTATGTACTTGACGGTATTAGAGAATTCAATGGGGTGTGTGTTGGGCCAATATGACGAGTCTGGCTGAAAAGAGTATGCAATTTACTACCTGAGCAAAAAGTTTACCGACTGTGAAACCAGATATTCACTACTCGAGAAAACTTGTTGTGCTCTGGCATGGGCTGCTCACCAGCTAAGACAGTATATGTTGACTCACACCACTTTATTGATTTCTAAGATGGACACCATCAAATACATTTTCGAGAAGCCAGCTCTCTCTGGAAGAATAGCTAGATGGAAAATGATTCTGACTGAATATGAAATCCAATATACAACACAAAAGGCCATCAAAGGAAGTATATTGGCGGATCATTTGGACCATAAAGATGTTGATGATTACCAATCCATGAACTTTGAATTCCCAGACGAGAATATCATACTGATAACTGACTGCGAAAAGCTTGGACCGTATGACGGACCTGAACAAGGATCCTGATGGACTATGGTTTTTGATGGGTCTTCCAACTCCTTGGGAAATAGAATTGGTGCCGTGATTATTTCTCCTAAGGGTTTCCATACACCTTTCACCGCTATATTGTGCTTCGAATGTACAAATAACATGGCTGAGTACGAGGTGTGCGTCTTGGGTCTAAAGGCTGCCATTGACCTCAGAATCGAGTTCTTGTATGTATACGGAGATTCTGCTTTACTGATTAGTCAAGTTAAAGGAGAATGGGATACCAAGCACCCTAATATGATTCCTTACAAAGAGCTTGTGTTGACCCTGATCCCATACTTTAAGGAGGTTACCTCTGAGAACTTCCCTAGAGAATAAAATCAGTTGGCAGACGCCTTGGCAACAATGTCTTCCATGTTCAAGGTCAATTGGGATAACGAGGCCCCTAGAATTACAATTGAAAGATTTGACGAACATGCATATTGTTACGAGATTGACACTGATGAAGAGAATTCGTGGTACCATGAAGTGAGGAGATATCTTGAAGCACAAGAGTATCCAGAAGGAGTTTCCATAAATGATAAAAAAATTGTGCTCTGCTCCGAAACCATGATTCTACTCTGCTCCGATGTGTGGACAAGAAGGAAGCTGAGAAGATCATGGAAGACATGCATGATGGTATATTTGGAACTCACTCTGGTGGAAACACTATGGCCAAGATGATTCTGAGGGTTGGTTACTATTGGTCCAATTAGAAACTGATTGTCACCACCACTCAAGGACTTGCCACAAGTGCCAAATCTATGCCGACAAAGTTCATGTACCTCCAATTCCATTGAATGTCATGACTGCTCCTTGGCCATTTGCAATGTCGGGAATTGACCTGATTGGAGAGATAAAACCTACTGCTTCCAATGGACACCACTTCATCCTTGTTGCTATTTATTACTTCACCAAATGGGTCAAAGTTGCCTCATTTTCCTCAATAACAAAGAACGTTGTAGCCAGGTTTATTAAATATAACCTCATCTGTTGTTATGGTATCCCTGAAAGAATCACCACCAACAACGGAACTAATCTCAACAATGCTATGATTACGGAACTTTGCACTCAATTCAAAATCAAGCATCCCAATTCTTCTCCTTACAGACCTAAAATGAATGGCGCAGTGGAACCTGCTAATAAAAACATAAAGAATATTGTGCAAAAGATGGTGGTGACCTACAAAGACTAGCATGAGATGCTACCATTTGCTCTTCATGGCTACCGTACTTCCGCTTGAACGTCAAATTGGGAAACCTCTTTCTCTTTAGTATATGGCATGGAAGTTGTCCTGCCTATTGAAGTTTAGATCCCTTCCCTAAGAATCATGAAAGAAGCAGACTTGGGAGAAGACGAATGGGTTCAGACTAGTTTGGATCAGTTGAATTTGATTGATGAGAAGTGACTGGCTGCTATTTGTCATAGTCAAATGTATCAAAAGTGTATGATCAAGGCTTTGAACAAAAAGATCAAGCCTCGAGTGTATAAGATTGGTGACTTGGTAATAAAGTGCATCATTCTTCCACAAGGCGATCCCAGGGGAAAATGGACTCCCACGTACGAAGGGTTATTTGTTGTTAAGAAAGTTCTCTCTGGTGGTGCCATGATGTTGGCTACTATGGACGACGAAGATTTTCCACATCCTGTGAACGCGGACATAGTAAAAAATACTACGCATAAAAATGACCCGCTAGGCTGACATACTTAGGCAAAAATAAGGGCATCCCGGCGAACCAAAGAGGTTCTAGCAAAAGTTAGGGATATATACAAAAGATTGTACACCCGGAAAATCAAAAACCTGAAAAGGCGGCCTGGGAAAAAATGGGTATCCTGGTGGACTGAACACCCGAAAGGGAGGTCCGGGCAAAAGTTAAAGATTAAAGCGTATGACTATGCCCCGTGGAATCTCTACGTCGAGCGTTATTACCAAGGTCCAAGTTCAATGGTCTAAGATCAATTCAATCGACTTCTTCCAGTGGCAATGGATGATGTTCGAAGACATAGGGGCAATAGCAGGGTTGGAACTCAATGAGATCACTTCCACATGGCTATTATTCTTAATTTTACTTTGTATTCCTTTCATTATTTCAACAATTTCCTCTTACTAGGATCTCTGTCTCCTTGTACACAAATGCCTATTTATGGGCAAAACATCTATACAAATATACTTTGAAGTGCAAACTTTTTGTTTTTCTGTTTTGAGTGCAAAAATGTCCAATGACTAAAATTGAATGAACATATGCATATGAACATGATTGACTGTTAACAAATGTATACATAAAAACAATAACAAGCATCCCCTTAAGGATTTGGGATATCACCACAGGGTTACTTCAATAAAATTATCCCCACGGAGATGGATCCATGCGTTCCCCAGCCAGAGTTCCAATCTCTCGAAAACCCTCTCCCCAGCTGAGTTCATCTTAAGAAGAAGCCTTGAGGATTTTTGCCTAAAGAAAACACCTCCCCAGCAGGTCGTCAAATAGTCTCTTTAACAGGGTTTATTTCCCCAACAAAACTACAAATTCTCCAGTTTGAGTTTTCCTCTCAGACTATTACAAATCAAAGGACGAAAACCCTTAATCCCTGGAAGAGTCATTGCAATCCCCAATGGAGTCATTACTATAAGTTACTGCGAAGCCTGGAATCCGACCAGATAACAGTTCAACTTCAATTTTCTGCGAAGCCTGGAATCTGACCAAATAATAGTTAATTTCATCTAAGTTGCTACAAAGCCTGGAATTCAACCAGATAACAGTTTTACTTCAATTTTCTATGAAGCCTGGAATTCAACCAGATAACAGTTTAATTTCATCTTCCCCAGTAAGTTACTGTGAACCCTGGAATCTGACAAGTTAACAATTAACTTTCTTATCCCCAGCAAGTTGCTATGAAGCCTGGATTTTGACCAGATAACAACTAACTTTCATTCTCCCAATCGAGAGATAATTCCCCAGTAGAACAATGGACAACTAAAACTCCTAAACTTCTATTCCCCAAGCAGAAATCAACACTCCCCGCAGAGTTTTCCCAAGCAAAGTCAATGTTCTCTAGCGGAATTCTCCTCAAACAACAAAGCAGGAATCCCCAGCGGAAACACTCTAAACAAGGTCTAAAGATGCACATACTCTTCATCCCCAACAGTAATCCTGGATTTAACTTCCCTAAAACTCCCCAACATTTGTCAAGGATTTTTTTCCAGACAAGGATACGCTTCAACAATATTTCATATTCATACATCATACTACATACATGACAAATGCATACAACATAATATCATTTATTTTGAGAGCATCATTACGCCATGCATACATCTGCATGCAACTAACCCTCTTCCTTGTAGGAAAAATCAGCCAACAAAACAAAAGTCCTCTTCTAGATAGATTTGCTTCTTCCAGTTGGTGATAGGCAATCAACAGTCCTTTTTTGGATGGCTTTACTTCTACCAGTTAATAATAGGCAACTAAAAGGCCTCTTCTGGTTAGATTTATTTCCCTAGTGAAGTCACCATCACAAGACCTCTTCTGATGAGATTTATTTCTCCCAGTTAAAGACAGGCAAAATACATCTATAGTTTCAATGTAAATTGACTAAGGATTTATTCTGATACTTCTCCCAGTTTCTATCGACAATTACTCTGGATGGCATCTATAAGCCCATCTCCGACAAACTCTTCATCATTTCTCCAAATGGCATCTTTAAGCCCATTCCCTACATAATCAACTAACACATCATTGAGTACAAATTTCTGGGCACTTTAGTGTTCAATCATCTTTCACCTTCAAGTCACGAATGGCGGACCCACAATTATAACTCTTCAGGTTTAAGAAGATTGAACAGGGGAAGTTGTTGTACCCCAAATTTTCCCTCTTATTTATCAAGACATTTCCCACAAGATCTTCAATAGTTCAAGCTTGCACCAGGATTGGCTAGGACAAGATACTTCCTCAACACTGATACCTAAAATTAGGATTTGAGTTTTCAAAAGGACAATTGGACTTTTAATTCCTCTTATGACTTTCATAGATCATTATGGACCTTCAAGATTTCTCATGTCAAGTTTCAAGTCTTGCAGTTCAAGTTTGCTCAGTCAATTGATCAGATGACCTAAAATCAACTATCTTGGGTAAAAAGTCAATTATGGTCAACTTGTAGTCAAACTTCAATATTTTTGGCCCATATCAACATTTTTAACTCATATGTATCAATTGATCAATTTTGGATCACAATTCCCCAATAAAATTGTTCAAATCACCAAAAGGGCAAAATGGTCAAAATTAGGGTTTTGACTGAGAAGGCTTGATTTTTGACTTTTGACCTAATACATGATCTAATGTCTTGGAGTATAATCTCAAGGATTCAAACGGAACATGTTGACCTAATTTCATGGCTCAAAACATTTCCCAAGATTAATTGATTGATAGTTGAAATTCAGTCAACTGATACACCAAAAGTCAAACTTTTACTTTTTGATCAAATTTGAGTTTCAAAGATTACATTTCATCAAGAACTTCAAAAATATGAAATTTGATCATCAAGAAATCAATAAATTCAAAATTCATTTTGAAAAGTCAAAGTTTCTAAGACTTAGAAATTTTTCCAAGTGTTTTAGACATGTTTTTCTTCATGACTTCATGCCAATTTTTCACCATGATGCAAGATGATTCAAAGAAAACCTTCAACATGAAAGTTGTAGATATTGATGAATTATACAAACTTGTATTATAGGTATCATTTCCAAAAAAGGCTTAGATTTTGAGTTATAAGGCCATAAAGTCATGAACTTTTTCTTAAAACACTTAGTGAAAATTTGACCTAGTTAAGCAGATTTTTGGTACCAACTTCATGATAACTTTTCACATAGTTTAAATTGGATTCTTCAAAAATGGAAAACATGAAGTTTGTAGAGGATATTACAAGCTTCCCAAAAATTCCAAGAACTCATTGAGATAATTCTTTATCTAGGAGAATCTAAGAGATAAAGTTAGGGTTTTAAACTTGAATTACAAGTCAATTTTGTGATGAACACTTGACCAAATCCGTAGCCATGTTGCATAATCTTTGCTTTCCATGCCTCAAACTTGTGTTTAAATCAATAATTAATGGTTTACACAACTTATAAATCCATTTTCCAAGCATTTGAGCCCTTATCCAATGCATCATTCCATTTTTGGAAGAAAGTGACCATTGCCATTCTTGAAAAGCAAGCTTTATGCAAAGTCAACTTGTCTTGAGCATTGCACTTATTCTTTCTGCACAAGCATCCTCTACACAACCAGAACAAGCGTGTTTAAATTTGCTATCCACCCTACCTTGCCTTGAAACCATTTTTTTCCAAGCTTGCTTCAAAAAAAATTTTCAAAATCTATAACATATGATTTTGTACTTCTGACTTCTACAAGCTTCCAAACTCTTTGCCTATAAATTAAACTTTCATTTGCAAGCATAGACACGAATTAGAAAGCTCTTAAAATCACTCAAACTCTCACAAATTGAGATTGCACACAAAACTCCATTTTTGTGCAGAAATTGACCTTACACTCCCATCTCTCAAACTAGTTGTGTGTTTCCTCTCCAAATCATTCCAAAAGCTTCCTAACATCAAACACAACTCATCCCAATACTTGTTACAGTTCTGTAACTCCATTTCTACCATTGTCCAAACTCAAAAATAGAGCATTGCACTTGTACTTCTATAGCACGATTCAGCCATCCACAACTCAAGCTAAGCATTGCATTATCTTCCTAGAGGCTCAAGGAAGCTGACCTGATCATTACAGAACCTTGAAGCAAGCTCATTTGCAAAACACAAAATCCATTTTCAAGGAAATTTTTCTGATTTTTGAACTCTTCATATAGGCGTTGTTAGCTTTCCATTTTCAAAGATAAAATGTAGACATCATAGCCCTGAAGATGACCATGTCCTTGGAATTCATTTATATTGCTTGAGTAGTGAGAATTTTAAGTGTGAAATATCTGAAAAAATTAGGTCAGAATTTGGTACCATTAGAAATTCATGCTCATCTTTGATTGTTAGTTTAAGTTATTTACATTTCTGGAATCATGGTGAAATTTCTAACAAGTTTGATGTTTACACTTTTGAGAATGAATGAGAAATGAATGAGTTGCAGGGATCCTTGCTCGAGGTTGAAGATGAAGTTCATCATTAGAATTAATTTGGTAATATATATTTATGGTTTTGTCTATAATACCGGATGTATAGCCACCCCAGTGGTAGAAGCGCGCGCCTTTCATCTTTAGGACCTGGGTTCGAGCCTCAGCGTCTGTTTTGTCATTTTTTCATATCTTTTTTCTTCTTTTTTGTTACAAACATACAACGCTTGGGCCTCCCTACTGAGCCTTTTTCATTTTACTTCAGCGCATCCCCCTGTCTACTTATCACAATGCAGCCCAGCAAACATTTCTTTTTTTATTTTTATTTTATTCTGATTACAAAAATCATATTGGGCCTAATACAAAACAAAACCTGTTTTTTTTTTCTTACAAACCCCATTTTCATTCTAAAACCCCCCTGACTTTAATTTTATATTTTTATTTTATTTTCTTTATTATTTTTATTATTATTATTATTATTAATCAAAAATACCAAAAATAATTTTATATTTATTATTTAGATATTGAGTATATTTTTTATTTCATTTATTTTAAGACAAAAAGACCAACAAAAAAAAATCTTTAACAAATTTATTTCTGAATTAAATTAATATTAGACTTAGTTTATTTTAATTAAATTAATTTAGAATTTAAGAGTTTAATTAATTAATTTATTTCCATTCATTTTAGTTTTAATTAAATAGGTTTAAACCTTTTCTTAAAAATCCTAAAAGATATGTTTCTTAGCTAATTTCATTTCTTTTATTAAAATTAACTTAGATTTAGTTTTCATTAAATCAATTTAAGTTAACTTAGTTTCAATTAATTATTATCTTTTTAATTTAATTAGGTTAAACCCTTTCACAAAAATCCAACAAAAAACAATTTTCTTTTCTTTTCATATTATCTCCATATTTTTGTACATTATGTTACTCAAATTCAATATGGTTGTAATAGTAATTAGGTTTAATTTCTCTTATCTCACCATTTGTAAATTTGTATCCCCATCCCCAAATGATGTAATAGCGTAGAATTTTACATTTCCGCAATTTATCGCTTCCAATATAAATGCTAGTAATTAGGGTTGTATGGCAAGACTAAAATCAACAAATAGCAAACCCTAATACAAGACAAAAAATGCATGAAAAACAAACACTTCACACACTTGCACCTCTAGGGTTAACTCACACTTGTTGCCTTGAGAATAAAATAGTCATGTCTCGCATGTGTAATACTTTAGCAAAAACAAACAAATACAAGATCATAGTCCCTCGATGATGCTTAAAATGTTGCCTTTACAAATGATCTTAGACCCTTACAAAATTATTAAGGTATTTCACAAACATTGCTTTCTATGACTATACAACGAGCCGCTCATGTCCCTTCATATCCAATGATAAGGTTTCTTACTAACTAATAGTAAGATAACATTGTCTAAAGGAGGAGGAAAATAACAAAGACTTTCTTTTGAGTGGGTAGAACATTAGTAGTTGCTTGCTCACAACCATTTTTAAAAACATCTTTCAAATACACCAACATTTTCAAATGAAATATTTTCAAAAGTCAACACTTTGTATACATTCTTATAGAGACAAGAATCATTATAAAGTTCGCCTAAACGAAGGCATTTTTCAAAAATACATTCAAAAACCAATTACAAACATATTTCAAACAAAGAATTTCAAAGTGAGCTAGCAACTAAGAGCTCGTAGATAACTACGGATGGAAAGGGTGCTAACATCTTCTCTTTTCATAACCTACCCCCGAGCTCAAGAAAATATCTCAAAAGGTCTTTCCTATTCTTTTCACCTTTTCCTTTATTGGATAAAAGACAAGTCGGTGGAAACTCTTGCTATTGGCAACAATTGCGATAAAACACAAAACACCCAAGTCAGTTCTCCCACCGTATTACAAAGTTCGGATTGCCTTTTCTCTACAAAAGATCAGACGGGCAAGAATAATCATTCGGAAGTTCATTATCTTCTTAACATCTGATTATTGACGTGTTTTGTACCCCAAAATTTTACCTCTCAATTTCTCAAAGATTCTTTCACAAGATCTCCATTGATTTAAGACTACACAAGGATTGATCAGCTCAAGATACCTCCCCAAACACTGATAACTCAAAATTAGGGTTTGGGTTTATATAAAGACAATTGGGCCTTTAATGCTTTATATTATTTTCATAAATCATTTTGGACTCCCAAGATTGCTCTTATCAAGTTTCAGGCTTTGGATCACATTTTTGCTCAGTCAATTGACCAGTTGACCTAAAATCAACTGTGTTGGAGAAAAGTTAATTGTGGTCAATTCATAGTTAAGCTTCATAATTTTTTATTCATATCAACATGTTGAACTCATATATGTAAACTGGTTAAGTTTGGATCATAATTCCTCAATAAATTTGATCAAATCACAAAAAGGGCAAAATGGTCAAAATTAGGGTTTTGACTGAGAAGGCTTGATTTTGGACTTTCAACCCAATTACATGACTTGATGGTTTGAGACTTGCTATCAAGAATCCAAATGCATCATTTTGACCTAAGATCGTGGTTCAAAACACTTCTCAATATTAATTGATTGATAATTGAAATTTGGTCAACTGATGAAAAAGTCAAATGTACACTGAAAAGTCAAACATTGACTTTTAGATCAAAATCAAGTTTCAAAAAATAATATTTCATCAAGACATGTCAAAGTATGAAGATTTTTCATCAAGAAATCAAAAGTCAATATTACTAAAAAATAGTCAAAGTTCTAAACGCTTAGAATTGTTTCTAAGTGTTAAGAAAAATATGATAATTTCATAACTTTGTGCCAGAATTTCACCATGATGCAAGATGATTCAAGAAAAACTTCCAACATGGAAGTTGTAGATCTCAATGAGATTGGAAACATTATAGGACAGAACTTCTTCTATAAATTCTTGGATCTCAAGTTATAAATCCATGAAGACATGTCCATGAAACTAAAACACTTAGTAAAATTTTGAGCATTTTAAGTCAAAATTTTGACAGAACTTCTGGGCCAATTTTCATACAGTTACGATGGGAGTTTGCAAAAGTGATTCAAAGAGGGATTGCATAGCATGTTAGAAGATTTCTAAAAAGTCCAAGAACTCTTTCAGAACATGCTGGAGAAGGGAGAATCGAAGATCAGAAGTTGGACATTCGTTCTTAAAGTATGAGTCATTTTCATGATGAACATCTGATCCAATTCTAAGCAATGCTGCATAATCCCACTTTTCAGGCCCTCTAACATGTGTATCTATCCTTAATAAGAATATTACACAAACTTTTGATCTATGAACCACTTGATTTAAGCTTTGTCCAACACACCTTGCCATTTAAGGAAGAAAGTTCACACTTCCATTCTGGAAAAGTGGCTTTAATCACAAAGTCCACTCTCCTTGAGCTTTATGTTTGTTCTTTCTGCACAAGCATCCCCTACAACTTAGAATAGGCGTGTTTAAAGTTTATAGCTACCCTATCTTGCCTTGAAACCATGTTTGTCTAAGCCTGCTTCAACAACAAGTCAAAATCCACAACATGTGATTTTGTACTTCTGACTTCACCAAGCTTTCAGACCCTTTGCCTATAAATTAAACCTTCATTTGCAAGCTGAAAACGATTGGAAAAGCCCTAAAACTAACTAAAACTCTCTAGAACCAGAAATTGCAACACAAGCACATAAACTTGTCGTTTCTGATTTTTGAATCCAATCTACAAAACCCCTCGTGCATTTCTTAGCCAAACCATCCACAAAGTTTCTGATACACATATAGAAGCTATCCCAACCTCTATTTTCAGATTGTAACATCATCTTCACCAACCCCCATTTTCAAAAACAGAGCATTACATATTGACTCCTCCAGAACATTCCAGCCATCCATAGCTCAAGCAAACCATTGCATTAGCTTCCTGGGAACTTGAAGAAGCTAACCAGATCATCACATCAACTTGAATCAAGCTCTAATTCAAAACACGATCTTCAACTGCAAGGTAAGTTCTTCTGATTTTCATCTCATTATTTGGGCATTGTTAGGATTTCATTTTGAAAGACAAAATGTAGATATCATTGCTCTAAAACTATATATATCCATATATTTTATTTATATGGCCTGAGTAGAGATATTTTAAGATCAGAACTTCTTGAAAAAATTCGGATTCAGATTAGGGATAGCAAAATTCATGTTTGTTTCTGATTTATAGTTTTAATGCTTTAAATTTCTGGAACCATTATGAAATTTGCCATAACTTTCACGTTTACATTTTCCATTTTGGTTGAGAAATGAATGAGTTGCAGATGCTCTGGCTGGCGCGAGGAAGAAGATGAAGTTCATCATCAGAACTAATTTTGTAATATATATTTGTGGTTTTGTTTACAATACCGGATATATAGCCACCCCAGTGGTAGAGAGCGCGCGTGTAAGGCATTAGTGTTAAGGGTCATGGGTTCTAGCCCCAGGAGCACCTTTTATAATTTTTATTTCTTAACATTTTACCCCATGTACTTGTTAACAGCACACCTGGGCCAGAACTTCTAGGCCTTCTCATTCTCCTTCCATATACTTGTTAATAACACACATGGGCTAGAACTTCTAGGTTGTCTCATATTTTCTTCTAGCATCCCTCCCCATTTACCTGTTAACAACATGCTTAGGCCAGAACTTTTAGGATGTCCCATTTTTGCTTCCAGCATTCCCTCATTTACCTATTAACAACACGCCTGGGTCAGAACTTCTATGTTGTCCCATTTTTGCTTCTAGCATCATCCCCTTCATTTACCTGTTAACAACACGCCTAGGCCATAACTTCTAGGCTGACTCATTTTTGCTTCCAGCATCACCCCTATTAACAACACGCCTGGGCCATAACTTCTAGGCTTTCTCATTTTACTTACAAACATCCTTTCCACTTTCTAAACCCCCCCTGATTTTTATTTTTTATTTTTTATTTTCTTTCTTTTATTATTTTAGTATCATTACTATGTTTTTTATTATTAATCAAAAACACCAAAAATATTATATTAAGTATTTAAATTATTTAGTTTATTTTTATTTAACTTCTTAAAATAAAAAGACCAAAAACATTTTCCTATTTAATTTCTTTTCTTTAACTTAATGTTAAACTTAGATTTAGTTCATTTTATTTGTTTAAATTAAAATTAATTTAGTTTAATTTTCTTACTTCTAACTATTTATCTTCTTTTAGAAAATTAGGTTAAAATATTTCCTTAAGCAAAATCAAAACAAAATCATTTTCCTTTCATTCATGTCTTGTACATTATATTCATTTCAGTTCTTGTACATTATTCAAGTTCAATATGGTTGTAATAGATAATTAGGTTTAATTTCTTGTAATCCCTATTTATAAATTTGTACACCCCATCCCCAATTGATGTAATAGCGTAAGATATTTACTTTCCGCAATTTATCGCTTTCATATAAATGCTAGTAATTAGGGTTTGTATGGAAAGATATAACCAATGCTTAGAAAACCCTAATCCAAGATAAACCGAGCATGAAATACAAACACTTTCACACTTTGCACCTCTAGGGTCTACTCCACTTTGTTGCCTTAAAAATGGTTATGTTATGCATGTGAGCCGCCTTAGCAAAGAACAATAAAAAATACAAGATCATAGTCCCTCGATGACGCTTCGAATATTGCCTTACAAATGATCTTAGACCCTTAAGAAATATGCTAAGGTATCTCACAATATTACATCTTATGACTATACGATGACCCACGTCCGTCCCTTTACATCCAAAGATAAGGCTACTTACCAATCACTGGTGAGATAGCAATGTCAAAAGAAGAGATAAATGAACAAAAGACTTTTGAGTAGGTAGAACGTTCTTAATTGCTTGATCACAATCCATCTTCAAAAAACAAACATCTTTTCAAACACACTAAACACTTTCAAAAACATGAAATATTTTCAAAAGTCCAACACTTTGTATACATTCTTATAGAGACGAGAATCATTACAAAGTTTTCCTAAACGAAGGCGCTTTTCAAAAATACTTTAAAAACCCACCACAAACACATTGTAAACAAAGAAATTTCAAAAATGATCTAGCAAGCAACTAAGAGGCCGTAGATAACTACGGATGAAAAGGGTGCTAATACCTTCCCTTTTCATAACCTACCCCACGAACTTAAAAAAATATCTCAAAGGTCTTTCAGTTTCTTTTCACCCTTTCCTCATTGGATAAAATAAAATTCGGTGGCGACTCTTTCTATCCACAACAATTGCGATCAAAAATAAAAACAACCAAGTCAGTTCTCCCACAATATCACAGAACTGGAGAATCTGCTGGGGATTTTATTTAAAAGTGGGGTTACCTTAGAGCTAGATCACATTTATTTTCTTTCATTGTTTTATTTGTTTGCTTTACATTTTATGGGTCCTTGTTTGGGTTTGTATTGATCCTCTACCCGAATCTGGGAACACCATTAGGTAAACAGCAAAGATTATGGAGATTGTACGGCATAGACCGATATGGTTGAGACAATAGCTATGTTAGTGCGACATATTTGTGGGTACCGGTATCCCTTATGGAGAATTAAGGAGAATACGGGGCCACTGAGTGATGTCATGAAGCACAAATGAACCTTAGAACCTTTAATTGAACAACTTGGCCATTAGGAAGTAGTGAGATAGCCGGTTTCGGTGGAAAGATAAAAATTGGTTGATACTCGATACTACGCTCATTGAGATCGGACTTTTGGGATATCTCGGCCGTAAGAAAAGATTGATTGTGTTGAGATAATTCCCAATAAAGAAAGATCAATTATATTGAGATTCCCTAGAACCTGATTACTTTCTAGGACAGGTTGACCTAACTAAACTTCAAGAGGGTACTTACCTACGAAACCCATGCAAGCCTAAACCTAAGGTTTTTGTGTGCTTTTTTGTGATTATTATTCATGACATCATAAACATCATAACATCATAAAGCATTCTCACTAACCATTTCAAGGATTTAGGAGTTTATCTTTGTTCTGTTTTGTAGGTCATGACTTCTACTCGTAGGAATACCATCCGAGTCAACTTCATGAAAGTGCATCCTCAACTTCAAGAGTTAGCATCAAGGGTGCCTGGAGATTCTCCTTTCACCAATAAGTATGGTCAACTTCTCAACTTGGCTACCTCAAACTTCCAAAAATGATGTGTGTGCTTTTCCAATTCTTAGATCCTATGCATCATTGCTTCACCTTTCACGACTACCAATTGGTAACTACATTAGAATAATTCTCTCAATTGTTAGGAGTGCATGTGCTTGATCAAATACCATTTACTGGTTTAGAAGAGACTCCAAAACCTGAGGTTATTGCCAAAGCTTTTCATTTGAAGAGATCTGACATTGTGGAAAACTGGGAGACAAGAAGTGGAGTTAAGGGTTTCTTAGCCAAGTTTCTATTGGAGAAGGCTCGTTTATTCTGGGAAGATATGGATTTTCAAGCTTTTGAGGATGTCTTGTCCCTTCTAATCTATGGTTTGGTTCTATTTCAAAATCTGGACCAACTCATAGACGTGAATTCCATCAAGGTTTTTCTCTCTCATAATCACATACCTACTTTGCTTGGAGATATTCTACATTATTTCCACACTCGCACCATGAAGAAAAGGGGTACTCTTTTGTGTTGCATTCCATTACTATCTAGATGGTTTATTTCACACCTACCTCGATCAATGTTGAAGAATGAGCAAGGCTTGACATGGTCTCCAAGATTAATGTCACTCACACAGTCTGATATTTATTGGTGTGCTCAATCTATGGAGGACCTTACTATTATTGATCGTTGTGGGGAATTCCAAAATGTCCCTCTACTTGGAATTAAGGGAGGTATTACCTACAATCCTTGTTTGGCTTTGTGACAGTTTGGATATGCTAGGAGGGATGGCCCTCATGATGCACTTGTCCAAGCAATTGCATTCGACTATGAGAACGATGTCCAAGACTATCGTCATAGATTTATACGAGCTCGAGGCATGGTTAACAAGGTTGATAGCAAGACATTGGGGCATAAGAACTCCATTCCTTTGGAGCCGTATCTCAAGTGGGTGCGAACTCGCGCCCAAAACTTCATGATGCCTTATGAATCCATCTTACCTATCATCATGGAGCCTGTTGCCGAGGGAGATGTTCCGTATATTGTCCTTTATCCTAACATGCCTACTTATATTGAATATCTACAAAGAGCTTGGATTCAGCTAAAGGAAGAGAGAGAGAGAGACATTCGAAACCCAGTTCTACGTAAGTGAAAAGAGGGTTGTGGAGCTTACAAGACAACTTCATAAAGAGTGAAGTTTGAACTCCTACATCGCGCCAAAGAGAATGCGCTTGACCTTTTTGTCTTAGGAGTTTATTTTATGTTTATTTCTCCCATTGTAAGCCCACGAGGCATGTTTGTAATCAAGTTGAACTTATTAATGCAATTGATGTTTGTTCCTTTTGTCTAAACAAATTTAAATCTTCTAATTCCTTGAAATCATTTGCATACGCATTTTCGTGCATCATAACATAAACGGGTTTTCCACAATAGATTTCCTTATCTTTCTACTATTTATTTCAGTAAGATGGATATCGAACAAACAATGAAGGACTTACAAGCGCAGAATTCCCAGTTCCAAGAGACCTTGCTGACCCTGGCTAAGGGGCAACAAGAGCTGATGACTATGGTAGTAGCCAAGAAGAAAACCAAAAAGAAGGCCTTCATCAACATGGGTAAGAGATTTAAAGGACCGATTCCTCAGGTACAGATAGTCGAAGAGTCATCTGAAGAAGAGAAAAATCAAGACGAGGAGGCAAGGAGCATCCATGTTGGGGGTGCCAATAATCAAGTTTTCGAAGGCGAAGATTACTTCGATGGGCAATATCCTTCGGCTGAGGATAAATACAAGCAGTTGGAGGATAGACTAAAGGATGTTGAAATTCAAGTCGTGCCTAGTTTGGATTTTGGTGAGTTAGGCTTAGTACCTGGGGTCGTCATCCCTCATAAGTTCAAAATATGGGTCTTCGCCAAGTATGACGGGGTTTCCTGCCCGAAAATTCATCTAAGGTCTTACATGCGCAAGATGCAGCCGCACACTACCGACAAGAAGCCATGGGTCCATTTCTTCCAAGAGAGTCTGGCTGGGACTCAACTAGAATGGTTCTACCAATTTGAGGGTTCCCGCATCCATACATGGGAAGATCTAGCCACTGCTTTTTATCATCAGTATCAATACAATGCCGATTTGGCACCTACTAGAGTCCAACTTCTAGGTATGACAATGGGTACTAATGAGGGGTTTAAGGAGTACGCACAAAAATGGAGGGATCTTGCTGGTAGGGTCCAACCACCACTAACTGGCAGAGAACTAGTTGACATGTTCATGGGTACATTAATTAGCCCATTTTTCAACCTTTTGATTGGCAGTTCTTCGTCTGGTTTCACCGAGTTGATCCTAACTGGTGAAAGGGTAGAAAGTGGCATTAAGAGCGGAAAGATTCCCATGAAATCTGCTTCTGCACTCAACGTTGTAAAGAAACATTTCACTAGAAAGAAGGAAAGGAATGTTGTGTATGGGGCAAGGGCCTATATCAAGAAGGATCACCGAACTTCTGTTAATGTTGTGTTAATCTCAAATCCTCCATCTGCTCAAAGACAATCATCCAACAATTAACGATCCAAAGTTCCTCGAAGACAGTTCACGAGAATAAGCATGTCGCTGTCCCAAGCCTTACAACATATTTTAAAGGCCAACTTAGTGACATTGCACAATCCACCATCCAATCCAGACATTTCATCACCTAAGTACAATCCAAATTCCAAATGTGCGTATCATTCCAACAGACCCGGGTATGAAACTGATCAATGTTGGGCTCTAAAGAATAAGATTCAAGATCTGATAGACAATAAAACAATTGAATTTGATCCACATGCTACTCCAAATGTGATAATCGCACCAATGCTGAATCATGGAAAAGGTGTTAATGCAATTGATGATACTACTTTTGTTTCCTCCATTGAAGATTTAACAACTCCATTAACTATTGTAAAGGATAATTAGCTGAGAGTTGGGATGTCCCCTGGTTGTTCTAAAGATTGTGTTTGTTGTGGTCAACAAGTAAATGAGTGCAAGCGGCTGAAGGAAGGTGTGCAACGCCTGATAAATAGATGCGAGATTCTATTTGAGAAGATTCCTACCATCAAAAGTTTAACCAACAAAGCTAAAGACATGTCCATAATAACCATTTCCAATAAGCCTCTTAGGATCCCCTCAAAGGGTCCTATTAGGATTTCGAATGAACCTACCATTACTCCTTTAATAATCACTGCCGCTGGGCCTATTGCCTACTCCTCTGATAAAGAAGTTCCTTGGAACTATGTTGCCGAGGTTTATTATCATGGGATAAAACAAGATTCTTGGATTAACAAAGACGAATCTAATTCCACTAATATTGCAGGTTCTAGTAAAGTGACAAGAACAGGGAGAATCTTTTCCCCTGATATTTCTCCACCCACTACTACAACAACTCCCGTCCGTATAACCAATGACAAGTCTAGGGCCAATACTAGAGGAAAAGATAAAGAAGGTGAGCCTGCTGGGATAGAGGCACCTACCAAAAATGTTGACGCTGAAGAACCCTCCGCTCGAGAAATGGAGGAAATCCTGAAAATCATAAGGAAGAGTGACTTAAAAATAGTTGAGCAGCTGGGGAAAACCCCCTTCAAAATCTCCATTTTGTCATTGTTACTTTGTTCGGACACTCATGCCCAAGCCTTAATTAAAATTCTGAAGAAATCCCATGTGCCCCAAGAAACCACAGCTAACTAGTTCGAGAATTATATAACAAGTTTAACGACTGACAATGGATTAGGGTTCTTCGATGCTGATTTGACTCATATGGGAAGGAGCCACAACAAATCCTTGCATATATCTATTGAGTGCAAGGTGACCACCCTGGCTCATGTCCTAATTGATACTGGCTCATCTTTAAATGTGTTACCCAAAGGTGCTTTGTACCGGCTAGATTATGAAGGACTAGTATTAAAGCTGAGGGATATTGTCGTAGGGGCTTTCGATGGGTCTAAGATAATGGTTCATGGAGTGGATCTCCCAATTAAAGTTGGTTCACAGATCTTCAACTCTACCTTTTATATAATGGACATACGTCCCGCCTATTCTTGTTTGCTTGGACACCCTTAGATACATAAGGAAGGGGCAGTAATATCTATCCTTCATCAAAAATTAAAGTATCCAGTCAAAGGGGAGATTGTTACTGTTAACGGTGAAGAAGAATTTATGGTGAGCCATCTTAACTCCTTCAAGTATGTGGAAATGGATGGTGAATTCATAGAGATTCCATGTCAGGCCTTCGAAATTGTTTCTCCTATGGTTGTCGCCACCAAAATCTCCTCCAACATATCAAAAGTTGATGAAGTTATACCAAGAATGGTTTCACTTAAGGATGCCCATACTGTGGTCGAAGATGGAAATTGTACTATCTGTGGACAACTTCCCGAAATTCTATTTAAAGCAGATAAATTTGGGTTGGGTTTCACCATCAAAGCTCAGAAAGAAGTCAGGCGCGCTCGCGTGGGAAAGCCACCTCTCTGCATCGGGAATCATGAAGTGAACATTGTGGAAGACTTTGATGATGAAAATACTTTTGAAGATTGGATCTACCCTACCATCGAAGGAAAGCTCAACAACTAGCATGCAAAGGATTTCACTCCCATCTCCTTCACTAAGGAGTAATTACTGCTTAGTGTTTTCTGTCAATTCAAGAACTTTTGTTTCTAATCTTTATTTCCAAAACAATGACTTTTAAGCCATGTGCCTTGCCCGGGGCACTATGGTCCATTTGTTAAGGGTTTTATTCATGTTCATTTATCATATGATCATTTAATATAAACCATTGGACCTTTTGCATTCAAACTTTTGTGTTCATTGTATTTCTTTTCCTTTATTACATTTTCAAATAGTCGTGTATCTTACATGCACACACACACTTGCAGATCTTCATCCACTCCGGATCTCATTACCAACGACTCTACTATTTCCAGTTATGATTTCGAACATCCAGTCAACCAAGCCGAAGACGAAGGCGAGGAAGATTGTGAAATACCAGGAGAATTGTCCAGACTTCTAATGCAAGAAGAGAAAGCTATTCAACCTCATGAAGAGCCAATCGAGGTTATCAACTTGGGTACTGAGACAGATAAGAAAGAGGTCAAGATCGGCGCCAACCTAAAAGATGGTATCAAGAGCAGATTGGTTCAAATGTTACATGACTATGTTGAAGTGTTTGCTTGGTCGTATGAAGATATGCCAGGATTGGATACCGACATTATGGTTCATTGTCTGCCAACAAAAGAATATTGCCCTCCTGTTAAGCAAAAAGTATGTCGTATGTGGCCCGATATGTCTGAAAAGATAAAGGCTGAGGTAATGAAGAAATTTGATGCAAGTTTTCTGGTTGTCACATCTTATCCTCAATGGTTTGCAAACGTGGTCCCCGTGCAAAAGAAAGATGGAAAGGTCTGCATGTGTGTGGATTATAAGGATCTGAATAGGGCAAGCCCCAAAGATGATTTCCCTCTACCACATATTGATGTCTTGGTTGATAACACCACTTAAGATAAAGTCTTCTCCTTTATGGATGGATTTTATGGCTACAACCAAATCAAGATGGTTCCTGAAGACATGGAAAAGACCACCTTTGTTACATAATGGGGCACCTTTTGCTACAAAGTTATATCGTTCGGATTAAAGAATGCAGGGGCAACATATCAAAGAGCTATGGTAGCTTTATTTTAAGATATGATTCATCATGAAATAGAAATCTAAGTGGATAATATGATTGTAAGGTCGCAAACCAAAGAAGAGAATCTCGATCACCTACACAAGCTATTAGAGAGGCTGAAGAAGTATAAATTGAGGTTGAACCCTAATAAATGCTCATTTAGAGTACGGTATGGAAAGCTTCTAGGTTTTGTCATTAGTGGTAAAGGCATCTAAGTTGATCCTGCAAAGGTAAAAGCCATTCAAAAAATGATGGTCTCCCGCTCTAAAAAAGAGGTTAGAGGATTCTTGGGTCGTCTTAATTACATTGCTCGCTTCATCTCTCACTTAACTGCTACTTGTGAGCCAATATTCAAACTCTTGAAGAAAGATCAAGTAATCAGATGGAACGATGATTGCCAAGCTGACTTCGACAAAATCAAGGAATACTTGCAAGAACCTCCAATCCCGATGCCTACAGTTGAAGGAAGACTTTTGATCATGTACTTGACTGTGCTAGAGAATTCTATGGGGTGTGTGTTGGGCCAACATGATGAGTCTGGCCGAAAAGAGCACGCAATATACTACCTGAGCAAAAAGTTTACCGGGTGTGAAACCAGATATTCGATGCTCGAGAAAACTTGCTGCGCTCTGGCATGGGCTTCTCGCCGGCTAAGATAGTATATGTTGACTCACACCACTCTATTGATTTATAATATGGACCCTATCAAGTATATCTTCGAGAAGCCAGCTCTTTTCGGATGAATAGCTAGATGGCAAATGATCTTGACTGAATACCATATTTAATATACAACACAAAGGCCATCAAAGGAAGTGTATTGGTAGATCATTTGGCTCATCAAGCTATTGATGCCTATCAATCTATGAACTTTGACTTCCCGGATGAGAATATCATGTTAGTGACCGACTATGCAAAACCTGGACCGTATAACGGACTTGAACAAGGATCCTGATGGATTATGGTTTTCGATGGGGCTTCCAACGCTTTGGGAAATGGAATTGGTGTTGTGATTATTTCTCCTGAGGGTTTCCATACTCCTTTAACTACTAGATTGTGCTTCAATTGTACGAACAACATGGCTGAGTACGAGTCGTGCATCTTTGGTCTAAAGGTTGCCATTGACTTAAGGATCAAATTCTTGAACGTATTCGGAGATTCTGCTCTAATAATTAGTCAAGTCAAATGAGAATGGGACACTAAGAATCATAACCTTATTCCTTATAAGGAGCTTATGTTAACCCTGATACCATACTTCGAGGAGATCATCTTTGAACATTTCCCTAGAGAATAAAATTAGTTGGATGACGCCTTGGCAACAATGTCTTCCATGTTCAAGGTCAAATGGGACAATGAAGCTCATATGATTACAATCGAAATATTTGACGAACCTGCGCACTACTATGAGCTTAACACTGACGAAGAGAAACCATGGTACCATGAAGTAATGAGATATCTTGAAGCACAAGAGTATCTTGAAGGAGCTTTCATCAATGATAAGAAATTCTTACGGAGATTTTCAGCCAAATTCTTTCTAAGTAACGGAATCCTATACAAGCGCAACCATGATTCTA
Organism: Vicia faba; assembly: GCA_948472305.1. Classification (NCBI taxonomy): domain Eukaryota; kingdom Viridiplantae; phylum Streptophyta; class Magnoliopsida; order Fabales; family Fabaceae; genus Vicia; species Vicia faba. The sequence goes on along the minus strand of OX451735.1, from coordinate 748,247,459 downwards.
CTCTACTCCAATGTGTGGATAAGAAGGAGGCAGAGAAAATTATGGAAGATATGCATGATGGCCTCTTTGGGACCCACTCTAATGGACACACTATGGCCAAGAAAATCCTGAGGGCTGGTTACTATTGGTCCATAATGGAAACTGATTGTCATCAACACTCAAGGACTTGCCACAAGTGTCAAATTTATCCTGACAAGGTCCATATACCTCTTATCCCTCTAAAAGTCACGACTTCTCTGTGACTGTTTGCAATGTGGGGCATTAATATGAAGAATGTGGTAGTCAAGTTTATCAAGCATAATCTCATCTGTTGTCACGGTATCCCCGAAAGGATCATCACTGAAAATGGAACTAACCTCAATAATGCTATGATTACAGAACTTTGTACTCAGTTTAGAATCAAGCATCACAATTCTTCTCCGTACAGACCCAAGATGAATGGAACAGTGGAAGCTGCCAATAAAAATATCAAGAAGATTGTGTAAAAGATAGTGGTAACCTACAAAGACTGGTATGAGATGTTACCATTTTCTCTCCATGGCTATCGTACTTCGGCTCATATGTCAACTAGGGCAACTCCTTTCTCCTTGGTCTATGGCATGGAAGTCGTCTTTCCTGTAGAAGTTTAAATTCCCTCTCTAAGGATAATGAAAGAAGCAAGTTTAGGCTAAGACGAATGGATTCAGACTAGGTTGGACCAGTTGAACTTGATTGACGAGAAGCGGTTGGCTGTTGTTTACCATGGTCAAATGTATCAAAAGCGTATGATCAAGGCGTTCAACAAAAAGATCAAGATTCGAATGTATCAAGCTGGCGACTTGGTAATAAAGCGCATAATTCTTCCACAAGGAGACCCCAGGGGAAAATGGGCTCCCACTTACTAAGGGCCATTTGTCGTAAAGAAAGTTTTTTCTAGTGGTGCCATGATGTTGACTACTATGGATGGTGAAGATTTCCAATATCCTGTGAACGCGAACACAGTTAAAAAATACTACACATAAAATGACCTGTTATGTTGACATACCTGGGCAAAAATAAGGGTATCCCGGCGAACCAAAGAGGTTCGAGCAAAAGTTAGGGATATATGCAAAATATTGTACACCCGACGAGTCGACAACCCGAAAGGGCGACTTTGGAAAAAATTGGTATCCTGGTGGGCTGAAAACCCGAAAGGACGGTCCAAGCAAACGTTAAGGATTAAAGCGTATGACTATGTCCCGTGGGATCTCTACAGTCGGCTTTATTACCAAGGTCCAAGTTCAAATGGTCCAAGATCAATCCAATCAACTTTTATTCAACGGAAAGGGATAATGATCAAAGACATAGGGGAAATAGTGGGGTTGGAACTCAATGAGATCACTTTCACATGGCTATTATTTTTGTTTTCACTTTGTATTCTTTCCATTCTTTTGACGATTTCCTCTTACTAGGATTTCTGTCTCTTTATACAAAAAACGTCTATTCATGGGAAAAACATCAATACAAATATACTTCGAAGTGCAAACTTTTTGTTTTTTTTCTATTTTGAGTGCAAAAGTGTCTGTGATATGGTGGGAAGAACTGACTATTTTTGGAATGTTGGTTTGCGTTTTGCGTTTGTTTTCGCAAAATGTCGCGGTAAGCAAGAGTCGCCACCGACTTTTATTTTATCCAACAAGGAAAGTAAAAAAGCACAGAAAAATTCCTTTTTTGAGATATTTCTGAGTACGGGGGGTAGATTATAGAAAGGGAAGGTATTAGCACCCTTTCTATCCGTAGTTATCTACGGGCTCTTAGGTACTTGCTCATTGTTTTCAAAATTGTTTTCTTTGTGCTTGTGGGTTTGAAAAAGTTTTTTGTTTGAAACTTCGATTTAACTCTTGCTTCTGTCCTCGAGAGTGTAATGAAGTGTTTTTTGAAAACTTGTTTGTAAAAGAGTGTAAGTGTGAAAAAGTTTTGTTTTGGGATGAGCAAGTATCTAAGAACTATCTACCTACTCGAAAAAAGGAATCTTTCTATACTAATTTCCTTTAGACAATGCTATCCCACTATTAATGAGTAGGTAGCACCGTCGTTGGAGTTTAAGGGTCAATTTGAATGAGGGACATACGGTCACTAAAGCAATGTTAGGACGCCTTAGCGGTAACCCTAATGTCTTAGATCATTTATTTGAGGCAACAATATTCGAGGCAACCGTTTCGAGGCAACTATGATCTTTTAGACAAGATGACGACCTCTAAAACGACCTATACTCAATGACCGTGTATGAAGGAAACCTAGTGGGGTGTACCCTAAGAGTGCGCACGTGCGAGTGTGTTGTTTTCAGTTATTTTTATCTTTGCACATGTTAAGGGTGATCTAATTTGATTTTAAGATTAAACATTCAGTCTTGTCATGCAAACCCTATTATCAAACATCTAGCAGTTATATTTTGCAGAATTAAAAGTGCGAAAATTAAATTACAAGGCGTCAGGTATTTACATCACCAAAAGCAACCCTTTGAATATAAAATAAAGCGGTAAAATAAATAAAATGTCCTAATCATCTATTACATACCGGAAGCAGATACATCAATATAGATAAAAATAAATAAAGCGCGCGGGAAATTAAATCGAATGTGGGATTAGGGTTTTGACCCTTTAAAGAAAATGTTTTTTTTTGTTGTTTTTTATTTTAAGAAAAGAAATTAAATTCTAAAATTTAAAAGCCAAATTAATTATTAAATAAATTAAATGAAAAAAAATAATTAATGACATGTTTTTTTGGAGTTTTTGATATTTTAAGAAAGAAAATTAAAATAATTAAATTATGATTAAAACCTAAATGATTTCTAATTAATTTTAAATATTTACAAAATAAATTAAAGTTTCCTAGAATTAAAAACCTAATTAATTAATTAAAATTTTTTAAAGAAAATAAAATTCTGGATTAAAAGTATTTTGGTGATTTTTTGATAAAAAAGAAAATTGACTTAATGGTTAGTAATTAATTAAAACAAAATAAGATAATTAAATTAAAAAACAAAATATGAGAGAAAGAGAAAATGGGCCTTAGATTTGGAAGTGCATAAAGCATTTTTGCTGGCCCATTAGGTTGACCCAATTGGACTTTTTGTGATCCTGTATGCGTGCATTGACTGGCTTATGATGCGCCTTCCCAGGTTGACCACCAGATCTGGCCATTTGGCCATCTCGCGCTTTGAGGAGTGAGGGAGTATGGTAGATCTTAGGCTGGCATATGCACTGGAATATCTGAAAACAAATAATATTGAGAAAGGGGGGGACCTGGGATTCGAACTCAGGTCTTGAAGGGATATTCACTGCCAAGCTTACCACCACGCCATATTGTTTTAATTATTAGTATATCACAAAGAAATAATAATATAATAAAACAAAATTCAATGGTCAGAAAACAAAAAAAAACGCGCAATTATTTGAATGGTCCAATGGGAACGTGACACGCATCGTCCTTGACCTCCAACCGTGGCTAAAACTCTGCAACACTTATAACTACGGATGCTGGCTGTCACTACAAGTCGTGCTTGTTTCAAAATCCTCTACCGGCCATGAAAATGGTTTCTAGGATCATGGTTGAACTTGTCATCTCCTTCTGATTGCAACCATGCCCATCATTGGGGCCAGTTTTCCCTGAAACGAAAATCCCTAAAACCAAATGCAAAACCCTAGCAATGGCGTTTCACGATACAGAGCATATAAACAAAATTGGTTATTACAAATAGTTTGCAAATGATGTGAGGATTACAAATATGTAATTATCTCAGGCTAACTATGCCTAATTTCAGAGATGCGAAATCAAGAACAGGGCCATGTTACGAAGGACTTATAGTGCATATGGAAGCTTGAAAACGCTGGTTGTGATTGGTTTTGCTTGTGAGAGTTTCCAGGAAGCGATTGAGACCAATATCAAGTCCTGAAAATGCCTCTAACTTTGATTTAGATCTCCCACTTTTTTGTGATTTTTGCAACTTTTGTTCTGCCTCTATGCTTGCTTTCCAACCCTTATTCTCGTGTCTTTCGCTTGCTTATGTATTGTGCAGTGTATTAGGGTAACAAACTTTGTCCAAATCTTACTCTATCAATGCTCTTGAATTTGATTTGATTCTTCTATTAAAACTTTCCAATTTTGATCCAAATCATATCTTCTTGTACCGACATGGCTTGATACGAGTTTGATTGCAAAGCTAGCTGTAATTGGAGCTTGAAATAGCCAGAAAATCATTTGTTATCAATGCCTTAGATTTTATGTGATTTTATTTGATTTAAAATGAATTAATTCAAATAAAAATCAAATTAAATAATAAAAATGTGATAGGGACATATGGCTAAAGCTATAGCACGTGGGAAACAATGCAAGATCAAAACAAGTGAAAACGAATGGGCCCATTTGGCAAAATTTGAAGTTTTGGGGATAGTTGACTTTTGACAATTTTGCAAAAAAGTCCAACTTCAACAATGCATAACTTCTTCAATTTGAACTTTTGGAGGTGTTCTTGTAATTTTTGTAAATCTTGAGATGTCCTATAATCAACCCATTTGGTCTCATCTCATTTTTATATTCCATGCTCAAGTTAGAAGCTTTGACAAAAAAGGTGTTTTTGTTGACTTTTCAAAATGACCTATAATGTCCAAATTCATAACTTCTTGTGAGTGAATTTTTTTATCTTTGGATATGAAGATGGATTGTATGAAATTTGATCCTATTCAAAATGAGCTTTTGATGTGTCATTTCTCATAAAGTATGAGAAAGTTATGCTTGGTCAAAGTTGGGTTGACTTTTCCTACAAAACCCTAATTTAGCAACTTTTGAGTCTTGATGAATTTTGAGAAATCCTTGATGAATCATGATCAACCCTTGATCAAATGATTAAATACACTTAAAAATGAGAATGTTGACAAAAAATCTTGAAGTTTGACTGTATTTGGGTCACAGTTGACTTTTGCCCTAGCACAGTCGATTTTTGGACCTTTGAGCAATTGACTGAGCAAACTTCCTCTGCAAGGCTTGAAATTTGACATGGATGATCTTGAGAACATATTAGGATATTGGGGAGCACTTGAGGTCATTTGGACTCAAGGATCTTGATGCAACACAAAACCCTAATTTGGGGTAGACTGCCTTAGGAGATAGTTTGTCTGGTCAATCTTTGAGCAATCTTGAGCAACTTGGAGATTTTTCTTGCAATGTTTTGAGAAATATGGGAGGGAAAATTTTGGGGTATAACAGCTGCCCCTGTTCAATCTTCTTAAACCTTAGGATGTAGATTGGCTCTCGTGCCTTTCGTGATCCGAAGGTGGAAGATGATTGAACACTAGAGTGCCCAGAAATTTGCACTCGCATGAAGTGGTATCAGCCTTGTGATGTTGGGAATGGGATTACAGATGACATTTGGAGATTGGTGACAAGGGGATGGGCTTAAAGATGGCATCTGAAGGAGTGTTGATCGTATAAGAGATTCCTTAGCGAGAGCTTGTATACCTGTTGTTGTGGAAGATTCCGCTGGGGAAGTCTGATCTTTGTTGAAATTTAGGAACTTGCCCGTAATTCAACTGAGGTGTTGAGATTTAGGAACTTGTCTGTAATTCAACTAAGGAAAACTCTGTTGAGATTTAAGAACTTGTCAGTAATTCGACTGGAGGGAAACATCTTCATCGAGATTTAAGAACTCGCTCGTAATTCAACTAAGAAAATTCTGCTGAGATTTTGGAACTTGTCTGTAATTCGACGGAGGAACTTTGTCGATATTTAGGACCTTGTCTGTAATTCAACTGAGGAAAACTCTGTTGAGATTTAAAAACTTGTCAGTAATTCGACTTTGGGAAACATCTTCATCGAGATTTAAGAACTCGCCTGTAATTCAACTGAGAAAACTCTGCTGAGATTTAGGAACTCGTCTGTAATTTGACCGAGGAACTTTTTCGAGATTTAGGACCTTGTCTGTAATTCAACTGAGAAAAACTATGTTGAGATTTAAGAACTTGTCAGTAATTAGACTTGGGGAAACATCTTGATCGAGATTTACGAACTCGCCCGTAATTCAACTGAGAAAACTCTACTGAGATTTAGGAACTCGTCTATAATTCAACGGAGGAACTTTGTCGAGATTTAGGACCTTGTATGTAATTCAAATGAGAAAAACTCTGTTGAGATTTAAGAACTCGTCAGTAATTCGAATGGAGGGAAATATCTTCATCGAGATTTAAGAACTCGCTTGTAATTCAACTGAGAAAACTCTGCTAAGATTTAGGAACTTGTTTGTAATTCAACGGAGGAACTTTGTCGAGATTTAGGACCTTGTCTGTAATTCAACTGAGAAAAACTCTGTTGAGATTTAAGAACTTGTCATTAATTCGACTGGAGGGAAACATCTTCATCTAGATTTAAGAACTCACCCGTAATTCAACTTAGAAAACTCTTCTGAGATTTAGGAACTCGTCTGTAATTCAACGGAGGAACTTTGTCGAGATTTAGGACCTTGTCTGTAATTCAACTGAGAAAAACTCTGTTGAGATTTAAGAACTTGTTAGTAATTCGACTTGGGAAACATCTTCATCGAGTTCGCCAACTGAGCTAATCCTCATGGATGACTTTTGATTTAGCTCACCTTGTCCATTTCTGGATAGGATGAATTCCCCAATCGAATTGCTTTCTCATTGGGTGGAGTCTTGCTTGACTGTTGTCTCTCTAGTTATTCCTGGATGAAGTTGTTGTCTCTTGCGTAGGCTATCTCATGATTTTCCCCAGTGAAGTCGCGACCTAGACGTATGGTGCATTTATTTTGCACATTTATATGTGATCTCCTCGGGAATGGACTGATTCATGGTTCTCTCTGACGAAGATTTTTATTCTCTGCCAGTGTCATCGCAATTCCCTTCTGAATTATTTTTGGAAAACGACAAGCGGCAGCTCTTCATGAGCAACTTGTGCGTTATTATTATCATCGGAAAACGACAAGCGGCAGCTCTTCACGAGCAACTTGTGCGTTATTATTTTGGAAAACAACAAGCGGCAGCTCTTCACGAGCAACTTGTACGTTATAGACATCGTTGGAAAACGACAAGCGGCAGCTCTTCGCGAGCAACTTGTGCGTTATTATTATTTTTGGAAAACGATAAGCGGCAACTCTTCACGAGCAACTTGTGCGTTATTACTATTTTTTTGGAAAACGACATGCGGCGGCTCTTCACGAGCAACTTGTACGTTATAGACACCGGAAAACGACAAGCGGCAGCTCTTCATGAGCAACTTGTGCGTTATTATTATCTTGTGGAAAACGACAAGCGGCAGCTCTTCACGAGCAACTTGTGCGTTATTATCATCGTTGGAAAACAACAAGTGGCAGCTCCTCACGAGCAACCTGTGCATTATTATTATATTCGGAAAACGACAAGCGGCAGCTCTTCACGAGCAACTTGTACGTTATTTTTTTTCTGGAATACAGCAAGCGGCAACTTCTTTATTTGAGCAGCTTGTATGTTATTGGTATTTTCTTTGGACGACAGCAAGTGGCAGCCTCTTTATTTGAGCAGCTTGTATGTTATTGGTATTTTTTCTGGACGACATCAAGCGGCAGCTTCTTTATTTGAGCAGCTTGTATGTTATTGGTATTTTCTTTGGAAAAACAACAAGTGGCGGCTTCTTTATTTGAGCAGCTTGTGTGTTATTGACACCCCTGGACGACAGCAAGTGGCAGCCTCTTTATTTGAGTAGCTTGTATGTCATAATATTTTGGGAAGACGGCAAGTGGCAGCGTCTTTATTTGAGCGACTTGCGTATCTACAATCTTATTATTATCTCAGCATTAATGAGCATATCTCGGGAAATCTCGCAGAGAAGCTTGTCATGAATCATTACCTTCAGAAGTCGGTAATCCATCATCAGCAAGATTGATACTTTTCGTTTATCTTCGACCTTGAGTTGTGAACTCACTGTTTTTGGTCAATAATCTGTTTTATGGCCTATGCAAGATGTCTTCTTTGTTAGGGTCAGAGGTCGTATTCCCTCAATTTTATTCGCTGTCAAGAGTCCATTACTTGAAATCGATGGCTCGTTTCCCCAGTAGTGTATAATCCATGTCTCTGTGTTCTGTTGGTGTTGGATTTCTCCAGCATTGTCTTGTTTCATACAATATCTTTCTCTGTGAATTCAGTCACTGCATTCATATCAAACATAATGGCGGTATCTTAGAGCAAAATTTGCGTATTATGTATTTAAGTACCTTCAATCCCGTCGAAACGAAGATTTTAATCTTCATATCTCCGGATAGAAGAAACTTAAATAGGGGCAGCTGTTGTACCCCAAATTTTGACCTAAGATACCATCTCCCATCTGCATCATTGCATTGCAAGGGTTTTGACCTATTTTTATCATTTTTCAAAGCAGATTAAAATTCATAGCTTTTTCAAGTCGAGAGCTGTTTATTTTTGAATGCTAAGTATTAACTGATCGAGACTTAAACAATGTTTATTAATTATTTATTATCTTAAATTTAAATAATTGGAATTTATTTTCAATTGTTATATAATTTAAAGATTTATAGATAATAAAATAAATATTGGAAAAGAGGTTTATTAATTGATCAAACAATGTTTATTAATTATTTATTATCTTAAAATTAAATAATTGGAATCTATTTTCGGTTATTATATAATTTAAAGATTTATGAATAATGAAATAAACATTTGAAAAGAGGTTTATTAATTGGTCAACAATGATTATTTAATTATTTATCATTCTAAGTTAAATAATTGAAATTCTTTTTTTAATTATTATAATTTAGAAAATTATGAATAATGAATTAAATAATTGAAATTATTAATTGATCAATGATGTTTATTTATTTGTTTATTATTCTGAATTTAAGTGATTGAAATTGATTTTCAATTATTATACAATTTAAAGAATTATAAACGATAAATAAATAATTGGAAAGAAAAAGAATTAATTGGGAAATAATAGAATTTTATTCACTCTATTCTATTTATTACAATTGTTATTTAAATATTGTATTATTTACAAAATATTTATAATGACAATTACATAAAGAGTTTAAAGTAAAATAAAAACTATTTTCCTAAATTCTAAATCTTCATCTTCTATCAAATGCCTTTTTGTCTGCTCATTTAATTTTACCTGCAAAAAACAATTAAAAGAAAAAGTTAGAAATAAATAAATAATTAAAAGCAGAAAATCATTTTTAGTGTTCATCATTAAAAGCAAACGGCTGGAATCAGTTTTACCCTTTTTGCAAATCGCGGGATTTCTCCCGGTTCACAAAAAGGGATGGATTTTATTTTCAAAATGAATGCACAATTTAAACATGCACAAATTCATTTTATTTTCAAAACTGCATAATTAAAATCAATTGCATTTTAAAGAGCCAACTGCATATTTCAAATATGCATAATTTCTTTTGTCAAAAAACTGCATATTTCAAAAAATATACACAACATACAAAAAATCAACAGCATATGCAAGCTTCCCACAGAAAGCCAACGTAAACTATGCCATGCACTTATGAAGAAGCCAAAATGCATAGGCTCCATACTGTACCATATGGTTGACAAAAAGAAATATGCAGTTCAAATCAATATATGCAAGCAAGTATATTTTCCATTTTTCTCATCATCTTCCAGCCTGCTTTTTCAGAACCAAATAAAGTACACATCATTTTGATATCAAATGGTACTTAAGAGAGAGAAGAGAGATAGAAAGATGGTTTTACAGGTTTTGGTTTAGGCAGGAAGAGATACAAAACAAATCAGCAGTATTGCAGTAAGGAAAAGAAAGCATAAAAAAGGAATACAAACAAACCATATGAAGCAGTATTGTGCAGAGGCCAAGGAAATATAATAAAAGTATTCAAACCTGAGCCATCAAGTTATGCCAAGCAAACTGTATAACATAACACGAACCCCTTCAAGAAAGAGAGTTCAACCTGCCTAAAGTTTTGAAATACTCCAAAACTGTAAAACAAAGAAGCAAAAACCTTTGTTCTCCAAGTCATAAACAAAAAGATATAGCCTACTGCAAAAAACCAGTAAAACCATACACAACCTGCATATACCATAGCCTACTGCAAAAACCAGTAGAACCAACATCAAACCATTCTAAACCAACAAACGCCATAACCATTTTCCAAACCATATATCAAATAACATGGCCTAAACCATTTCAAAAAACCGGCTATCTCAAAAAAACATATCAAGTACCATGGCCTAAAAACCATTAATCTGCTATCTCATAAGCCTTGAAACCTCAATCACTCCAAACCTGTTCCATAACCTGTTAAACACAACTTTGGCCTAAACAAAACAAAAAACCATAGAAACTGCTGTCAAACAAAAGCCAATAACCATCCATAACCATCAGTAACCACCAATAACTCACTTCTAGCCTCAACCAAACAAAATGGCATAGTCAAGCATATGGCCTAAAAACCTGTAATAGCCTTAACCTCAAACCAATGTCAAAACAATAACATGTCCAATATTGTCAAGACCTCAGATTGTATCATCATTGGTCAACCAAGAAAACATTGAAGCATACAGTAGCAAGGCCAGAAAGAGAAGAAGAGAAACTAGTCAAAAAAAACATTTTTTCAACAGTAGTATTCAAACGTCCAAGGCAACTGAAAGCAACAATAGCAAGAGAAGAAGAGGAAAAAGCATGCAATCAAAGGCAACATTTCTCAGAACCTAAAAGGCCAATCCAAGAAGCATTAGAAGCGAAGCAAAAGGGACAAATAAGAACGAAATACCGGTAGTCCGGAGCAAGCCCACAGCGTCAAACCTCGTCGTCCCGGCCTCCTAGCTCGCCCCTACCTCCCTCCTCCTTCTCCAGGTAGCTTTTTCACCCTCTTTTTTCTTTCATAATACCTCAATAATCATGTGAAACACGAAGTAAGAAACCAACTCAGAATCAATGAACATTGAAAATCACGAACATGCAAAATTGTAACAAACCCTAAAACGATTAGGAAATTGAATTTACCGTGATTCCATCGTCGTATGCTTTGCTGGAGGGAAGAGGGAGATGGAGAACACCGGTGGCCTTTGGGACGAAGCAGAACGCGAACGAAGCAGAACGCGAATGAAGAAGACGAGCAAAGTGAGCGCCGCTCTGTAAACCCTTAACCCTAATCTTTTCTCAACTAACCAAAACATGTTTAACCCTAAAACAAAGTTTTGGAATGCATGGGCCTTACCCATCTCTGCCTACAAGCCCAGCGAAACCCTTTGCACCCCCTTTCCTTGCCTCTTTGTCTTGGGCCCTCTCAGAACCCTTTGGCCCGTTTAAATTGTTCTTCTAGCTTTTTTAATATATTTTTTTTCTATTTATTCTTTGTTAGTTTTTTAGAACTATTACTAACTTAGTTTAAATTAATTGGTAACTTAGTCAAATAATTTAATTAAAACATTTTAATCATTTTACCTTTTGTTTATTAAATTTAATTTTAGGTTTATTTGGTAATTTTAAATATTCTCTTTTTTAATTAGGTTTAAGTTAGTAATTTTTTTAAGTATTCATTTAGTTTGATTATTTAATAATTCTTAAAAAAATAATGCCTTATATAGAACTCTAAAATATATAAAAAATAGAAACTTAAAAACTAAAAAAAAAACATTTTTTTATTTTCCTTAATTAATTCTCATTACTTTTATCCATATTAAAAAATGCGTAAAAAATGAAAACTATTAAAACATTTTCTTTTCATTAATATTAAACAAAAATCCAAAATGCATATTTATACCACTTAGTCTTTTATTTAAATTGTCGTATATCATTTATTTATCATAATTTTCTGTTTACTTGATTATTCTGTTTACGTTTAAATCCAAGGGAAAAAACGATTAAATTTGTCGACTTCATGTCCTCAAGTCTAATCGCGCGAACATTCGCATTTCATTAAAACTTAGGATAATTTTTCCTCATATATTCAATCTTTTCAAAACTTACACCTTTTAAGCAAAAACTTCGACATTAGGTCTTCGTATCTTCAAAAACCCGTCCGTACCCCTTTTTCGGCCAAAACGATTCACTTTTCAATCAAACGAGCAATTTTAATAAACAGATATTTCAAAAGGTTCCTATAGAGTACTATAGATACATTGGGTGCTAATACCTTCCCATTGTATAACCAACCCCCGAACCATAGATCTTTTAAAAAACGCCTTATATTTTTATTACTTTTAAAAAGTATTATTTACATTGCATATTTAGGGTTTTATTTCGCTCTTTCCCCTTTTCCCTTGGAAACAATAAAGCGCGGTGGCGACTCTTGCTTTTGTGAGACGAATTAATCAATAATTTGATCTCCGATTTACCCCGCTACATTTTTTATCGCTACAGAATTGGCGACTCTGCTGGGGAAAGATTGACCTCTTGCTGGTCCATCCCTAAGTGGGTTAAGCCTAATTTGTTTTATTTGTTTTATTATTATTTGATTTGTTTGATTATGTGTTTAAATTGGGGTGTTTGGGTTTTTTGCAAAGGACGAATCCTATACCCGGATTAAGTAACACTTAAGGAATAGGACGGGCGGTACAGTCATGTTAACTTTGAGGGAGTAATCCCGAAGAAGGAGGCATGAGATCCCCCACTCAATGGAAGGCCCTCTTGAACTTAATATTTGTTTACCGAGTAATCGGGAAGACATTATTATTTTTGACCTAGGAGCCCGAGAAGTTGAGGACCGTAGAACCCTAACCCATCTTGGCCTTTTTAGGTGTAGCGCGGAGACTATAACGGAGTAATTCGGAAGTAGTTGTTACGCGATGCTACGCTCGGACGAGTTTCTCTTGAGAATATTACTAATTATTGAGTAATCAAGACGTTGGTAATATCCGAAGGAGGAACGTAGACTCTGGGAACTCTTAGAACCTTGTCCTACAGGTGTGATTGAACCATTAGTACATACCTTTGGTAAGGCTTTACCCTCGACTCCATGCTGAACGTTGAACCTTTGAACCCCATGTTTGCAAACTTGTGTGTAACTGTTGCATTATCATTCATCCATGCATTCATCAACATTTTTGTAAAAAAAAAAAACTTGTTTTTCAAGGAACTTCGAATGATTTTTGCAGACATCCCAGGTTATTATGGAATTTGGAAGGAGAAACACTCAAAGTTTTAGTTTTAAGGAGCCCGAGATTGAAGAACTGAAGAGTTTGATTCCGAAGATCGAGAACCCGACGGATTTTCAGAAGAAGTATGGGTCCATTATACCTCTCATGAAGCGCAAGATGAAGGAAGGCATTCTTAATACGTTGGTTCAATTCTACGATCCCTTGTACCGATGTTTCACCTTTCCGGATTACCAGTTGATGCCCACCTTAGAAGAGTATTCCTACATACTTGGTTTGCCGATCATCGACTGTGTTCCTTTTTCTAGATTAGAAGAGGAGCCCAAATCTCACGAGATAGCGACCATCACCCACTTGAAGAAGTCAGAGATAGAGGAGAACATGACTACAAAAGGGGGAATCCGAGGCTTGTCTGCGCAGTTTTTGTTGAGGAAAGCTCGTCATTTCGCTGAGATAAAAGATACTATTGCCTTTGAAGACGTCTTTGCTTTACTCGCTTATGGTCTATTCTTGTTCCCTAACATTGATAAGTTTGTGGATATTAACGCCATCAGAATTTTCTTGATTGGAAATCCGGTCCCTACGCTGCTCGGAGATACCTACTACTCCATCCATCTTCGAAACTCTTATCAAGGAGGGATGATTATTTGTTGTGCACCGTTGTTGTATCAATGGTATGTTTCTCATTTACCTGGGTCTGATGTTTTCTGGGATCTCGAGAAGGAACCGCGTTGGGCGCCAAAGATTATGGCTCTCACTCATTTCGACATTGATTGGTATAATCGAGTTTACTACGACGTGAAGATCATCGATAGCTGTGGTGCTTTTCCTAACGTGCCTCTTCTCGGTACGAGAGGTGGAATTAACTATAACCCTGTTCTCGCGCGCCGTCAGTTTGGGTACCCGATGAGGGATAAGCCAAACAACATCCATGTGAGTGGTTTCTTTCTACAGGAAGGACAAGATCATCAGGAAGCTAAGAGGGAGATCGAAGGAGCTTGGCGCCACATCCATAGGAAAGGGAGAGATATGTTAGGACATAGAGGTGCCGTTTCTTTGGAGCCTTACCAACAGTGGGTCCGTGCTAGGGCTTGTGCTCTCAAGATGCCCTATAAACTTGAGAAACCTTTATTCCCTACCGTTGCATCATCATCTGTTGTTATCCCTATCACGAACATAGGAGAATACCAAGGAAATCTAGCTAGGATGAAGTCCGAGAGAGATGCTTGGAAAGAAAAGTACAATATGTCTGAATATGAGAATCGAGTCCTGACTCGACAACTAAAGGAAAAGGAGGATTTACTCTTTATTCAAGACGGCTGGTTCATTGATCACGATGAGAAACTTCGTCAAAAGGACGCTTTACTGAAGAAGTATGCTAGTGAGAGGAAGAGAAAGAAGGAAGGTTCGGTAAGCGTTGCTCTTGTTCCCCATCCGCCAAAGGAAATCATTGATCGACTGGTAGCTGAGAAGAAAGAGATGGAAGGCTTTTATGAAGAGAAGATCAAGAAGCTCCGGTTACAGTTGGTGTTTGGTCCTTCATCTGAGGATTCTGAGTGATCTTTAGCTTTTAGTTTTATTTTATTAATGTCATTTTGTAAAACTATGTAAAAGGGCTTCATGCTCCAAAGTTGTAATTTATTGCTTTATTATGGACTTCATGTCCCAAAGTTGTAATTTATTGCTTTATTATGGGCTTCATGCTCCAAAGTTGTAATTTATTGCTTTATTTTGGACTTCATGTTTTAAAGTTGTAATTTATCGCTTTATTATGGATTTCATGTTTCAAAGTTGTAATTTACTGCTTTTATTATTGGGTTGTTATCCCAAAGTTGTAATTTATTGTTTTGTTATTCCAAGTTGTAAGTTGTAATTTGCTGTTTTCAATTAATGGACTGTGTTTTTGTTGTTCCAAAGTCCTTTACCATTGATGTGTGCAAAATTATTGAAGGTCCTTGAAAAACTATTAAAATGAATCATCATTTGCATCACACATCATGCATCATTCAACATTTCGCTTCACACTTTTTTAGAGTCTTATCCTTGTTTCTTTTCCACTCCAAAGGTTGTCAAGTTGTCTCACCGATACGACACTCGAGCCAATCGTCAGAGGAAAATGGAAGATCTGGAACAGGAAAATCATGAGCTTCGTGGGGAAGTTGCTACCCTTCGTATCGAGATGGAAAAGTTAACTGCGTTAGTGGAAAGTTTGGTGGCTGTTCAGAATCAGCCATCGACTACAGTTGCTGAGATTCAGACTTCAACTCCAGTGGTTTCCGAGATTGTCACCGTTCCAACATCTGTGACTCAAATCAACTCTCCGCTTCAACATCAGATGCCGAAAGGTTTTCCGTGGGGAATGCCTTACAACTTTGTGCCGGAGGGGTATCAGCCTGCCGTACAACCTTTGTTTCAACCTGTTTTGTCTCTTCCTCAACCAGAGACAACTACCATGCCGCCAGTAATCCCGTCTGCAACACCTTTTCTGCAACCGATTATGACAACTGTCGCTCCTGTGGTCCACTCCGTGCCATACTTGAATGAACCTACTTATCCTTCCGAGCCTGCTGAAAGTTTGGGTCTTTTTGATAGAATGGAAGAATTTCAGGATCAGTTCCAAGAAATGCAGAAGGAGCTCAGAGCGTTAAAGGGGAAGGATTTGTTTGGGAAGAACACGCATGACCTTTGTTTAGTTCCGAATGTCAAGATTCCAGCAAAATTCAAAGTGCCAGACTTTGAGAGGTATAAGGGTGATTCGTGTCCTAGAAGTCATTTGATAATGTACGTGAGAAAGATGTCTATGTATTCCGATGATCATGACTTATTGATTCATTATTTTCAATATAGTTTGACGGGTGCTGCTCTAAAGTGGTATATGGGTTTAGACAGTATTCGGATCCGCAACTTCAACGATCTTAGCGAAGCCTTTGTTCACCAGTATAAGTACAACGTTGACATGGCACCAGACAGGGATCAACTCCGGGCGATGTCGCAAAGAGACCGAGAATCTTTTAAGGAGTACGCCCAGAGGTGGCGTGAAATTGCTGCTCAAATCTATCCACCTCTTGAGGAGAAAGAGATGACTAAGATATTTTTGAAGACTTTAGGTTCCTTTTACTATGAAAGAATGATCGCCAGCGCACCTAGTGACTTCACCGAAATGGTAAGCATGGGCATGCGGTTAGAGGAAGGGATTCGTGAAGGGCGTTTGGTTAAAGAAGGAAGTTCGTCTAGCAGTACCAAGAAGTTTGGAAATGTTTTCCCGAAAAGAAAAGAGCAGGATGTCAGCGCATTGTTCCCAGGGAGACCAAGGAGAGGTTACTCTCACGTTGCGGCAGTCACTCCGGCTGTCCGCCCAGCTTTGATGACCCCAGCTCATCAAACCCCACCAACTCAACAACGGCCATTTCAGCAGCAGCCTCGACAACAGGCTTATCCATTCAACAATCAGAACCGCTCGCCAAGAAAACCGCAGTTTGATGCCATTCCTATGACTTATACTGAATTGTTCCCTGCTCTTATCAGAAAGAACCTCATAACGACAAAGCCTCCTCCTGTCGCACCAAATAGTACTTCTCCGTGGTACAAGGCGGATCAGTTTTGTGAATATCATCAAGGGTCGCCGGGGCACAACCTTGAGAACTGTTTTGCTTTGAAGGCGGACGTGCAGAGATTGATTAAGAATGGTATCTTGTCTTTCAAGGATGTTAATCCAAATGTTAGAGATAATCCTTTGCCTCGCCATGGGGCAGCATCAGTGAATATGGTGGAAGGTTGTCCGGGAAAGTTTCGAGTTTTTCAAGTTGAACACATAAGAGAATCGTTGATCAGGTTACATCAGAGTTTGAGAAGACTTGCCTTTGTTAAGCATCAGCATGATTATGATGTTTGTGAATTTTGTTCAAGAGAGGTTGATTTCCCCATTGTGAAGGAGGATATTCAGAAGTTGCTAGACCAGAGAGTTATCACTATTACGTATGACATAAATCCGGAGGATGAAGTGAATGTTATAATTCCACAATTCAATTTGCCTGAATCAGTAGAGATCGTTTACGACAGTCAGACTGCACCTGTTGATCCTTTGATTATTTACCCACCTGGTCCTGTGCCTTACAACTCAGACCAAGTTGTACCGTATAAGTATAATGCCACAATGATTGAGAATGGGGTAGAAGTCCCTATACCGACAAGGCCATCTTTTGTTAACATTGCTGATGTGAGTAGAGTTACGAGAAGTGGACGTGTCTTTGCAGCTGTACCTTTGAAGAGACCAGAAGTTCAAGTCAGGAGGCCCATACCGGCGGAAATTCCAGTGAGAAATTTTGAACCAAGGGTTGAGATAGGCCGATCCAGTGAACCTATCCCTCGCCCTGAGGATGATGAGATTCTGAAGCTTATCAAGAGAAGTGAATATAAGATTGTGGACCAGCTATTGCAAACTCCTTCCAAGATTTCTTTGCTTGCTTTACTGAGAGATTCTGGTTCCCATAGAGAAGCTTTGATGAAGGTCTTGGACCAGGCGTTCGTGGATCATGATGTGACGATTGACCAGTTTGATGGAATTGTGGGGAATATTACTTCGTGTAACAATCTTGGTTTCAGTGATGAAGAACTCCCGGAGGAGGGGGGAAACCATAATATGGCTTTGCATATCTCAGTAAGTTGTGGAAATGATACCTTATCAAGCGTGTTGGTAGATACAGGTTCGTCGTTTAATGTGATGCCCAAAACTACGTTATCTCGGCTCTCATATCCAGGTGCTCCCATGAGACCTAGTGGAGTAAATGTTAAAGCGTTTGATGGTTCTAGGAAGACAGTCATTGGTGAAGTGGATCTTCCTATAGTAATTGGCCCCCATACTTTTCAAATCACTTTCCAAGTAATGGATATTCGTGCTGCCTACAGTTGCTTATTGGGTCGTCCATGGATCCATGATGCGGGGGCAGTCACCTCCACGCTCCATCAGAGACTGAAGTTCGTAAGGCATGGGAAGCTAGTGATGATCGGAGGAGAGCAGGCTATGGTGGTAAGCCATTTATCATCATTCTCTTTTATTGATGCTGACGAGGATGTTGGAACCCAGTTCCAAGGTCTATCTGTTGCCAAGAATGCAGTGAAGAAGCAAGGGGCATCCATTTCTTCTTTTGAGGATGCGCGGCGAGTAGTGGAAAGTGGTTCGGCCGAAGGATGGGGCCAGGTGTTGACTTTTCCCGAGAACAAATCTGGAGAAGGTCTTGGTTTTCGTCCTGTGTCTGCGAGAGTCAAGCAAGAAGTGGTTGTTCGTCCGATTCAAGAGGTTTTCCGAAGTGCAGGTTTTATACATCCTGAGGTTGATGCTATCATAGAAGATGATTCCGAGGAAGATTTGCCCGATTTTGTGACGCCTGGATTGGCTTGCCAAAACTGGATAGCTGTTGATGTTCCTGTTGTTATGCACATTTTCGAGTGATGTTTTGTTTTGTTTTTCTTTGAAAAAATTCGCTCTGCCCAAGGCGAAAAGTATTTTGTGTCGGGCTATGAAAAATAGTTCCTTTTGCTCTGCCCAAGGCAAAAGAGAAATGTCTGGGCCCTTTGTTTCAAGTGTTTCCCTTCAATGAATGAAAATGTTATTTTATCCACTATTGTTTTATTTTTTCACTTTTTCTGGGAAATAGCAATGAAAATTAATTGGTAGTAATAGGAAATATAATAACCTTTTGTTTTATTTGCACAAATCGATTTCTAAAATAAAGCATAATCATATGTGCAGATTAATCCATGACTTAACCATCGAAAACAATGATCCTATGCCCTCTCCCAACTTTGAATTCCCTGTGTTCAGAGTCGAAGAAGAGGATAGTGAAGAGGTTCCTGTTGAAATTTCCCATTTGCTTGAGCATGATGAAAAGATCATTCAACCGTTTGAAGAACCTTTAGAGTTGGTCAATTTGGGTGATGAAGAAGATAGAAAGGAAGTCAAAGTCGGAGCATTGCTTATCCCGGAAGTTAAAGAGAAAATGTTGACGCTTCTCAAAGAGTATGTTGATGTGTTTGCTTGGTCCTACCAAGATATGCCGGGTTTGGACAACGATATTGTGGAGCATCGTTTACCGTTGAAACCTGAATGTCCGCCGACCAAGCAGAAGCTGAGAAGGACTCGTCCCGATATGGCTGACAAGATCAAAGAAGAAGTTCAGAAGCAGATTAATGCAGGTTTCCTTGTTACATCGGTCTATCCTCAGTGGTTAGCCAACATAGTGCCTGTTGCTAAGAAAGATGGTAAGGTTCGGATGTGTGTAGACTATAGAGATCTGAATAGAGCTAGTCCGAAGGACGACTTCCCATTACCGCACATTGACATATTGGTCGACAGTACCGCCAAGTTCAAAGTCTTTTCTTTCATGCACGGTTTCTCTGGTTACAATCAAATCAAGATGGCACCAGAAGATATGGAGAAGACAGCTTTCATTACACCTTGGGGAACTTTTTGCTATCGAGTTATGCCGTTTGGTTTGAGGAATGCTGGCACAACATACCAAAGAGCCATGACTGCTTTGTTCCATGACATGATGCATAAGGATATAGAAGTGTATGTGGATGACATGATTGCCAAATCACAGACTGAGGAGGATCACTTGGAGCATTTGTTGAAGTTATTCCAGCGTTTGAGAAAGTATAAACTCCGTCTGAATCCCAACAAGTGCACTTTTGGTGTTCGTTCTGGAAGACTTATGGGTTTCATTGTCAGTCAGAAAGGTATTGAGGTAGATCCTGATAAAGTCAAAGCTATTCGGGAAATGCCCGCACCCAAGACAGAAAAACAAGTAAGAGGATTCCTTGGGAGACTGAACTATATCTCTAGATTTATATCTCATATGACTGCTACCTGTGGGCCGATTTTCAAGCTTCTCCGAAAGAACCAAGGATGTGTGTGGACAGAAGATTGTCAGAGAGCTTTTGATAGCATCAAAGAATATTTGCTTGAACCTCCCATTTTGATTCCTCCGGTGGAAGGAAGACCTTTGATTATGTACCTGACTATATTGGAAGATTCCATGGGATGTGTGCTTGGTCAACAAGATGAGACTGGAAAAAAGGAACATGCTGTATATTATCTGAGTAAGAAATTCACAGACTGTGAGTCTCGGTACTCATTGCTTGAGAAAACCTGTTGTGCTTTAGCTTGGGCTGCTCGCCGTCTGCGCCAGTATATGATTAACCACACCACTTGGTTGATCTCCAAAATGGATCCGATCAAGTATATCTTTGAGAAGCCCGCCTTATCTGGAAGAATAGCCCGTTGGCAGATGTTGTTATCTGAATATGACATTGAGTATCACACTCAGAAAGCGATCAAAGGGAGTATTTTAGTCGATCATTTGGCTCACCAACCAATTGATGATTATCAATCCATCAAGTTTGATTTCCCAGATGAAGATGTTATGTACCTGAAAGCTAAAGATTGTGAAGAGCCGTTACCTGAAGAAGGACCTGATCCTGAATCCCGTTGGGGTTTAATATTTGACGGAGCTGTGAATTCCTATGGAAATGGAATTGGGGAAATTATCGTCACTCCCCGAGGTACTCATATCCCGTTCACGGCGAGATTGAAGTTTGACTGCACGAACAACATGGTTGAGTATGAGGCATGTATTATGGGTCTCGAAGAAGCAGTGGATCTAAGGATTAAGATTCTTGATATTTGTGGAGATTCGGCATTGGTAATTAATCAGATCAAAGGAGAATGGGAGACTCGTCATCCTGGTTTGATCCCTTACAGAGACTATGCTAGAAGATTGTGAACCTTCTTCAACAAAGTGGAATTACATCATATCCCTAGAGATGAGAACCAGATGGCTGATGCTTTAGCTACTTTGTCTTCAATGTTTCAAGTGAATGGTTGGAACGATGTGCCTACAATCAGAGTTATGCGTCTCAACAGACCTGCTCATGTGTTCTCAGTAGAAGAGGTTACCGACGACAAACCGTGGTTCTATGACATCAAACATGTTCTTCAAACTCAAGAGTACCCGCCTGGGGCATCCAATAAAGATAGGAAGACGTTGAGAAGATTAGCAAGCGGTTTCTTTCTCAACGAAGAGGTTTTATATAAGAGGAATTACGACATGGTCTTGCTCAGATGTGTAGACAGACGTGAAGCAGACATGCTGATGCAAGAAGTACATGAAGGATCCTTTGGCACTCATGCCAACGGACATGCGATGGCTAGAAAGATGTTGAGAGCTGGTTACTATTGGATGACCATGGAATCTGATTGCTGCAAGTATGTGAAGAAGTGTCATAAATGCCAGATTTATGCGGACAAGATGCATGTGCCACCGACTCTCCTCAATGTTATCTCTTCACCTTGGCCTTTCTCTATGTGGGGCATTGATATGATTGGAATGATTGAACCCAAAGCTTCAAATGGTCATCGTTTCATCTTGGTAGCGATCGATTATTTTACTAAATGGGTGGAAGCAACATCTTATGCTAATGTAACCAGACAGGTGGTAGTCAGATTTATCAAGAATCAGATAATTTGTCGATACGGCATCCCGAGCAAGATCATCACTGATAATGGTTCGAATTTGAATAACAAGATGATGAGAGAGCTTTGTGAAGAGTTCAAGATCGAACATCATAATTCTTCTCCTTACAGACCGAAGATGAATGGAGCTGTTGAAGCTGCTAACAAGAACATCAAGAAGATTGTCCAGAAGATGGTGGTAACCTATAAAGATTGGCATGAAATGCTTCCGTTTGCTTTACACGGGTATCGTACTTCAGTTCGAACTTCAACAGGCGCAATCCCATTTTCCCTAGTTTATGGTATGGAAGCTGTACTCCCTGTGGAGGTTGAGATTCCGTCTCTGAGAGTGTTGATGGAAGCTAAACTTTCTGAGGCTGAATGGTGTCAAAGTAGATATGATCAGTTGAATTTAATTGAAGAGAAGAGATTGACAGCTTTGTGCCACGGTCAATTATATCAGCAGAGAATTAAGAAGGCTTTTGATAAGAAGGTTCGACCACGCGAGTTCAGAGAAGGTGACCTTGTGCTCAAGAAGATATTGTCTTTCCAACCTGATTCTAGGGGCAAGTGGGCTCCGAATTATGAAGGACCATATGTCGTTAAGAAAGTTTTCTCTAGAGGTGCTTTGATTCTCACCAATATGGATGGTGAAGAACTCCCGCGTCCCATGAACGCCGATGCAGTCAAGAAGTATTTCGCTTAGGCAGGATTTTGGTCAGGCCAGTCTTGGCATTTGAGCACATTTTGGAATTCGAAGTTGTTAGGGAGAATAGTGATCATTGTTTTTGTGTAACCTTTTTATTTCATGTACTATTTCTCGAGCTTTTGTAAACCGTTGGAGTCGCATTGTTAGCGAACTACCATATTATTAATGAAATTTGAGCATTTACCTTTTGTGGGCAAAATTTTAATTTTTATGGAAATACTTGAAACAAATTTACTTAAAATATTCTCATTTTAAAAATGTGTCGTGAATAACGAAAGGAATATTAACAGTTTGTTCCAAGGATGGTCAAGCCATGAAATGCAAAACAATACAGTAATTTATCCTTGCATGATGAGCATGTCTTATTTCAAAATCGTCATGAGGTGTTGGTTGTGTAAGCTTGTGTTTCTGGTGGTACTAAGTTTGGTGACTCCCCAGCTGTTCCAGTTAGGATTTGTTTCAGTTATCTTTGTTTGAGCAGATTTCTGAAGTGTGGTACGCTTCGTCTCATGCCAGTGGTCTATTGGTGTTAGAAGATTGGATTTGGGATACTTTTCTCCTTAGAAGATTTGAGCCTTGTAGCGTGTTACGCTCCGACGTTGCTGTGTGGTTCCAGTTCCAGTTATTTTCCATCTTTTTTCAAGATTGGCCGAGTATCTATCTTGTCGTGACATCTTATCGTCTTCAAGATATTCCATTTATTTGTTTTGTCAGCATAACATTCATTTATTCATTTACACTTATATCACGCATACATATTCACATTTGCCATCGATTTTGGGTTGTACTTTGTTTATTCAAATAACGTACATGTTTCTTTCCAAGTAGAAGGTTAGCTTAGGCAGAAAATGTGCTTCCTTTCTAAGTTCGCCAACTGAGCTAATTCTCATGGATGACTTTTGATTTAGCTCACCTTGTCCATTTCTGGATAGGATGAATTCCCCAATCGAATTGCTTTCTCATTGGGTGGAGTCTTGCTTGACTGTTGTCTCTCTAGTTATTCCTGGATGAAGTTGTTGTCTCTTGCGTAGGCTATCTCATGATTTTCCCCAGTGAAGTCGCGACCTAGACGTATGGTGCATTTATTTTGCACATTTATATGTGATCTCCTCGGGAATGGACTGATTCATGGTTCTCTCTGACGAAGATTTTTATTCTCTGCCAGTGTCATCGCAATTCCCTTCTGAATTATTTTTGGAAAACGACAAGCGGCAGCTCTTCATGAGCAACTTGTGCGTTATTATTATCATCGGAAAACGACAAGCGGCAGCTCTTCACGAGCAACTTGTGCGTTATTATTTTGGAAAACAACAAGTGGCAGCTCTTCACGAGCAACTTGTACGTTATAGACATCGTTGGAAAACGACAAGCGGCAGCTCTTCACGAGCAACTTGTGCGTTATTATTATTTTTGGAAAACGATAAGCGGCAACTCTTCACGAGCAACTTGTGCGTTATTACTATTTTTTTTGGAAAACGACAAGCGGCGGCTCTTCATGAGCAACTTGTACGTTATAGACACCGGAAAACGACAAGCGGCAGCTCTTTATGAGCAACTTGTGCGTTATTATTATCTTGTGGAAAACGACAAGCGGCAGCTCTTCACGAGCAACTTGTGCGTTATTATCATCGTTGGAAAACGACAAGCGGCAGCTCCTCATGAGCAACTTGTGCGTTATTATTATCTTCGGAAAACGACAAGCGGCAGCTCTTCACGAGCAACTTGTACGTTATTTTTTTTCTGGAATACAGCAAGCGGCAGCTTCTTTATTTGAGCAGCTTGTATGTTATTGGTATTTTCTTTGGACGACAGCAAGTGGCAGCCTCTTTATTTGAGCAGCTTGTATGTTATTGGTATTTTTTCTGGACGACAGCAAGCGGCAGCTTCTTTATTTGAGCAGCTTGTATGTTATTGGTATTTTCTTTGGAAAAACAACAAGTGGCGGCTACTTTATTTGAGCAGCTTGTGTGTTATTGACACCCCTGGACGACAGCAAGTGGCAGCCTCTTTATTTGAGTATCTTGTATGTCATAATATTTTGGGAAGACGGCAAGTGGCAGCGTCTTTATTTGAGCGACTTGCGTATCTACAATCTTATTATTATCTCAGCATTAATGAGCATATCTCGGGAAATCTCGCAGAGAAGCTTGTCATGAATCATTACCTTCAGAAGTCGGTAATCCATCATCAGCAAGATTGATACTTTTCGTTTATCTTCGACCTTGAGTTGTGAACTCACTGTTTTTGGTCAATAATCTGTTTTATGGCCTATGCAAGATGTCTTCTTTGTTAGGGTCAGAGGTCGTATTCCCTCAATTTTATTCGCTGTCAAGAGTCCATTACTTGAAATCGATGGCTCGTTTCCCCAGTAGTGTATAATCCATGTCTCTGTGTTCTGTTGGTGTTGGATTTCTCCAGCATTGTCTTGTTTCATACAATATCTTTCTCTGTGAATTCAGTCACTGCATTCATATCAAACATAACAGCGGTATCTTAGAGCAAAATTTGCGTATTATGTATTTAAGTACCTTCAATCCCGTCGAAACGAAGATTTTAATCTTCATATCTCCGGATAGAAGAAACTGAAATAGGGGCAGCTGTTGTACCCCAAATTTTGACCTAAGATACCATCTCCCATCTGCATCATTGCATTGCAAGGGTTTTGACCTATTTTTATCATTTTTCAAAGCAGATTAAAATTCATAGCTTTTTCAAGTCGAGAGCTGTTTATTTTTGAACGCTAAGTATTAACTGATCGAGACTTAAACAATGTTTATTAATTATTTATTATCTTAAATTTAAATAATTGGAATTTATTTTCAATTGTTATATAATTTAAAGATTTATAGATAATAAAATAAATATTGGAAAAGAGGTTTATTAATTGATCAAACAATGTTTATTAATTATTTATTATCTTAAAATTAAATAATTGGAATCTATTTTCGGTTATTATATAATTTAAAGATTTATGAATAATGAAATAAACATTTGAAAAGAGGTTTATTAATTGGTCAACAATGATTATTTAATTATTTATCATTCTAAGTTAAATAATTGAAATTCTTTTTTTAATTATTATAATTTAGAAAATTATGAATAATGAATTAAATAATTGAAATTGTTAATTGATCAATGATGTTTATTTATTTGTTTATTATTCTGAATTTAAGTGATTGAAATTGATTTTCAATTATTATACAATTTAAAGAATTATAAACGATAAATAAATAATTGGAAAGAAAAAGAATTAATTGGGAAATAATAGAATTTTATTCACTCTATTCTATTTATTACAATTGTTATTTAAATATTGTATTATTTACAAAATATTTATAATGACAATTACATAAAGAGTTTAAAGTAAAATAAAAACTATTTTCCTAAATTCTAAATCTTCATCTTCTATCCAATGCCTTTTTGTCTGCTCATTTAATTTTACCTGCAAAAAACAATTAAAAGAAAAAGTTAGAAATAAATAAATAATTAAAAGCAGAAAATCATTTTTAGTGTTCATCATTAAAAGCAAACGGCTGGAATCAGTTTTACCCTTTTTGCAAATCGCGGGATTTCTCCCGGTTCACAAAAAGGGATGGATTTTATTTTCAAAATGAAAGCACAATTTAAACATGCACAAATTCATTTTATTTTCAAAACTTCATAATTAAAATCAATTGCATTTTAAAGAGCCAACTGCATATTTCAAATATGCATAATTTCTTTTGTCAAAAAACTGCATATTTCAAAAAATATACACAGCATACAAAAAATCAACAGCATATGCAAGCTTCCCACAGAAAGCCAACGTAAACTATGCCATGCACTTAGGAAGAAGCCAAAATGCATAGGCTCCATACTGTACCATATGGTTGACAAAAAGAAATATGCAGTTCAAATCAATATATGCAAGCAAGTATATTTTCCATTTTTCTCATCATCTTCCAGCCTGCTTTTTCAGAACCAAATAAAGTACACATCATTTTGATATCAAATGGTACTTAAGAGAGAGAAGAGAGATAGAAAGATGGTTTTACAGGTTTTGGTTTAGGCAGGAAGAGATACAAAACAAATCAGCAGTATTGCAGTAAGGAAAAGAAAGCATAAAAAAGGAATACAAACAAACCATATGAAGCAGTATTGTGCAGAGGCCAAGGAAATATAATAAAAGTATTCAAACCTGAGCCATCGAGTTATGCCAAGCAAACTGTATAACATAACACGAACCCCTTCAAGAAAGAGAGTTCAACCTGCCTAAAGTTTTGAAATACTCCAAAACTGTAAAACAAAGAAGCAAAAACCTTTGTTCTCCAAGTCATAAACAAAAAGATATAGCCTACTGCAAAAAACCAGTAAAACCATACACAACCTGCATATACCATAGCCTACTGCAAAAACCAGTAGAACCAACATCAAACCATTCTAAACCAACAAACGCCATAACCATTTTCCAAACCATATATCAAATAACATGGCCTAAACCATTTCAAAAAACCGGCTATCTCAAAAAAACATATCAAGTACCATGGCCTAAAAACCATTAATCTGCTATCTCATAAGCCTTGAAACCGCAATCACTCCAAACCTGTTCCATAACCTGTTAAACACAACTTTGGCCTAAACAAAACAAAAAACCATAGAAACTGCTGTCAAACAAAAGCCAATAACCATCCATAACCATCAGTAACCACCAATAACTCACTTCTAGACTCAACCAAACAAAATGGCATAGTCAAGCATATGGCCTAAAAACCTGTAATAGCCTTAACCTCAAACCAATGTCAAAACAATAACATGTCCAATATTGTCAAGACCTCAGATTGTATCATCATTGGTCAACCAAGAAAACATTGAAGCATACAGTAGCAAGGCCAGAAAGAGAAGAAGAGAAACTAGTCAAAAAAAACATTTTTTCAACAGTAGTATTCAAACGTCCAAGGCAACTGAAAGCAACAATAGCAAGAGAAGAAGAGGAAAAAGCATGCAATCAAAGGCAACATTTCTCAGAACCTAAAAGGCCAATCCAAGAAGCATTAGAAGCGAAGCAAAAGGGACAAATAAGAACGAAATACCGGTAGTCCGGAGCAAGCCCACAGCGTCAAACCTCGTCGTCCCGGCCTCCTAGCTCGCCCCTACCTCCCTCCTCCTTCTCCAGGTAGCTTTTTCACCCTCTTTTTTCTTTCATAATACCTCAATAATCATGTGAAACACGAAGTAAGAAACCAACTCAGAATCAATGAACATTGAAAATCACGAACATGCAAAATTGTAACAAACCCTAAAACGATTAGGAAATTGAATTTACCGTGATTCCATCGTTGTATGCTTTGCTGGAGGGAAGAGGGAGATGGAGAACACCGGTGGCCTTTGGGACGAAGCAGAACGCGAACGAAGCAGAACGCGAATGAAGAAGACGAGCAAAGTGAGCGCCGCTCTGTAAACCCTTAACCCTAATCTTTTCTCAACTAACCAAAACATGTTTAACCCTAAAACAAAGTTTTGGAATGCATGGGCCTTACCCATCTCTGCCTACAAGCCCAGCGAAACCCTTTGCACCCCCTTTCCTTGCCTCTTTGTCTTGGGCCCTCTCAGAACCCTTTGGCCCGTTTAAATTGTTCTTCTAGCTTTTTTAATACATTTTTTTTCTATTTATTCTTTGTTAGTTTTTTAGAACTATCACTAACTTAGTTTAAATTAATTGGTAACTTAGTCAAATAATTTAATTAAAACATTTTAATCATTTTACCTTTTGTTTATTAAATTTAATTTTAGGTTTATTTGGTAATTTTAAATATTCTCTTTTTTAATTAGGTTTAAGTTAGTAATTTTTTTAAGTATTCATTTAGTTTGATTATTTAATAATTCTTAAAAAAATAATGCCTTATATAGAACTCTAAAATATATAAAAAATAGAAACTTAAAAACTAAAAAAAAAACATTTTTTTATTTTCCTTAATTAATTCTCATTACTTTTATCCATATTAAAAAATGCGTAAAAAATGAAAACTATTAAAACATTTTCTTTTCATTAATATTAAACAAAAATCCAAAATGCATATTTATACCACTTAGTCTTTTATTTAAATTGTTGTATATCATTTATTTATCATAATTTTCTGTTTACTTGATTATTCTGTTTACGTTTAAATCCAAGGGAAAAACGATTAAATTTGTCGACTTCATGTCCTCAAGTCTAATCGCGCGAACATTCGCATTTCATTAAAACTTAGGATAATTTTTCCTCATATATTCAATCTTTTCAAAACTTACACCTTTTAAGCAAAAACTTCGACATTAGGTCGTCGTATCTTCAAAAACCCGTCCGTACCCCTTTTTCGGCCAAAACGATTCACTTTTCAATCAAACGAGCAATTTTAATAAACAGATATTTCAAAAGGTTCCTATAGAGTACTATAGATACATTGGGTGCTAATACCTTCCCATTGTATAACCAACCCCCGAACCATAGATCTTTTCAAAAACGCCTTGTATTTTTATTACTTTTAAAAAGTATTATTTACATTGCATATTTAGGGTTTTATTTTGCTCTTTCCCCTTTTCCCTTGGAAACAATAAAGTGCGGTGGCGACTCTTGCTTTTGTGAGACGAATTAATCAATAATTCGATCTCTGATTTACCCCGCTACATTTTTTATCGCTACACCCCTACTTCGGATATTACCAGTAATCGTCTTTTGTTTCGCATGTAGATATTCATGAGCAGCAATTAATGTCAAATGCATATATCAAAAAAATGAACATTGGACGTTCTTTGCAAAACAAAACAGAAAAAGGAAAAACAGTTGGAAATTTCTCTGAAAATGAATTGTATTGATTTCGAAGTTTGGCCTGTAAATAGGCGTTTTTGTACAAGAGGTTGACGTCCTAATAAGAGAACGCCGCCGAATAATAGAGTTTATACATTTTGTGAAAAGCTAAACAAAACAGCTATGTGAATAATCCCACTGGGTTCCAACTCTGCTATTGCCTTTATGTCCTCGAGCATCTCATCACTTTGCTACTTGGTTGAAGGTAGATCAGATTGATTAGTGTCGTCTGAGCTTGATAGTCAATACCGAAGTCTAGTTGCAAGGTGATCCAATGAGACATCGTGTTACGCTTTTAATCCCTAATTTTTGCCTGGACCGCCCTTTCGGGTTTTCAGTCCACCGGGATACCCTTTTTTGCCCAAGCCGCCTTTTCAGGTTTTCGACTTGCCGGGTGTACAATTTTTTCATTTTCATCCCTTATTTTTGCCCGAACCCTTTTGGTTCGCCGAGAAGCCCTTATTTTTTCCTAGGCCAGTCGACCTAGCGGGTCTTTGTTTATGCGTAGTATCTTTTAACTATGTCTGCATTGACGGGGTGAGGAAGGTCGTCACCATCCATGGGTGTTAGAATCATAGCTCCTCCTGAGAAAATGTTCTTAACCACAAATGGCCCTTCGTAAGTAGGGGTCCATTTGCCCCTGGGATCACCTTGAGGTAAGATAATGCGCTTGATTACCAGATCCCCAACTTGATACTCTTGTCGTCTGACTTTCTTGTTGAATGCCTTGATCATCCGTTTTTGATACGCCTGACCATGACAAATAGCATTAAGTCTCTTTTTGTTTATTAAGATCAGCTGATCAAGTCGGGTCTGAATCCAGTCATCTTCGCTTAAATCTGCATCCTTCATAATCCTAAGAGAGGGTATCTGAACTTCAATGGGCAAGACGGCCTCCATGCCATAAACCAAAGAATAGGGGGTTGCCCCTGTTAACGGCCGTGCTGAGGTACGGTACCCATGAAGAGCAAATGGTAACATCTCGTTCTAGTCTTTGTATGTCACTGTCATCTTCTGCACAATCTTCTTAATGTTCTTATTAGCTGCTTCAACAGCCCCATTCATCTTCGGCC
Source organism: Vicia faba (assembly GCA_948472305.1). Taxonomy (NCBI): domain Eukaryota; kingdom Viridiplantae; phylum Streptophyta; class Magnoliopsida; order Fabales; family Fabaceae; genus Vicia; species Vicia faba. The sequence goes on along the minus strand of OX451735.1, from coordinate 748,217,263 downwards.
GGTAGGGAGAAGAGTTGTGATGATGTATCTTGAACTACTTGCAGAGCTCGGTGATCATCTTATTATTGAGATTTGAACCATTATCCATTATGATTCTCTCTGGTACACCATATCGACAGACCAGATTATGCCGAATAAACCGTGCCACGATGTTCTTGGTTACAGTAGCGAAGGAAGCTGCTTCAACCCACTTCGTAAAGTAATCAATTACTACTAGGATGAAACGATGCCCGTTAGATGTTGTAGGTCTGATCTCGCTGATCATGTCGATGCCCCACATTGCAAAAGGCCACGGAGCTATCAAGACGTTCAGAGGAACTAGAGGTATGTGCACCTTATCAGCATAGACTTGGCACTTGTGACAGGTCTGAGAATGCTGATAACAGTCGGCTTCCATTGTGGACCAAAAATATCCTGCCCAAAGGATTTTCTTTGCCATGGTATGTCCACTGGAATGAGTTCCGAAAGTACCTTCATGTAACTCTACCATAATCCTTTCTGCCTCGCTCTTATTCATACATCGCAGTAAGGTTGAATCATGGTTACGTTTGTAAAGAATGCCATTACTGATGAAGAACCTCCTCAGAAACTTCTTGTCATTAACAGATGCACCCTCGGGGTATTCCTGAGCCTCAAGATACCTCTTCACCTCATGAAACCAGGGTTTATCTGCTATCTCTTCAGTCTCAATGTCACAACAGTGTGCAGGTTCGTCCAACCTTTCAATGATAATCTGGGGAGCCTCGTTGTCCCAATTCACTTTGAACATAGAAGAAATTGTAGCCAGCGCATCTGCCAACTGATTCTCCTCTCTAGGGAAGTGTTCAAAGGTTATCTCCTCGAAATGTGGCAGCAATGTCAACACATACTCCTTGTAAGGAATAAGATTTGGGTGTTTCATATCCCACTTGCCTTTGATCTGACTGATCACGAGAGCGGAATCTCCGAATACACTCAAGAACTTAATCCTTAGGTCAATTCATGCTCGAAGACCCATGATGCACGCTTCATACTCCGCCATATTGTTGGTGCAGTTGAAACATAGTCGGGCGGTAAACAGAGTATGAGAGCCTTTAGGAGATATGATCACGGCGCCAATGCCATTACCCAAAGCGTTCGAAGCTCCATCAAAGTACATAGACCATCGGGATCCTTCCTCAGGTCCTTCATCCGGTCCAGGTTCTTCACAGTCAGTCACTATCATGATATTCTCATCTGGAAATTAAAAGTTCATAGACTGGTAATCATCCACTGCCTGATGTGCCAAATGGTCTGCCAATACACTTCCCTTGATTGCCTTCCGGGTCGTGTATTGGATGTCATACTCAGTCAAGATCATCTTCCATCTTGCTATTCTTCCGGACAAGGCAGGATTTTCGAAGATATACTTGATTGGATCCATATTTGATATCAATAGAGTAGTGTGAGTCAGCATATACTGTCTCAGCCGACGAGCAGCCCATGCCAAAGTGCAGCAAGTTTTCTCGAGCAATGATTATCGGGTCTCGCAAACGGTAAACTTTTTGCTAAGGTAATAAATAGCATGCTCTTTTCGGCCAGACTCGTCATGCTGCCCCAGCACGCACCCCATTGAATTGTCAAGTACTGTCAAGTATAGGATCAGAGGTCTCCCTTCAACTGGAGGCATCCGAATAGGTGGCTCTTGGAGATATTCTTTGATCCTTTCGAAAGCGGCCTGGCATTCATCGTTCCATCTTACCACTTGATCTTTATTCAGTAACTTGAAGATTGACCCACAAGTATCAGTCAAGTGTGAGATGAATCGGGTAATATAGTTCAGACGTCCCAGAAAGCCTCTGACTTCTTTCTCAGTTCGGGGAGCTGGCATTTCCTGTATAGCCTTCACCTTTGTAGGATCCACTTGAATACCTTTATCGCTTACGATGAAACCCAGCAGCTTACCAGATCTCACCCCGAAGGTGCACTTGTTCGGGTTTAACCTCAGCTTGTACAACTTCAACCTGTCAAATAGCTTCTGAAGGTGGTCAAGATGTTCTTCCTCAGTCTGAGATCTTGCAATCATGTCATCAACGTATATATCAGTCTCATGATGGATCATGTCATGAAACAAAGCAACCATGGCGCGATGATGTGTTTCCCTAGCATTCTTCAATCCAAAATGCATGACCTTGTAGCAAAAGGTACCCCATTGAGTAACGAAGGTTGTCTTCTCCATATCTTCGGGAGCCATCTTAATTTGATTGTAACCGGAGAAACCATCCATAAAGGAGAAGACCTTATGTTGTGTGGTGTTGTCAACCAAAACGTCGATATGAGGTAGAGGGAAATCATCCTTGGGGCTTGCCCTGTTCAGATCCCTATAATCAACACACATTCGAACCTTACCATCCTTCTTTGGTACCGGAACCACGTTGGCCACCCACTGTGGTTAAGAAGTAACTTCTAGAAAACCGGTGTCAAACTACTTCATCACTTTAGCCTTGATTTTCTTAGACATTTCCGGGTGCATTCGACGGACCTTCTGTTTCACTGGAGGACAGTCTTCCTTGGTAGGTAGGAGGTGAACCACAATATCGGTATCCAACCCAGGCATATCTTCATAAGACCAGGCAAAGATCTCAACATAGTCACGCAGCATCTGAATCAGCTGTTGCTTAACACTAGGCTCCAGATTTGCACCGATCTTGACCTCTTTCTTGTCTATCTATGTACCCATATTTACTGATTCCATCGGCTCCTCATGCGGCTATATAACCCTCTCTTCCTGAAGTAGCAATATAGCAATTTCCCCAGGCAATTCGCAATCATCGTCGCCTTCGTCTTCGGCTAAGTTGATTGGACTTTCGAAGTTATAATCGACAGTAGCAGAGCCGTTATCAGTGGGATCAAGAGTGGATGTAGACCTGTATATGTGAGTGTGTGTAAAATAGCTGTTTTGCAATATATAATAAAAGAAAAACAAGGAGCGCAAAATTTGAAATGCAAGAAACGTCAAATGCTTTTATTAATGATATATGGAGATGACAAATATCAAGCCCTCATAAACAAAGCCACGGTGCCTCGGGCAAGACACCGGGCCGTAAAGTTTAAAAATTGTCGGTTACAAACTCAAAAAAAAAGTCTCATTATTGGGTAATAAAATAAATTGGGACGAAATATTTCGCCATCCAGTTTCTTAGTCCACCGTCGGCAGTTGGGTAAATCCAGCTGTCAAACTCAGATTCTTCATCGTCTTCAATGGCATTCACTCCTGAATTGCTGATAAACAAGGGAGGTCCTCCGATCCGCGCATGCTGAACAGCCCTTTGAGCTTCTACAGTGAAACCCAAACCAAACTTGTTAGTCTTATGTGCAAAATCAGGGAGTTGGCCCCAATTCGCACACCCACCTTTCTCAACAACAGCCCGGGCATCCTTGAAGGAAGCCATCTTCATTGGAGGATCTTTAACAACAGTTTCAGTTGATACCAGCGTTTGGGGAACTTCTTCAAAATGTTGAAACGGGGTTTCAATGAACTCCCCATCCATCTCCATATATCGGAAAGAGTTGAGGTGGCTCACCATGTACTCCTCTTCTCCTCGTACCGTAACAATTTTCCCTTTCACTGGGTATTTCAGCATCTGGTGGAGCGTAGAAGTTACTGCCCCAGCTTTTTGGATCCATGGGCGACCCAGCAAACAAGAATAAGATGGCCGAATGTCCATCACATAGAATATCGATGCAAAAATATGAGAACCAACCTTCACTAGAATATCCACTTCTCCGTGTACCATCCTCTTGGACCCATCAAAGGCCCTGACCACAATGTTACTTAGTTTCAGCTCTAACCCTTCACAGTCTAACCGGTCCAATGCCTTCTTGGGTAACACATTCAGCGAGGATCCAGTATCCACCAATACGTGTGCTAGAGTAGTTCCCCTGCACTCAATGGAGACATGCAGGGCGTCATTATGATTCTTCCCCTTAGCAGTCAAGTCGGTGTCGGAGAAACCCAACCCGTTATCAGCAGTCAGACTAGCCACGCTGTGATCGGTGGAAATAGAACTGACTGTTTTCGAATGCTGGTTCGTGTGTGCGTTTGTTTTTGCAAAAATGTCGCGGTAAGCAAGAGTCGCCACCGTCTTTTATTTTATCCAACAAGGAAAGGACAAAAGCACAGAAAAATTCCTTTTCGAGATGTTTCTCGGGTTCGGGAGGTAGATTATAGAAAGGGAAGGTATTAGCACCCTTTCTATCTGTGGTTATCCACGGGCTCTTAGGTACTTGCTCATTGTGTTTTCAAAAAGTTTACTTTTCTTGTGTTTGTGGGTTTGAAAAAAAGTTTTTGTGTGAAAACTTCAATTTAACTCTTGTTTCTGTCCTCAAGAGTGTATGAAGTGTTTTTGAAAACTTTGTCCGAAAAGTGTAAGTGCGAAAAGTTTTGTTTTTTGTTTTAAAAGGAGCAAGTACTTAAGAACATCTACCTACTCAAAAAGGAATTAAACTGTACAAATGTCCTTTAGACAGTGTTATCCCACTATTGAGGAGTAGGTAGCACCATCGTTGGAGTTTTCGGGTCAATTCGATTAAGGGACATGTGGTCACTAAAGCAATGTTAGGACGCCTTAGCGGTAACCCTAATGTCTTAGATCATTTTATCCGAGGCAACTTATGATCTTTGGACAAGAGGGCGACCTCTAAAAATTCCTATACTCAATGACCACGTTCGAGGCAACCAAGTAAGGCGTACCCTAGGAGTGGCATGTGCAAATGTGTCAATTTTCAGTTATGTTATCTTGGTACATGTTATGGTGAGCTACGGTTGATTTTAAGTTAAGATAGATCTTGTCATGCATAGCCTATTATTCATACATCTAGCAGTTAATAGTCGCGGAAAATAAAACTAAGCTATTACAAGGCGTCGGGTATTTACATCGCCAAAAACAAACCCTTGAAAAAGTAAAATGCGGAAAATTAAATGTCCTAATTAACTATTACAAACTGTGAGCAGTTACATAATAAAATAATAAAATTAAATGCAAAAATAAAGAACCCTAATTAGGGTTTGCCGCCTTGACTAGTCATGAAGAAGTTAGACGAAAACGGTGCGCAAAAATTATGTACAAGCGCGAATCGAGTTTTAGGTCAAAAATTAAGCTATACGAGAAAAATTGAGAAATATCGAAAAGTCGACCGAAACAGCATGAGTTTTAAATTAGAATGATCCTAATGAATTTATCTAATTTTTCGCGAAAGAACGGACTGAATCGGATAATCGGTTTGAGAGTTATGAATTTAATCGTGAATTAACCTAATTAAAACTAAATTATTTAATTACTAAATACCCTAATTAAATTAAATTATACTAAGTGAATTTGATTAATTTTAATGGTGTAATTAGATGGGAATGAAAAAGTGATTAAAAAAAATTAACCTAAGTTCCTTGTAGATTAAACCTAATTAATTAATATAATTAACCTAATTATTACTAATTTATTATTAATTAAAAATAATTAAGAAAAAAGAAAGGAAAATTGAAGGAAATATGAAAAAAAATAGATTTTGCACCTGCCTGGGTTCGAACCCAGGTCCTTGGGGTCCCCACGTTGCGCCCTAACCACTGGGGCAACGTGTTTGTGATGTTGCTTTTCCCAACCTCAGAACAACAACGAATCGTGGCCTTCCCTTGTCAAGAACGTGCGCAATTCAAACACACGAACCAGATGACAACACGTCATCATTTTCAACCTTGGTCCTGCACAAATAGAATCAGATAGAGGGGGTTTTTAACCTCCTCTATCTCCTGCACGAAAAATAGTGAATAGACACAGAGCAAAAAGAAATATTTTGCGAGGTATGTGTTGGAATCGTCTTGGTCTCACGAATTCAACCATGTATCCCATTGGTTCCAATTCTTCATGGTTTAGAAAGCCCTATTTGAAAGCTTGAAAACCCTAGAAACTCAATCATGGCATCTCTCGGTTTAGGGCACTATGGTTCAATTAATTCATTCCATTAGCTTTGTATAACCTCTAGCAACACAAATCAATCACAAAAACATGTCAAATGCATATGAATTAAGAGATACGATTTTGAATTAGAAGTGCAAACCGTGAGATGGTGTTTCGTGATTCCTTGAGCTTTGGTTCTTGAATTTGATTGCGAATCACTCCTTGTACCTCCTACAATGTGTTTGGATGGACAAGGCACCTTGAATTGGCCTAGATTGCAAGAACAAGTTTTGATTTTTCTTGAAGTTTCTTGAAATTGGAAGCTATGGCTAGGGCACGAATCCTTGTTCTTCTCTTTCTTGCTAGGGTTTGTGTATAGGTCATGGGTGAAGTTTCAAAAAGAGATTTGAGGCCCATTAGCAAAAAGAAGGTGTTTTGAGCAAAGTTGACTTTTGCAAATTCATGAAAATTGCCCAACTTCTCCAATGCATAACTTTCTCAATTTTGATCATATGACCATGTTCATGGACATTTTGGAAAGCCCTTGAAGTCCTCTAACCAATGCTTTTGGTCCCATGTCATTTGGATTTACCAATCTCAAGTTATGGCCTTTGACTCAAAGTGTACTTTTGTTGACTTTTGAAATTGACCTATAATGTAAAAATTCATAACTTCCAAATGGTGCATGATAAAAATTCCAAGCTATGAAATTGTGGAGGATGCAATTCTCTTCATTTTGAGCATTGGATGTAATTTTTCTGATAAACCATGAAAGAGTTATGCCCTGGTCAAAGTACAGTTGACTTTTCTATTGTCCAAAAATAGTAACTTTTGCATCTTGATGATTTTTGAGCTATTCTTGTGGGATCATTATCAAGACTTGATCAAATGTTGATTGTGAACTCAAAAATAAGATGTTGACCAAGAATTCTGACTTTTGACTGCAAAATGACCATTTTGCCCTTGCAGTTGATTGTAGATCAAATGGAGCTTTTGACTGTGCAAACTGGCACTGTGAGTCTTGAAACTTGGCATGTAGGTGCTTGAGAATGTATATAGGCCTATGAGACTTGATTGAACCATTGAAAACACCAAATTCCTTTAAAGAACCAAAACCCTAATTTCAGCTGTCTACTACTTAGGAGATGGTTGACCTGAAGAGTCTTGTGATGCTCTTGCATTGCTGAGCACCTTGTGAACTTGAAAATGAGTTGTCTTGGATGTATAAGACCATATGGAGCTCATTTGAGGTCTTGGAGAAGCCATGTTCTTGAAGAAAACTCAAAACCTAATTCTTGCACATTGTTGAAGAGATTTGATTTTGAATTTCTTCTTGATTTTTACCTGCCCCTTGAAACTCATATAGTCTTGAGGAATTCATGGGAGGGAAAATTTTGGGGTACAACAGTTGCCCCTGTTCAATTTTCTTAAACCTGAGGATATAGATTGGCTTTCGAGCCTTTCGTGATCCGAAGGTGGAAGATAATTGAACACTAGAGTGCCCAAAAATTTGCACTCGCATGGTGTAGTATCAGCAATGTGATGTCAGGAATGGGCTTACAGATTCCATTTGGAGATTGTTGGTAGGAGGATAGGCTTATAGATGCCATCTGGAGATTGTTTGTTGAATTGTAATTTTGTAAGTTGAAAGAAGGAACCTGTGTAGGGTTTCCTGATGATGAGTTCGTGTAAAACTGCATTTTGGAAGGAAGGAAACCTGTGTAGGGTTGACTAATGATGAGTCCGTGTGAAACTGCATCTTGGAAGGAAGGAACCTGTGTAGGGTTGACTGATGATGAGTCCGTGTGAAACTGTATCTTGGAAGGAAGGAACCTGTGTAGGGTTGACTGATGATGAGTCCGGGTGAAACTGCATCTTGGAACTGGGGAGAAACCTAGGTAAGGTTGTTTTGCAAGGAGTTTGGGTAAAACTACATCGGGAAATTGTAAGGAGGAACCTGGGTAATGTCACTTCGGTATAAGTTTGCGTAAAACCTCTGGAGGAACCTAGGTAAAGTTACTTTGTGATAAGTACGTGTGAAACTTCTAGAGGAACCTGAGTAAGGTTACTTTGATGATGAGTTCATGTAAAACTTCTGGAGGAGAAGGAACCGGTGTAGGGTTGCCTGATGATGAGTCCGTGTGAAACTTCATCTGAAAGAGAAGGAACCGGTGTAGGGTTGCCTGATGATGAGTCCGTGTGAAACTTCATCTGAAAGAGAGAAGGAACCAGTGTAGGGTTACTTCATGATGGTCAAGTAGATAATTGTCCTGTCTAGTTTCAGGTATTAACCTACAATCAGTCGTCCACAGATATTTTTCCTGGCTTGCTACAGGTATTAAACTGGGACTTGAAAAGGTTGGTCAAGGAGGTATCTGTCCTAGCTGGTTTCAGGTATTGATCTCTGACCTGAGAAAGAAAGTCTTCCTGGCTTGTTACAGGTATTAATCTGCAATCAGTCATCCACAGATGTTTTTCCTAGCTTGCTACAGGTATTAATCTGGAACTTGAAAAGGTTGGCCGATGAGATAGTTGTCCTGGCTGGTTACAGGTATTGATCTCTGACCTGAGAAAGAAAAATAGTTTTCCTGGCTTGTTAAAGGTATTAATTTTCAATCTCTTCGTGTAGGTGGTTTTCCTGGCTTGTTACAGGTAATAACCTACAATCAGTCGTCCACAGATGTTTTTCCTGGCTTGTTACAGGTATTCAACTGGGACTTGAAAAGGTTGATGGTAGCCATCTTTTGATTGACCTTTTCCTGAAAAAGGCAAAACGTTAGTTGTATGCAATGTCATGATGTATGAAATGCATGATGTCATGATGTTCTCAAAATAAATGAGATTTGTGTTGTGTGATGCGTATGCATGTCATGATGTATGAAATGCATGATGTCATGATGTATGAAATGCATGATGTCATGATGTTATCAAAATAAATGAGATTTGTGTTGTATGATGCGTATGCATGTCATGATGTATGAAGATGTGATGTTTTAGCTGGGGAAAATAAATCCCGGAGCTACTGGAGAATAGAGTTGAGCTCTTCATTTCCGTTGGGGATGATGAACAAAGATGATTGCAAGAATAAACCTGCAGGAGAGGATAATTCTGTTGGGGAATAAACATGGTGAAGAGATTACTCTGCAGGGAATTACTCTGTGGGGAAGAGATACTTCGCTGAGATTTTAATGATAAACTCCGCTGGGGATTCCGTTGATAAGCTTTGTTGGGGATTTTGATGATGAACTCCGCTGGGGATAGAAAGAACTTCGCTGGGGATGATCTTTCAGTTGCAACTTGCTGAGGATAACCCGGTTAGACTCTTGTGAGGATAACCTCTGAATTTGGCTGGGGAGATACATTTGCGCTCTGCAGGGGATAAGCTTCCAGGATCTACTGGGTGAGATGATTCAACTCTGGCGGGGAAGCTTTTTAGACTGCGCTGGGGAGATGGCTCCATTGGGGTATCTTGTATTCCGCCGGGGAATATTCTTATATTCTGTTGAGGAATATTAAGACTGTCGGGGATGCTCTCATACCTGCTGGAGAATATCTTCATACTCTATTGGGGAATATTAAGACCTTCTGGGGATACCTAACCTTTTTAGGGCTGATGGTAGATCAACTCTGCTTGGGAAGAGTGTTGCTGATTCGTCCATGGTTGTAGGTCTCAGTGGGGAGAGCTTCCATTACTGTCTTACTCTGCGGGGAGTGAAGGTATCTTGGTCATACTCTTCAGCTGAATATATATCTTGGTACCTGGTGGAAAGAGTAACTTGTACAGTTCGGACGATTCTTATTTGCCCCTGTTTTTGCGGGAGAAGGTGCCTGCGGAGGCCCTATGGATCGAGTATTATCCCAACCTATGAGGTGCTTGGAATGACAAGTCTTCTTCTAGTAGGTAAGCGACAAGATGACGGGACATAGTCGTACGCTTTGATCCCTAACTTTTTCCTAGACCGCCCTTTCGGGTTTTCAGTCCATCGGGATACCCTTTTTGCCCAAGCCTCCTTTTCAGGTTTTCGACTTGTCGGGTGTATATATTTTCCATTTTCATCCCTTATTTTTGCCCGAACCCTTCTGGTTCGCCGGGAAGCCCTCATTTTTGCCTAGGCCAGTCGACCTAGCGGGTCTTTGATTATGCGTAGTACTTTTTTTGACTATGTCCATGCTCTCAGGATGTAGGGAGGTGTCACTGTCGGTAGTATTGTGTTGCCATACCACCAGAAGATGTTTGATCATGCAAGATTCGTTGCTGGAATTCATGTCCAATGCCCCAAGTGACTCAGGCGGAGATTTGCCCCTGGCTATTTGGCATCTTGAGAGATTCCTTGAATCTTGACTTGACTTCCCCAGATGATGGAAAATGATCATGTCTGCCCCTTGGTTGGAAGTGTTTTTCCACTTGAGGTGATCCTTTTTTATTGAAAAGGTCTTTGTTCACTAGATATTCGTCGTGCGAATTTCTCTGTTGTTTGAACAAATAGCCATATGCAAACAATGTTATTTTAAGAATGCAAAGCTTATGTATGTCTTGAAGTTTTTTTGAAAATGCAGTTTTCAATAAAACAAGTGAATTTTTGTAAAATGTGATGTCAACTCAGGATTTTACAGCAAGCTCTACAGGAGTCAGGATACCTTTTGTAATAGTATGCTTTCGAACTAACCCATGCTTCAGCTAGGACTTTTAAGGGTTATAACGTGGCCTGGTTCACGGTTTAAGAAACAAAGGATAAAGGCTCAAATTTTATTTGTACCCACCTGTTCTTCGTGATGTTCTTCGATCCTAAACTCAGCTAATCGTGCATTAGATCTTGTTTGAGTCTTTGCTCTAATATACCAGTGATGGTTCGGATACTGACAATTTATTTTGAACAGGCAATCATTTTGTCGAGAGTTTGCAGGACCTCTTTCTTTTTGATTTTATTGTCCCTGTCTTTTGCTTGAACTGTTTCTTTTATGATTACAGTCAGCGGGATGCCCCAGTTTTGTAAGTCTCCTTCATAGTTTTTGACTTGTTGGGCTTTTGTTTTTGAAAGATAACGATTGCATGTCTTGACGATTATAGGGAACCATCACTGTCTTTTGTTTTGGAAGGACTCCTTTGAGGCCATTCATTGTGCACCTGGATCAACTGAAAAAACTACCCTGCCCCAGGTTATAATTAAGGGTTTTAATTTTTGCGTGAAAAGAAAAACTCCAGCTTCTTTGGCTCAAAGGGGTTGGCTAGGGATTATCTTCCTTATAACTCCACTGTTTAGGATTTGAAACAATGCCTGTACCTCATCAGCGGGGTCTATTCAAAAGCAGACTGTAAAGATCGTGGTATCGTTTTCGTCATCCTCCCTCGAAAGGCTTAGAATTTTTTTAATCGAGAGTTTGAACATCACAAAAAATGAAAGCAATTTTAAGCATAGTGAAAACAATTAATTCAAAACAGTCACGTGTAATGCATTAATGAAATAAAAGAGTTTGACATGATAATTGTTTGAATAAGCCAAGAAAAATACAATTTCAGAATTCAAATGAACAAAAGTGCTTTCAATCTTAGCCATGTTTTGGCAAGGGAGCAGTGATCACATTGGGAGTCTCGGGAGGCTCGAATTCGATCTCCTTAGCGTCAATCATATTCTGAATCTTGTATTTCAGCACCCAACAATCGTTAGTATCATTCCCCGGGCTACCGGAATGATAAGCACACCTTGCATCTGGGTTATAGTTAGGAGAAGAAGTCTTAGGGTTCGGATGAGGGTTTATCACCGTAATCAGATTCATCTTCAACATGTGCTGCAATGCTTGTGACAATGGCATGTTGATGTTGGTGAACTGTCTTTTAGGCTCGTCCGGCCTTTGTTGATTTCCCTTTTGCTGTTGTCGGTGTGACGCAGAACCAGAGATCAAGACTGCCCCTACGTGTTGGTAACGACGACTCTTTTGACTGTACACAGCATTGGACTCTTTCTTCCCACTGTAAGGCTTTTTCTGAGCATCAGAAGGTGTAACTTCTTGAATCTTCCCACTTTTGATGCCGGCTTCAATTCTCTCACCAGTCAAGATAAGGTCTGTAAATCCGACTGAAGAGCTTCCAATCAGATGATTAAAGAATGGACCAAACAGGGTCCCCGGAAACATATCGACAAGTTCACGATCAGCCAAAGGTGGTTGCACCCTTCCGGCAAGGTCTCTCCATTTCTGAGCATACTCTTTAAATCCTTCACCCGTCCCTATTGACATACCCTGGAGTTGGGTACGTGTAGGAGCGAGGTCGGAGTTATACTGGTACTGCGTATAGAACGCAGTAGCCAAATCCTCCCAGCTGCAGATACTGGCTCCATCCAACTGATAGAGCCACTCAAGCTAAGTCCCTGAAAGACTGTCTTGAAAGAAATGGATCCACAAGTTCTTATCAGCAGTGTAAGGTTGGATCCTCCTCACATATGACCGGAGGTGCAGCTTTGGACAGGAAGCTCCGTCATACTTGGCAAAGGCAGGTGCCTTAAACTTATGGGGAATCACCACCCCAGATGATAGACCTAGATCTTCGAAGTCCAGACGGGGCACCTTCTGTATCTCCATAGCGCTCAAACGGTCTTCCAGCTGTTTGTACTTATCTTCAGCAGGAGGATACTGTTCTTCATCATAGTCTGTCTCGTTGTCGGAGACTATAGGGCTAGGAGCCCTCCTTTCTTGTGGGTTGTCTTTCCCTCCAAATGAGGTAGTCAGATCAACTTCATTTTGCAGCCCATTTCCAAACCTGCGTCCGGTGTTGAACAAGACAGTCCTCTTCTTCTTCCTCTTCCTCTCTTTTAGAATCAAGGTCTTCAGGTCCTGCTGACCCTTAGCTAGGCTCATGACCAACTCTTGAAACTGGGCGTTCTGGGCCTGGAGGGCCTTGATAGCTTGCTCAGTGGAAGGTTCAGTAGACATGATGATTGCTGAAATAAACAGGGAAGAGGATAAGAGACCTGTAATGGTACCTGTAATGCAATGATATGTATGATATATGTATGCAATGTTTTCAAGGATCTCGTGGGGTAAACAAAGAAACTTGTTAGAATTTGAATTTTGGTAGCTTGATTGAAGGAACTTCATGTTGCTGAGAATCCTTCTTCAATAGTTAGGCTCACCATATCGAGTGGGTCGTGGCCCCTGACTCAAGTTATCGTGTTTTGATCTCCAAACAACTTTGGCTAGAGGAAAATAAATCCCCTTTGCCCCTTGTTTGACGTCTGGTTCATCATGACCTGCATCACAAACCCTTGAGATCCTTGAAATGGTTAAGGAAATGCTATGGTATGATGTTATGATGTGTATGTTATGCGTTTAAGCAAAAGTGTGAGGTGATGTAAGTAAGCCCTGCAATAAATCCAAATTGTTGGATAAGGACTGTAAACAAAACCTGCAAAGAACTCATGCTGTCAGATAACAAGAATGTGCAAGTAGTTCAAGTTTGAAGGCACACAAGCCACACAAAAGAGCCCTTAGATTTCAGGCTGGCATGAAGCTTAGGTAATATCCTCTTTCAGTTTCAGTTGGTTAAGACCTGTCCTAAAAAATAGTAATCGGGTTCTAAGGAGCTCAATATCATTGGATTGTTTTCTATGTTCATTGTTTTGATTTAGCCACTTAACTGGCCACCAAAATATTCCAAGAAAACAACCCTCAATGAGTGTAGTATCGAGTATCTACCAACTTCGGACTGCACCAAAGTCGGTCATCTCACTACTCCTAAAAAGGCCAAGATGGTCAAGTAAGGTTCTAAGGTCAATTGATGCTTCACGACACCACGCGGCGGCCCCGTACTCTCCTTGACTTGACTCAAGGGTTACCGGTACTCACCAAAGTGTCACATCAACATAGCTACTGCTTCAACCATGTCGGTATACCCTGCACAGTTCCCTCACAGTTTGTTGCTACTTCTAAAGGGTATCCCCAGATCTGGGTTAGGATCTATAGAACTCCGATACAAACCCACAAAATTTAAAGCATACTAAGCATACAATTGAAAACACAAGTGATCTAATCCTAAGGTACACCTCACTTATTTAGAATCCCCAGCAGAGTCGCCAGTTCTGTGATCGGTGGAAATAGAACTGACTATTTTGGTATGCTGGTTCGCGTGTGCATTTGTTTTCACAAAAATGTCGCGGTAAGCAAGAGTCACCACCGTCTTTTATTTTATCCAACAAGGAAAGGACAAAAGCACAGAAAAATTCCTTTTCGAGATGTTTCTCAGGTTCGGGAGGTAGATTATAGAAAGGGAAGGTATTAGCACCCTTTCTATCCGTGGTTACCCACGGGCTCTTAGGTACTTGCTCATTGTGTTTTCAAAAAGTTTACTTTTCTTGTGTTTGTGGGTTTGAAAAAAAGTTTTTTGTGTGAAAACTTCAATTTAACTCTTGTTTCTGTCCTCAAGAGTGTATGAAGTGTTTTTGAAAACTTTGTCTGAAAAGTGTAAGTGCGAAAAGTTTTGATTTTTGTTTTAAAAGGAGCAAGTACTTAAGAATATCTACCTACTCAAAAAGTAATTAAACTGTACAAATGTCCTTTAGACAGTGCTATCCCACTATTGAGGAGTAGGTAGCACCGTCGTTGGAGTTTTCAGGTCAATTCGATTAAGGGACATGTGGTCACTAAAGCAATGTTAGGACGCCTTAGCGGTAACCCTAATGTCTTAGATCAATTTATCCGAGGCAACCGTTTCGAGGAAACTTATGATCTTTGGATAAGAGGGCGACCTCTAAAAATTCCTATACTCAATGACCACGTTCGAGGAAACCAAGTGAGGCGTACCCTAGGAGTGGCATGTGCAAATGTGTCAATTTTCAGTTATGTTATCTTGGTACATGTTATGATGAGCTACGGTTGATTTTAAGTTAAGATAGATCTTTTCATGCATAGCCTATTATTCATACATCTAGCAGTTAATAGTCGTGGAAAATAAAACTAAGCTATTACAAGGCGTCGGGTATTTACATCGCCAAAAACAAACCCTTGAAAAAGTAAAATGCGGAAAATTAAATGTCCTAATTAACTATTACAAACTGTGAGCAGTTACATAATAAAATAATAAAATTAAATGCAAACATAAAGAACCCTAATTAGGGTTTGCCGCCTTGACTAGTCATGAAGAAGTTAGACGGAAACAGTGCGCAAAAATTATGTACAAGCGCAAATCGAGTTTTAGGTCAAAAATTAAGCTATACGAGAAAAATCGAGAAATATCGAAAAGTCGACCGAAACAGCATGAGTTTGAAATTAGAATGATCCTAATGAATTTATTTAATTTTTCGCGAAAGAACGGACTGAATCGGATAATCGGTTTGAGAGTAATGAATTTAATCGTGAATTAACCTAATTAAAACTAAATTATTTAATTACTAAATACCCTAATTAAATTAAATTATACTAAGTGAATTTGATTAATTTTAATGGTGTAATTAGATGGGAATGAAAAAGTGATTAAAAAAAATTAACCTAAGTTCATTGTAGATTAAACCTAATTAATTAATATAATTAACCTAATTATTACTAATTTATTATTAATTAAAAATAATTAAGAAAAAAGAAAGGAAAACTGAAGGAAATATGAAAAAAATAGATTTTCCACCTGCCTGGGATCGAACCCAGGTCCTTGGGGTCCCCACGTTGCGCCCTAACCACTGGGGTAACGTGTTTGTGATGTTGCTTTTCCCAACCTCAGAGAACAACAACGAATCGTGGCCTTCCCTTGTCAAAAACGCGCGCAATTCAAACACATGAACCAGATGACAACACGTCATCATCTTCAACCTTGGTCCTGCACAAATAGAATTAGATAGCGGGGGTTTTTAACCTCCTCTATCTCCTGCACGAAAAATAGCGAATAGACACAGAGCAAAAAGAAATATTTTGCGAGGTATGTGTTGGAATCGTCTTGGTCTCACGAATTCAACCATGTATCCCATTGGTTCCAATTCTTCATGGTTTGGAAAGCCCTATTTGAAAGCTTGAAAACCCTAGAAACTCAATCATGGCATCTCTCGGTTTAGGGCATTATAGTTCAATTAATTCATTCCATTAGCTTTGTATAACCTCTAGCAACGCAAATCAATCACAAAAACATGTCAAATGCATATGAATTAAGAGATACGATTTTGAATTAGAAGTGCAAACTGTGAGATGGTGTTTCGTGATTCCTTGAGCTTTGGTGCTTGAATTTGATTGCAAATCACTCCTTGTACCTCCTACAATGTGTTTGGATGGACAAGGCACCTTGAATTGGCCTAGATTGCAAGAACAAGTTTTGATTTTTCTTGAAGTTTCTTGAAATTGGCAGCTATGGCTAGGGCACGAATCCTTGTTCTTCTCTTTCTTGCTAGGGTTTGTGTATAGGTCATGGGTGAAGTTTCAAAAAGAGATTTGAGGCCCATTATCAAAAAGAAGGTGTTTTGAGCAAAGTTGACTTTTGCAAATTCATGAAAATTGCCCAACTTCTCCAATGCATAACTGGCTCAATTTTGATCATATGACCATGTTCTTGGACATTTTGGAAAGCCCTTGAAGTCCTCTAACAAATGCTTTTGGTCCCATGTCATTTGGATTTACCAATCTCAAGTTATGGCCTTTGACTCAAAGTGTACTTTTGTTGACTTTTGAAATTGACCTATAATGTAAAAATTCATAACTTCCAAATGGTGCATGATAAAAATTCCAAGCTATGCAATTATGGAGGATGAAATTATCTTCATTTTTAGCATTGGATGGAATTTTTCTGATAAACCATGAAAGAGTTATGCCCTGGTCAAAGTACAGTTGACTTTTCTGCTGTCCAAAAATAATAACTTTTGCATCTTGATGATTTTTGAGCTATTCTTGTGGGATCATGATCAAGACTTGATCAAATGATGATTGTGAACTCAAAAATAAGATGTTGACCAAGAATTCTGAATTTTGACTGCAAAATGACCATTTTGCCCTTGTAGTTGACTGTAGATCAAATGGAGCTTTTGACTGTGCAAACTGGCACTATGAGTCTTGAAACTTGGCATGTAGGTGTTTGAGAATGTATATAGGCCTATGAGACTTGATTGAACCATTGAAAACCCCAAATTCCTTGAATGAACCAAAACCCTAATTTCAGCTGTCTACTGCTTAGGAGATGGTTGACCTGAAGAGTCTTGTG
Organism: Vicia faba; assembly: GCA_948472305.1. Taxonomy (NCBI): domain Eukaryota; kingdom Viridiplantae; phylum Streptophyta; class Magnoliopsida; order Fabales; family Fabaceae; genus Vicia; species Vicia faba. The sequence goes on along the minus strand of OX451735.1, from coordinate 748,200,187 downwards.
ATGCTCTTGCATTGCTGAGCACCTTGTGAACTTGAAAATGAGTTGTCTTGGATGTATAAGACCATATGGAGCTCATTTGAGGTCTTGGAGAAGCCATGTTCTTGAAGAAAACTGAAACCCTAATTCTTGCACATTGTTGAAGAGATTTGATTTTGAATTTCTTCTTGATTTTTACCTGCCCCTTGAAACTCCTATAGTCTTGAGGAATTCATGGGAGGGAAAATTTTGGGGTACAACACACGCAATCTTTAAACTGATCAGCTGATGTCTCCTGCGGCACATGCGCAGTCTTCAGGAAAGAAATCAGAGCCTTAGCATGGGCCTCTGAACACAACAACAAAGACAAGATAGAGATTTTTGACGGGGTTTGTCCCAGTTGTTCGACTACATTGTAGTCGCTCTTTTTGATGATCTTCAAAATTTATTCCATCTCTTGTCTAGAGGCTTCAACAGTAATCTTCTTTGGTGCCTCCGTCCGGGAAGGCTCATCGGTGGTCCCTTTGCCCCGAGTGTTAGATGACTCAGCAACAGGGGTAAGAATTGGAACATGCACAGAGACAGTAACAGATGTACTGGTAGGTGTAATAACAATATGCTTCTGAACAACTGGTGGAGATATCTCAGGGGAGAAAAGTCTTCCGCTGCAGGTGACTTTACTAGATCCAACAATATTGTTGACGTCAGTATTAGCCTCTTCAGCACTTAAGTCTTGTTTAACTCCGTGATAATATACGTCAGCCCTGTAGTGCCATGGGACAACTTTATCTGGCGTGTAGGGTATAGGCCCAGGAATGGTGATAATCAAGGGAGAAATTCTTAGAACAGATGTAATTCTAACAGGCTTTCTCGAGGAAGCCTTGGAAGAATTGTCGAAAATGGTGATTATAGCAACTTCTTTAACAGGAACCAAAGGAACAAAAGTCTTCTCAAATAGAATTTCTTTATTATCCATCAGGCGTTGGACACCCGACTTCAAAAGATGGAAACTAGTAGGTAGGACGGCACACAGATGGAAACCTTCGCCACAGCCCGGAAATAAACCGGCTAACAGAAGGTTCTTCTTCACAGTCATCAATGGAGTAGCAATGTCTTTCACAGAAACCACAAACGAGTCTTCATCTACAACATTTACTCCATGCTTGGGCATAGGATCAGTCATAACATTAGGCCTTTCAGGCGCTTCGAACTCAATCTCCTTAGCATCAATCAGGTCCTGCACCTTATTTCTCAGGACCCAACAGTCATTCGTATCATGCCCCGGGCTATCGGAGTGAAAAGCACAGCGGGCGTTCGAGTTGTACATGGGTGATGTTGTATTGGGATTCTTCAGCGCCTCCTTCGGAATCACCAAGTTGGTCTTCAATAACTGCGGCAGAATCTGAGATAGTGTCATATGGAGCTGAGTGAATTGTCTTCGCGGTCTCTCGGCCCTTGGCTAATTGTTGCGTTGAGGAGCAACAACAGGTCTTGATATAACCACCGCATTAACTGCTTGGCAGCGTTCAGGTCTATTATGGCTCTTTGAACTGTAAACAGCGCTTGACTCCTTCTTAAAAGGCTTCTTCTCGGTGCTTGACGAAGCACCCTTCTGTAATTTACTGCTCTTAATACCGACTTCAACTCTTTCCCCAGTCATTATTAACTCAGTAAAACCTGACGATGAACTTCCAATCAGATAGTTGAAATACAGACCAGACAAGGTCCCCGGAAACATATCCACTAACTCCCTGTCAGCCAGCGGGGGTTGTACTCTTCCAGCAAGGTCCCTCCATTTCTGAGCGTAGTCTTTGAAACCTTCGCTCGCACCCATAGACATACCCTGAAGTTGGGTACGCGTGGGAGAGAGGTCGGCATTGTATTGGTACTTCTTGTAAAAAGCAGCAGCAAGGTCTTCCCAATTACGGATACTATCTCCTTCCAACTGGTAGAACCATTCAAGTTGAGTCCCTGAAATACTAACTTGAAAGAAGTGGATCCAGAGGTTCTTGTCAGCGGTGTATGGATGAATCTTTCTAACATACGAACAGAGGTGTAGCTTTGGGCAGGAGACCCCGTCGTATTTAGCAAAGTATGGTGCTTTAAACTTGTGGGGGATCACCACCCCAGATGACAAACCCAAATCACCAAAGTCCAATCCATGTACCTTCTGGATCTCCATCGCACTTAACCGGTCTTCAAGCTGTTTATATCTATCCTCAGTCGGAGGATACTGGTCTTTGTCAAAGTCAGTTTCATGGTCAGATACCACAGGGCTAGGAACCCTCATTTCTTCTTGGTTTTCTCCCCCTCCAGATGAGTGGGATAAGTCAACATCCTGCAAATTGTTCCCGAACCTACGACCCATATTCAGGAAGACCGTCTTTTTCTTCTTCTTCTTATCCTTCAAGATAAGAGCCTTCAGGTCTTGCTGACCCTTAGCCAGGTTCATGAACATTTCCTGGAACTGGGCGTTTTGAGCTTGCAGAGCCTTGATGGCTTGATCAGTTGATGTTTCAGCAGACATGATGCGCTGAAATAAACAGCAAAGAAGATGAGAAACCTGTAAGGGTACCTGTAATGAGGTGCATGGGAATGATATGTGTATGATATGATTTCAAAGATTGTAGGGATTCAACTTCATAAACCAAAATGATACACACTTTTATTAGATAAAACTTGAATTCAATGTTTGAAAAATTCCTTTAAGGTGTTACAAAAAGAAATACTTAAAAGTAAATCAAAACTAGAAATCAAAAGACATCAGCGCTCCCATGGTCGTTTCCTGTTGGTGCTGACATAGTCGTTGAGGATCTGCTCGTTCTCCAGCTGCCTTGTCAACTTTAGGATCTTTCGCTCTTGCTCGTGATACTTTTCTCTATAAGTATCCCGCTCTTCCCTTAGTTGGATCCAAGACCTCTTTAATGCCCCAATGTCAGTAGGCATGTAAGGGTGAAGGATGGTAGGAGGAACCCCTTCTTCATCTGCAAGTTCAACTATCACAGGCAAGACAGCTTCATAGGGCATCCCTAGCCTCTGAGCACGTGTACGAACCCACCAGAGATATGGTTCCATCGGAAGAGAAGTCTTCACACCTAGCTCGTGCAGATCAGACCTGTGCACCCTATCCCAGGCTCGTATGAATCTACGGCGATACTCGTCACTCTCCCCTTGGAAGTCAAAGACAATGCTTGGCATCAGCAACTCATGAGGTCCGTCCCTCCTAGCTCGCCCAAACTGTCGTAAGGCCAGACAAGTATTATAGGTGATTCCTCCATTGATTCCTAGCAGTGAAACATTGGGGTATTCCCCACAGCGATCAATAATAGATACGTCTTCCATGCCTTTAGTAGTCCAGATGATGTCAGTGTGAGCAAGGTACATAATCTTTTAGGCACAACCCATGCCTTCCTTGTTCTTCAAAACTGATTTGGGGAGGTGAGAAATAAACCACCTCGCCAGCAATGGTGCACAACACATAAGGGTTCCCTGTTTCCGAGCAGTACGGGCATAGAGAGTGTGCAGGATATCACCCAAGAGAGTGGGCACTGGATTACGGGATATAAAAATCTTCATTGCATTCACGTTCACAAAAGAATCTGAGTTGGGAAACAGAACCAACCCATAAATAAGAAGAGCTAGGATGTCCTCGAACGCCTGAAAGTCTAAACTGTCCCATAACTGATTAGCCCGACCAACCAAGAACTTAGTCAAGAAGCCTTTTGTCCCACTCCGAGTTTCCCAATTAGACATTACCTCAGCCTTTGTCAGATGGAGGGCTGAAGCAATCTCTTATGGCCTAAGTAATTTCTCCCAACCTATAAATAGGGTCTTCTCTAGAATGGAAATGCTGAGTATATCAGAGAACTCTTCCAAGGTAGGGACCAACTGGTAGTCCAGAAAAGTAAAGCAGTGGTATAGTGGATCAAAGAACTGGACTAAGAAACTCATCATATGTTCATCCATCTTGGAGGTGACCAACCCGAGGAGGTGTCCATGTCTTCTGATAAAGGAGGAAGTATCTGGAACCTTTGCAACCAAATCTCTAAGCTGAGTGGGAATCTGTACAAAGTTGATCCGAATAGTGTTTCTACGCATATATGCCATGACCTACAAAATAGAACAAAGATGAATCCCGTTGGTCTTTGAAATGGGTTAGTCTGATGCAATATGCATGCAATGTCATGATGCATGATGTCATGATAGAAACACATCACACGTATTCACAAATAGCAAACATGGTAAGGGAAAACAAGTCACACAGATAGCCCTTAGATTTCAGGTTGGCAAGGAGCTTAGGTACTACCCTCTTTCAGTTCAGTTGGTTCAAACCTATTCTAGAAATAGTAATCGGGTTCTAGAGGATCTCAATATCACTAACCACCCTTGATCGGTCATAATTCCAGTTTAGCAACCTTTTTCTTGCAGCCAGAATCATCGCGAGAGTTTGGTCTCAATGAGTGTAGCATACTGCTACTGTTCTATGACCAAGTTGGTCAATTATAGGTTCTAAGGTCAGTTGGTGCTTAATGACCCCTTAGAAGACCCATATTCTCATCGTTGTGCCACAAGGAATATCGGTACATACTAAAGTGCCACACCAACGTAGCTACTACTTCAACCGTATCGGTCTACGCCATACAATTCCCTCACAGTTTATTGCTACTTACCTAAAAGGTGTTCCCCAGATCCGGGTTAGGATCTATAGTAACTCCGATACAAGCCCACAAATATAAAGCATACAAATCAAGCAATTGAAAACATTATGATGAACTAATCCTAAGGTACACCCCACTTATTAGTCCCTAACAGAGTCGCCAGTTCTGTGATACGGTGGGAAGAACTGACTGTTTTTGGAATGTTGGTTTGCGTTTTGCGTTTGTTTTCGCAAAATGTCGCGGTAAGCAAGAGTCGCCACCGACTTTTATTTTATCCAACAAGGAAAGGAAAAAAGCACAGAAAAATTCCTTTTTTTGAGATATTTCTGAGTACGGGGGGTAGATTATAGAAAGGGAAGGTATTAGCACCCTTTCTATCCGTAGTTATCTACGGGCTCTTAGGTACTTGCTCATTGTTTTCAAAATTGTTTTCTTTGTGCTTGTGGGTTTGAAAAAGTTTTTTGTTTGAAACTTCGATTTAACTCTTGCTTCTGTCCTCAAGATTGTAATGAAGTGTTTTTTGAAAACTTGTTTGTAAAAGAGTGTAAGTGTGAAAAAGTTTTGTTTTGGGATGAGCAAGTATCTAAGAATTATCTACCTACTTGAAAAAAGGAATCGTTCTATACTAATTTACTTTAGACAATGCTATCCCACTATTAATGAGTAGGTAGCGCCGTCGTTGGAGTATAAGGGTCAATTCGAATGAGGTACATACGGTCACTAAAGCAATGTTAGGACGCCTTAGCGGTAACCCTAATGTCTTAGATCATTTTTTTGAGGAAAAAATATCTGAGGCAACCGTTTCAAGGCAACTATGATCTTTTAGACAAGAGGACGACCTCTAAAACGACCTATACTCAATGACCGTGTACGAAGGCAACCAAGTGGGGTGTACCCTAAGAGTGCGCATGCGCGAGTGTGTTGTTTTCAGTTATTTTTATCTTTGCACATGTTAAGGGTGATCTAATTTGATTTTAAGATTAAACATTCAGTCTTGTCATGCAAACCCTATTATCAAACATCTAGCAGTTATATTTTGCAGAATTAAAAGTGCGGAAATTAAATTACAAGGCGTCGGGTATTTACATCGCCAAAAGCAACCCTTTGAAAATAAAATAAAGCGGTAAAATAAATAAAATGTTCTAATTATCTATTACATACCAGAAGCAGATACATCAATATAGATAAAAATAAATAAAGTGCGCGGGAAATTAAATCGAATGTGGGATTAGGGTTATGACCCTTTAAAGAAAATGCTTTTTTTTGTTTTTTATTTTAAGAAAAGAAATTAAATTCTAAAATTTAAAAGCCAAATAGATTATTAAATAAATTAAATGAAAAAAAATAATAATTAATGACATGTTTTTTTGGAGTTTTTGATATTTTAAGAAAGAAAATTAAAATAATTAAATTATGATTAAAACCTAAATGATTTCTAATTAATTTTAAATATTTAAAAAATAAATTAAATTTTCCTAGAATTAAAAACCTAATTAATCAAATAAAATTTATTAAAGAAAATAAAATTCTGGATTAAAAGTTTTTTGGTGATTTTTTGATAAAAAAGAAAATTGACTTAATGGTTAGTAATTAATTAAAACAAAATAAGATAATTAAATTAAAAAACAAAATATGAGAGAAAGAGAAAATGGGCTTTAGATTTGGAGGTGCATAAAGCATATTTGCTGGCCCATTAGGCTGACCCAATTGGACTTTTTGTGATCCTGTATGCGTGCATTGACTGGCTTATGATGCGCCTTCCCAGCTTGACCACCAGATCTGGCCATTTGGCCATCTGGCGCTTTGAGGAGTGAGGGAGTATGGTAGATCTTAGGCTGGCATATGCATTGGAATATCTGAAAACAAATAATATTGAGAAAGGGGGGACCTTGGATTCGAACCCAGGTCCTGAAGGGATATCCACTACCAAGCTTACCACCACGCCATATTGTTTTAATTATTAGTATATCACAAAGAAATAATAATATAATAAAACAAAATTCAATGGTCAGAAAACAAAACAAAAAAACGCGCAATTATTTGAAAGGTCCAATGGGAACGTGACATGCATCGTCCCTGACCTCCAACCGTGGCTAAAACCCTGCAAGACTTATAGCTACGGACGCTGGTCGTCCCTACAAGTCGTGCTTGTTTCAAAATCCTTTACCGGCCATGAAAATGGTTTCTAGGATCATGGTTGAACTCGTCATCTCCTTCTGATTGCAACCATGCCCATCATTGGGGCCAATTTTCCCTAAAACGAAAATCCCTAAAACCAAACTCAAAACCCTAGCAATGGCGTTTCACGATACAGAGCATATAAACAAAATTGGTTATTACAAATAGTTTGCAAATGATGTCAGGATTACAAATATGTAATTATCTCATGCTAACTATGCCTAATTTCAGAGATGCGAAATCAAGAACAGGGCCATGTTACGAAGGACTTACAGTGCGTATGGAAGCTTGAAAACACCTGGTTGTGATTGGTTTTGCTTGTGAGAGTTGCCAGGAAGTGATTGAGACCAATATCAAGTCCTGAAAATGCCTCTAACTTTGATTTCGATCTCCCACTTTTTTGTAATTTTTGCAACTTTCGTTCTGCCTCTATGCTTGCTTTCCAACCCTTATTCTTGTGTCTTTCGCTTGCTTATGTATTGTGCAGTGTATTAGGGTAACAAACTTTGTCCAAATCTTACTCTATCAATGCTCTTAAATTTGATTTGATTCTTCCATTAAAACTTTCCAATTTTGATCCAAATCATATCTTCTTGTACCTACATGGCTTGATACGAGTTTGATTGCAAAGCTAGCATAATTGGAGCCTGAAATAGCCAGAAAATCATTTGTTATCAATGCCTTAGATTTTATGTGATTTTATTTGATTTAAAATGAATTAATTCAAATAAAAATCAAATTAAATAATAAAAATGTGATATGGACACATGGCTAAAGCTAGAGCACGTGGTCAACAATGCAAGCTCAAAACAAGTGAAAAAGAATGGGCCCATTTGGCAAAATTTGAAGTTTTGGGGATAGTTGACTTTTGACAATTTTGCAAAAAAGTCCAACTTCAACAATGCATAACTTCTTCAATTTTGATCTTTTGGAGGTGTTAATTGACTTTTTGGAAATATTGAGATGTCCTATAATCAACCCGTTTGGTCTCATCTCATTTTGATATTCCATGCTCAAGTTAGAAGCTTTGACAAAAAAGGTGTTTTTGTTGACTTTTCAAAATGACCTATAATGTCCAAATTCATAACTTCTTGTGAGTGCACTTTTTGATCTTGGGATATGAAGATGGATTTTAGGAAATTGCATCCTATTCAAAATGAGCTTTTTATGGGTCATTTCTCATAAAGTATGAGAAAGTTATGCTTGGTCAAAGTTGGGTTGACTTTTCCTGCAAAACCCTAATTTAGCAACTTTTGAGTCTTGATGAATTTTGAGCAATCCTTGATGAATCATGATAAACCCTTGATCAAATGATGAAATACACTTCAAAATGAGAATGTTGACAAAAAATCTTGAAGTTTGACTGTATTTGGATCACCATTGACTTTTGCCCTAGCACGGTCGATTTTTGGACCTTTGAGCAATTGACTGAGCAAACTTCCTCTGCAAGGCTTGAAATTTGACATGGATGATCTTGAGAACATATTAGGACATTGGGGAGCACTTGAGTTCATTTGGACTCAAGGATATTGATGCAACACAAAACCCTAATTTGGGGTAGACTACCTTAGGAGATAGTTTGTCTGGTCAATCTTTGAGCAATCTTGAGCAACTTGGAGATTTTTCTTGCAATATTTTGAGAAATATGGGAGGGTAAATTTTGTGGTACAACAGTGTCCAATGACTAAAATTGAATGAACATATGCATATGGACATGGTTAAAATTTTAGCAAACATATTCTTAAAAAGTGTGACAAACATCTCCTTAAATGCATTTGAGATGTCCCTATGGAGTTACATCAATCACATTATCCCCGCAAGTTTGGATTCATAAAGTTCCCAGTCAGAGTTTCAATCTCCAGAAGATCCTCTCCCAAGCTGAGTTGGTCTTAAAAGGAAGCCTTTTGGGATTTCTTCCTAAAAGAGACACCTCCCTAACAGTTCGTCAAATATTCTCTTCAATAGGGTTTATGTCCCCAACAAACAGCAAAATTCCCCAGTTGAAGTTTGCCTCTCAGACTATTACAAATTAAGGGACCACAACCCTTAATCCCTAGTGAAGTCACCAACATAGTCAGTGATATCTCCGAAAGTTTCTACGAAGCCTGGACCCGACCAAAAACTAGTTCAACGTCATCCTACTCTCAACTTACTGCAAAATCTGGACCCGACCAGATAACAATAAGTCTCAATTTTAAGTTACTAAAGCCTGGACCCGACTAGATAATAGTTTGACTTCTTCAATTGTTGGAACCTGGACCCGACCAGATAAAATTTTGAGTTTCTAAAACCTGGACCCGACCAGATAACAGTTTGAGTTTATGAAACCTGGACCTGACCAGATAACAACTCTTAGTTAATAAAGCCTGGACCCAACCAGATAATAGTTTGACTTCTTCAATTGCTAAAACCTGGACTCGACTAGATAACAGTTTGAGTTTCTGAAACCTGGACCCGACCAGATAACAGTTTGAGTTTCTGAAACCTGGACCCGACCAGATAACAATTTGAGTTTTTGAAACCTGTACCCGACCAGATAACAGTTTGAGTTACTGAATCCTGGACCCGACCAGATAGCAGCTTAACTTCCTCAAATCATTACTGAAACTTGGACCCGACCAGATAACAGTTTAAGTTTCTGAAACCTGGACCCGACTAGATAACAGTAAATCTCAATTCTTAGTTACTAAAGCCTGGACCCAACCAGATAATAGTTTGACTTTTTCTATTGCTAAAGCCTTGACCCGACCATTTAACAGTTCAAGTTACTGAAACCTGGACCCGACCAGATACCACTTAAACCTCAAGTTTAAAATTGCAGAAGCTTGGACCCGACCAGATAGAAATTTAAAAGTTCTTATTCCCCTGTAGAGTTTGACACTATCCCTAGTGAGTTTCTATAAAGCCTGGGATCCAACCAGATATCAGTTAACTTCCTTATCCCCAGCAAGTTGGTGTGAAACCTGGAATCCGACCAGATAACAACTAACTTTCAAGAGGTAATTCCCCACTAGAGCAACGGAAGACTAGAAATCCTGAACTCTTTCCCCAAGCAGAGATTAACACTCTCCACAGATTCTTCTCAAGAAAAAAATCAACATTCCCTAGTGGAATTCTCCTCAACCCAACAGGAATCCCTAACGAAAGCATCGTGTCCAGCATCTATCAAGGATAGGCTTCAACAACATTTTCGCATTCATGCATCATATAGCATACATAACATATACATACAACATAATATCATTTATTTTGAGAGCATCATTACACCATGCATACATTCACTTACATCTAATCCCTTTGTTTCCTTGCAGAAAAAATCATTGATCCAAATACATCTCCTGGATCAGAATTATTTCTTCTAATGAAAGACAGACAAGACACCTAGTTTTCAGCACAAATCAACCAAAGATTTACACAGATGTTTCTCCCATCTTCTACCATCATCTCTCCAAATGGCGTCTATAAGCCCATTCCTAAATCAATACATCATCGAGTGCAAATTTCTAGGCACTTTAGTGTTCAATCGTCTTTCACCTTCAAGTCACGAAAGGCGGATCCGCCAATCTCACTCTTCAAGTTCAAGAAGATTGAACAGGGGAGACTGTTGTACCCCAAAATTTTCCCTCTCAATTTCTCAAAGATTCTCTCACAAGATCTCCATTGATTCAAGACTACACAAGGATTGATCAGCTCAAGATACCTCCTAAACACTGATAACTCAAAATTAGGGTTTGGGTTTGTATAAATACAATTTGGCCTTTAATGCTTCATATTATTTTCATAAATCATTTTTGACTCCAAAGATTTATCTTGTCAAGTTTCAGGCTTTGGATCACATTTTTGCTCAGTCAATTGACCAGTTGACCTAAAATCAACTGTGTTGGGGGAAAAGTCAATTATGGTCAATTCATAGTTAAGCTTCATAATTTTTTATTCATATCAACATGTTGAACTCATATATGTCAATTGTTTAAGTTTGGATCACAATTCCTCAAGAAATTTGATCAAATCACAAAAAGGGAAAAATGGTCAAAATTAGGGTTTTGATTTAGAAGGCTTGATTTTGGACTTTCAACCCAATTACATGACTTGATGGTTTGAGACATGCTATCAAGAATCCAAATGCATCATTTTAACCTAATAGCATGGTTCAAAACATTTCTCAAGATTGATTGATTGATAATTGAAATTTGGTCAACTGATGAAAAAGTCAATTGTACACTAAAAAGTAAAACTTTGATTTTTAGATCAAAATCAAGTTTCAAAAAATCATATTTCATCAAGACATGTAAAAGTATTAAGATTGTTCATCAAGAAATCAAAATTCAAGATTACGAAAAAAAAGTCAAAGTTCTAAACGCTTAGAATTTTTTCTAAGTGTTAAGAAAAATATGATAATTTCATAACTTTGTGCCAGAATTTCACCATGATGCAAGATGATTCAAGAAAAACTCCCAACATGGAAGTTGTAGATCTCAATGATATCAGAAACATTATAGGACATAACTTCTTCTAGAAATGCTTGGATCTCAAGTTATAAATCCATGAAGACATGTCCATGAAACTAAAACACTTAGTAAATTTCTGGGCATTTTAAGTCAGAATTTTGACAAAACTTATAGGCCAATTTTCATACAGTTACAATCGGAGTTTGAAAAAGTGATTCGAAGAGGGATTTCAGAGCATGTTACAAGCTTTCTAAAAATTCAAAGAACTCTTCTAGAACATGCTGGAGCAGGGAGAATCGAAGATTAGAAATTAGACATTCGTTCTTAAATTATGAGTCATTTTCATGATGAACATCTGATCTAATTCCAAGCAATGCTGCATAATTCCACTTTCCAGGCCCTCTAACGTGTGTATCTATCCATAATCAGAAGATTACACAAAAATTTTAGTTATGAACCACTTGATTTAAGCTTTGTCCAACACACCTTTCCATTTAAGGAAGAAAGTTCACACTTCCATTCTGGAAAAGTGGCTTTAATCACAAAGTCCACTCTCCTTGAGCTTTGTGTTTGTTCTTTCTTCACAAGCATCCCCTACAACTCATAACAGGCATGTTTAAAGTTTCTAGCCACCCTATCTTGCCTTGAAACCATGTTTATCTAAGCTTGCTTCAACAACAAGTCAAAATCCACAACATGTGATTTTGTACTTCTGACTTCAACAAGCTTCAAGACCATTTTCCTATAAATTAAACCTTCATTTGCAAGCTGAAAAGGATTGGACGAGCCCTGAAACTCACTAAAACTCTCTAGAACCAGAAATTGCAACACAAGCATATAAACTTGTCATTTCTGATTTTTGAATCCAATCTATAAAACCCCATGTGCGTTTCTTGGTCAAACCATCCACAAAGTTTCTGATACACATATAGAAGTTATCCCAACCTCTGTTTTCAGACTGTAACATCATCTTTACCAGCCTCCATTTTCAAAAATAGAGCATTACATATTGACTCCTCCATAACATTCCAGTCATCCATAGCTCAAGCAAACCATTTCATTAGCTTCCTGGGAACTTGAGGAAGCTAACCAGATCATCACAGCAACTTAAATCAAGCTCTAATTCAAAACATGATCTTCAGCTGCAAGGTAAGTTCTTATGATTTTCATGACATTATTTAGGCATTGTTAGGCTTGCATTTTCCAACACAAAATATAGATATCATTTCTCTGAAACTATACATATCCATAGATTTTATTTATATGGCCTGAGTAGAGATAATTTAGGATCAAAACTTCTTGAAAAAATTAGGATTCAGATTAGGGCTAGCAAAATTCATGTTTGTTTCTGATTTATAGTTTTAATGCTTTAAAGTTCTGGAACCATGATGAAATTTTCCATAACTTTCACGTTTACATTTTTAATTTTCGTTGAGAAATGAATGAGTTGCAGATGCTCTGGCTGGCGCGAGGAAGAAGATGGAGTTCATCATCAGAACTGATTTTAAAATATATATTTATGGTTTTATTTATAATACCAAATGTATAGCCAACCTAGTGGTAGAGAGCGCGCGCATAAGGCATTAGTGTTAAGGGTCCTGGGTTCTAGCCCCAGGAGCACCTTTTGTTGTTTTTATTTCTTAACATTTTACCCCATGTACTTGTTAACAGCACACCTGGGCCAGAACTTCTTGGTCTTCTCATTCCCCTTCCATATACTTGTTAACAGCACGCCTGGGGAAAAACTTCTAGGCTGTCTTATATTTGCTTCTAGCATCCCTCCCCATTTACCTGTTAACAACACGCTTAGGCCAGAACTTCTAGGCTGTCCCATTTTTGCTTCCAACATTCCCCAATTTACCTGTTAACAGCACGCCTGGGCCAGAACTTCTAGGTTGTCCCATTTTTTCTTCCAGCATCATCCCCTCCATTTACCTGTTAACAACACGCCTAGACCAAAACTTCTAGGCTGACTCATTTTTCTTCCAGCATCAACCCCCTGTTAACAGCACGACTGGGCCAGAACTTCTAGGCTTTCTCATTTTACTTACAAACATCCTTTCCACTTTCTAAACCCCCCTTGATTTTTATTTTTTATTTTTTATTTTATTTATTTTATTATTTTAGTATCATTACTATTATTTTTATTATTAATCAAAAACACCAAAAATATTATATTAAGTATTTAAATTATTTAGTTTATTTTTATTTAACTTCTTAAAATTAAAAGACCAAAAACATTTTCCTATTTAATTTATTTTCTTTAACTTAATGTTAAACTTAGATTTAGTTCATTTTCTTTGTTTAAATTAAAATTAATTTAGTTTATTTTCTTACTTCTAACTATTTATCTTCTTTTAGAAAATTAGGTTAAAAAATTTCCTTAAGAAAAATCAAAACAAATTCATTTTCCTTTCATTCATGTCTTGTACATTATATTCATTTCAATTCTTGTGCATTATTCAAGTTCAATATGGTTGTAATAAATAATTAGGTTTAATTTCTTGTAATCCCCATTTGTAAATTTGTACACCCCATCCCCAAGTGATGTAATAGCGTAGGATATTTACTTTCCGTAATTTATCGCTTTCATATAAATGCTAGTAATTAGGGTTTGTATGGAAAGATAAAATCAATGCTTAGAAAACCCTAATCCAAGATAAACCAAGCATGAAATACAAACACTTACACACTTTGCACCTCTAGGGTCTACTTCACTTTGTTGCCTTAAAAATGCTCATGTTATGCATGTGAGACGCCTTAGCAAAGAATAATAAAAAATACAAGATCATAATCCCTCGATGACGCTTCGAATGTTTCCTTACAAATGATCTTAGACCCTTAAGAAATATGCTAAGGCATCTCACAACATTGCATCTTATGACTATACGATGACCCACGTCCGTCCCTTTACATCTAAAGATAAGGCTACTTACTAATCAATGGTGAGATAGCAATGTCAAAGGAAAAGAGAAATGAACAAAAGACTTTTGAGTAGGTAGAATGTTCTTAATTTCTTGCTCACAATCCATCTTAAAAAAACAAATATCTTTTCAAACACATTAAACACTTTCAAAAACATGAAATATTTTCAAAAGTCCAACACTTTGTATACATTCTTATAGAGACGAGAATCATTACAAAGGTTGCCTAAACTAAGGCGCTTTTCAAAAATACTTTCAAAACCCACCACAAACACATTTTAAACAAAGAAATTTCAAAAATGATCTAGCAAGCAACTAAGAGCCCGTAGATAACTACGGATGAAAAGGGTGCTAACACCTTTCCTTTTCATAACCTACCCCCCCCCCCCCCCCGAACTCAAGAAAATATCTCAAAGGTCTTTCCTGTTCTTTTCACCCTTTCCTTATTGAATAAAAGAAAAGTCGGTGATGACTCTTGCTATCCGCAACAATTGCGATCAAACACAAAAACAACCAAGTCAGTTCTTCCTTCGTATCACAATGCTATTGCCTCAATGTACTGATAAACATGCATCATTATATTGCATCTATAAAAACGCATAACATTTCCATTTTTTGGAGCATTACGCTATAAAAAAATTCAAACATGCATAAGCATAAGCCAATCATGTTCACCCATGATTACCAAATTATTATGCACTCAGATTTGAATTATCTCCACAGCAAGCTTAGGGTGATCCTATCATGTTTCCCCAGCGGAGTCTATTTTGATTTATCACTAGTCGGGTCTTTGGTATCTTCCATCTCCCCAGTGAGTCGTTGTTTTCCCTTGCCCTTGCAAGCCCTTGGTTATTTTTACCCGTAATTGCCTCGCCTTCTGAGTGCGAGTAAGAGTCGGTATATAACCTTTCTTATTTCTAAAGTATTTGAGTATCCATATTTGGTGTGTGGTAATCAGACAATTGTCACTCTTAAAGAATTAATACCCCACTTTGTATTTGAGGGGTATTGTAATTCTTGTGTACTTGCAACCTCTTAAAAGTCCAATATGTTTTGGCAATCCTTGTCAGAGTACCCCTCGGCTGGTATTTTTATTCTGTAAAGTTCTCCTTTAATTTGGCGTTCTCTTTAAATCTACTATGGTCGGAATTCTCGTCCAGTTTCCCCTGCAGAATCTGTCACGTTATATCCCCAGTAAGTTGGCCTTTAGTCAGCATTCTCTCTCCAAAAGTCTATCTTTGGATAGTTTTCTTTTCGGCGGTGGGTGCGCCTTTGATTGTTGTATCTTGATTGGAGTCTATTTTGGTGGGTCTCTTTTCCATATATTCAACATTCCTAGTGTCGTACCCCAAATTTGTCCTACCACGATAATTCCATTCTTCGAGATTAAAATATAAGAAACATTTAGTTAAGGATGGTACATCAGTATCTAATGGCCCATCTTTATCCAACTAGGGGATGAACCTTAAATTCAGGAGAGCGGGGCTTTCAAAATCGTAAAGACTCATTAAACTCGTTTGCGGGGCATGTTGGCCAAGGGCCCATGCAAGTCCAAAATAAAAATCATTCGATTAATTACTAAGTTATTAAATTATTAAGGCGACTTAAGTTTAATTTGCTATTAATTAAGTAACTTAGCCCATTTAAATGTTCGCTGCTGTCAGTAAAAATAAAGGGTGAAATTATGAACGCTAGGCCCATTAAGGTTTTTTAAATTAGTCCATTTACCATTTTTTTTTTTGCTTTAGAAAAGAATTATCACTAAACTTTTTCCTGTCATTAAGAAATTTATTATTTTTACTAAAGTATAAACCATTTTATTAATGGTCTTATTTGGAAAAAGGATAGGAGTTTAATATTTTGAAAATGGTGGCTTTATGAATTAAGGCCCAGTACGTATATAGAGGAGAGAAACGCTGTTGAGAAAAAGGTGTATTGGGCAGAAGATTTTGCTTAAAGCCCGATTCAATAAATAAAAACAATAAGGTCCACTTTCCAAATAATCAGCATTTGGGCCCAGGGGTATTTAAAAAGAAAACATTTTTTGTATCAGAAAAATAACGTTGTTGGGCTAGGAAGTATAATGCTGGCTCAATCTTCTACAAAAAAAAAATCTTATGTTTGATAACGTTTGGAACAAAAAATGGAAAAAAAAACAACAACTGTACAAATTGAACTAAGTTAGCGTTGGGTTATGCAGTAACTAACACTGTACAAATCATTTTTTTAAAATCAAATCTTTTTAACATAACTAAAATCTAAAAATACAGCAAATCAGAATCTCAGAATATTCAGAAGATATCTCAGAATAAATCAAATTACAGCAAGTTCAATCCAACAAGTTATCAAATTACAGCAAAGATTCAATTACTCAGAAAATCTTTATACAAGCTAAATCCAAAAAATTAACAAATCCAATCTTCACCAAATATTTACTAAACTACACAAACTTGCTGTTACAAGAATAATATCAAATCTCAGAGTCCAAATCAAATCATAAAATCTAAAAAATACATTCAATCAAAGATGCAAAATTAACAAAATCATTATTACAGATCCAGTCACAGTTCATAAGAATCAGATCATTCTTTTACGGTTCAAGATAAAATATTACAAAGGAAATCCAAATATTACAAAAAAACTAATCTCAATACAGATTACAAATCTAAAAAGCTAAACAAAATCTGGAAAATTGTCTACAGAATCAAATCTATTTCACAGCAAAGATACTAAATCAATTACAACGAAATTCAACCCTAATTGATCTCTAAATTCCTAAATTTCTAACGGAAAAAACCTAAACCTAACTCTATAAGTAACAGAAATTAAAATAGATGAGGGGCATTTTTGTTAACAGAAGGGAGAAAGAACTTGGAGATAAACCTTGAAGAAAACCTTGCGTTAAAGATCCAAAGGGAGAGGCGGTTAGAGTTTCCGGATCGGAAACCCTAATCACCCTTGAACGCCACTACCGTCAACCACCGAACGCCACCGCTACTCCGCTTTCCCCAAATCATGTGAAACGGAAGAGATTAGGTCAAATCGGACTGAAAGGCTCTGAAATCGGAACCCAGAAATTACAAAAAAAAGGTAAAGAACAACATATACTCAACTTTCATTTTCATTATTGTTTGATTTGTGGAGTGATTGGGGTAATCGGGGTTTAGAACTTGCAATTGAGGAGGGTTGTTGGTGAGGGAAACCACGGCGGTGGTTAATGTGTTTCTAGGGTTAGTGGAAAAGGGTTGGGGTCTTTGGTTGAGCGAGAGAGAGAGAGAGAGAGGTAGTTGAAAATGAATTTAATTTCTGAAGAATGAAAAAGAAAGACAAGTATGTAATATGTTATAATTCAACGCGTGTGTGTTCATTATATTGTCGTACACCCCTCGTTTGTGACCATTGGATCTTGATTTGATGGCCATAAGGCCAGGTCCATCATAAGTGTCGTATGCTCTCGCGTATTGGATCACGTTGGCCCTCTTTCCATAGCCGTTTGGGCCTAAGCCCATTAATTTCAACACCCTCATTTGTTGTTTTACTAATTTGTATTCAGCATTGCACTCCCCCTGTCAAAACTGTTCTGGGCCCAGCCAGATTTCTTTTAGGCACCCCCTAGTTTTACTTGCTAACTAGATAATACACCCCCTGAATTTAACTATATATTTTCTATACTTTTATACAATTCTTATGATTTCTATTTTTCTTTTGGTTATAGTTATTATGTTTTTTTTTCTTTTATTATTTTATCTCTTTTCTTTATTTTATATAATGATTATTATTTTTATTTTATTATACATTTTTATATTATCATTATTATTATTTTTTATTTGTTATTTTTTATCATATATAATAAATTATTTTATTCAAGATTGTATATATTATTTTCTACGTATTGCATTAAATATTTTTTAATCATGCATTAATCAAGTTGTTTTGCAATTAATACAGTAAAAAACACAAACAAATCTCAAACTATTTTCGCGAATGAAACTAAGCTAATTAATAGTTCTTTTTTGAAAATGGATTTCAAACTAATTTTGGCTTACTGCGTACTCAGTCAAAATTTTTGCGATCACTACTCCTGACCGAGTGCGAAGTGATTCAAAATATGTTTGTAAACCCCTAAAAGACACCAACCCATACAAACTACGAATTGGGACTCTGATTT
Source organism: Vicia faba (assembly GCA_948472305.1). Taxonomy (NCBI): domain Eukaryota; kingdom Viridiplantae; phylum Streptophyta; class Magnoliopsida; order Fabales; family Fabaceae; genus Vicia; species Vicia faba. The sequence continues at coordinate 748,181,835 of OX451735.1, read as the reverse complement.
CTCATAAGAGGATATGTAGGCACGCGATCTAAAATCGTGGCGAGTCTTGCTAATTAAAATTTAAAACATTGTTTCCCCGAAACCTAAACCTAAGGCTAATATCCTTGTGAACAAGGTGGATGAAAGGTGCCTAACACCTTCCTTTCGTCTAATTGAGTCTGTAACCTAGTATCTATGTTTGTGAATTAGGGTTTTATGTTAGGTTCCCTTCCCTAGGATAAAAACTAATGGTGGCGACTCTTGAAAAAAAACGGTCGCAACAACTGGCGACTCTGCTGGGGATTCTCCTTAAACCCTAGGTTTTAGGTCTCTTTTGGGTTTCATTTTTGTTTATTTATTTGCATTAATTTATTTATTTCATTCTATACTTCCTTGTATATGTTTATTTATTATTATATATTTGCTATGTGGCGGGTTTTTATCTCAAAAAAAATATATATTTCCAATAAACCTTAAAAAGAAGGTTCGTCTATTAGCTTAGGGGATATATCATCCCTGCGAGTTTATGTGACGACTTGGCCTAGAGTCGGTGAACTTCCGAAAAAGGAATACTTATCGAGAGATATCCTCTTGATGAGTAGGACTTTGGAAGTCACCCATGACTCTTTGTAACGACCTTAACTCAAAATCTCATGATGAGACCTTTCACGACTTTGAGACGAAAGTTTCAGTCTGAAAAGAGGCTCCACCTAAGGGAGGCCCTTGTGCCTTGTCCCTCTGGTGTTATTCATGACACCCTTAAGGAAGCCACCTTTTGGGAGGGTAGACTTACCGTAGGTCAAAATTAAGGGGCCTACCTCATAGGGGTATCCATCACAAAAACATGTCACAAAATCCCGTTACTCAGTCCAACACTTATACATTCATGCATTCATGTATATCTAATGTTCATCATTTGTTCCTTTTGTCTATCTTATTCATAGGGTACAAAATAAAAGATAACAAAATCAAGATTTTTGGTGACTGTCTTAAAAATGGATGCCAAAGGGAAACAACTTGTATGCATCAACGCCTGCAAGTCTGACCTTTCTGAAATTAAAACTATAAAAGGTAAATTGTCTGAAAGAGCTCTGAAGATGTACACTCGCCGTTATGGGGATACCCTTGATTTGACTAAAGTAGAAGTACATATGGATGCAGTCTCTGCCCTAATTCAGTTTTATGACCCTCCATTGAGATGTTTCACTTTCCAATACTTCCAGCTAGCACCGACTCTGGAAGAATTTGACAGAATCCTGAATTTTTCCAAAGAAAAGGCCTATGTAGGTATTGGGCAAACTATTGAAGTCAAAGCTTTGGCAAAAGGCCTAGGGATCCCATATCCTGAGTTGATGCAGAATTATCGAAGAGAAGGTCCGATACAAGGAATCAAAAGAATATACTTGGAAGCTAAGGCACTAGAGTTTGCTAATTATAAGGAGTGGGAATCTTGTGTTGACTGTTTAGGGCTGTTGGTATTTGGTGAGATGTTATTTCCTCAGACTGTGGACTATATTGACCCCACGACCATCAGCATATTCTGGGGAGAGAAATTCTTTAATACGGATCCTACTCCCGCCTTGCTTGCCGATATTTATTACACTTTGCATATGATGTATGAAAAAAGAATAGGTACGCTAAATTGTTGTATCCCGCTTCTATATAATTGGTTCATGACTCATCTCTACAAGGAAGACTATATGATCCCAGAACTGACCAAGTGTGAGTGGCCATATAAATTAAGGTCTCTCACTGCAAATTAGATATTATGATATGCAAGAAAGTTGGATATTGGTGACATCACTATTAGTTGTAGGGATTTTCCTAACATCCCTTTGATTGGATCACGAGGTTGTATTAACTACAACCCTTTTCTAGCCCTACGATAGCTAGGGTATCCTTTGGAAGACAAACCTTCGGACGAACAACTCCGACCATTTATCATCCATAATATGGGTATAGAAGACCAAGGTTTGCTCAACAAGGTTATTCGGGAATGGAATAAGGTTAATAAAAGGAAGGCTGAAAGAAAGAATGCCATAGCAAGAAAACCTTACACCAAATGGGTCCAAGATAGGTGCGAATTATCAAGCTGCCATTCAAGAAAGGTCCAGAGTACAAGTCAGAGGTCTCAGAGATAAGACCTATGTCTTTGGAAGAAGTCGACAATCTGAAAAATGCCTTAAAACAAGTTCAAAGAGAGAAAGAAGCACTGGGAGTCGACCTCCTCAATCTGACCAAAGAAAAGAAATAAATGCAGCTTATACTTGAGTCAAAGGACAAGAAAATTGATAAAAGTCAAAAGGACCTGGAGAAAGAAAGTATCAAACGAAAGCTTACAACTTAAGGGTTGTTAAGTGAAATGTTCAATCTAGATTCCCACAACCAAAGGTTAGAAGAGGCCGCTGCTGAAATCGGAAGGTTAACTAGGTGGTATGAAAAGGTGACACATGACAAAAAGGTGCTAGAGGAAAGTTTGAGAGCCTAAATCCAAAGTCTGGAACAAGCTTCCTTAGATCAAGAGGAGCAAATAAAGTATCTCGCCACCAAACTACAAGACAGCCAGGAATCAGAGTTAAAGGCACGCCTTGAGAGGATAGAGGCAGAGAAAATTTTGACTTAAAGGACTCGAGAATATGAACATGTATGTTTAGAGTTGTAGGGTCTTCAAAAGGATTTTCTCATCCAACGGAGGCTTTACACAGAAATGAGGGGTGAAAAGATATATTGGGAAGACTAGTACACTAAGATCGCCCAAGCGGAGAGGGATAACCATAAAATAATCCCACATCTTTACCAGGAATACAGGAACTACAAAGACAAACATGAAAAGCTAGTCTTCTTAGTCAACAATCTCATCGAGGACATCCCTAGAAGTTTAAAAGATACAGAGAATGTGATGGTTCCTCTTACGAAGGACGTCGAAGATTTTCTACAGCTCTGTCGGGCAATGGTTGATGGCTTCAGAGCACACATCCGCAGGCGCGCTTAGGAAATTTAGTTCCCTTTTAAATATGTTTACGTAAACAAGTTTTGATTTCAATTTTAATATTTTTCATTATCTGGATTATGTTACTCTTAATAAAGGCATTTTGTTTCCCTATCTCGAAGGCATATCTATTTTTAAGCTGGTTACCAAATAAAATAATAACTAGATACAAGTATATACCCTAAGGAATAAGACAGTTAAAATAAGAATCATTTCATAATCATGCACCTCCATCTGCACGCATGCATTTATAAAACACTTGCATGTCATTTTAAGGGGAAAAAACTCATTTGTTTTAAAAATCTCTCCAGTTAAGCCATTGGTAAAAGAAGACCTCCACCTTCTTGGCCCCCATATCAAACAAGGGCCCATAAATTGAAAGCAATGGAACAAATCGAAGAGACTCAAGCTGTGTTCAAAGAGGATCTTGATCAGGTGAAGGGTGACATAAGCTCAATGAAAGGAGATTTGAGCCAGGTTCTTCTAGCTTTGAAGAACATTATTGACAGGCAGGATCAAATTCCCAGGGTAGCTTTTGAAGAGGTAGCCCAAATCGTTGGTACATCTAGCGGTCACCAACTGAGGGAAGAGCCGGAAGAAGGACCCTAAAAGTCCTCCACGGACCAGCAAGAGGTTGAAACTGAAGGATTCATCCGACCTCCATCGAAAGTAGGGGCATCACATACCCTACAAATTCCAACCAATAACGCAGATAATTACCTAGACTTACAATACGGAGATCATGACCCAGAGGATACTCCCCGGGCACCCTTGAAGACAATTGGTGCTCAGACTGCGGACAACCCATTGGTAATGAATAAGTATAAAGCCTTGGAAGAAAGATTTAAGGTTGTGGAGGGCTTCGACGCTTTCGAAGTAGACGCTCTGGAAATGGGTTTAGTCCCTGATGTGGTGATACCACCAAAATTCAAAGTACCGGACTTTTGTAAGTATAAAGGGCTCACTTGTCCGAGGAATCACCTTCGTATGTACTGCAGAAAGATGCATGCCCACGCCCATGATCAAAAACTAATGATTCACTATTTCCAAGACAGTCTAAGTGGGGCATCTTTGGACTAGTACATGCAGTTGGAACAAACACATATCTGAACTTGGGTGGATCTCGCTAATGCTTTCTTGAAGCATTACAAGTATAACTTGGACATGGCGCCTACTCGCCTGCAACTCTAAAACCTGTCCCAAAAGAAGGAAGAGTCATTCAAAGAGTACGCTCAAAGGTGGAGGGAAATGGCATCACGTGTGCAACCCCCACTGGTGGAAAGGGAAATCGTAGACATGTTCATGGGAACCCTACAAGGGCTTTATTATGATAAAATGGTAGGAAGTGTCACGTCAGGATTTTTAGACTTAGTAACTATTGGTGAATGAATCTAAATTGGTTTGAAGAGTGGAAAGATATCAGGGGGTCGTCAAGCACCCCTTACAATTCAAAGAGACCGGCTTCGAAATTCCGAAGAAGGAATGAGGGAGAAGTCAATTTTGTGTCCTCACAACAAAAGACATCACAACCATTGGTGATCCTGCAAGGACAAAGGCAAGATAAGTTTAACAGGACACCTATAAATTTTGATCCACTGCCCATGCCACCAAGCCAATTATTACAACACTTGGTTAAGGCATCCCTGGTGGAAATCAAGCCTTTAGCTCCTCTGGTCAGACCACTCCCGCAAAGATACAATGTTGATGCTAGGTGTGAGTATCATGCAAATTCTCCAGGGCACACCATAGACCAATGTTGGGCCTTCAAGCATAAGGTTCAGGATTTGCTAGAATCTTAAGACATCACCTTCGACAAGCCTAATATCAAGTCAAACCCCATGCCTCTGCATGGCAGATCGACAACAAATTTAATTGAGGTAGTCATCGACTTTGGGGAAACCATAAAGGCAAAAAACCATATCAACTTGTTGAAGGAATATCTGTTCAAATGTGGATTCTGTTAGAGCACAATAAAGCTTTTGAAACAACTTTGGAAAATCTGGTGGATCATGGGATAGTCCAATTCGGACTGTACCCTGAAGAAAACTATATAGCCATAATCGGAGGGAAAAAGCCACTGGTAATCCCTTGCCAAGCTCCAAGATTTACCAAGAAGACTCTAGTCATTCCATGGGGAGAATCAGCAGTGGTCACCAGAGGGGTACCTAAGAAGACCCTCTTAATACCCACTACCCCAAAAGCTACAATGGTAATTAAGGGACCGTCACCTATCCCTTACGAGAATGATAAAGCGGCACCTTAGAGTTATGACTCAGCTGTATATATGAATGGAGTGAAGCAGGAGAGCAGGCTATCCGTAAGTCAAGGACCTGCAATTTCGAACATAGCAGGAACAAGAGGTATGACCCGAAGTGGGCGAATCTATGGAGCTGAACTAACAAAAAAGACAGATTTGGTTCTGTGGTACGGTGGCAGAACCGACTGTTTTTACTGGTTTGTGTTTTGTGTTCGCAAAATGTCACGGTAAGCAAGAGTCGCCACCGACTTTTATTTCATCCAATCATGGAAAAGGAAAAAGAACAGAAAAAACCTTTTTTTTGAGATATTCTGAGTACGGGGGGTAGATTATAGAAAGGGAAGGTGTTAGCACCCTTTCTTTCTGTAGTTATCTACGGGCTCTTAGGTACTTGCTTATTTTTCAAATTGCTTGTGTGTGTTTGTCTTGAAAATGTTTTACTTCGCAATAACCCTTGTATCAGTCCTCAAGGATGTGACGAAGTTATTTTGAAAATTTGTTTTGAAAGGTGTTTGTGTGAAAAGTTTTTATTGAGCAAGTACTTAAGATTCTACCTACTCGAAAAAAGATTGTTTGTTCTAGTTTCCTTTAGACAACGCTATCCTACTATTAAGGAGTAGGTAGCACTGTTGTTGGAGTTATAAGGGACATTCGAAAGGGGCAAGTACAATCACCAAAGCAATGGTTAGAAAACTTTAGTAATAACCCTAGAGTCTTAAGATCTTTCTGAGGCAACATTTCCGAGGCAACATTCGAATGGGACATTTTGATCTTTTAGACTGGAGGGCGACCACTAAAATTTCCTATGCTTAATGACTGTTTACCGAAGGAAACCATAGTGAGGCAAACCCTACGAGTGGACATGTGCATGTGAGCTTTTTTCAGTTATGTAGTCTTTGCACATTAGGTGATCTACCGTTTTAAATTTCAAGCATTCTTTTCATACAACCCTATTAGCATACATCTAGACAGTTAAATATTTGCGGGAATTAAAAATGCGAGAAAATAAACCTAGCTATTACAAGGCTTCGGGGAGGGGATTAATTACATAACCAAAAAATGGGGGGAAAACGGTAAATAAAAACCCTAGTTTTAACTATTACAAACCCTGAGCAGTTACAAAATAATGGCAAGATAATTAACAAGCGTGCGGAAAATTAAATGCGAGGATGATTGAAATAATCTAAAACCCTGATTTGAGAGAAAACAGATTTTTTTTTTGGGATTTTATTTGAGAAAATGTTTAATTGCAAATTAATTAAACCTAATTTCTAATTGTTTTTAAATTAAGAAAGAAATTAAATTAACCTAATTTTCTAACTAAATTAATTAATTAAAGGAACAAATATTTATGAGAAAAAATGATTTTTGATGTATTTTTTAAAGAAAATTAATTAAATTATGTACAATTCCAAACCCTAATTCTAATTATTTTTATTATAAAAAGAAGATTAAATTTCCCTAAATTAATTAAACTAATTAATTCAAAAAAAATATTTATTAAGAAAAAGAGATCTTTTTTGTGATTTTTGTGTCTAATTTAATAAAAATATATTTTTTATTAATTAAAAAAAGGAAAAGAAATAAAGAAAAGAAATTAAAGAAAATAATAAAACATAACCAAATGGGCCTGTATGCTAGCTGAAAGGGGGATGTGGAGTTGATTTTCCAAGCCCATTAGGCTCCAAGCCCAGTCAACCACGTTGGATCCTATGCAAACGTTGACTTGAGGTGTACCAAGGACATTCAAGGGAGAGGCGTTAGATCTGGCTAGCAGTGCATCCAGTGAATGGGCGTTGAGGTTGCATGGAAGGCGTGTGAGGGAGTGAAGCATTAGATTTGCCTGAAATAAAGAGGAAAATAATAAAATGCACACGCCTGGGATCGAACCCAAGACGTGTGCATCAAAGGCATGCCTCCCAACCATCTGCGTTGCTGGTTCCTTTGTTAATACATGTAAACAAAATATAACATAATACAAAAAACGCATGATGCCCAGAAAAATGCGCGAAATTCAAATCAACCGGTCATAGGCTGCCAAGCATCACCTTCTTCACTGCAAGTGTCGTCTTAGGTTAAAGACTTATACCTACGGACGTTTGCTGTAACTACAGCCCTGCAAAAATTCAAAAATCTCATATGAGCATGATAAATTAATTGTGATGGTACCAATCAACTCGTCTTGGTCTCACGAGTATCATGGTATCTCATTCATGGCCCAACTTTTCCTGTACACAAAGACCCTAAAATTCATGTGGAAACCCTAACCATGGCAGATGCGTGTAAGGGTCCCAAAAATACAATTAAACTATGTGGTCAGCTTGCAAACATGACGATGATCACAAATATAACAATTAAAGGTGCTAATGATGGATAAATTGTAATAATCGAATTTGCGAAAGTTTGTAAACCGTGATGTGTCTAGGCGATGATTCTTGACGTTTTGAAGGCTGTAAATGATGTTGTTGGCTACTGGAGATGGCCAGGAAGTGATTATAATCCTTCAATCGCCTGGAATCATCGTCTAGGTCAGAAATCGAATGCCCACTTTTTGTCTAAATTTTGAGTTTTCGTTCTTGCTCTCTACGACTGCAAAACCCTCTCTTTTGATCTACAATTGTTATATACATATAGTAGACTAAATTAGGGTTGTAAAATTGCATCATATCTTTGAGAATTATGAAAATGTTATTTGATTTGGTTCATGTATGATATCTTTCTAAAACAAGCTTCAATCCAATCTTTTCCAACCCTAATGGGTCTTGCATGAATTGATCATCATGCTAGTTGTACATGGACTCCAAATGTGCACAAAAATCCCAAGATTGGATTTGTTTTCATTATTCTACCATTTAATTTGATTTATTTTGATTTAAATGAATAAAAAATCAAAATAAATGATAAAAGTAATAAAGTAATAGGTGGAAAAGCTCAGGGGTCGTGGGTCTTATTAGAAACATGTTTCAAGTAAGAAAACATGGGCCCATTTGAAAAAAAATGTAAATTTGATCAATGTTGACTTTTGAACATTTTCCAAAAATTGCCAACTTTGACAATGCACAACTCTCTCAATTTTGACCCTAGGATGGTGTTCTTGGACTTTTTATAAAGCTTATGATGTCCCCTAAACAAAACTTTTGTTTTCATCTCAATTGTATCTTCCATGTTCATGTATGAAGCTTTGACCCAAAAGGTGTTTTTGTTGACTTTTCAAAATGACCCATAATGTAGAAATTCATATCTTGTTGTGGGTGCATATTTTGAACTTGTGAGCTGAAGATGAGTTGTAGGGAATTGCATCCTCTTCAAAATGAGCGTTGGATGGAAAATTTCTGATAAAGCGTGTGGAGGTTATGCTTGGTCAAAGTTGGGTTGACTTTTACTAAGAAACCCTAATTTAGCAACTTTTGGTTTTAATGAATTTGGAGCATCCCTTGAGGAATCATGATCAACCCTTGATCAAATGATGGAAGTCACTCCAAAATGTTGATGTTGACCAAAAATCTTGAGGTTTGACTGTATGTGGGCCATAGTTGACTTTTGACCTAGTACAATCGATTCTCAAGCATCTGAGCAGTTGACTGGGCAAACTTCTTATGCAAGGCATGAAACTTGACATGTAGGGTCTTGAGAACATATTAAGACCATGGAGAGCATATGAGGCCTTTTTGGTTCACCCATCTTTATGAAAATAGAAACCCTAATTTGAGGTACATTGCCTTAGGGGGGAGTTTGTCTGATTAACTCTTGGGCATCCTTGAGCAAGTTGAGGACCTCAATGGGCATGTGTTGAGTAAAATGAGAGGGAAAATTTTGGGGTACAACAGCTGCCCCTGTTCAATCTTCTTAAACCTGAGGATGTAGATTGGCTTGTCTGCCTTTCGAGATCTGAAGGTGGAAGATGATTGAACACTAGAGTGCCTAGAAATTTGCACTCGCATGAAGTGGCACTTGATTTGTGGTATCGGGAATAGGCTTACAGATGCCATTTGGAGGTCGATAATAGAAGATTATCGAGATGGGCTTAAAGATTCCATCCTAGATGCGACGGAGAATTGCAGGAGATGGGCTTAAAGATGCCATCTAGAGGATGTTGATTTCCTGAGACATTCCTTCGATGAGAGTCCTTGTTGCTGTTATTGATGAGGAATCTGCTGAGGAACCTTGGTATCTGTCTTGGTAGAAATATAATTTTAGGAGCTTTAGTTGTCCGTTAATCTACTGGGGAATTAACTCCGGCTTGAGGAAGCAGAAGTGAAATGCATATCTGGTCAGGGTATATGTTGCACCGCGACTTACTGGGGAAATGCGAAACAATCGTGTTTGATCAGGTCCCAGTTTTACAGTGTTGTGGACTGCTATCTGGAGATAAGAGAGAAGGAACCTGGATAGTAAGGTTGTGAAAAAGAACCTGGATAGTAGGGTTACTTCGATATGAAAGGCCTGGATAGTAGGATTGTGAGAAGGAACCTGGATAGTAGGGTTACTTCGATATGAAAGCCTGGATAGTAGCGTTGTGAGAAGGAACCTGGATAGTAGGGTTAGTTTGATATGAAAAGCCTGGATAGTAGGGCTGTGAGAAGGAACCTGGATATTAGGGTTACTTCAATATGAAAAGCCTGGATAATAGGGCTGTGAGAAGGAACCTGGATAGTAGGGTTACTTCGATATGAAAGCCTGGATAGTAGGGTTGTGAGAAGGAACCTGGATAGTAGGGTTACTTTGATATGAAAAGCCTGGATAGTAGGGTTGTAAGAAGGAACCTGGATAGTAGGGTTACTTCGATATGAAAAGCCTGGATAGTAGGGCTGTGAGAAGGAACCTGGATAGCATGGTTACTTCGATATGAAAAGCCCTGATAGTAGGGCTGTGAGAAGGAACCTGGATAGTAGGGTTACTTCGACATGAAAAGCCTGGATAGTAGGGATGTGAGAAGGAACCCGAGTAAGGTTACTTTGGGATAAGTATGTGTAAAACTTCAGAAGGAACCTGGGTAAGGTTACTTTGGGATAAATTCGTGTAAAACTTCAGAAGGAACCTGGGTAAGGTTACTTTGGTATAAGTTCATGTAAAACTTCAGAAGGAACTTGTGTAAGGTTACTTTGGGATAAGTTCGTGTAAAACTTCAGAAAGAACCTGGGTAAGGTTACTTTGGGATAAGTTCGTGTAAAACTTCAGGAGGAACCGGGGTAAGGTTACTTTGTGATAAGTTCGTGTAAAACTTCAGAAGGAACCTGGGTAAGGTTACTTTGGGATAAGTTTGTGTAAAACTTCAGGAGGAACCGGGGTAAGGTTACTTTGTGATAAGTTCGTGTAAAACTTCAGAAGGAACTTGGGTAAGGTTACTTCGATATGATAATGTAGATTAGTTGACCCGTTTAATTTCGAGAACTGAGTTTCCATTAGTTGTCTGTATATGTGATATGTATAACTGTTGGATTCGTTGAAGCTAATCGTCTTTTCCTGCAAAAGATATTAAGGTTAGTTGTATGCAATGCATGAAATGCAGGGTGAGATGATATTCTCAAAATAAATGAGATTATGTTTTATGTGATATGTATGCGTATGTCATGATGTATGTTCATGAAATGCTATCGGGGTATGATCGCGCCTTGGGAAAATAAATTCCTGACGATTACTCAAGATTTATAAATATTCTGTCGGGAAGAGATGCTGGAGAATAACTCTGCGGGGACCAGACTTAGGGGGAAGAGATGCTTTGTTGGTAGACCTGCTGATCTGAAGGAACAAATTTAGATGGGGATGAAATTTCATCGCTGGAAGTGATGAGCTATGTTGGAGATTGAGCTTCTGTATCTGTAGAAATAAACTCCGCTTAGGGGATGAAATTTATTGACCCGCCTGCGATTACGAACCTCGGCTGGGGATTGTTATGTCCTGTTTCGAGAAAGTTGACATCAATTCTTTTTGGATACTTTTACTCTGTGGGGGAGTGTATGTTCCAATAATTATGTTCCCAAGTTGACTCTATCCCGGAACCTGCTGGGCAAAGTAATTGTAGGGTTTGGCACTTCCTGTTTTTTTCCTGTTTCTGGAATCACGAGTAATTGCCTTTGTCTCTTATGTAAATATTTATGAGCAGCAATTATTTTCAAATGCATATATCAAAATAAATCATTGGACGTTCTTGCAAAACAAAACAGAAAAAGAAAAACAGATTTAAGTTTTGTGAAAATGACTTGTATTGATTTTGAAGTCGACCTGCAATAGGCGTTTTGTACAAAGAGGCTGACGTTCTAGTAAGAGAACACCGCCGAAAGATAGAAATTATACAATTTGTGCAAAAGAAAGAAAAACAGCTATGTGAAACAATCCCATTGGGTTCCAACTTGCTATTGCCTTTATATCTTCAAGTGTCTCATCACTTTGCTACTTGGCCGAAGGTTGATCGGATTGATTGGTGTTGTCCAAACTTGATAGTCGATACCGAAGTCTGGTCGCAAGATGATCCAATGAGACATAGTGATACGCTTCAATCCCTAACTTTTGCTTGGATTACCCTTTCGGGTTTTCAATCCACCGGGATACCCTTTTTTGCCCAATCCTCCCTTTCGGGTTTTCGACTTGCCGGGTGTACAGTTTTTTTTTCATTTTCATCCCTTACTTTTGCCCGAAGCCTTTTGGTTCGCCAGAAAGCCCTTATTTTTTCCTAGGCCAGTCAACCTAGCGGGTCTTTGGTTATGCGTAGTATTTTTTCACTATGTCTGCATTGACAGGGTGAGGAAGGTCATCACCATCCATGGTGGTTAGAATCATAGCTCCTCCCGAGAAGATATTCTTAACCACAAATGGCCCTTCGTAAGTGGGAGTCCATTTGCCCCTGGGATCACCTTGCGGAAGAATGATGTGTTTGATCACCAGATCCCCGACTTGATATTCTTGACGCCTGACTTTTTTGTTAAAAGCCTTGATCATTCACTTTTGATACGTCTGACCATGACAGACAACAGCAAGTCTCTTTTTGTTGATCAGATTTAGTTGATCAAGTCAAGTTTGGATCCAGTCGTCTTCATTTAAACCCGCATTTTTCATAATCCTTAAAGAAGGAATATGGATCTCTATGGGTAGGACTTCATCCATGCCATATACCAGAGAGTAAAGTGTTTCCTCTGTCAACGTCTATGCTGAGGTACGGTACCCATGGTAGATAGCAGTAAGTCTCTTTTCATCGATTAGATTCAACTGATCAAGTCGGGTTTGGATCCAGTCGTCTTCGTTCAAACCCGAATCCTTCATAATCCTGAGAGAGGGTATCTGGAATTCGATGGGTAGGACTGCCTCCATGCCATATACCAGAGAGTAGGGTGTTTCCCCTGTCGACGTCCGTGTTGAGGTACGGTACCCATGAAGATAAAATGGTAACATCTCATGCCAGTCTTTGTATGTCACTGTCATCTTCTGTACAATCTTCTTGATGTTCTTGTTAGCTGCTTCAATAACCCCATTCATCTTCGGCCGATAGGGAGAAGAGTTATGATGCTGTATCTTGAACTGTTTATAGAGCTCGGTGATCATTGTGTTGTTGAGATTCGTACCATTGTCAGTAATAATCCTTTCTAGCACACCATATCGATAGACCAGGTTATGTCGGATAAACCGCGCCACGACGTTCTTAGTAACCGTAGCAAAGTAAGCTGCCTCAACCCACTTCGTGAAGTAATCAATGGCTACTAAGATGAAGCAATGTCCATTGGAAGCGGTGGGTCTGATCTCGCCGATCATGTCGATGCTCTACATTGCAAAGGGCCACGGAGCTGTCAGGACATTTAAGGGGACCGGAGGCACATGCACCTTATCAACGTAGACTTGGCATTTATGACAAGTTAGAGAGTGTTGATAACAATCGTCTTCCATGGTGGAACAGTAATATCCTGCCTGTAGGATCTTCTAAGCCATGGTATGTCCACTAGAATGGGTTCCCAAGGTGCCTTCATGTAGATCTGTCATGATCCTCTCTACTTCGCTCTTGTCTACACACCATAGTAGTGTGGAGTCATGGTTGCGTTTATAGAGGATCCCATTACTGAGGAAGAACTTTGCAGTGAACCTTCTCAGAAACTTCTTATCGTTGACAGATGCCCCTTTTGGATACTCTTGAGCCTCGAGATACCTTTTGAATTCGTGAAACCAGGGTTTGTCTGCCCCTTCTTCAGTATCGATTTCACAGCAGCGTGCCGGTTCATCCAACCTCTCAATGGTAATATGGGGAGCTTCATTGTCCCACCTAACCTTGAACATAGAAGACATGGTAGCTAGCGCGTCCACCAACTGGTTCTCTTCTCGTGGGAAATGTTCGAAGGTTACCTCCTCAAAGTGTGGGAGCAATGTCAGTACATACTCTTTGTAAGGAATGAGATTCGAGTGCTTCGTATCCCACTCGCCTTTGATCTGACATATCACCAGAGAGGAATCCCCGAATACACTTAAGAACTTAATCCTCAGGTCAATAGTAGCTCGAACACCCATGATGCATGCTTCATACTTCGCCATGTTGTTGGTGCAGTTGAAACATAACTGGGCGGTGAACGGAGTATGACAGCCCTCGGGAGATATGATCATAGCGCCAGTGTCGTTACCCAGTGCGTTTGAGGCTCCATCAAAATACATATACCATCGGGATCCCTCCTCAGGTCCTTCATCCGGTCCAGGCTCTTCGAGGTCAGTCACTAGCATGATATTCTCATCCGGGAACTCAAAATTCATAGACTGGTAGTCATCCACGGCCTGATGAGCCAAATGATCAGCCAATACACTCCCCTTTATTGCTTTTTGGGTCGTATATTGTATGTCGTACTCAGTTAAGATCATTTTCCACCTTGCTATCCTTCCGGAGAGATCGGACTTCTCGATAATATACTTGATCGGATCCATCTTTGATATCAACAAGGTAGTGTGAGTCAGCATATACTGTCTCAGCCGGTGAGCAGTCCATTCCAAAGCGTAGCAAGTTTTCTCGAGCAATGAGTATCGGGTCTCACAGTTGGTGAACTTTGCTAAGGTAATAAATGGCGTGCTCTTTTCGGCCAGACTCATCATGCTTCCCCAGCACGCACCCCATTGAATTGTCTAGCACTGTCAAGTATAATATCAAAGGTCTTCCTTCAACTGGAGGCATCAGAATTGGCAGTTCTTGGAGGTATTCTTTGATTCTTTTGAAAGCGGTATGGCATTCATCATTCCACTTTACCACTTGATCTTTCTTCAGTAGCCTGAAGATTGGCTCACAAGTAGCAGTCAGGTATGAAATGAACCTTGCGATATAATTCAGACGTCCCAAGAAACCTCTAACCTCTTTCTCTGTGCGGGGAACTGACATCTCTTGTATAGCTTTTACTTTGGCAGAGTCTACCTAAATACCCTTGTCACTAACAACGAAACCCAGAAGCTTACCATACCTTACCGCAAAGGTACACTTGTTCGGATTCAACCTCATCTTGTATGTTTTTAATCTGTCAAACAATTTCTGGAGATGATCAAGGTGCTCTTCCTCCGTCTAAGACCTAGCTATCATATCATCAACATAGACTTCGATCTCGTGGTGAATCATATCGTGGAACAAAGCGACCATAGCGTGTTGATAAGTTGCCCCAGCGTTCTTTAACCCAAAAGGAATCATGTTGTAGCAGAAGGTGCCCCATTGTGTAATGAAGGTTGTCTTCTCCATGTATTCATGAGCCATATTGATCTGGTTGTAGCCAGAGAAACCATCCATGAAGGAGAAGATTTTATGATGCGCGGTGTTGTCGACTAGAACATCGATGTGAGGAAGTGGGAAGTCATCCTTGGGGCTTTCCCTGTTCAGATCTCTGTAATCCACACACATCCGTACCTTACCGTCCTTCTTAGGTACCGGAACAACGTTAGCAACCCACTGTGGATACGAGGTGACAACTAAGAATCCTGCATCGAACTGTTTCATGACCTCTGCCTTGATTTTCTCTGACATTTCCGGACGCATACGACGGACCTTCTGTTTAACCGGAGGACAGTCTTCTTTAGTCGGCAGGCGATGTACCACAATATCAGTGTCTAAACTAGGCATGTCTTCATAGGACCAAGCGAAAATCTCAACATAGTCGTGCAACATTTGTATCAACCTCTGTTTGACGCTAAGCTCCAGATTTGCACCTATTTTAACCTCTTTTATGTCTTCCTCAGTACCAAAGTTCACTGTCTCTACCGGCTCTTCATGGGGTTGTATGGCCCTTTCTTCCCTCTGTAGTAGTCTAGCAAATTCTCCAGGCACCTCACAATCATCCTCACCTTCGTCCCCGGCTTGGTTGATCGGATTTTTGAAGTCATAACTGGCAATAGCAGAGTCGTTATCAATGGGATCCAAAGTGGACATGGATCTTCATTATGATACGTGAGTGTGTGTAAGAGAATAGCTGTTTTGATAGAGTGGAAAACAGAAAAGAAAAACAGAGAGCGCAAAATTTGTATGCAAGAAACGTCCAATGCTTTATTAATGATCATGAAATGACAAATAATAGCCCTCACAAGCAAAGCCAAGGGGCCTCGGGCAAGGCACCTGGCTGTAAAGTTTCAAATTGTTTGTTACAAATCTAAAACAGGTAAGACAATTACTGCGGAATAAAAGAAACAAGTATAAATTCCCTAGTCGTCCAGTTACTCGGTCCACCGTTGGTAGTTGGGTAGATCCAGCTGTCAATGTCTGATTCCTCTTCACTGTCTTCAATGGCGTTAATCCTACGATTGTTGATGCGTAGGGGAGGTCCTCCATCCCGAGCGCGCCTAACAGCCCTTTGAGATCCTGTAGTAAAGCCCAAACCAAATTTGTCAGTTTTATGAGTGAAATCAGGGAGCTGACCCCAATTGGCACACCCACCTTCTTCAACCGCGGCCCTGGCGTCCTTGAGAGAAGCCATCTTCAAAGGAAGTTTGTTGCTAGTAGTTTCAGTTGATGCCAAGATCTGAGGGACCTCTTCAAAATTCTGACAAGGAGTTTCAATGAATTCCCCGTCCATCTCTACGTAGCGGAAGGAGTTGAGGTGACTCACCATATATTCTTCTTCACCCCACACTGTGACGATCTTTCCTTTTACCGGATATTTCAGCATTTGGTGGATTGTGGAGGTGACTTCCCTAGCCTCGTGGATCCAAGGACGACCCAACAAACAAGAATATGATGGCTTGATATCTATCACATAGAAAGTGGACCCAAAAGTATGAGAACCTACTTTGACAGGGATGTCCACCTCCCCGTGAACCATTCTCTTTGATCCGTCAAAAGCCCTTACCATAATGTTACTAGGCTTTAGAGTCAAACCCTCGTAATCCAAACGGTCCAACGCCTTCTTCCGCAGAACATTCAGTGAAGACCCAGTATCTACCAGCACATGAGCCATAGTGGTGCCCCTGCATTTAATCGAGGCGTGCAGAGCATCATTATGTTTCCTTCCTTTCGGAGTTAAATCCGCATCTAAAAAACCCATCCCATTATCAGCAGTCAGGCTGGCCACACAATCTTTGAACTGATCCGCTGAAGTTTCCTGCGGCACATGCACAGTTTTGAGGAATGTGATCAAAGCCTTTGCATGGGCCTCGGAGCACAACAGAAAAGACAACATGGATATCTTCGATGGGGTCTACCCCAGCTGCTCGACCATATTGTAGTCGCTCTTCTTAATGATTTTCAATATTTCCTCTATTTCTTGTTTAGAGGCTTCCACAAAAACTTTCTTAGGCACCTCCGTCTGGGCAGGCTCACCTACAATCTCTTTGCCGCGGGTGTAATAACTATAGTAAGAACAGGAACTGTAGTTGATGTACCAGCAGGAACAGCAGATGGGATGACAATAGGCTTGTTAACAGTCTTAGGGGAAATCTCGGGAGAGAAGACCCTTCCACTTCAGGTGATTTTGCTGGTTCCGACAATGTTATCAATATCAGGATCAGCCTCTTCATCTTTCAGATCTTATTTGATGCCATGATAGTACACATCAGCACCATAATGCCATGGGATAGCTTTGTCCGAGACATACGGGACAGGACCGGGAACAGTGATTATCAGCGTAGCAATTCTTGGAGTAGATGTAATCCTAACAGGTCTTCTCGAGGAGACCTTGGAAGAATTAGCAGAAATGGTTATAATAGCAACGTATTGAATTGGAACAACAGGAACCAAAGTTGTGTCAAACAGAATCTCTTTGCTATCTATCAGGCGTTGAACACCTAACTACAGTAAATGGCAACCGGAAGGTAGAAGCGAACACATGTGGCAACCTTCACCACAACCCAGAAATAAACCGGCCAACAGCAAATTCTTCTTGACAGTCGTGAGAGGAGTAGATACCTCATCGACAGAGGTAACAAACAAATCAGTATAAATAACATTAACTCCACGGTCGTGTTTATGCATGGGAGAAGTTATGACATTTGGCTTCTCCGGAGCATCAAAATCTATTTCCTTATCTTCAATCAAGTCTTGTATTTTATTCCTCATAGACCAGCAATCATTTGTATCATGGCGATGACTCTCAGAATGATAGGCACACCGGGCATTCAGATTATATCGGGGAGATGTATTTTTTGGATTCTTGGGGGCCTCTCTCAAGGTTGCCAAGTTGGATCTCAGCAGGTGAGGTAAAACTTCAGCCAATGTCATGTTGAGGCGGGTAAACTTTCGTTGTGGTCTTTCCACCCTTTGTTGATTGTTGCATTGTGGAGCAACTGCAGGTCTAGGTATCATCACGGCACTTACTGTTTGACGTTGTTCAACCCTGTTCTGACCCCTTGGGTTGTATATGGAACTAGCTTCCTTTTTACCAGCAAAAGGCTTCTTTACTGAACTTGAAGAGGCATCCTTTTTTATTTTGCCGCTTCAAATCCCAGCTTCTACTCTTTCTCCAGTTAAAATCAGCTCGGTGAAACCAGCTGATGAGATGCCGATCAAATGATTGAAAAATGGACCAGATAGCGTCCCCAGAAACATATCAACTAACTCCCTATCAGACAATGGGGGTTCTCCCAGCCAAGTCTCTCCATTTTTATGTATAATCTTTAAAACCTTCACTTGCACCCATGGACATACTCTGGAGTTGAGTACGAGTGGGAGCAAGGTCAGCATTATACTGATACTGCTTGTAGAAAGCAACAGCCAGATCTTCCCAGTTTCGGATATTTGCTCCCTCTAGCTGGTAGAACCATTCAAGTTGATTCCCTGACATACTATCTTGAAAGAAGTGAACCCACAGATTTCTATCAGCGGTGTGGGGATGGATCTTTCTGACATAAGAACGGAGATGGATTTTTAGGCAGGACACCCTATCATACTTAGCAAAAATTGGAGCTTTGAACTTCTGCGAGATAACTACTCCCGACACCAATCCCAGTTCTTCGAAATCTAGTCCAGGTATCCTCTGAACTTCCATGGCACTCATACGGTCTTCTAGTTGTTTGTATCTATCCTCAGCAGGAGGATATTGCTCATCATTGTAATCGGTATCATTGTCAGACACTGTAGGACTGGGGTCTTTCTCTTCTTCTTGGTTCTCCCCTTCCTTATATGAAGAGGTCAGGTCGACTTGTCGCTTCAGCCGCTCTCCAAACCTTTTTCCCATGTTCAGAATACCAGTAGCCTTCTTCTTTTTCTTCTTCTCTTTCAGGATAAGGGCTTTCAGATCCTCCTTCCCTTTTGCCAGACTTATAAACATTTGTTGGAACTGGGTGTTCTGTACTTGTAGGTCCTTAATGCTCTGTTCGGAAGACATTTCTGCTGAAATAAACAGCGAAGAAGATGAGAAACCTGTAATGGTACTTGTAATGATGTGTATGATAATGGGATGCGTATGCAATGATTTCAAAGACTTCGGGCAATTTAAATTTGCAAACCAAAATATAAAAAAACTTTATTAGCTGAATCTGAAGTTCAAATGCCTTTTAGGCATTACAATTAAAAAATAAACAAATCCAAAACTATAAAAGACATCAAAATTCCCACGGATGCTTCCTCTTTGTGCCAAGGTAGTCATTCAGTCCTCTTTCTTCATGCAGTTGCTTTGTGAGCTCTAAGACCTTCCTCTCCTGAGCATGGAACTGATCCTTGTAAGTGTCCCACTCCTTCATCAACTGAATCCAAGACCTCTATAATTCTCCAAGATCAGTGGGCATATAGGGATATATAACTATGTAAGGAATACCCTCCTCTGTAGTGGGTTTCATAATCACTGGCAAAACAGCCACATAGGGCATCATAAGCTGCTGGGCACGAGCTCGTACCCATTGTAGATAAGGTTCCATTGGAATGGAAGTCTTTGGCCCCAAAGTCTTAACGCCAGATCTATTTACCATGCCCCATGCTCGTATGAACCTCCGGCGATACTCTTGAATATCATCCTCATAGTTGAATACAATGCCCTCGATAAGCAATTCATGGGGACCATCCCTTCGAGCGTGACCAAATTTTCGCAGAGCTAAACAAGGATTATAGGTTATACCCCCTCTGATACCAAGCAGTGGGACATTAGGGTACTCTCTGCAGCAGTCAATAATAGCAATGTTTTCCATAGATCGAGTACACCAAAGAATATTTGTATGAGCGAGTGACATTATCCTTTGTGACTAACCCGAACCTTCTTCATTCTTCAGTATGGACTTAGGGAGGTGAGAAATAAACCACCTTGACAGCAACGACGTGCAGCACATAAGAATCCCTCTTCTCCTCATGGTAGGAGTATGGAGAGTGTGCAAAATATCTCCGAGTAAGGTAGGCACAGGATTGCGAGAGAGAAAGATATTGATAGCATTCACATCTACGAATGAGTCTGGATTAGGGAAGAAAACTAAACCATAGATAAGAAGAGCCAAGACCTCCTCAAAAGCCTGAAAATCCATATCATCCTAAAACAGCTGGGCTTTGTCTATCAGAAACTTAGCTAGAAAACCCTTGACTCCGCTTCTCGTTTCCCAATTGGATACCACGTCGGCCCGTTTCATATGTAAAGATGAGGCAATGACTTCTGGCTTAGGAACTTCTTCTAGACCTGTGAAGGCTACCTGCTCAAGAATGGGTATATCCAATAGTTGAGAGAATTCTTCCAAGGTAGGCACCAACTGATAGTCTAGAAAGGTGAAGCAGTGATGCTTGAGATCAAAGAACTTAAAGAGTACACTCATCATCTTTACATCAAAGTTTGTAGTAACCAGGTTGAGAAGTTGACCATGACTCTTAGTGAACGCAGAAGTTTCAGAAACCCTTGATGCTAGCTCTTTGAGTTAGAAAGGTATCTTCACAAAGCTGATTCAGATAGTGTTTCTACGAACAGAAGCCATGATCTGCAAAACAGAATAAAGATAAATTCCCTTGGTCTTTGAAATGGTTAGTGCAATAAGAATGGATTCCATATTATGATGCATGATGTTATGATAAACCACAGGTATAGAAAACACAAGTATAGCAAACACAGTCAAGTCACACCAAGTCCTTAGGTTTAAGGCTTGCATGAGGTTAAAGGTAGTACCCTCTTGAAGTTTAGTTGGTTCAAACCTGTCTTAAAAAGTAACTGGGTTCTAGAGATTCTCAATATCACTGACCATCCTTTATCGGGCATTGTTTCAGCTCTCAATCTTTTCTTGCGGCCAAAATATCCCGAAAGTCTGATCTCAATGAGTGTAGCATCGAGTATCAACCAGTTCTCAGCTCTACACCGAGGCCGGCTATCTCACTACTTTCTAATGGCCAAGTTTGTTCAACTAAGGTTCTAAGGTCCATTAGTGCTTCACGACACCACGCGGCGGCCCCGTATTCTCCTCGTTTCCCCATGAAGGATACTGGTACCAACCAAAGTGCCACACTAACACAGCCATCGCTTAAACCATATCGGTATATGTCGTACAGTCTCCATGATCTATTATTGTTTACCTAATGAGTGCCCCCAGATCCGGGTGTAGGATCTATAGCAATGCCCAAACAAAACCCTTTAATAATAAAGCAGGCAAAACAAACAAGAAAGATATTTTTAGAAATGACCTAGATCCTAAGGTATACCCCACTTATTAAATTCCCCAGCAGAATCGCTAGTTTTGAGGTACGGTGGCAGAACCGACAGTTTTTACTGGTTTACGTTTTGCATTTTGTGTTTTCAAAACGTCGCGGTAAGCAAGAGTCGCCACCGACTTTTATTTCATCCAATCATGGAAAAGGAAAAGAACAGAAAAAACCTTTTTTTCGAGATATTCTGAGTACGGGGGGTAGATTATAGAAAGGGAAGGTGTTAGCACCCTTTCTATCCGTAGTTATCTACGGGCTCTTAGGTACTTGCTCATTTTTCAAATTGCTTGTGTGTGTTTGTCTTGAAAATGTTTTACTTCGCGATAACCCTTGTATCAGTCCTCAAGGATGTGATGAAGTTGTTTTGAAAATTTGTTTTGAAAGGTGTTTGTGTGAAAAGTTTTTATTGAGCAAGTACTTAAGATTCTACCTACTCGAAAAAAGATTGTTTGTTCTCGTTTCCTTTAGACAATGCTATCCTACTATTAAGGAGTAGGTAGCACTGTTGTTGGAGTTATAAGGGACATTCGAAAGGGACAAGTACAATCACCAAAGCAATGGTTAGAAAACTTTAGTAATAACCCTAGAGTCTTAAGATCTTTCCGAGGCAACATTTCCGAGGCAACATTCGAATGGGACATTTTGATCTTTTAGACTGGAGGGAGACCACTAAAATTTCCTATGCTTAATGACTGTTTACCGAAGGAAACCGTAGTGAGGCAAACCCTACGAGTGGACATGTGCATGTGAGCTTTTTTTAGTTATGTAGTCTTTGCACATTAGGTGATCTACCGTTTTAAATTTCAATCATTCTTTTCATACAACCCTATTAGCATACATCTAGACAGCTAAATATTTGCGGGAATTAAAAATCCGAGAAAATAAACCTAGATATTACAAGGCTTCGGGGAGGGGGATTAATTACATAACCAAAAAATGGGGGAAAAGTGGTAAATAAAAACCCTAGTTTTAACTATTTCAAAGCCTGAGCAGTTACAAAATAATGGCAAAATAATTAACAAGTGTGCGGCAAATTAAATGTGAGGACGATTGAAATAATCTAAAACCCTGATTTGAGAGAAAAAAGATTTTTTTGGATTTTATTTGAGAAAATGTTTAATTGCAAATTAATTAAACCTAATTTCTAATTGTTTTTAAATTAAGAAATAAATTAAATTAACCTAATTTTCTAACTAAATTAATTAATTAAAGGAACAAATATTTATGAGAAAAAAATGATTTTTGATGTATTTTTTAAAGAAAATTAATTAAATTATGTACAATTCCAAACCCTAATTCTAATTATTTTTATTATAAAAAGAAGATTAAATTGCCCTAAATTAATTAAACTAATTAATTCAAAAAATATATTTATTAAGAAAAAGAGATCTTTTTTTGTGATTTTTGTGTCTAATTTAATAAAAATAATTTTTTATTAATTAAAAAAAAGGAAAAGAAATAAAGAAAAGAAATTAAAGAAAATAATAAAACATAACCAAATGGGCCTGTATGCTAGCTGAAACGGGGGTGTGGAGTTGAGTTTCCAAGCCCATTAGGCTCCAAGCCCAGTCAACCATGCTGGATCCTATGCAAGCGTTGACTTGAGGTGTACCAAGGACATTCAAGGGAGAGGCATTAGATCTGGCTAGCAGTGCATCCAGTTGATGGGCGTTGAGGTTGCATGGAAGGCGTGTGAGGGAGTGAAGCATTGGATTTTCCTGAAATAAATAGGAAAATAATAAAATGCACACGCCTGGGATCGAACCCGGGACGTGTGCATCAAAGGCGTGCCTCCCAACCATCTGCGTTGCTGGTTCCTTTGTTAATACATATAAACGAAATATAATATAATACAAAAAACGCACGATGCCTAGAAAAATGCGCGAAATTCAAATCAACCGGTCATGGGCTTCCATGCATCACCTTCTTCACTGCAATTGTCGCCTTAGGTTAAAGACTTATACCTACGGACATTTGTTGTAACTACAGCCCTGTAAAATTTCAAAAATCTCATACGAGCATGACAAATTAATTATGATCGTACCAATCAACTCGTTTTGGTCTCACGAGTATCATGGTACCTCATTCATGGCCCAATTTTTCCTGTACACAAAGACCCTAAAATTCGTGTGGAAACCCTAACCATGGCAGATGCGTGTAAGGGTCCCAAAAATACAATTAAACTATGTGGTCAGCTTGCAAACATGATGATGATCACAAATATAAAAATTAAAGGTGCTAATGATTCGTAAATTGTAATAATCGAATTTGAGAAAGTTTGCAAACCATGATGTGTCTAGGCGATGATTCTTGACGTTTTGAAGGCTGCAAATGATGTTTTTGGCTAATGGAGATGGCCAGGAAGTGATTAGAGTCCTTTAATCGCCTGGAATCATCCTCTATGGCAGAAATCGAATACCTAATTTTTTTCAAAATTCTGAGTTTTCGTTCTTGCTCCCTACGACTGCAAAACCCTCTCTTTTGATCTGCAATTGTTGTATACATTTAGTAGACTAAATTAGGGTTGGAAAATTGCATCATATCTTTGAGAATTATGAAAATGTGATTTGATTTTATTCATGTATGATATCTTTCTAAAACAAGCTTCAATCCAATCTTTTTCACCCCTAATGGGTCTTGCACGAATTGATCATCATGCTAGTTGTACATGGACTCCAAATGTGCACAAAAATCCCAAGATTTGATTTGTTTTCATTATTTTACCATTTAATTTGATTTATTTTGATTTAAATGAATAAAAAATCAAAATAAATGATAAAAAGTAAAAAAATAATAGGTGGAAAAGCTCAGGGGTCGTGGGTCCTATTAGAAACATGTTTCAAGTAAGAAAACATGGGGCCCTTTGAAAAAAATGTAAATTGATCAATGTTAACTTATGACAATTTTCCAAAAATTGCCAACTTTGAGAATGCACAACTCTCTCAATTTTGACCCTAGGAGGGTGTTCTTGGACTTTTTAGAAAGATTAGGATGTCCCATAAACAACCCTTTTTGTTTCATCTCAATTGGATCTTCCATGTTCATGTACTAAGCTTTGAACCAAAATGTGTTTTTGTTGACTTTTCAAAATGACCCATAATGTAGTAATTCATATCTTTTTGTGGGTGCATATTTTGAACTTGTGAGATGAAGATGAGTTATATGGAATTGCTTCCTATTCAAAATGAGCTTTGGATGGAAAATTTCTGATAAAGCATGTGGAAGTTATGATTGGTCAATGTTGGGTTGACTTTTACTGAGAAACCCTAATTTAATAACTTTTGGGTTTTGATGAATTTAGAGCATCCCTAGAGGAATCATGATCAACCCTTGATCAAATGATGGAATTCACTCCAAAATGTTTATTTTAACCAAAAATCTTAAGGTTTGGTTGTATGTGGGCCACAGTTGACTTTTGACCTAGTACAGTCGATTTTTAAGCATCTGAGCAGTTGACTGGGCAAACTTCTTATGCAAGGGATGAAATTTGACATGTAGGGTCTTGAGAACATATTAAGACCATGGAGAGCATATGAGGCCTTTTTGGTTCACCCATCTTGATGAAAATAGAAACCCTAATTTGAGGTACATTGCCTTAGGAGGGAGTTTATCTGATCAACTCTTGGGCATCCTTGAGCAAGTTGAGGACCTCAATGGGCATGAGTTGAGTAAAATGAGAGGGAAAATTTTGGGGTAAAACAGGTTCCAACAAAGGACAAAGGAAAAACAGTGGTTGATGCAAATCAGGGAACAGAATCTCTGAACAAAGACTTTACTGATAGAGAGGCAGAGGAGTTTCTGAAAATAATTAAAAATAGTGACTACATAGTGGTGGATCAACTCCATCAAAATCCAGCAAAAATCTCCATACTCTCGTTGCTAATCAACTTTGAAGCGCATCGGGATTCATGTATGAAGGTGTTAAGTTCAGCTCATGTCGCAAAAGAAATTTCGGTAAATCAATTTGATAATGTCGTAGAAAATCTCACGTCTGGGTCCTACCTGGGTTCCAGCAACAATGAACTACCACCATAGGGTCGGGCCCATAACAAAGCCCTCCATATTACTATGAAGATAGGTACTACCCATTTGTCCAGGGTTCTTACTGACACCGGTTTCGCTCTTAATGTGTTGCCAAAGTCAAGTCTCGTAAAGTTAACAATAGACGTCGTGACAATGAGACCAAGTTCTACGATAGTAAAGGCATTTGACGATTCTCGAAGCTCGGTACTAGGGGAGGTGGACCTTCCAGTCAATATTGGGCCGCATATCTTCAATATCACTTTTCAGGTCATCGACATCGAACCAGCATACACTTGTTTACTGGGGAGACCTTGGATCCATGTGGCAGGGGCAGTAACCTCGACCATGCACCAAAAGTTGAAGTTCCTAGTAGAAGGGAAGTTGATCATAATTGAAGGTGAAAAAGACATTTTTGTAATCCATATTGAATTATACAGATATATCAGTGCCGACGAAGATTGCATAGATACCCCATTCAAGGCTTTGGAAATTGCTTCGATGGTAACATTACCGGTTGAGAAGTGTAACAAGACTAAAGTGACATCATGGAGAGATCTGCAAATGACTATGGGGGGTGATGCTTCAAAACGCTGGGGAAAACTCCCAGAAATTCCTGAGAAAAAGAATCGCTTTGGTTTGGGTTAAGAATCGTCAAAGGCTACTCCAAGAGGCAAAGCATGTTTTCCTCCAATCTGGGAGACGTTCATCAGTAAAGGAGCAGAACATGGCGGACACGTGGCAATGATATCAAGCAAGACCAATACTAAAAAGGAAACTGACTTTATCAGAGAGGGTGCCCCAGGAGAAGAGCTTAAAGGATGGACTGATGTGGAGATTCCCGAGATATCTTTCTTTTCTAAGTAATATTTCTTGTTTTGAAAGAACCTATGTCGAACCTGAGGCATAGGGGTTGCTTGTAAGGGTTTTCTTTGTTCTTACTTCAGACAATATTTATAATTAAAAAAGTTATATTCTGTTTTCAATTAAGATCCTTGTCTTTCTTTTGTATTTATCTATTAAATATAAAAATGGTAATACTTTCTTTGCATATACATTTTTCAAATTCCAAGCGCTAAAATATGCACCAAAACATGATAAATGTGCAGATCCATGCCCAAAATTACCAATAACGCTACTGCTATGACCCGATATGATTTTGATGTTCCTATCCACCAAGCCGAAGAGGGATATGATGAAGATCTTGAACTCTCCAAGGAAATGGCGATGGAAATAGAGCGAAAGGCTAATACCATACAACCGTATCAAGAGCCTATTGAGACTATTAACCTGGGAATGGAAGGAGATCCAAAATAAATCAAGCTAGGGGCAATGTTGGAGCAGAGCATCAAAGACAGGCTAATAAAGTTGTTGCACGAGTATGTGGATATATTCGCTTGGTCCTACAGGGACATGCCAGGGTTGGATACAGACATCGTGGTGCATAGATTACCTCTCAAAGAAAGTTGTTCTCCAGTCAGGCAAAAACTCAGAAGAACCCATCCAGATATGTCCAGCAAAATCAGAGAAGAGGTTCTCAAACAATTTGACGCAGGGTTCCTAGCGGTAGTAGACTATCCACCTTGGATAGCTAACATTTTACCAGTACCCAAGAAGGTTGGCAAAGTACGCATGTGTGTAGATTACCGAGACCTAAACAAGGCAATCCCCAAAGACGATTTTTCATTGCCTCACATAGATGTCTTAGTGGACAATACAGCTCAAGCCTCAGTATTCTCATTTATGGACGGTTTCTCAGGCTATAACCAAATCAAAATGGCACATGAGGACATGGAAAATACTACCTTCTTGACACCTTGGGGAACTTTCTGTTACAAAGTAATGTCATTCGGTCTCAAGAACGCAGGGGCAACTTATCAGAGGGCAATGGTCACATTATTCCATGATATGATCCACAAGGAGGTTGAAGTATACGTCGATGATATGATTGCCAAATCCCATACAGAGGAGGAACATATCACACATCTGCAAAAGTTATTTGAGCGGCTACGTAAGTTCAGACTAAGGTTGAACCAGAATAAATTCACCTTCGGCGTCATATCAGGCAAATTGCTAGGTTTTATCGTAAGCCAACAAGGCATCGAGGTGGATTCAGAAAAAGTAAAAGCCATACAAGAGATGCCCGCTCCAAGGACAGAAAAATAAGTATGTGGTTTCGTAGGACGATTGAACTACATCTCAAGGTTCATATCACATCTAACAGCTACATGTGAACCAATATTCAAGTTATTACGGAAATATCAGACGGTAGTATGGAATAACGATTGTCAAACTGCATTCGAAACAATAAAACAATATCTGCAAGAGCCACCAGTCTTAATACCACCAGTCCCCGGAAGGCCACTCATCATGTACTTGACATTGCTCGAAGGGTCAATCGGTTGTGTTTTGAGACAACAGGATGAAACTGGTACAAAGGAGCATGCAATATATTACCTCAGTAAGAAATTCACTGATTGCGAGACCAGATACTCACTCCTGGAGAAGACTTGTTGCGCATTAGCTTGGGCTACCAAGAGGTTGAGGCAATATATGTTAACCTATACTACATGGTTAATAGCAAGAATGGATCCTCTAAAATACGTGTTTGAAAAGCCAGCCCTTACCGGAAGAATCGCACGATGGCAGATGTTACTATCAGAATATGACATCCAATATGTCACACAGAAAGCCATCAAAGGTAGTGTACTAGCTGATCATCTAGCTCACCAACCGCTATCCGAATATCAGCCCATGAAGTTTGACTTTCTCGACGAAGATGTCATATTTATAGCTGACTACGAAATACTAAAACCAGATGAAGGGCCCAAACCAGGGGCACGTTGGACACTCACGTTCGATGGAGCTTCAAATGCACTAGGTCACGGTGTGGGATCAGTGTTAACATCTCCCAAGAATCACCACCACCCCTACACGACCAGGTTATATTTTGACTGCACCAACAACATCTCCGAATACGAAGCCTGTATACTAGGGCTAGAAGCTGCCATCGATTTAAGAATAAAGCACCTAGAAGTGTTCGGGGATTCTGCGTTAGTAATTTACCATGTTAATGGCAAATGTGATACTAAACACCTTAAACTGATTCCATATCGGGATCATGTTTTAAAGTTAGTTGCGGAATTTACAGAAATCTCTTTCAGTCATATCCCACGAGAAGAAAATCAAATGGCAGACGCCCTGGAAACCCTATTAGCTATGTTGAAAGTGACTTGGCCGAATCACGAACTGCATATTACGATTAGACATTTCGAAGAGCCTACACATTGCCTCGCTATTGAGGAAGGATCCGACAGTAAACCTTGGTTTTATGATATCAATAAGTGCTTAGAAAAGCAGGAGTACCTGGAAAATGCCTCTATCATTGACAAGCGAACCTTACGCAGGTTAG
The DNA here is from genome assembly GCA_948472305.1 of Vicia faba. Lineage (NCBI taxonomy): Eukaryota > Viridiplantae > Streptophyta > Magnoliopsida > Fabales > Fabaceae > Vicia > Vicia faba. Next base: position 748,153,145 of record OX451735.1, on the reverse strand, counting down.
CTTCCAAGTTCTTTCTAATTAATGGAGTGGTATACAAAAGAAATTACGATATGGTATTACTCAGATGTGTGGAAAAGCAAGAAGCAGATACACTCATGAGAGAAATCCACAAAGGCACCTTCGGGACTCATACAAACGGGCACGCCATGGCTAGAAAGATTCTGCGAGCAGGGTATTACTGGTTAACAATGGAAGTTGATTTCTATCACTACACGAAGACATGCCATAAGTGTCAGATCTAAGCCGACAGGATAAATGTACCACCGACTCCTCTAAACGTCATGAGCTCCCCTTGGCCATTTTCGATGTGGAGAATTGATATGATTGGTATGATCGAGTCGAAAGCATCCAACGGACACCGCTTTATATTAGTAGCCATCGACTACTTTACCAAGTGGGCAGAAGCAGCATCCTACGCCAAATTAACAACTCAAGTGGTTGCACGTTTTATCAAACAGAATATCATATGCAGATATGGTGTCTCATGCCGGATAATTACAGATAACAGGTCTAATTTAAACAGCAAGATGATGAAGGAATTAGCGACGACTTCAAAATCGAGCATCACAATTCTTCACCATACAGGCCAAAGATGAACAGGGCCGTCGAAGCAGCCAACAAAAATATTAAGAAAATCATCCAGAAAATGGTGAAGACATACGAAGATTGGCACGAAATGTTTCCCTTTGCTCTGCACGGCTATCGCACTTCTTTACGCACATCAACATGCGCGACTCCTTTGTCACTTGTACATGGCATTGAGGCAGTACTCCCGGTGGAAATTGATATACCATCACTCTGAGTCCCGAGGGAAACAAAACTGGAAGAGTCAGAATGGGTACAGGTTTGGCTCGATCAGCTCAACCTCATTGAAGAAAAATGATTAACGGCTTTGTGTCATAGTTAATTACATAAGAATAGAATGAAGAGGGCCTTAGACAAGAAGTTACACCCTCGAATATTCAAAGAAGGGGATCTTGTGCTCAAAAATATTTTACTACCCCGCCTCGATTCACGTGGTAAATGGACACCTAACTACGAAGGTCTATTCGTAGTCAAAACAGCATTCTCCGGAGGTGGTCTCATCCTCACAACAATGGATGGGGAAGAACTACCACATCCAACCAACTCAGACGTAGTAAAAAAATACTATGTATAAAAAGCTCGCTAAGATCGAACCTCCAAAAGGTACGACTTAAGAAAAAAAAGGAGTGTCTCGGTGGATCAAAAACCCTAAAGGGCGATCCAGGAAAAAATTAGGGGCACACAAAAAAATTTAACCCGATGGATTGAAAACCCGGAAGGGAAATCCAGGCAAAAGTTAGGGATTTCATATAAAGAAATAAAGGACAAAAAGACTGCGATCTGGGAGCTACGACTACGAACCACGAATGGAAGGATAGATTGGAATCATAAAACTCAGAGGCAAGGGCGATAAGAATATCAAAAGATATGGGGGAACGGTAGTAGCAACTATCATTTTTTCATTGCCATTTACCGTTAAGACTTTTGTAATTACCTCTTTCTAGGAATTTCATCTTGTATTCTCGCCCACTCTGGGACATATCAATAAAACATTTGTTTCATTATATCTGTTGAATCATGTTTTTACTTTCGAAGACTTGTTTACAGAATACTACGATTATTACTCATGAATATTGTATTGAAATAATTTCGGGGAATTAACAGAATAAAAGCATCCGACAAAGATCGAAAAACGCCTGGGTTAGAAAAATAACGAAGGAAGATCCATGTATACGTCCACGCACATAGCTTATCTTACGTCTTGCAACACAAAAATCTATACACATGTCTACGCCTGTATCTATGCATATCTACGCCCATGTACATACACATGTCTGCGCCTATGCCTGCACTCAACAATACTAAGTCTATCCCTACATATGCGCGTCTGCACACAAATCCTACGTCCATGTCAGCGCATATGCCCAAATTTATGACACAAGGTCTACGCTTACGCTTACGCCTACACATCTATGCATAGGCCATCATTTACGTATATGCCAGCATATATACAAAATCAATGTTCAAATTTTGCTAACACTCAAGTTTAATAATACTATGATGACACAACATACAACACCAAGGAATTGGTAAATTCTAAGCCAATGGTTTAATGGAGAATGCCAAAAATAATTTTCACAACATTCCAAAGCACACACACATCTTACACATTGCATATCTCGAGCACACATACACTAAGCGCTTTTGTATACAATGCGCATATAGTCAGGGTTCCATGTCTAGATCAAACATCATACATTTTGCATACACATAACATTTAGTGCACATGCATACATATATCACCGAGCGAGCAGACAAATAATTTTACCCTCGATGCAACCATCTAAGGGTCAGTCCATGCAATGCTCCTCCTACGGTTCAACCCGTCACCTCAGCCTTCATGCCGTGACACATTCAGCCCACCACCTAAGTCTTCCTGCAGTGATAAGCTCCTTACAAACTCAGTATGTTGCTTATAAGCCACAACATATCTTCAAAACCCATTATGTTTCTTCTAAGCCGCAACATATCTTCAAAACCCATTACCTTGCCTCTAAGACGCAAGTGAATCCTCAACACTCCGCACGTTACCTCTAAGCCACGATGTATGCTCAAAAACCCATTGCATTGCCCCTAAGCCACAACGCATTTTTCAAAACTCAGTATATTGCTTCTAAACCGTAATATATTCATTCAACCTAAGCACATTGCCTCTAAGCCTCAATGTACCTCTCCAGATCAGTATATATCTTCTAAGCCGCAATGTATCTTCCAACTCAACATGTTGCCTCTAAGCTGCAACATATTCTCAAAGCCCATCGCATTGCCTCTAAGCCGCAACGCATTGTCGAAGCTAAGTATATTGCTTCTAAGCTTCAATATACCATCCAATTCAAATACATTTGCTCTAAGCCGCCATGTATCTTTCCAGATCAACATATTGTCTCTAAGACACAATATATTATCCGAACCAGCATTGCCTCTAAGCCGCAATGCATTACCCAAACTCAGACCATCGTCTCAGACTTCAGGCAGTGATGCTCGAAACCAGATTAGCTTATCACATCAGACTTCACGCAGTGATTTGTAAGCCTAAACCCATTACCTCTGGCTTCATGCTGTAATGTGTTTCTTATTCTGCGACACGGATCATTACCCAGGACTTCATACAGTAATATGTTCCAAACTCCGAGCCATCGTCTCATACATCAGGCAGCAATTTGCAAACGTAATCCATGACCTCGGTCTTCAAGCAGCCATGCATCATCAATCATTGCTATACTCATCCTCTGAATGGTTGAGTAAGCCAAGACGTGCAAAATTGCGCTATCTGCCTCATTATCAAACCCGGGTAAGCGATATATCATCATCTTTGCCTACTTCCTTGGGACTTATAAGGGTATGCTACATCAGCATAACCTTATGTTTGTCGGACAAATTTTGTGATACTTCAAGTATTCAATAAACTTCTAATCCAAACGTGCGAGACTCAAGTTTTCTCACGCTATTCGACTGGAAGGTAATTGAATAGGGGAAGTTGTCGCACCCCAAATTTGTCCTACCACGATAATTCCTTTATTCGAGATTAAAATATAAGAAACATTTAATTAAGGGTGGTACATCAGTATCTGATGACTCATCTTTATCAACCTAGGGGGATGAACCTTAAATTCAAGAGAGTGGGGCTTTCTAAATCGGAAAGACTCATTAAACCCGTTTGTGGGGCATGTTGGCCAAGGGCCCATGCAAGTCGAAAATAAAAAGCATTCGAGTAATTACTAAGTTATTAAATTATTCAGGAGACTTAAGGTTAATTTGTTATTAATTAAGTAACTTAGCCCATTTAAATGTTCGTTGCTGTCAGTAAAAATAAAGGGTGCAATTACGAATGCTAGGCCCATTAAGGTTTTTTAAATTAGTCCATTTACCTTCTTTTTTTGCTTTAGAAAAGAATTATCACTAAACTTTTTCCTGTCATTAAGAAATTTATTATTTTTACTAAAGTATAAACCATTTCATTAAGGGTCCTATTTGGAAAAGGAATAGGAGTTTCATGTTTTGAAAATGGTGGCTTTATGAATTAAGGCCCAGTCTGTATATAGAGGAGAGAAACACTGTTGAGAAAAAGGTGTATTGGGCAGATGATTTTCCTTAAAGCCCAATTCAATAAATAAAAACAATAAGGTCCACTTTCCAAATAATCGGCATTTGGGCCCAGGGGTATTTAAAAATGAAACATTTTATGTATCAGAAAAATAACGTTGTTGGGCTAGGAAGTATTGCTGGCCCAATCTTCTACAAAAAATATATTTTTTCTTCTTATGTTTGATAACGTTTGGAATAAAAAAAGGAAAAAACAACAATTGTGCAAATTGAACTAAGTTAGCGTTGGGTTATGCAGTAACTAACACTGTACAAATCTTTTTTTTTTAAATTAAATCTTTTTAACATAACTAAAATCTAAAAATAAAGCAAATCAGAATCTCAAAATATTCAGAAGATATCTCAGAATAAATCAAATTACAATAAGTTCAATCCAGCAATTTATCAAATTACAGCAAAGATTCAATTACTCAAAATCTTTATACAAGCTAAATTCGGAAAATTAACAAATCCAATCTTCACCAAATCTGTAATAAACTATACAAACTTGTTGTTACAAGAATAATATCAAATCTTAGAGTTCAAATCAAATCATAAAATCTAAAAAATACATTCAATCAAAGATGCAAAATTAACAAAATCATTATTACAGATCCGATCACAGTTCATAAGAATCAGATCTTTCTTTTGTAGTTCAAGACAAAATATTACAAAGGAAATCCAAACATTACAGAAAACTAATCTCAGTACAGATTACAAATCTAAAAAGCTAAACAAAATCTGGAAAATTGTCTACAAAATCAAATTTATTTCACAACAAAGATACTAAATAAATTACAGCAAAATTCAACCCTAATTGATCTCTAAATTCCTAAATTTCTAACGGCAAAAACCTAAACCTAACTCTATAAGTAACAGAAATTAAAAGAGATGAGGGGGATTTTTGTTGACAGAATGGAGAAAGAACTTGGAGATAAACCTTGAAGAAAACCTTACGTTAAAGATCCAAAGGGAGAGGCGGTTAGAGTTTCCGGATCGGAAACCCTAATCACCCTTGAACGTCACCGCCGTCAACCACCGAACACCATCGCTACTCCGCTTTCCCAAAATCCTATGAAACGGAAGAGATTAGGTCAAATCGGACTGAAAGGCTCTGAAATTGGAACCCATAAATTACAAAAAAAGGGTAAAGAACAACATATACTCCGCTTTCATTTTCATTATTGTTTGATTTGTGGAGTGATTGGGGTAATCGGGGTTTAGAACTTGCAATTGGGGAGGGTTGTTGGTGAGGGAAACTACGGAGGTGGTTACTGTGTTTCTAGGGTTAGCGGAAAAAGGGTTGGGGTCTTTGGTTGAACGAGAGAGAGAGAGAGAGAGAGAGAGAGAGGTAGTTGAAAATGAAGTTAATTTCTGAAGAATGAAAAAGAAAGACAAGTATGTAATCTGTAATAATTCAACGCGTACGTGTTTATTATATTATCGTACACCCCTCGTTTGTGACCATTGGATCTTGATTGGACAATGTGATACGGTGGCAGAACCGGACTGTTTTAGGAAAATGCTGGTTTGCGTTTTGCATTTGTGTTTGCAAAATGTCGCGGTAAGCAAGAGTCACCACCGACTTTTATTTTATCCAACAGGGAAGGACAAAAGCACAGAAAAATTCCTTTTTCGAGATTTTGAGTACGGGGGATAGATTATAGAAAGGGAAGGTATTAGCACCCTTTTTATCCGTAGTTTTCTACGGGCTCTTAGGTACTTGCTCATCATTTTAAAAATTGCTTCCGTGTTTGTGTGTTTTGAAAAGTTTTTGTTTTACTTCGATTTAACCCTTGCTTCTGTCTTCAAGAGTGTTACGAAGTCGTTTTGAAAACTTTTTTTGAAAAGAGTGAAAGTGTGGAAAAGTTTGATTTTGAGCAAGCACCTACTAGCATCTACCTACTCGAAAAAAGAATGTTTCCGTTCTTGTTTCCTTTATACAACTCTATCCTACTTATTTTAGAAATAGGAAGCACCGTTGTTGGAGTTGTAAGGGTCAATTCGAAGGGACGTACGATCACTAAAGCAATGTTAAGATGTTTTAGTAATAACCCTAGTGTCTTAAGATCATATTCAAGGCAACATTTCCGAGGCAACCTTTCCGAGGCAACATTTTTGAGGCAACATTTCCGAGACAACATTTGATCTTTTTTTAGACAAGAGGGCAACCACTAAGACACCCTATACTTAATGATCGTTTACCGAAGGCAACCAAAGTGAGAGTATACCCTAGGAGTGCGTATGTGCGAATGATTTGATTTCAAGTTATTATCTTTGCACATTTAGGGTTTGCTAACTATTTTAAAATTAACATACATTCTTGTCATGCAATCCTATTATCATACATCTACCAGTTAATATTTACGAAAATTAAAATGCGAGAAATAAAACTACACTATTACAAGGCTTCGGGGAAGGGGATTAATTACATAGCCAAAAACCCATAAAACGATAAGTAAAAGAAAGATCCTAATTAAACTATTACATCCCATGATCAGTTACATTAATATCATAAAAATAGTAAACGCGCGCAATGAGAACGAGAAAAAATTAGGGTTTTGACCCCGTCTAAACCTAATTGAAAGAAAAACCATTTTTTGTTGTTTTTTGATTATTTTTGAGAAAAATAAGGTTTTAATTAAATAAATACAAACCTAGTTACTAATTAATTAAATTAAGAAAAATAATTAATTTGACCTATTTTTTCATTTTTATTATTTTAAGAAAAGAAAAATAGAAATTAAATCAAATAAACCCTAATTTTCTAATTCATTTTAAATTATTTACAAAAAGGTTAAAATTACCCTAAAACTAAATTAAACTAATTATTAAATTAAATTTGATAAAAATAAAACCTAAATCTAAATTGTTGAAAATTAATTTTACGAGTTTTTGTAAAAAAGAATTAATTTTATGTTAGAAAATAATTAATCAAAATAAATTAAATAAAGAAATAGAAAAGAAAAATAAAGAAATGGGCCTGATGTTGGTAGCAAACAGGGGGGTGTTAATCTGAATTTTAAGCCCAAAAATCCTTGGCCCACATTGACATTTCAGATCCCATATGCTTGCTTGACTAGGGTGCATTCTGGACCTCCAAAGGATGGCCCTTGGATCTAGCTTGCTGGAGATCTGTTGGTTGAAGGATGATGGCATATGGTGGTCCCTTTGCACGCATGTGTACCTAATAATGTAAAAGAAAATAACATTGGAAAATATGGGGACATGGGGATCAAACCCAGGCCCTTAGGCGTTTTCTCCCTGCACGCTTACCAGCTGAGCTGGCCTTGTTAATTGTATATAGAATAACAAATATGCATTATATGGAAAACACAAAATATCAATTCTCCAGCGCGCGAAATTTAAATGGGCCAGTCAGAGGGTGCCACGACACCCTTCTTCTTCCTCCCTCCGTTGGCAAAAGTCCAGGACTTTTACCTACAGTTTTTTGGGCGTAGGTACAACCCTGTGATCTTCCAAAATTCACTGCACGCATGATAAATCAATTCCAGTGGTACCAATCAACTTGTTTCAACCTCACGAGCATCATGGTACCACTCTCCATGGCCAATTGTTCCTGCAAGCAAAACCCCTAAAAACGAAACCTAAACCCTAATCATGGCAACTTTCTGTATGATTAATCAAAGTGCAATTAATTATTATTGTAAGTGTTTGTTTGTTGGCATTAATTTTTGGTAAAACCAGATTTGCGAATGTCATGACTGATGTCATAACATTCTGGGATAAAGGTAAATTCTGCAGAAGGAATGTTCTACAGGAACAACTCAGTATGAGTGAATATCATGATGATTAAGCTATGATCATATGTACTGAATTCTACCAAAATTAGTGAGCAGGATACATGATGTCATAACCAATGTTAAGACATCCTGTACTGATCAAGTTGTTGTGCAGATTTATTATTCCTGAGAATTTTCAGGAATCTGGTGTGCTACTCTGAGTTGAAGTATATTGTCCAGATCAGATGCTCACGTGGATATTAGGTTAACCTTGCTTAACCCTAATTTGTTATGATGAAAACTCAAGACCAAGTCTTTAGGTTAACATTGGTTAACCCTAGCTATTTTTATGGAAGCCCTAAATGAAGAATAGACTTCATATATATTTCTCATGAATCCTAATGGTGAGTAGCGCTTTTGACAGAAGATTAATAAGGTATTGTATAGTTGTGATATTTTTAGTAACTACTATGAGCCAAGCAATTATCATTTTGATAAGTGACTTGGAGTAGGATTTGGTTGTAAGGGTTGTTTATCACTCAAAGCTTTGAAGCACGAGTGTTGTGTCTCTTGATTAAAGCTTTGAAGCAAAATCAAGCGTGTGTATTGAAGAATGTCTTCATAATCTTATTAATCAGTAGATTAGTATCACTGCTGTGATTGAGGGGGAGTGAGTAGGAACTCAGGTTTAAGTAGGACATAGATTGAAGTTGCATTGGGTAGGTCTTAAGTGAAGGAGATAAACTGGTTGGTTTATTCCTCAATTAATACCTCTTATAGTGAATTTCCTCCCTGGCTTGGTAGCCCCCAGATGTAGGTATTGTTATACACTGAACTGGGTTAATAATTGATTGTGTTCTTTACTGTCTTTTAGATTACTGTTTGATTGGTGTACAATTTGTCAGATATGGTGTCATAACATTCACTGTGACATTAAGTATCTGTTGCCAGAATTTCAATTATCATTAGCTTGCAAATGTTTCAAGGATTCGGAATATATAAACAAATCATGCTAAGAGTGCTAGAATTATGATATGCGATTTCAAGAAAACATGGAGTTCGTGGGATACTTACAGTGCGTATCTAGGCACGAAAATGCTTGCTAATGATTGGGATAGAGTCCTTAGATGCCCAGCAAACGAATGATGTGCTTGGAATGGCTTGAAAAAGCCTGGAACTATGAAATCAGATTGCCACTTTTCTATGGAATTTTGAGATTTATTCTTCACTTCTCATGCCTCCAATCCCCTTGTTTTTTATCTGTCAATGCTCTATATGTACTCTAGAATAAATTAGGTCACAAACTTGCTTCAAATCTTTCTCAATTAAGGTTATTGAATCATGATTTGATCCTTATTCAAATATTTCTAAATCAAGCAAAACTCAATCTTTTTGTATCCAAATGACCCTTGCATGATTTGATTCTCTTCCAAGCTGTATAAGAGACCTAAACATGCACAAAATCTCAAGCCTTGATTAGTTTTGATATTTTCATGATTTTATTTTGATTTAAATTAAATTAATTGAAATAAAAATCAAAATAAATGACAAAAATAAAATAAAGACAAGTGGGAAGGATCATGGGTCGTGGATCATGTTACCAACTCAATACAAGCACAAAAAGTTGGTCCCATTTGACAAAAATTGCAATTTGAGACACATTTGACTTTTGGTAATTTTGCAAAAAGGGTCAACTTCACCAATGCATAACTCCTTCAATTTTGACCCTAGAGATGCGTTCTTGGACTTTTTAGAAATCTTAAGACGTCCTATAAGCAACCATTTTGGTCTCATCTCAATTGAGTCTTCCATGTTCATGTATGAAGCTTTGACAAAAAAGGTGTTTTTGTTGACTTTTTAAAATGACCTATAATGTCCAATTTCATAACTTCTTGTGAGTGCATATTTTGAACTTGGGAGATGAAGATGAATTGTAGGGAATTCCATCCTCTTAAAAATGATCTTTGGATGGTTCATTTTTGATAAAGTATGAGAAAGTTATGCTTGGTCAAAGTTGAGTTGACTTTTCCTACAAAACCCTAATTCAGCGACTTTTGGGTTTTGATGAATTGTGAGAAATCCTTGAGGAATCATGATCAACCCTTGATCAAATGATGATTAATACTTCAAAATGAGGATTTTGACCAAAAATCTTGAAGTTTGACTGTATGTAGAACACAGTTGACTTTTGCCCTAGCACAATCGATTTTCAGGCCTTTGAGCAATTGATTGAGCAAATTTTATTTGCAAGGCTTGAAACTTGACATTAATGATCTTAAGAACACATTAGGACAATGTTGAGCATTTGGGATCCCTTGGACTGAAGTATCTTAATGCAACATGAAACCCTAATTTGAGGTAGACTGCCTTAGGAGAGAGTTTGTTTGGTCAACTCTTGGACTTCCTTGAGCAATTTGAGGATCTCACATGAAATGTATTGAGAAATATGGGAGGGAAAATTTTGGAGTACAACAGTTGCCCCTGTTCAATATTCTTAAACCTGGGGATGTAGATTGGCTTGCTTGCCTTTCGTGATCCAAAGGTGGAAGATGATTGAACACTAGAGTGCCCAGAAATTTGTACTCGCATGAGGTGGTGCTTGTCTTGTGATGTCGGGAATGGGCTTATAGATGCCATTTGGAAGTTAATGACGGAAAATGGGCTTAGAGATGCCATTCGAAGGAGTGTCGATCGCATAAGAGATTCCTTTGCGAGAGCTTGTATACCTGTTATTGAGGAGGATTCCGCTGGGGAATGCTGGTCTTTGTCTTGGTAAAATTTGAATTTTAGGAGCTTCGGTCGTCCGTTATTCTACTGGGTAATCATCTCTTGGTCGAAGAGATGAAAATGAGCTTCTATTTGGTCGCGCTTCAGGCTTCACAATGATTTGCTAAGGAAAATAAGACCGACTGCTATTTGGTCATGCTCCAGGCTTCACAGCGACTTACTAGGGGATGGAATTAAACTTGCTATCTGGTCGTTCTCCAGGCTTCGCAATTTCTCAATTATTATCTGATCGTACTCCAGGCTTCAGAAGGAATTAAGTTGTTATTCGGTCGCATCCGGGCTTCAACTTGAATTTAAGGCATACTTATATCCGATTGATTCCGGGCTTCTTAGTAATTGTCCAGGTAAACTGCTATTTGGTAAAAATCCAAGCTTTGCATTGTCCCTTACTGTTATCTGGTCATAGTCCCAGGCTTCAGTGTCTTTGCCGCTATCTGGTCGTAATCTAGGCTTCACAACTTCTTACTTCTTATCTGGTCGTGCACCAGGCTTTAGAAGAAATCAAGTGGTTATCTAGTCGCATCCGGGCTTCCATTTGATTTTAAGGCCTACTAATATCCGGTCGATTTTTGGGCTTCATAGTAATTGGCCGGGTAGACTGCTATTTGGTCGAAATCCAAGCTTCACAGTGTCCCTCACTGTTATCTGGTCGTAGTCCCAGGTTTCAGTGTCTTTTACCACTATCTGGTCGTAATCCAGGCTTCACGATGTCTTATACCATTATCTGGTCGAATGCAGGCTTCATGGTGTCCTGTACTGCTATCTGGTCGATTTCCATGCTTCACAATACCTTGTTAAGCTGTTTTCTGGTCGTTCTATGGGCTTCACCGCTTTTGTTTATGATATACCACTATCTGGTCGATTCCAGGCTTCATGGTGTCTTTGTACTGCTATTTGGTCGTAATCCAGGCTTCACAGTAACTTGCATTGCTATCTGGTCCTTCTCCAGGCTTCACAATAATTTGCTGGGGATTAAACTATTATCCGGTCGAATTCGGGCTTCATAGCTTAAGTTTAAGATAAACCACTATCTGGTTGATTCCAGGCTTCGCGGTATTTTGGTATTGTTATTCGTTCGTTCTCCAGGCTTCACGGTATGATGGAGAAATTAAGATATTATCAGGTCAGATCCGGGCTTCATAGCTTGAACTGGAATAGAAATCTTAGCACCGATTTGAATGAACCAAAGAAACTTGTGAGAATTTGATTGTATCTTTCCTGAAAGGTAAAGAGTTAGTCGTATGTAATGTCATGATGTATGAAATATATTGAGCAATGATGTTCTCAAAATAAATGAGATTGTGTTGTATGATGCGTATGCGCATTCCATGATGTATGGATATGTAATATTCTCGTGATGTTTTCTAGATGGGGAAAATAAATCCCGGATTGCTGCTAGAGAGTATAAAAAGTTTCGCTCACTGGGGATAACGATCAAAGATGATTAGCCAGAGACCTGTGTTCGCTTTGTTTGAGAATATTTCTCCGGGAGGAACACTGCTGGAGAATAGATTGGTGGGAGAACGACTCTGTGGGGAAGAGAGATACTCTGCCCGAAGATCTGCTGATTTGGAGAAATAACCTCGGTTGGGGATGAATTACCGTTGTTGGCGATAATGAACCCTGTTGGGGATTGAGTTTCTACTTGTGGAAGAAATAAAATCCACTGGGGATAGTCTTCCATTGTTGGTGATAGATAAACTCTGCTTGGGGAGAATTAACACCACTGTTTTTGGGTATTTCTTACTTTGCGGGAAGTGTAAGCACTTTTATTCATTTTCTCAAGCTGGCTCTATCCCTGTACCTAGTGGATAGAGCAACTGTAAGGTTTGGACACTTCTGTTTGCCCCTGTTCATGGAATTACGAGTAATTGTCTTTTGTTTTTCATGTAAACATTTATGAGTAGCAATTATTTTCAAATGCATATATCAAAATGAATCATTGGACGTTCTCGCAAAACAAAACAGAAAAAGAAAAACAAGTTGAAATTTGTGAAATTGAATTGTATTGATTTTTGAAATTAGCCTGTAATAGGCATTTTGTACAAAGAGGCTAACGTCCTAGTAAGAGAACGCCGCTGAAAGATAGAAATTATACAATTTGTGAAAAAGAAAGAAAAACAGCTATGTGAACAACCTCATTGGGTTCCAACTCTGCTATTGCCCTTATATCTTCAAGAGTCTCATCACTTGCTACTTGGTCGAAGGTAGATCAGATTTATTGGCGCTGTCCGAACTTGATAGTTGATACCAATGTTTGGTTGCAAGATGATCCAATGAGACATAGTGTTACGCTTCAATCCCTAATTTTTTCCTGGACCACCTTTTTGGGTTTTCAGTCCACCAGGATACCCTTTTATGCCCAAGCCACCTTTTCAGGTTTTCGACTTGCCGGGTGTACAGTTCTTTTTATTTTCATCCTTTACTTTTGCCCGAACCCTTTTGGTTCGCCGGGAAGCCCTTATTTTTGCCTAGGCCAGTCGACCTAGCGGGTCTTTCATCATGCGTAGTATTTTTTCACTTTGTCTGCATTGACTGGGTGAGGAAGGTCGTCACCATCCATGGTGGTTATAATCATAGCTCCTTCCGAGAAAATGTTCTTAACCACAAACGGCCCTTCGTACGTAGGGGTCCATTTGCCCCTGGGATCACCTTGCGGTAGTATGATGCGCTTGATCACCAGATCTCCGACTTGATATTCTTGTCGTCTAACTTTCTTGTTAAATGCCTTGATCATCTGCTTTTGATACGTCTGACCATGACAAATAACAGTAAGTCTCTTTTCGTCGATTAAGTTCAGCTGATCAAGTCGGGTCTGGATCCAATCGTCTTCGCTCAAACCTGCATCCTTCATAATCCAGAGAGAAGGTATCTGGACCTCAATGGGTAAGACCGCTTCCATACCATACATTAAAGAGTAGGGTGTTGCCCCTGTCGAAGTCCGCGCTGAGGTACGGTACCCATGAAGAGCGAATGGTAACATCTCATGCCAGTCTTAGTATGTCACCGTCATCTTCTGCACAATATTCTTTATGTTCTTATTAGCCGCTTCAACAGCCCCATTCATCTTCGGCCGATAAGGAGAAGAGTTGTGATGTTGTATCTTAAACTATTTGCAGAGCTCGGTGATCATTGTATTGTTGAGATTTGTACCATTGTTCGTAATGATCCTCTCTGGTACACCGTAACGACAGATCAAATTGTGTCGGATGAACCGCGCCACGACGTTCTTGGTTACTGTAGCAAAGAAAGCTGCCTCAACCCACTTTGTAAAGTAGTCAATTGCTACCAGAATGAAACGATGCCCGTTAGACGTTGTAGGTCTGATCTCGCCTATCATATCAATGCCCCACATTGCAAAAGGCCAAGGAGCTGTCAAGACATTCAGAGGAACTGGAGGTACATGCACCTTATCAGCATAGACTTGGCACTTACGACAGGTCCGAGAATGCTGATAAAAATCGGCTTCCATAGTAGACCAATAATATCCTGCCCGTAGGATTTTCTTTGCCATGGTATGTCCACTGAAATGAGTTCCGAAGGTACCTTCATGTAATTCTATCATAATCCTTTCTGCCTCGCTCTTGTTCGCACATCGCAGTAAGGTCGAATCATAGTTACGCTTATAAAGAATCCCATTACTGATTAAGAACTTTGCAGCGAATCTCCTCAGAAACTTCTTATCATTAACATATGCACCCTCGGGGTACTATTGAGCCTCAAGATACCTTTTTACCTCATGGAACCAGGGTTTATCTGCCACCTCTTCAGTCTTAATTTCACAGCAATGCGCAGGTTCGTCCAACCTCTCAATGGTAATCTGGGGAGCTTCATCATCCAACCTGACCTTAAACATAGAAGACAAAGTAGCTAGTGCGTCCGCTAACTGGTTCTCTTCTCTTGGAAAGTGTTCAAAGATTATCTCCTCAAAGTGTGGGAGCAACGTCAGTACATACTCTTTGTAAGGAATAAGATTTGGGTGCTTCGTATCCCACTCGCCTTTGATCTGACTGATCACTAGAGCGGAATCTCCGAATACACTCAAGAACTTAATCCTCGGGTCAATAGCTTCTCGAAGACCCATGATGCACGCTTCATACTCCGCCATATTGTTGGTGCAGTTAAAACATAATCGGGCGGTGAACGGAGTATGACAGCCCTCAGGAGATACAATAACAACGCCAATTCCACTACCCAACGTGTTTGAAGATCCGTCAAAATACATATACCATCGGGATCCCTCCTTGGGTCCTTCATCCGGTCCAGGTTCTTCACAGTCGGTTACCAACATGATGTTCTCATCCGGGAATTCAAAATTCATGGATAGGTAATCATCCACGGCCTGATGCGCCAAATGATCCGCCAATACACTCCTCTTGATTGCTTTTTGAGTTGTGTATTGGATGTCATACTCAGTTAAGATCATTTGCCATCTTGCTATTCTTCTGGAAAAGGCTGGATTTTTGAAAATATACTTAATTAGATCCATCTTTGATATCAATAGGGCAGTGTGAGTTAGCATATACTGTCTCAACCGGCGAGCAGCCCATGCCAAAGTGCAGCAAGTTTTCTCGAGCAACGAGTATCGGGTCTCACAGTCGGTAAACTTTTTGCTAAGGAAGTAAATAGCGTACTCTTTTTGGCCAGACTCGTCATGCTGCCCCAGCACGCACCCCATTGAATTATCCAGTACGGTCAAGTATAAGATCAAAGGTCTTCCTTTAACTGGAGGCATCAGAATTGGTGGCTCTTGGAGATATTCTTTGATCCTTTCGAAGGAGGTCTAACATTCATCATTCCATTTTACTACTTGATCTTTCTTCAGCAGCTTGAAGATTGGCTCACAAGTAGCAGTCAGATGGGAAATGAATCGAGCGATGTAGTTCAGACGTCCCAAAAAGCCTCTAACTTCCTTTTCCATTCGGGGAGCTGGCATCTCCTGTATAGCCTTCACCTTTGTAGGATCCACTTGAATACCTTTATCACTAACAACGAAACCCAGCAGCTTACCAGACCTTACCCCGAAGGTGCACTTGTTCGGGTTTAACCTTAGTTTGTACATATTCAACCTGTCAAATAGTTTCTGGAGATGGTCAAGGTGCTCTTCCTCAGTCCAGGACCTTGCGATCATGTCATCAACGTAAACCTCAATCTCATGGTGAATCATGTCGTGGAACAAAGCGACCATGGCGCGCTGATAATTTGCCCCAGCATTCTTCAACCCGAAAGGCATTACCTTGTAACAGAAGGTGCCCCACTGCGTAACGAAAGTTGTCTTCTCCATGTCCTCGGGAGCCATCTTAATCTGATTATAACCAGAAAAACCATCCATAAAGGAGAAGATCTTATGTTGCACGGTGTTGTCGACCAGAACATTGATGTGAGGCAGTGGGAAATCGTCTTTGGGGCTCGCCCTGTTCAGATCTCTATAGTCCACACACATCTGAACCTTACCATATTTCTTGGGCACTGGAACTACGTTGGCAACCCACTGCGGGTAAGAAGTGACTGCTAGAAATCCGACGTCAAACTTTTTCATGACCTCAGCTTTGATTTTCTCAGACATTTCGGGGCGCATACGGCGAACCTTCTGCTTTACTGGAGGACAATCTTCTTTAGTTGCCAGGCGGTGTACCACAATGTCAGTGTCCAAACCAAGCATATCTTCATAAGACCGGGAGAAGATCTCAACATAGTCGCGTAACATCTGTATCAACCGTTGCTTGACACTAGACTCCAGATTTGCGCCTATCTTGGCCTCTTTTTTGTCTTCCTCTGTACCCAAATTTACTGATTCCAATGGCTCTTCATGAGGTTGTATGGCCCTCTCTTCCTGTAATAATAGTCTAGCAAGTTCCCCAAGCACTTCACAATCATCCTCACCTTCATCCTCGGCTTGGTTGATCGGATTTTCGAAGTCATAACTGACAATAGCAGAGTCGTTATCAACGGGATCCAGAGTGGATGTGGATCTGCATTATGATATGTGAGTGTGTGTAAGACAATAGCTGTTTTGATAAAGCGCAAGATAGAAAAGAAAAACAAAGAGCGTAAAATTTGTAATGAAAGAAAACGTCCAATGCTTTATTTATGATATATGAAAATGGAAAATAATAAGCCCTCACAAACAAAGCCAAGGTGCCTCGGGCAAGGCACCGGGCCGTAAAGTTTCAAATTGTCTATTACAAATCTCAAAACAAAAGTCAATTACTGTGTAATAAAAGAAATAGGTATGAAGTCTTTCTCCGTCCAGTTGTTCAAGCTACCATTGGTTGTGGGGTAGATCCAGCTGTTGACATCCGGATTCTAATCATCAGCATCTTTCGTGGCGGAGACAACCTCAATAGCATTAATTCCCGAGTCATGCTTGGGCATGGGTGCAGTTATGACGTTGGGTTTCTCTGGAGCGTCAAACTCAATCTCTTTAGCTTCGATCAAATCCTGGACCTTATTCTTCAAGGCCCAACAGTTTTTTGTATCATGACCTGGGCCCTCGGAGTGATAGGCGCAGCGGGCATTCGGGTTATACAGCAGAGATGTGGTGTTGGGATTCTTTGGGGCTTCCCTCAGAGTTACCAGGTTGGTCTTCAATAATTGTGGTAGAATTTGAGACAAGGTCATATTGAGTCGAGTGAACTGTCTTTATGGTCTCTCCACCCTTTGTTGATTGTTGCATTGTGGAGAAACTGTGGGTCTTGATATCACTACCGCATTTACCGCTTGATGGTGTTCAGGTCTGTTTTGGCTCCCCGGGCTGTAGACTGCACTAGCTTCTTTCTTACCGGTGAAAGGCTTCTTTTCTGCACTTGATGAAGTACCTTTATGTATCTTACCACTTCGGATACCAGCTTCTACTCTCTCCCCAGTCAAAATCAATTCAGTAAACCCAGATGACGAACTGTTGATCAGATGATTGAAAAATGGACCAGACAACGTCCCTAGGAACATATCAACCAACTCCCTATCAGACAAAGGGGGTTGGACTCTTCCAGCCAAATCTCTCCACTTTTGAGCATAGTCCTTAAAACCTTCACTTGCACCCATAGACATACCCTGAAGCTGAGTACGAGTGGGAGCAAGGTCGGCGTTATACTGATACTGCCTGTAGAAAGCAACAGCAAGGTCCTCCCAGTTTCGGACATTAGCTCCTTCCAATTGATAAAACCATTCAAGCTGAGTCCCTGACATACTATCTTGAAAGAAATGCACCCACAAATTTCTATCAGCAGTGTAAGGTTGGATTTTCATGACGTACGAGCGGAGATGGAGTTTTGGATAGGATACTCCATCGTACTTGGCAAAAATCGGAGCTTTGAACTTACGAGGGATCACCACCTCAGATGCCAGTCCCAAATCTTCAAAATCCAAGCCCATCTTCTGACACTCCATAGCACTCAAACGGTCTTCAAGTTGTTTGTACCTATCCTCAGCAGGAGGGTACTGTTCTTCATCATAATTTGTATCATTATCAGAAACTACAAGACTGGGGCCCTTCTCTTCTTCTTGGTCTTCCCCTCCTTTGGATGAAAAGGATAGATCAGCTTGTTGTTTCAACCTATCCCCGAACCTTTTACCCATACTCAGAAGAACAACCTTCTTCTTCTTCTTCTTCTCTTTATCTTTCAGAATGAGAGTTTTCAAGTCCTCTTTCCCTTTAGCCAAGCTTAAGAACATCTCTTGGAATTGGGAATTTTGTGTCTGAAGATCTTTGATAGTTTGATCGGAAGACATTTCTGCTAAAATAAACAGCGAAGAAGATGAGAAACATGTAATGGTACCTGTAAGGATGTGCATGATAATGGGATGCGTATGTAATGATTTCAAAGACCTTGGGAGATTTAAATTTGCAAACCAAGAAATAAACAAACTTTATTAGATTAAACTTAAAAGGGTTCAACAATGCCTTTAAGGCATTTACAAAGAAGTAAATGAAAAACAAATCTAAACTAGAAAAAGCAAAAATCAGAAATCCCATGGACGCTTCCCCTTGGTGCTGACTTAGTCGTTGATTGTCCTTTCATTCTCGAGTTGTCTGGTTAGCTTCAAGATCTTCCTCTCTTGCTCATGGTACTTTTCCCGGTAGGTATCCATTTCCTCCTTTAGCTGAATCCAGGATCTCTTCAATGCCCCAATATCAGTGGGCATGTAGGGATAAAGGACTGTATAAGGAACGACCTCTTCATTGGTAGGATCCATAATCACTGGCAACACAGCTTCATAAGGCATCCCAAGCTTCTGGGCTCGAGCTCGGGCCCACTGGAGGTAAGGCTTCATAGGAAGGGAAGTCCTTGGTCCTAGCTCTTGAGGGTCAGACCTGTTCACCATGCCCCAAGGTCGTATAAACCTTCGGCGATGCTCGTCAACGTCCTCCTTGTAGTCAAATGCAATATCTGTAAGAAGTAGCTCATGAGGACCGTCTCTCAGAGCCTGACCGAATTGTCGCAAAGCTAAACAAGGACTGTAGGTTATACCCCCTCTGATTCCGAGCAATGGGACATTAGGGTATCCCCCATATCGATCAATGACAGAAACGCTTTCCATAGCCTTAGAACTCCAAAGAATGTCTGTATGGGAAAGGGACATTATCCTGTAAGACCATCCTAAACCTTCCTCATTCTTCAACACGGACTTGGGGAGATGCGAAATAAACCACCTCGCCAGCAAAGGCATGCAACACATGAGGGTCCCTCTTCTTCGCACAGTATGAGTATAGAGGGCATGCAAGATATCACCCAGAAGAGTAGGCACAGGATTGCAAGACAGGAAGATCTTAACCACATTCACATCTATGAAGGAATCTGGATTCGGGAAAAGAACCAAACCGTAGATAAGGAGAGCCAAGATGTCTTCAAAAGCCTGAAAATCCAAGTTACCCCATAATAGTTGAGCTTGATCTATCAGAAACTTGGCTAAGAAACCTTCAACCCTGCTTCGTGTTTCCTAATTAGATACTACATCAGCCCGTTTCAAATGTAGAGCTGAAGCAATGTCCTCTAGTCTAGGAGTCTCTTCCTAACCTATGAAAGGCATCTGCTTGAGGATGGATATGCCCAATAAGTGAGAAAACTCTTCCATAGTGGGAACTAGCTGATAATCCGGGAAAGTGAAACAATGATGCACCGGATCGAAGAACTGGAAAAGCATACTCATCATCTGCTCATCAAACTTTGAGGTAACCAAGCTAAGAAGCTGATCATGTCTCTTAATGAATGAAGAAGTATCAGAAACTCTTGAGGCTAAATCTTTGAGTTGAGCAGGTATTTGCATAAAATTAACTCGGATGGTGTTTCTGTGCATGGAAGCCATAATCTGCAAAACAGAACAAAGATAAATCCCCTCGGTCTTTGAAATGGTTAGTATAATGAAGTATGCATGCTATGTTATGATGCATGATGTCATGATAAAACAAACAACAGGTATAGCAGATAACAGGCATGGCAAAGGCAAACAAGTCACACAAGAGCCCTTAAGTTTCAGGCTTGCATGGGGTCTAGGTATTACCCTCTTGAAGTTCAGTTGGTTTCAACCTGTCCTAATAATAGTAACCGGGTTCTAGAGGTTCTCAATATCACCGACCATCCTCCATCGGTCATGGTTTCAGCTCACACAATCTTTTCTTGCGACCGGAACTATCTCGAGAGTATGGTCTCAATGAGTGTAGTATCGAGTATTAACCAGTTCTCATCTTTACACCGAGGCCGACTAAATCACTACTTCCTAATGGCCAAGTTGGTCAATTATAGGTTCTAAGGTCAGTTGATGATTAATGACACACATAGCAGCCCCGTATTCTCCTCATTTCTCCACAAGGGATACTGGTACCATCCAATGTGCCATATCAACGTAGCTACTGCTTCAATCGTATCGGTCTACGCCGTACAGTTCCCTCACAGTTTATTGCTACTTACCTAAAAGGTGTTCCCCAGATCCGGGTTAGGATCTGTAGTAACTCCCAATACAAAAACCCTCAAAAGTAAAGCAATCAAATCAAACAAGAGAAGCAATTCATGATGAACTAATCCTAAGGTATACCCCACTTATTAATCCCCAGCAGAGTCACCAGTTCTGTGATACGGTGGCAGAACCGGACTGTTTTAGGAAAATGATGGTTTGCATTTTGCGTTTGTGTTTTCAAAATGTCGCGGTAAGCAAGAGTCACCACCGACTTTTATTTTATCCAACAGGAAAGGACAAAAGCACAGAAAAAATCATTTTTCGAGATTTTGAGTACGGGGGGTAGATTATAGAAAGGGAAGGTATTAGCACCCTTTCTATCCGTAGTTTTCTACGGGCTCTTAGGTACTTGCTCATCATTTTAAAAATTGCTTCTGTGTTTGTGTGTTTTGAAATTTTTTTGTTTTACTTCGATTTAACCCTTTCTTCTGTCTTCAAGAGTGTTACGAAGTTGTTTTGAAAACTTTGTTTGAAAAGAGTGTAAGTGTGGAAAAGTTTGATTTTGAGCAAGCACCTACTAGCATCTACCTACTCGAAAAAACAACGTTTTCGTTCTTGTTTTCTTTAGACAGCACTATCCTACTTATTTGAGAAATAGGAAGCACCTTCGTTGGAGTTGTAAGGGTCAATTCGAAGGGACGTACGATCACTAAAGCAATGTTAGGACGTTTTAGTAATAACCCTAGTGTCTTAAGATCATATTCGAGGCAACATTTCCGAGGCAACCTTTTCGAGGCAACATTTCCAAGGCAACATTTCCGAGGCAACATTTGATCTTTGTTTAGAAAAGAGGGCAACCACTAAGACACTCTATACTTAATGATCGTTTACCGAAGGCAGACGAAGTTAGAGTATACCCTAGGAGTGTGTATGTGCGAATGATTTGATTTCAAGTTATTATCTTTGCACATTTAGGGTTTGCTAACTATTTTTAAATTAACATACATTCTTGTCATGCAATCCTATTATCATACATCTACCAGTTAATATTTGCGAAAATTAAAATGCGAGAAATAAAACTACGCTATTACAAGGCTTCGGGAAGGGGGATTAATTACATAGCCAAAAACCCGTAAAACGATAAATAAAAGAAAAATCCTAATTAAACTATTACATCCCATGAGCAGTTACATTAATATCGTAAAAATAGTAAACGCGCGCGATGAGAACGAGAAAAAATTAGGGTTTTGACCCCGTCTAAACCTAATTGAAAGAAAAACCATTTTTTGTTGGTTTTTGATTATTTTTGAGAAAAATAAGGTTTTAATTAATTAAATACAAACCTAGTTACTAATTAATTAAATTAAGAAAAATAATTAATTTGACCTATTTTTGCATTTTTATTATTTTAAGAAAAGAAAATAGAAATTAAATCAATTAAATGCTAATTTTCTAATTCATTTTAAATTATTTACAAAAAGGTTAAAATTACCCTAAAACTAAATTAAACTAATTATTAAATTAAATTTGATAAAAATAAAACCTAAATCTAAATTATTGAAAATTGATTTTATGAGTTTTTGTAAAAAAGAATTAATTTTATGTTAGAAAATAATTAATCAAAATAAATTAAATAAAGAAATAGAAAAGAAAAATAAAGAAATGGGCCTGATGTTGGTAGCAAATAGGGGGGGTGTTAATCTGACTTTTAAGCCCAAAAATCCTTGGCCCACGTTGACTTTTCAGATCCCATATGCTTGCTTCACTAGGGTGCATTGTGGACCTCCAAAGGATGGCCCTTGGATCTAGCTTGTTGGAGATCTGTTGGTTGAAGTATGATGGCATATGGTGGTCCCTTTGCATGCATGTGTACCTAATAATGTAAAAGAAAATAACATTGGCAAATATGGGGACCTGGGGATCGAACCCAGGCCCTTAGGCGTTTTCTCCCTGCACGCTTACCAGCTGAGCTGGCCTTGTTAATTGTATATAGAATAACAAACATGCATTATATGGAAAAACACAAAGTATCAATTCTCCAGCGCGCGAAATTTAAATGGGCCAGTCAGGGGGTGCCACGCCACCCTTCTTCTTCCTTCCTCCGTTGGCAAAAGTCTAGGACTTTTACCTACAGTTTTCTAGGCATAGGTACAGCCCTGTGATCTTCCAAAATTCACTGCACGCATGATAAATCAATTCCAGGGGTACCAATCAAATCGTTGCAACCTCACGAGCATCATGGTACCACTCTCCATGGCCAAATGTTCCTGCAAGCAAAACCCCTAAAAACGAAACCTAAACCCTAATCATGGCAACTTTCTGTATGATTAACCAAAGTGCAATTAATTATTATCATTAGCTTGCAAATATTTCAAGGATTCAGAATATATAAACAAATCATGCTAAGAGTGCCAGGATTATGATATGCGATTTCAAGAAAACATGGAATTCGTGGGATACTTACAGTGTGTATCTGGGCACGGAAATGCTTGTTAATGATTGGGATAGAGTCCTAAGATGCCCAGCAAACAAATGATGTGCTTGGAATGGCTTGAACAAGCCTGGAACTATGAAATCAGATTGCCACTTTTCTATGAAATTTTGAGATTTGTTCTTCTCTTCTCACGCCTCCAATCCCCTTGTTTTTGATCTGCCAATGCTCTATATGTACTCTAGAATAAATTAGGTCACAAAGTTGCTTCAAATCTTTCTCAATTAAGGTGATTGAATCATGATTTGATCCTTATTCAAATCTTTCTAAATCAAGCAAAACTCAATCTTTTTGTATCCAAATGACCCTTGCACGATTTGATTCTCTTCCCAGCTGTATAAGAGACCTAAACATGCACAAAATCTCAAGCCTTGATTAGTTTTGATATTTTCATTATTTTATTTTGATTTAAATTAAATTAATTGAAATAAAAATCAAAATAAATGACCAAAATAAAATAAAGACAATTGGGAAGGATCATGGGTCGTGGATCATGTTACCAACTCAATACAAGCACAAAAAGTTGGTCCCATTTGACAAAAATTGCAATTTGAGACACATTTGACTTTTGGCAATTTTGCAAAAAGGGTCAACTTCACCAATGCATAAATCCTTCAATTTTGACCCTAGAGATGTGTTATTGGACTTTTTAGAAAGCTTAAGATGTCCTCTAAGAAACCCTTTTGGTCTCGTCTCAATTGAGTCTTCCATGTTCATGTACGAAGCTTTGACAAAAAAGGTGTTTTTGTTGACTTTTCAAAATGACCTATAATGTCCAAATTCATAACTTCTTGTGAGTGAATATTTTGAACTTGGGAGATGAAGATGAATTGTAGGTAATTCCATCCTATTCCAAATGAGCTTTGGATGGTTCATTTTTGATAAAGTATGAGAAAGTTATGCTTGGTCAAAGTTGAGTTGACTTTTCCTACAAAACCCTAATTTAGCAACTTTTGGGTTTTGATGAATTGTGAGCGATCCTTGAGGAATCATGATCATCCCTTGATCAAATGATGAGTAATACTTCAAAATGAGGATGTTGACCAAAAATCTTGAAGTTTGACTGTATGTAGAACACAATTGACTTTTGCCCTAGCACAGACGATTTTCAGGCCTTTGAGCAATTGACTGAGCAAATTTTCTCTGCAAGGCTTGAAACCTGACATGGATGATCTTGAGAACACATTAGGACAATGGTGATCATTTGGGATCCCTTGGACTCAATTATCTTGATTCAACATGAAACCCTAATTTGAGGTAGACTGCCTTAGAAGAGAGTTTGTCTGGTCAACTCTTGGACTTCCTTGAGCAATTTGAGGATCTCACTTGAAATGTATTGAGAAATATGGGAGGGCAAATTTTGGGGTACAACATCTGCCCCTGTTCAATCTTCTTAAACCTGAGGATGTAGATTGGCTTGCTTGCCTTTCGTGCTCCGAAGGTGGAAGATGATTGAACACTAGAGTGCCCAGAAATTTGCACTCGCATGAGGTGGTACTTGTCTTGTGATGTCGGGAATGGGCTTATAGATGCCATTTGGAAGTTAATGACGGAAAATGGGCTTAGAGATGCCATTCGAAGGAGTGTCGATCGCATAAGAGATTCCTTCGCAAGAGTTTGTATACCTGTTATTGAGGAGGATTCCGCTTGGGAATGCTGGTCTCTGTCTTGGTAAAAGTTGAATTTTAGGAGCTTCGGTCGTCCGTTATTATATTGAAGAATCGTATGTTGGTCGAAGAGGTGAAAATGAGCTGTTATTTGGTTGCTCTCCAGGCTTCACAATGATTTGCTAAGGAAAATAAGACCGACTGCTATCTGGTCGTGCTCTAGGCTTCACAGTGACTTACTGGGGGATGAAATTAAACTTGCTATCTGGTCGTTCTCCAGGCTTTGCAATTTCTCAATTCTTATCTAGTCGTACTCCAGGCTTCAGAAGGAATTAAGTTGTTATCCGGCCGCATCCGGGCTTCAACTTGAATTTAAGGCATACTA
This sequence comes from Vicia faba, assembly GCA_948472305.1. Taxonomy (NCBI): domain Eukaryota; kingdom Viridiplantae; phylum Streptophyta; class Magnoliopsida; order Fabales; family Fabaceae; genus Vicia; species Vicia faba. Next base: position 748,128,071 of record OX451735.1, on the reverse strand, counting down.
ATATCCAGTCGATTCCGGGCTTCTTAGTAATTGTCCAGGTAAACTGCTATTTGGTCGAAATCCAAGCTTTGCAGTGTCCCTTACTGTTATCTGGTCGTAGTCCCAGGCTTCAGTGTCTTTGCCGATATCTGGTCGTAATCCAGGCTTCGCAACTTCTTACTTCTTATTTGGTCGTGCTCCAGGCTTCAGAAGAAATCAAGTGGTTATCCAGTCGCATTCGGGCTTCCATTTGATTTTAAGGCCTACTAATATCCGGTCTATTTCCGGGCTTCATAGTAATTGGCCAGGTAGACTACTATTTGGTCGAAATCTAAGCTTCGCAGTGTCCCTCACTGTTATCTGGTCGTAATCCCAGGCTACAGTGTCTTTTACCGCTATTTGGTTGTAATCCAGGCTTCACGATGTCTTGTACCATTATATGGTCGAATCCAGGCTTCATGGTGTCCTGTACTGCTATCTGGTCGATTTCCAGGCTTCACAATACCTTGTTAAGCTGTTTTTCGGTTGATCTTCGGGCTTCATCGCTTGTGTTTATGATATAGCACTATTTGGTCGATTCTTAGCTTCATGGTGTCTTCGTACTGCTATCTGGTCGTAATCCAGGCTTTACAGTAACTTGCATTGCTATCTGGTCATTCTCTAGGCTTCACAATAACTTGTTGGGGATTAAACTATTATCCGATCGAATCTGGGCTTCATAGCTTAAATTTAAGATAAACCATTATCTGGTCGATTCTAGGTTTTGCGGTATTTTGGTACTGTTATCTGGTCGTTCTTCGGGCTTCACGGTATGATGGAGAAATCAAGATATTATCCGGTCGGATCCGGGCTTCATAGCTTGAACTGGAATATAAATCTTAGCACCAATTTGACTGAACCAGAGAAACTTATGAGAATTTGATTGTATCTTTCCCTGAAAGGTAAAGAGTTAGTCGTATGTAATGTCATGATGTATGAAATATATTGAGCAATGATGTTCTCAAAATAAATGAGATTATGATGTATGATGCGTATGCGCATGCCATGATGTATGGATATGTAATGTTCTCGTGATGTTTTCTAGATGGGGAAAATAAATCCCAGATTGCTGCTAGAGAGTACAAAGAGTTTCGCTCGCTGGGGATAACGACCGGAGATGATTATCCAGAGACCTATGTCCATTTTGTTTGAGAATATTTCGCTGGGAGGAACTCTGCTGGAGAATAGATTGGTGGGAGAACGACTCTGTGGGGAAGAGAGATACTCTGCCCGAAGATCTGCTGATTTGGAGAAATAACCTCGGCTGGGGATGAATTACCGTTGCTGGCGATAATGAATCCTGTTGGGGATTGAGTTTCTGCTTGTGGATGAAATAAACTCCACTGGGGATAGTCTTCCATTGCTGGTGATAGATAAACTCTGCTTGGGGAGAATTAACACCACTATTTTTGGGTATTTCTTACTCTGCGGGAAGTGTATGCACTTTTAGTCATTTTCTCAAGCTGGCTCTATCCCTGTACCTAGTAGGTAGAGCAACTGTAAGGTTTGGACACTTCTATTTGCCCTTGTTCATGGAATTACGAGTAATTGTCTTTTGTTTTTCATGTAAACATTTATGAGTAGCAATTATTTTCAAATGCATATATCAAAATGAATCATTGGACGTTCTCGCAAAACAAAACAGAAAAAGAAAAACAAGTTGAAATTTGTGAAATTGAATTGTATTGATTTTTGAAATTAGCCTGTAATAGGCATTTTGTACAAAGAGGTTGACGTCCTAGTAAGAGAACGCCGCCGGAAGATAGAAATTATACAATTTGTGAAAAAGAAAGAAAAACAACTATGTGAACAACCTCATTGGGTTCCAACTCTGCTATTGCCCTTATATCTTCAAGCGTCTCATCACTTGCTACTTGGTCGAAGATAGATCAGATTTATTGGCGCCGTCTGAACTTGATAGTCGATACCAATGTTTGGTTGCAAGATGATCCAATGAGACATAGTGTTACGCTTCAATCCCTAATTTTTGCCTGGACCACCTTTTCGGGTTTTCAGTCCACCGGGATACCCTTTTATGCCCAAGCCGCCTTTTAAGGTTTTCGACTTGCCGGGTGTACAGTTCTTTTTATTGTCATCCCTTACTTTTGCCCGAACCCTTTTGGTTCGCCGGGAAGCCCTTATTTTTGCCTAGGCCAGTCGACCTAGCGGGTCTTTGATCATGCGTAGTATTTTTTCACTATGTCTGCATTGACGGGGTGAGAAAGGTCGTCACCATCCATGGTGGTTATAATCATATCTCCTTCCGAGAAAATGTTCTTAACCACAAACGGCCCTTCGTACGTAGGGGTCCATTTGCCCCTGGGATCACCTTGCGGTAGTATGATGCGCTTGATCACTAGATCTCCAACTTGATATTCTTGTCGTCTAACTTTCTTGTTAAATGCCTTGATCATCCACTTTTGATACGTCTGACCATGAAAAATAACAGTAAGTCTCTTTTCATCGATTAAGTTCAGCTGATCAAGCCGGGTCTGGATCCAATCGTCTTCGCTCAAACCTGCATCCTTCATAATCTAGAGAGAAGGTATCTGGACCTCAATGGGTAAGACCGCTTCCATACCATACACCAAAGAGTAGGGTGTTTCCCCTATCGAAGTCCGCGCTGAGGTACGGTACCCATGAAGAGCGAATGGTAACATCTCATGCCAGTATTTGTATGTCACCGTCATCTTCTGCACAATCTTCTTTATGTTCTTATTAGCCGCTTCAACAGCCCCATTCATCTTCGGCCGGTAAGGAGAAGAGTTGTGATGCTGTATCTTAAACTATTTACAGAGCTCGGTGATCATTGCATTATTGAGATTTGTACCATTGTTCGTAATGATCCTCTCTGGTACACCGTATCGACAGATCAAATTGTGTCGGATGAACCGCGCCACGACGTTCTTGGTTACTGTAGCAAAGAAAGCTGCCTCAACCCACTTTGTAAAGTAGTCAATTGCTACCAGAATGAAACGATGCCCGTTAGACGTTGTAGGTCTGATCTCGCCTATCATATTAATGCCCCACATTGCAAAAGGCCAAGGAGCTGTCAAGATGTTTAGAGGAACTGGAGGTACATGCACCTTATCAGCATAGACTTGGCACTTATTACAGGTCCGAGAATTTTGATAAAAATCGGCTTCCATAGTAGACCAATAATATCCTACCCGTAGGATTTTCTTTGCCATGGTATGTCCATTGAAATGAGTTCCGAAGGTACCTTCATGTAATTCTATCATAATCCTTTTTGCCTCGCTGTTGTTCGCACATCGCAGTAATGTCGAATCATGGTTACGCTTATAAAGAATCCCATTACTGATGAAGAACTTTGCAGCGAATCTCCTCAGAAACTTCTTATCATTAACAGATGCACTCTCGGGGTACTCTTGAGCCTCAAGATACCTTTTTACCTCGTGGAACCAGGGTTTATCTGCCACCTCTTCAGTCTCAATGTCACAGCAATGCGCGGGTTTGTCCAACCTCTCAATGGTAATCTGGGGAGCTTCATCGTCCCACCTGACCTTGAACATAGAAGACAAAGTAGCTAGCGCGTCCGCTAACTGGTTCTCTTCTCTTGGAAAGTGTTCAAAGATTATCTCCTCAAAGTGTGGGAGCAACGTCAGTACATACTCTTTGTAAGGAATAAGATTTGGGTGCTTCGTATCCCACTCGCCTTTGATCTGATTGATCACTAGAGTGGAATCTCTGAATACACTCAAGAACTTAATCCTCGGGTCAATAGCTTCTCGAAGACCCATGATGCATGCTTCATACTCCGTCATATTGTTGGTGCAGTTAAAACATAATCGGGCGGTGAACGGAGTATGCAAATTGAGTCTGTAACCTAGAATCTTTGTCTACAAATTAGGGTTTTCTGTTAGGTTCCCTTCCCTAGGATAAAAATTAATGGTGGCGACTCTTGAAAAAAACGGTTGCAATACCTGGTTAAGTTATGTTTTGATCATTTCTTTCCTTGGTTTAGGTTTTGTTTTGATCAGTTCCTTTTCTCTGACTTATCTGTTTGGATCGGGTTTACCTTATGTTAGCTTAGCTAACATTTTAGGTTAAGTTATGTTTTGATCATCTCCTTCCCTTGTTTATGTTCGATTTTGATCGGTTCCTTTTCTCTGGTTTATCTGTTTGGATCGGGTTTACCTTATGTTAGCTTAGCTAACATTTCAGGTTAGGTTATGTTTTGATCATCTCCTTCCCTTGTTTAGGTTCTATTTTTGATCAGTTCCTTTTCTCGGGTTTATCTGTTTGGATTGGGTTTACCTTCTATTAGCTTAGCTAATATTTTCAGTTAGGTTATGTTTTGATCTTCTCCTTTCCTTGTTTAGGTTCTGTTTTGATCAGTTCCTTATCTCTGGTTTATCCGTTTGAATCGGGTGTATCATCTGTTAGCTTAGCTAATGCCTCCGGTTAGGTTATGTTTTGATCATCTCCTTTCCTTGTTTAGGTTATTTTTTGATCAGTTCCTTATCTCTGGTTTATCTGTTTGGATCGGGTTTACCATCTGTTAGCTTAGCTAACGCCTCCGATTAGGTTATGTTTTGATCATCTCCTTTCCTTTTTTAGGTTATGTTTTGATCAGTTCCTTATCTATGGTTACCCGTTTGGATCGGGTCTATCATCCTTTAGTTTAGCTAACGCCTCCGGTTAGGTTATGTTTTGATCACCTCATTTCCATGTTTAGGTTCTATTTTGATCAGTTCCTTATCTCTGTTTTATCCGTTTGGATCGGATCTACCATCTATTAGCTTAGCTAATGCCTCTGGTTAGGTTATGTTTTGATCATCTCATTTCCTTATTTAGGTTTTGTTTTGATCAGTTCCTTTTCTCTGTTTTATCTGTTTGGATCGGGTTTACCATCTGTTAGCTTAGCTAATACTTCCGATTAGGTTGTATTCTGATATATCCTTCCCCTGTCAGAGTTTGTTTTGAACGGTCTCTCTCTCTCTCTCTCTGATATGTACCCAATATATTTCTTGTGTTTGCTACCAAATCTGAATATATATTCGGTATTTTTTATAGAGTCTTTTCTTCCGGTCTCTTTCTTGTTATATGTTCGCTACCGACCTCGAACATATATTTTTGATTTTTTTCCGCATGTGTTCGCTACCAACTACAAACATATATTCGTGATATCTTTGTAAAGATTCCTTTCTTCCAGTCTCTTTCTTGTTATATATTTTCTACCGACCCCGAACATGTATTTTTGATATCTTTCTTCGTATATGTTCGCTACCAACTCCGAACATATATTCGTGATATCTTTGTAAAGAGTCCTTTCTTCTGGTCCATTTATTGTTATATGTCTGCTACCAGCTCCAGACATATAGTTGTGATATCTTTGGTTATATGTCCTTTCTTTCGAACGTATATTCATGATATCCTTGGGATAGAGTCCTTTTCTCCGGCTTCTCTCCTATTTTATATCTACTACTAAATCCAGACATGTATACAAGATATCTTCGGTTGAAATCGTTGTGTTAGATTTCTTCCTTCTTTGATATCTTTGGCTTAAATCATTGTGTTAGATTTCTTCCTTCCTTGATATTTGGTCGAGATCGCTTTGTTAGAACTCTTCCATCTTCTATATCTTTGGTTGGGTCCGTTGTGTTAGGTCTCTTCCTTCTTTGTTACCTTTGGTCAAAATCATTGTGTTAGATTTCTTTCCTCCTTATCTTTTGTCGAAATCGTTGTGATAGATTTCCTCCCTCCTTGATATCTGGTCATGATCGCTTTGTTATATCCCTTCCATTTCTGTTAGTTTCATTTGAATCCTCCTTGTTAGGTCTCATCCATCTCTGTTAGCTTTGGGTGAAATCATTGTGAGATCCCACCTTTTCCAGACATCTTCAAATGAGTCTGCTTTGTTAGGTCCCTTTCTTATCAGATATCTTCGTTGGAGTCTGCTGTGGTGGATCTTTTTCTTGAGTATATGATATTTGCCTTGTATGTCTAACCTTGACTTGACATCCAAGAGATTTACCTAGATAATCACTGTAACCCAAAAAAGCAAAAAATAAAAATATATAGAAAGCCAAAAAATATAATAATACCTGACTGGCTTCGGAGTGCAAATTTTCGGGTTATTTTAGTATTTAATCTTCTCCCACCTTAAAAGTTCGAAAGGTTGACACCAATCTCACCTTCAGGTTTAAGACGATTAAATAGGGGCATCTGTTGCACCCCAAAATTTGTCCTCCTAATTGTACTTTTATTTGGCTTAAACTTTTACATGCATCTGCATATATTCCACTAGGTCATTAACATACATATTACATTCCATAAAGTACCATGAGATCAATGTTCAGTGATCTACCAATATCAAGGTTTCATACCATTTGGTTGTATATACTCAATAATGGCTGATTTCTTCTGGTTATTTTTCTTCAAGTAGCAGAGTGTAGAATTATGGTTGTGATCCATGATTGTTGTGGATCCTTTATTCATCAGGTTACGAGGACTTTTCTTCCCCAAAATTCACCAAAGTCTTAAATCATAGTTTATTTCTTTGTATTTTTCAAGAGGACTAGGGTTTCTACTCATTGTGATTAAGCATTGGCGATGGTTCTTCAGCAAAGGATCATTTGATTGAGGTGACTCATGTAGACTTCTTGAAGTGCAAGTTGTCGGAATTGAAGGCATTATTATTCTTTCAAATATTTGCAAAGCAAGTTATTTGTGTTTGGAACATTTGAAGTTGGGAGTTTCGTGGAGTTAAAGATGATTTGAAGGTGCATCCAAAATGTCATGGAGTACAAATTGGGTTCAAGTTTGTATTCTAGTTAGGAGAACATATCATTCAAGGAAAAATCATTCATCTTCATTTAAAGTCCCTCTTGATTCAAGTTTCTTTCCAAAATTGATTTGTATCAGTAAGATTGGAAGATTTATGACGGATTTCGTGGATTCAAGGATTATCCGAGTTCATTCAAATTCCATTCATGATTTGGTTTGGAATTTCGTTCGAATAATCTTCATCCATATATTCATTCAAGTTCCAGTTCAATTATCAAACATCAAGGTTCATCAAAAATCATTCAAAATCGTCATTATTATGTTTCATACAAGTCCATAAAGGCATGTTTCTATTACAAAACATTATCATAAATCTCATGTTACAAATTTCCCAAAAACATTACATCATACAAAAAATAATACAAAACTGAGTCAAAGTCCATGAATTAATTGCTAAGCCTAAGCTCCATGCCCAAACCTCTCATGACATCTTCTAAATTTTCCTTGAATTGATACAAACTATGCTCATGTTCCCTAACATTTCGCAAGCGTAGCCTTCAGATAACCCTGCATTCAATAAGAACCAGGTACATAAATCAGTTCTTATTATCAATACAACCTTTCCTTGTATGACCCAAACGTAAAAAATGCAATCAACGATTACCATTAAAAAACAGAATTGAATTCTAGCCGAAATCAATCCAAACAGTGACCCTGCATCAGTATCAGCTCATGACTATTCGATTCACCCAAACCAGTTCACAATTCAATTATCCAGAAAATCAGAGAAGAAAAGTATTGAATAAAAATAATATTCAACATCAAAATAGGACAACTCAGTAATAAATTAGAGAAAATTAGAAGAGGAAAAATATATTAGTTCAGCCACATTTGTTCAATAAGAAAGTCAGAAAATATAAAGAGAGAAATCATGAGAAATGGAAAGAAGCTTTATCACAAAATATAAAAACAATTTCCAACTCACTGGATAAAACAATTTTGACAGAAAGTTATAATTCACGACTAACTTCATCTTGAATCAATCCTATCCATCCAATTTTCTAACCGATTTTCAGATCTAACAGCTCGGATTTGCTTAATCTCTAACAAATTTTGCTAACTGATAACAGAGGCATAAAACAGAAAACTTACCAGATATCAATTCATTCTTCAATCCTCATAGAAGAATCACACCAAAAATCTCAGAAAATTCTCTTTCTCTTCTCCTTTCATCTTTATCTTCATCATTCTTCACTCTCTTGAGAAGAATCGAAAATTTACAGAAAATCTCCATAGCTGAATTCTTAAGCAATTTCTTTGCATAACCTCCATCTTCAACACATCATCAATCTCGTACGCATCTACTTCTTCAAACTGCAGCATCTCCAACCTTCAATCATCATCATCTTCATCGAGAATTCTGCATCATCATCTCTCAAAGCTTCAATAATCTGCAACCGCTTCACTCTTCCGCTGCATCAACAATAATGATTTCTCTGCTTCATACACGCTAATATTCACAATAGAATTGCAACAATAACTCATAACTCAGAAAACAGAATCAAACCTGAGGAATCGAGAAACGTCGAATCAGAAAGGCAAAGGGAGATTGCACGGAGAAGACGCGTTTGCTAAATGGCTGAGTCGAAGACTGGGGTGAACGAAGGCGATATCGTGCCATCTGGAGACAAATCGGAAGCATAAGAAGTGGAATCTGCTGGAATCGTGCTATGTGTTCTTTGGATAAGGGAAGTCTAAATCAGAATTGTGTTGAAACCAAAGTCGAATCAGAGTGGTGGCGAGGTTGAATCCAACGGTGGTGAGATAAAGTGCGTCGTTCGCGTTTGAGAAAGTGAAGCAGAAGCGTATTCATATTCTTCGTACAAGTGAAAAGACACAAAGTTTCCTAACCCTAGTCTTAGGGATGTCAGTTTGGACCTGTTAATGGGGATCCCCGCGGGGAACGCCCCGTTCGGGGCCCCAAAGATGGGGAATTTTCCCCCGTGGGGGCGGGGATGGGGAGAAAAATTCCCCCGAGAGCATTTCGGGGACGGGGACGGGGAATACACCCCCCGCCCCGCGGGGACCCCGCCCCGCCTATTATTTATTTATTTATTTATTTGTCTAGTTTTTTTAGTTGTTTAGGCATATTGTTACTTTAAAAAGTATTATAGTTCATTTTGTTGAATTTTATAGCATTTTATAGAAATTTATAAAAAAAATATTATTATTTTGTGTTCCATTAGTATTTTTAATAAAAAATAATAAATGTCAAATACTAGTATTTTTTAATAACATAATAAATATGTGAATTCTTTGTGCTTTTTATTTTTATAGAAAATATAAACATTTTAAAAAAATAAAATATTAATGAATAAATGTAGGATCTATGGGGATCCCCGCGGGGAACGGGGATCCGCGGGGAACAGGGATGGGGATAGAAATTCCCCCGTGACGGAGATCGGGGACGGGGACGGGGAATGAATTTGATGGCGGGGAAAAAGATGAGAAAGTGTCCCCCCGGCCCCGCCCCGCCCCATTGACATCCCTACCTAGTCTCTTTCTAATTTTTGCTTAATTTATTAATTTTCATTATCTTGTTTAAATAACAATAGTAATGGATATTGGTGATCTGAAATGGAAATGATGAGAAGTGGACCGAACCAAATCCCTTCCCTTGAACCCGTTTTTTTTAACTGGAAAGGAAGTAAAAAATCCGTCATGGACTTCTCTTCAATGGGCTCAGCGCCTCATCTTGCTACAACACAACCTGTCTCTAGACCCACACCCCCCTGTGTAGAATTTTTTAGTTTTTCTTTAGCTTTTATTTTTCATAATTATTAGAGAACAATTTTGTTAATAAAAAATATTGATGTAACAAAAAATATTAATGAAAAATATTAGATTTTAGGTGTAACACCCGTTAATTTAATTAATTCTTTAATTAAATTAATTATGAATTAATGATCAAAATGTTGTTGAAATTGTTGAAGTTGCGAAATATCGAGAAATGTTGATTTAAGTTGTTAAGTTGTTATTTGGTTGATATTTAATTGATTGGTTGATTAATATTAGCAATAATATTAATATAGACATTGGAATATTATAAGGTTTATTAGTTGGGCTCATTATTTGGTTGTATGGAGTAATAGGTGGAGTGTGAAAGTGAGGCCCAAAAAAAATATTAATAATTATAAGGTTAAGCTAATGATGAGGATTAGGTTAATTAGAAGGAATAAGGAAAAAGTATTGGAGTATTTTGTGGGAACGTGGAAGTTGCAAAATTGCAGAAAAGAGGCAAAGGTTGGAAACTTTGGCAAAGCGAGGTTCAACCGGTGGAATAGAGCGGTCTCTAATCCAAGGTAAGGGTGGGGTTCTTGCTCTATAATTGGGTATATGATAAATGGTATGTGGGGTTGGTTATATGAAATTATCGTGTGTGATTTTCTGTGAAAGGTTGTTGTTTTGTTGCTACTATAATGTTGTGTTTCCTAATAAAGTTGCAGAAATTCAATTGATGACTCTGTTGTTGGAGAATTATTCTATGTTGATGTTGGTGTAATAGTGGTATTATTATAATTATATATTGCGTTGGTTGGTGTTGTACCCCAAAATTTGCTCTCCCATTTTTCAATAAATCACAACTTTAGGGTTTTCCCTGACTTTTCAAGATTGGATCAAGAATAGATCAAATAGGCTTTTCTTTATCAGTAAATCTAGAATTAGGGTTTCCACTGATTTTGTTAAAGTTGACTCAAGAATCAATCAGACAGGTCTTTCTTTGGCAGTAATCCAGGATTAGGGTTTGCGCTCGCATTTCTCAGAAGAAACTGAATTCCCAGAAATTCAGTTAACTGTTACATCATTTTTATGCATGTTCGAGATTGCTGGTTATTTCTCAAAACCTAAATATCTGGGATAGGAGCTGAGACTTTTGTTTGTAACCTTAAGGCATTTGCTTGATCAGTGGAGTAAAAGGTTTATGAAGTGCGTGTTTGTTTAACTGTACAACGCATATGTTAATTAGAATGTCAGGCGTATTGTGATTAATGCAAGATTGTGAGATGACAAAGTTTGTTGATTATTTATTTCATCTGGATTAAAGTTATTGGGATGCATTTCCAGTTGTTTTAATTTAAGAGACTTAAATAATTAAATAGACAGTACAAGGAAAGATTGGAATATTTGACAGTAGAAAATTCTTATTTGACAAAGACTTTTTATTTATTTATTTCAAATATTGTTACAAATTTTATTCGAATATTGTAAATTTATAATTTACAGTGTTTACAATAATATTTTTTACAATAAATGAAAAGAAAATAAATCTAAAGCCTAAATCTCTTGAAATCTTTGATCTTTATTGCGTCCTCCATTATCCAACTGGTACTTACCTGCAAAAGACAGAAAAAGAAGTTAGTATAAGAATTTTCAAGCAAAAGAAGATAAATAAATCATCATTAAAGCTTGTTGGCCGGAATCAGAAATGCTATGTTCATCATGTTTCATTTTCCTCTCCGCAAATCACAAGAAGATTTCTCTTCTCGGTTCACAGAGAGAAAAATAAATATATAAAATTGCAAGCATACAAGTTATTTCAAAATGCAAAGATATATGGCAGTAAGGCAAAGCAAACTGAACAACAAACTGCATTAGTCAACCAAAGGCACAAGGCTACACATAAAAGCAAACTAAGTTGCAAAAATGTCAAACCAAGTTGCAAAGCTGTCAAAGTACACAGAGCTGTCAAAGTGCACAAAGCTGTCCAAGAAAGCACAATGCAGGAAATATGGAAACAAGTACAACAATGCAGAGATTAACCAAGTTACAAGCAAGAGCTTGTCCTAGCTCTCATCATGTTCTGGCCAACAAGCTTTTCAGAAAAGATATAATAAGCAATTTAAAAATGCTTTTATGGAGAGAGAAAGAGAGAACCAGAAAAGGGTTTGTAGTTTTGGCAGGCTGTAAAAGGCAGTAAGAGAACAAAAGATATAAAAGAACAAGACTGTAAACAGTCCAGCAGAAGGAGGAGGAGATATAGAGAAAAAAGTGCAAGCTTAAGAAACACACAGCCTGCCTTACCAACAACATAAAAAAATATCACACAAGCCTGCCTTCAACAAGCAAACCTGTAGCCTGCATAACTGCAACTCCATCCTGCATAAAGGCCTCCAACTGAAGCCTGTTTCCAACAACACCAAAACACCAGAAGCAAAACTGCCTCCAAGCTCAATCTGCAAAACTCAAACTATAAAACAAGCACAAAAAATCACACAAGCCTGCCTTCAACAAGCAAACCTGTAGCCTGCCTAAAGCTTACCAAAAAAATCTGCCTGTACTAAAAACACAAGCAAACCCAAAACTTGAAAATCAACACTACAAGTTTGCAAAACCAACTGCAAACTACCTCTCAAAAAACTCAAAACTCCAAAATCACAAAACCTGTGTTACAAACTCAAACCTGCAAAACTCAAAACCATTCAAACCTATCCAAACTGCCTAGCCTGTAAGCCTGCAAACTCACAAACTTACAGCCTGCAACTCAAACAAATCCAAACAAGTCAACTAACAACCTCATCTCCAACAAGAGAAAGGAAGAACTTGCAGAACAAGCAAAACAACAATACTGACTTTCAGGTTCACCATCACAAAACATCAGAAAATTCAAATCCAAGCTAACAACAAGCAATATTTCAGAATACATATGTTCCTCATCAAATAAACAGGGTACTCAAAGAAGAAGAGAGATTCAGAAGCGATAAACAAATCAGAAACAAATATTCAAGTGTGTTCAGAACAACATCATCATCAGATAATAAGGGAGGAAGGATGTAGAGGAAAAAACAAACAGAGGCAAAATCTCAGAAAGTCAACATCATTGATACCAAATACCCAACACTCAAAGAAGAGGAAGAAGTCCAGAAGTGAAGAACAAAGTAAGCAGTTTTCAGAACAGAATTCATCATCAAACATAAATGAAAGTTCAAAAACGAAGTTCTCAGAAGTAGTCATCATCATCAAACCTTCAAAGAGGAAGGGAAATATAGAAATACCAGATACACATCATCCCCTTCCCTCCGCCTAGCCACCACGGAGTCTCACCGGTCTCACGCCTCTCTCTCTTCTTTCGTTTTCAACCCAGAAAAATGCCAAAGGTATGGTCTTTTTTTTCTCTCAAACTTTCGCCGTAGCTCACACACAAAACATCAAAGATTAAATATTGCAAACGATAAACATGCAAGAATCAAGCGTTGAAGCTGTAAAAAACCTAACAAGATAAAATTTTTACCGTTCAAGCATGATCAACGTGGACCGCTGTGAAGACGAGAGAGAGCGGGGGCGACACACCGGCAGCTGGGCGTGAGAGAGAATATCAGTTGTCCATGGCTGAGAACGAGGAAGAGAGAACGAAGAAGACGGAAGGAGGCGCCTCTATACCAAAACCAAACCCTAGATTATGAATGCACAAAACGAAACCCTAACAAATGTTGTTCAACCCACATGGGCCTTCGCCCAAACAAAACCCCTAAGCCCAATACACTTTCCAGCGCCACACCCCCCTTTTCCTTCATTTCTGATATTATAAATTTGTTCTACTTCATTCTTCTTGGGCCATAACTCATAGGCCCATCATCTTTCCCTTTCAATTTTTTTAAAATTAATATTCAAACTTTTCTTTTACTAATTAATTTCCTTTGAACCAATACTTTTATTTTTTATTTTTCTATTCTAAAAAATTTTTGTTTTGTTAATAATAAAGAGAAATAATAAATTAAAGTTTGTTTTGATATATTTTCTTTAATATTTGCATATTTAATTAAATATAAAATAATACTATGTTTAATTAATCTTTTTATATAAGTTCCTAAAAAACATAAAACACAATAAAAACAATAATAATACTTAAGTCTTTTTTAGGTTAAAATTTTTGTTTGTTCATTTGTAAATAAATACATACATCTTATATTTCTCTGATTTTCATTATCTTACAATTTGTTGATATTTGAATTGCGCCGATTCGATTTGGTTGTAACATAATACTTGGACATTATTCTGATAAGACTCATCCCCATTTGTAAATAATTTGTACCCCCATCCCCGGATACTCTTTTGTAATAGCTTAGAATTTAATTCTTGCACTTTATGCTTTTTAAATATGCCATGATTAGAGATTAGGGTTTGTATGTGAAAATCTAAAATCAATCGCTAGATGACCTAATGCAAAGACAAATGCATGAATATGACAAACACCATTCACACTTGCACCTCTAGGGTAACCTCGCTTATTGCCTCGGAAAATACAATCATGTCCCTCGAGTATGAGACACTCTAGCAAATTCCCCTTCGATAAACAAAGATCGTAGTCCCTCGATGACCCTCGATGTTGCCTTCGATAAAACGATCTTGTCCCTTACAAAATTGCTAGAGCGTCTCACAAGTTGCTTTCAATGGTTGTATACGATGACCCGCGCCTGTCCCGCAAAACACCCTAACGCAAGGTTGTTCACCAAATACAGTGGTGAAATAACACTGTTAAAAGGGTTAAAAACATAAGAAAAATCTTTGAGTAAAATAGGGTAGACAACTCTTAGTTACTTGATCAAAAATCCCGCAAAACATCCTAACGCAAGGTTGTTCACCAAATACAATGGTGAAATAACACTGTTAAAAGGGTTAAAAACATAAGAAAATTCTATGAGTAAAATAGGGTAGACAACTCTTAATTACTTGATCAAAAATCTTGCAAAACATCCTTGCCATTTTTCAAACACACTTCACAACACAACTTCAAAAGAATTTCAAAACAACTTTCAAAACATTGGAATATCTTTTCAAAAAGACACACACCTTTGTATATATTCAAACAAGAATCATTACAAAGGTTGCCTAGACAAGGCATCTTTTTCAAAACATTTTCAAAACCACACACACAAAGCACCATTTCAAACAATTGAAAAGCAAAGTCAAGTGATCTAAAAACAAGTAACTAAGAGCCCATGGAAAACCATGGATGAAAAGGGTGCTAGCACCTTCCTTTTTCATAATCTACCCCCCAAACCTAAGAAAACATCTCAAAGGTCTTTCATGTGCTTTTTGACCTTTCCTTAGGATAAAATAAAAAGTCGGTGGCGACTCTTGCTAAATCGTACAAGTGCGAAAACAAACGCAAAACCTCAAGTCAGTTCTCCCACTGTATCACAGAACTGGCGACTCTGCTGGGGACATTTCTAAAAGTGGGGTTACCTTAGCGTTTTAGATCACCTTTACTCGCTTACTTTGATTGCTTTGATTGCTTTACTTTTTGGGTTCCTTGTTTGGGTTTGTTTAAATCCTACACCCGGATTTGGGGACACCTTTTAGGTAAGTAGCAATAAACTGTGATGGAACTGTGCGGGGTATACCGACATGGTTGAAGCAGTAGCTACGTTAGTGTGACATATTTGTGGGTACCGGTAGCCTTTGAGTTAATCAAAGAGAATACGGGGCCGCTGAGTGATGTCGTGAAGCACTAATGAACTCTTAGAACCTTACTTGACCATCTTGGCCTTATTAGGGGTAGGGAGATGACCGGCTTTGGTGCAGTCCGAAGTTGGTAGATACTCGATACTACACTCATTGAGGATTGTTTTCCTGGAAAATTTCGGTCGCTAGTAAAGTGGCTAAACTGAAACCATGAACACAGAAAATAATCCAGTGATATTGAGCTCCTTAGAATCCAGTTTCTATTTTAGGACAGGTTGAGCCAACTAACTTCAAGAGGGTACTTACATACAAACCCCATGCAAGCCTAAATCTAAGGACTTGTCTGCTTTGTGTGAATGTGATTACCTGTATATACACTTGTTTGCTTTTGCATACATGTACATAACATCATAACATCATACCATAGCATTTTCAATAACCATTTCAAGGATCTCGAGGGTCTTTGATGCAGGGGTACGTTGAACCAGACATCTACCAAAGGGCAAGAGGTTTCATTTTCCTCTAAACAAACGCCGTCAATGATCAAGTGCGATAACTTGAATGGGGGGTTATAACCCACTTGACATGGTGAGCTTTATTCTCGTGGAAAGACATCCACCAACGCAAAGTTCTCCAGTCAAAGATGTTGATCAAAGTTCAACCTCTAACATTTTTCTTGTGTTTACCCCGAGAGATTCTTGGAAACATGCATCCACATATCATGCATTGTATCATGACAGGTTTTCCTTTTCAGGTTTCCTTATTCTCCTACTGTTTATTTCAGTAGAGATGGCTCTAGAAAGGACTGTCGAAGATATCCAGGCTCAAAACGCTCAACTTCAAGAAATGTTCTTGAACCTGTCCCAGGGGCAAGAAGAAGTGAAAGCTCTCCTCACAAGGGGCATGGTCCTAGGGAATTCAGGAAGTGTTAGGAATGATCAGTTGGAAGAACTACAGATTGAGCTGGCAACAATGAAGATCCAGATGATGGGACAATTGGTGGGCCAGATAGCTCTCATTCAAGACCTGGATCAAAGACAAGAAGAGCTCAAGGTTCTCGTCAACAAACTGCTTCAAGATAACCAAGTGGGGGCATACAGCTAGGGTTGAAGATCAAGTCATCATTCAACCTCCTTTGAGACAAGAAGACAAGGGAAAGGCTCCCCAAATTGCTTCAGGGTCCCAAGCCCAACAACAACCTCGCCAGCATCAACGGGGTAATCGCGTAAGAAAAATACGTCTGGAAGACATTTCTCTGAAACTAACATACCATCATCTCTAATACTGAAACGCTTGTTGGAGGTCAATCTACTTGCTTTAAAGGATCCTATTCGGAAGCCCAATACCTCTGCTCCTAGCTATCACCCTGACGCATTTTGTGTATACCACTCCTATAGTCCTGGACATGACACCGACGATTGTTGGGCTTTGAAAAACAAGATCCAAGATTTGATTGACGGAGGAGTGCAGGAATTCATGCCGGATGGCAAGATGAAAATCTTCCGCTAAGGGTTCTCCACTTGAAATGATAAGTTCGAACTAAGAGACTTTTGTTTCATTTGAATTTTCAAGTTGTAATTTCTTTTGTTATTCAAACAATTATCTGTTGATGTCAAACTCTGTTTCATTAATGCATTGCATATGTTTGTCTTGAATTCATCCATTCGTTTTCACTATTCTTGAATTATGCTTTCTACTTTCTTTATGACATTTAACTCTTGCAAAAGCTACAAGCCTTTAGAGGGAGAATGACGAAAACAATGCCATAATCTCATACAGTATGCTTTTAGACAGACCTTGCTGACGATGTACAGGCGTTTATTTCAAATCCTAAACACCAGAGTTATAAGGAAGATAATCCCTAGTCAACCCCTTCGATCCAAAGGAGTAGAAGTTTTCTGTTTTAAACACAAATTGAAACCTTTGATTTAAACCTGGGGCAGGGTAGTCTCTCAGTTAATTCAAAAGATGCGCATTGAAGTTGCAAACTCTCAGTTCGTAATACAATGAATGACATCAAAAACATTCCTTTGGAACCCAAAGACAGTGATGGTTCCTTATAGGCAGTCATTATCTCTCAAAATAAAAGAGCCCACTAAGCCAAAACCTATAAAGGAGGCTTAAGAAAGCTGGGGCATCCCGCTGACTGTAATCTCAAAAACAGGAACAGTCAGGCAAAAGTTAGGGATAATAAACCGAAAGAAAGAGGTCACTACAAATCCTCAACAAACATGAAAAATGTTGCAAAAAAAATGAAATGATGGCTGCTTTCCAAAAAAATTCAGCTGGTGTGAACCATCACCAAAACGTCGTTCCAAACTCGAATGGAGTTCGACGCACAATTAACTGAGTATAGGATTGAAGGACATCACGAAGAGCGGGTGGGTACAAATACACTTTGAGCCTTTATCCTTTATTTCTTAAACCGTGAACCAAGCCACGTTACGACCCTTTAAAAGTCCTAATTGAAGCATGGGTTAGTTCGAAAGCATACTGTTAAAAAAGGTATCCTGACTCCTGTAAGGCTTTGCTCTAAATCTCAGTTTGAATTTGTCTTATAAAAATTTTTATGCTAAAAACGCATTTTTCAAAACTTCGAGACAAGCATAAACTTTGCATTATTTGAATATCGTTATTTGCAAATGGTTATTTGTTTGACAGCGAAGAAATTCATACAGTGAATGATCGGAGGAACGAAAGCTCTCTCAGTGAATAAAATCACTTCAAGTGGGATGATACTCCCGTTGCAAAAATCCCCCATCAACAAAAAGGGGACTTGGTATGGTATTGTCCAGTAAACCTGGGGTAGTCCAGCCAAGATTTCAACAAATCACTCAAGTTCAGTAAACCTGGGGCAGCCCAGTCAAGATTTCAAGAAATCTCTCAATTGCAGGTTAACCTGGGGCAAGTCTCCCTCACCATCACTTGGGGCATTTAAATGTCAATCTCATCAAAGGGTTACGTACAGTCCAAATTTCTTGGCAGTACCACAACCATTCGCTACTAGGGGCAGTGACGAATCTCTCCAAAGTCCTTCTGAAAAGAAGTTCAAGCGTCCTCGAGAAGTTTATCACCTCTCTAAGCAGACCAGCAGTCATGGGTTTATTTCCCCAACATTTATCAAGGATTTATTCTCCATAACAAAATTACATTTCAAATTGATCGGTCGTTAAAAAATTCCTTCATCACCTGTTGGAATTCACGGTCGTTAAAAATTTCCTTCATCACCTGCTGGAAGTTACGGTCGTCATCAAAATTCCTTCATCACCTGTTGGAATCCACAGTCATTAAAAATTTCCTTCATCACCTTCTAGAAGTTACGGTCGTCATCAAAAATTCCTTCATCACCTGTTGGAATTCGCGGTCATTAAAAATTTCCTTCATCACCTGCTGGAAGTTACGGTCGTCATCAAAATTCCTTCATCACTTGTTGGAATCCACGGTCGTTAAAAATTTCCTTCATCACCTGCTGGAAGTTACGATCGTCATAAAAAATTCCTTCATCACCTGTTGGAATTCACGATCGTTAAAAATTTCCTTCATCACCTGCTGGAAGTTACGATCGTCGTAAAAAATTCCTTCATCACCTGTTGGAATTCACAGTCGTTAAAAATTTCCTTCATCACCTGCTGGAAGTTACGGTCGTCATCAAAATTCCTTCATCACCTGTTGGAATCCACGGTCGTTAAAAATTTCCTTCATCACCTGCTGGAAGTTACGATCGTCATCAAAAATTCCTTCATCACCTGTTGGAATCCACGGTCGTTAAAAATTTCCTTCATCACCTGCTGGAAGTTACGATCGTCATCAAAAATTCCTTCATCACCTGTTGGAATTCACGGTCGTTAAATATTTCCTTCATCACCTGCTGGAAGTTACGGTCGTCATCAAAAATTCCTTCATCACCTGTTGGAAGTTACGGTCATCATCAAAGGTTCCTTCATCACCTGTTGGAAGTTACGGTCGTCAAAGATCAAATTCTCACAAAATTCAAGTTATGAAGTCTGGATTCGACCGGATAGTATCTTGATCTCTAAAGCATATTATGAAGCCCGGATTACGACCGAATAACAGTATCAGACTACTACGAAGCCTGGATTACGACCAGATAGTGGTATCTCCTAAGAGCAAGCTGTGAAGCCCGGATTACGACCAGATAGCAGCCAAGAATACTATGAAGCCTGGAGTCGACCAGATAGTGGTATATCTTTAACACAAGTCGTGAAGCCCGGATTTGACCGGATAACAGCTCAACAAGTTATTGTGAAGCCTGGATTACGACCAAATAGCAATACAAGTTTCTGTGAAGCCTGGATTACGACCACATAGCAGCCAAGAATACTACGAAGACTGGAGTCGACCAGGTAGTGGTATATCTTTAACACAAGTTATAAAGCTCGGATTCGACCGGATAATATCTTGATATCTCCAAACGCCATGAAGCCTGGATTCGACCAGATAATGGTATGATACATCTTGAAGCCTGGAGATCAACCAGATAACAGTTAACCGTTAACAGAATGAATATTCTCATCCTTGAAACCTCAAGAGATTGGTATACTCCCAAGCTCCTGATACCGTTAACAGAATGAAGATTC
Source organism: Vicia faba (assembly GCA_948472305.1). Lineage (NCBI taxonomy): Eukaryota > Viridiplantae > Streptophyta > Magnoliopsida > Fabales > Fabaceae > Vicia > Vicia faba. The sequence continues at coordinate 748,108,242 of OX451735.1, read as the reverse complement.
TCATTCTCAAAGTGGTATACAATTCAACTTCCTGATTTTCCCCGACAGAATGAAGATTCTCATTCTCAAAGTGGCATACGACTTTACTTCTGAACTTCCTCCAAACAGGAATAAGCCCCTCCGACAGGATAGATACTTTTCGACAGTATGGCTATTCCCCCACAGAGTTTCCTATTCCCCAACAAAATCAAGACTCTCATTTTTGATTCTCCGGAGCTTCCTTAACTCTCAATTTGAATTTGTCAGAATTTCAAAGTCCCCTGCAGATCGAAGATTCTCGTTCTTGGCTCCTCAACACTAATTCCCCAAGCAGAATGAAGACTCTCATTCTCAATTCCTCAGAGTTTTTCAGATATTCCCCGGTGAAGATCTCCTCAAAGCAGGAATCCCCAGTAGATTGGCATACAACCCAAACTCCTGATTTCCCCAACAGCGTTCCCGGGACTTCTCATTTTCATTGATCAAAGGATTTTCAATCCCCAGCAGCAGCCAAGGGGATTTATCAAAATCAAGGATTTATTTTCCCCGACAGCGGTCAGAGATTTTATTATCTCTGGCTATCCAGGATTTATCTTCCTCAGCAAGACAGCTACTCAGTTTACATGCACATCCATTACATTCATATATCATAAACATTGATGAAGTACAGTTCATTGCATCATACATATCATACAACATGACTTTATGTTTTAGCTAACATTTTACCATTTCCAGGATAAGATTAAAAGGCTATCGTTAACAATTAGTCAAATACAGTACATATATACCCCAGACACGACGGTCATTCTACTACTCCTTCAGACTTTAGCAATCCGATAAAGACTATATATGCTCCAGACACGGCGGCCATTTTATCTCTCATTCAGATCCAATTATCAACTTCAAGTTCAGATATGTTCCAAACACGGATGCCATTCTGGCCTTTACACCAGCAGATTGATTCTCCCCAGTGCAGTCGCCACGGAAGTCATTCTGTCACTTATTCCGATCCCAGTTATAGTCTCAGATATACTTCAGACACGGAAGTCATTCTGCTACTCATACAGATCTCAACTCCAGTTACAGTCTCAGATATACTCCAGACACGGAAGTCATTCTGTCACTTATTCAGATCCCAGTTATAGTCTCAGATATACTCCAGACACGGAAGTCATTCTGCTACTCATACAGATCTCAACTCGAGTTACATTCTCAGATATACTCCAGACACGGAAGTCATTATGTCACTTATTCAGATCCCAGTTATAGTCTCAGATATACTCCAGACACGGAAGTTATTCTGCTACTCATACAGACCTCAACTTTTGAAAACAGTTTACGGATGCTTCCCAACATGGATGCTAATCTATTGCTTATTCAACTTCAAGACTTCTGAAAACAGTTTACGGATTCTCCAAACACGGATGTTAATCTATCGCTTGTTCAGATTCAACTTTTGAAAACAGTTTACGGATGCTTCCCAACATGGATGTCAATCTATTGCTTATTCAGACCCTCAGCTCAGAGATGTTCCAAACACTGATACTTTTCTGATACTCATTCTTTCACCTATAACATACAATTCAATAAACATTTTTGGATGGCATCTTTAAGCCCATCTCCAACAAGATTCTGTCACATCTCCAAATGGCATCTTTAAGCCCATTCCCTCAACTATGCTTTGACGAGCGCAAATTTTTGGGCACTCTAGTGTTCAATCATTCTTTTACCTTCGAGTCGCGAACGGCAAAATTGCCAATCTAACTCTTCAGGTTCAAGAAGATTGAACAGGGACAACTGTTGTACCCCAAAATTTGCCCTCCCGTTTTTCAAGAAATCACAACTTCAAGGTTTTCCCTGACTTTTCAAGATTGGCTCAAGAGTCGATCAAATAGGCTTTTCTTTATCAGTAAATCCAGAATTAGGGTTTCCACTGATTTTGTTAAAGTTGACTCAATAATCGATCAGACAGATCTTTCTTTGGCAGTAATCCAGGATTAGGGTTTGCGCTCGCATTTCTTGGAAGAAACTGAATCCCCAGAAATTCAGTTAACTGTTACATCATTTTTACACTTGTTCAAGATTGCTGGTTATTTCTCAAAACCTAAATATCTGGGATAGGAGCTGAGACTTTTGTTTGGAACCTTAAGGAATTTGCTTGATCAGTGGAGTAAAAGGTTTATGAAGTGCGTGTTTGTTTAACTGTACAATACATATGTTAATTGGAATGCCAGGCGTATTGTGATTAATGCAATATTGCGAGACGAAAAGGTTTGTTGATTATTTATTTCATCTGGATTAAAGTTATTAGGATGCATTTCCAGTTGTTTTAATTTAAGAGACTTAAATAATTAAATAGACAGTACAAGGAAAGATTGGAATATTTGACAGTAGAAAATTCTTATTTGACAAAGACTTTTTATTTATTTATTTCAAATATTGTTACAAATTTTATTCGAATATTTTAAATTTATAATTTACAGTGTTTACAATAATATTTTTTACAATAAATGAAAAGAAAATAAATCTAAAGCCTAAATCTCTTGAAATCTTTGATCTTTACTGCGTCCTCCATTATCCAACTGGTACTTACCTGCAAAAGACAAAAAAAGAAGTTAGTATAAGAATTTTCAAGCAGAAGCAGATAAATAAATCATCATTAAAGCTTGTTGGCTAGAATCAGAAATGCTATGTTCATCATGTTTCATTTTCCTCACCGCAAATCACAAGAAGATTTCTCTTCTCGGTTCACAGAGAGAAAAATAAATATATAAAATTGCAGGCATACAAGTTATTTCAAAATGCAAAGATATAAGGCAGCAAGGCAAAGAAAACTGAACAACAAACTGCATTAGTCAACCAAAGGCACAAGGCTGCACACAAAAGCAAACTAAGTTGCAAAAATGTAAAACCAAGTTGCAAAGCTGTCAAAGTACACAAAGCTGTCCAAGAAAGCACAATGCAGGAAATATGGAAACAAGTACAACAATGCAGAGATTAACCAAGTTACAAGCAAGAGCTTGTCCTAGCTCTCATCATGTTCTGGCCAACAAGCTTTTTAGAAAAGATATAATAAGCAATTTAAAAATGCTTTTATGGAGAGAGAAAGAGAGAACCAGAAAAGGGTTTGCAGTTTTGGCAGGCTGTACAAGGCAGTAAGAGAACAAAAGATATAAAAGAACAAGACTGTAAACAGTCCAGCAGAAGGAGGAGGAGATATAGAGCAAAAAGTGCAAGCTTAAGAAACACACAGCCTGCCTTACCAACAACATAAAAAAATATCACACAAGCCTGCCTTCAACAAGCAAACTTGTAGCCTGCATAACTGCAACTCCAGCCTGCATAAAGGCCTCCAACTGAAGCCTGTTTCCAACAACACCAAAACACCAGAAACAAAATTGCCTCCAAGCTCAATCTGCAAAACTCAAACTATAAAACAAGCACAACAAATCACACAAGCCTGCCTTCAACAAGCAAACCTGTAGCCTGCCTAAAGCTTACCAAAAAAACCTGCCTGTACTAAAAACACAAGCAAACCCAAAACTTGTAAATCAACACTACAAGTTTGCAAAACCAACTGCAAACTACCTCTCAAAAAACTCAAAACTCCAAAATCACAAAACCTGTGTTACAAACACAAACCTGCAAAACTCAAAACCATTCAAACCTATCCAAACTGCCTAGCCTGTAAGCCTGCAAACTCACAAACTTACAGCCTGCAACTCAAACAAATCCAAACAAGTCAACTAACAACCTCATCTCCAACAAGAGAAAGGAAGAACTTGCAGAACAAGCAAAACAACAATACTGACTTTCAGGTTCACCATCACAAAACATCAGCAAATTCAAATCCAATCTAACAACAAGCAATATTTCAGAATACATATGTTCCTCATCAAATAAACAGGGTACTCAAAAAAGAAGAGAGATTCAGAAGCGATAAACAAATCAGAAACAAATATTCAAGTGTGTTCAGAACAACATCATCATCAGATGATCAGGGAGGAAGGATGTAGAGGCAAAAACAAACAGAGGCAAAATATCAGAAAGTCATCATCATTGATACCAAATACCCAACACTCAAAGAAGAGGAAGAAGTCCAGAAGTGAAGAACAAAGCAAGTAGTTTTCAGAACATAATTCATCATCAAACATAAATAAAAGTTCAAAAACGAAGTTCTCAGAAGTAGTCATCATCATCAAACCTTCAAAGAGGAAAGGAAATATAGAAATACCAGATACGCATCATCCCCTTCCCTCCGCCTAGCCACCACGGAGTGTCACCGGTCTCACGCCTCTCTCTCTTCTTCCGTTTTCAACCCAGAAAAACGCCAAAGGTATGGTCTTTTTTTTCTCTCAAACTTTCGCTGTAGCTCACACACAAAACATCAAAGATTAAATATTGAAAACGATAAACATGCAAGAATCAAGCGTTGAAGCTGTAAAAAACCTAACAAGATAAAATTCGTACCGTTCAAGCACGATCAACATGGACCGCTGTGAAGACGAGAGAGAACGGGGGCGACACACCGACAGTTGGGCGTGAGAGAGAACATCAGTTGTCCATGGCTGAGAACGAGGAAGAGAGAACGAAGAAGATGGAAGGAGGCGCCGCTATACCAAAACCAAACCCTAGATTCTGAATGCACAAAACGAAACCCTAACAAATGTTATTCAACCCACATGGGCCTTCGCCCAAACAAAACCCCTAAGCCCAATACACTTTCCAGTGCCACACCCCTCTTTTCCTTCATTTCTGATATTATAAATTTGTTCTTCTTCATTCTTCTTGGGCTATAACTCATAGGCCCATCATCTTTCCCGTTCAATTTTTTTTAAAATTAATATTCAAACTTTTCTTTTACTAATTAATTTCCTTTGAACCAATACTTTTCTTTTTTATTTTTCTATTCTAAAATTTTTTTGTTTTGTTAATAATAAAGAGAAATAATAAATTAAAGTTTGTTTTGATATATTTTCTTTAATATTTGCATATTTAATTAAATATAAAATAATACTATGTTTAATTAATCTTTTTATATAAGTTCCTAAAAAACATAAAACCTAATAAAAACAATAATAATACTTAAGTATTTTTTAGGTTAAAATTTTTGTTTGTTCATTTGTAAATAAATACATACATCTCATATTTCTCTGATTTTCTTTATCTTACAATTTGTTGATATTTGAATTGCACCAATTCGATTTGGTTGTGACATAATACTTGGACATTATTCTGATAAGACTCATCCCCATTTGTAAATAATTTGTACCCCCATCCCCGGATACTCTTTTGTAATAGCTTAGAATTTAATTCTCGCACTTTATGCTTTTTAAATATGCCATGATTAGAGATTAGGGTTTGTATGTGAAAATCTAAAATCAATCGCTAGATGACCTAATGCAAAGACAAATGCATGAATATGACAAACACCATTCACACTTGCACCTCTAGGGTAACCTCGCTTATTGCCTCGGAAAATACAATCATGTCCCTCGAGTATGAGACACTATAGCAAATGCCCCTTCGATAAACAAAGATCGTAGTCCCTCGATAACCCTCGATGTTGCCTTCGATAAAATGATCTCGTCCCTTACAAAATTGCTAGAGCGTCTCACAAGTTGCTTTCAATGGTTGTATACGATGACCCGCGCCTGTCCCACAAAACATCCTAACGCAAGGTTGTTCACCAAATACAATGGTGAAATAACACTGTTAAAAGGGTTAAAAACATAAGAAAATTCTTTGAGTAAAATAGGGTAGACAACTCTTAGTTACTTGATAAAAACTCCGGCAAAACATCCTAACGCAAGGTTGTTCACCAAATACAATGGTGAAATAACACTATTAAAAGGGTTAAAACATAAGAAAAATCTACGAGTAAAATAGGGTAGACAACTCTTAGTTACTTGATCAAAAATCTTGCAAAACATCCTTGCCATTTTTCAAACACACTTCACAACACAACTTCAAAAGAATTTCAAAACAACTTTCAAAACATTGGAATATCTTTTCAAAAAGACACACACCTTTGTATATATTCAAACAAGAATCATTACAAAGGTTTCCTAGACAATGCATCTTTTTCAAAACATTTTCAAAACCACACACACAAAGCACCATTTCAAACAATTGAAAAGCAAAGGCAAGTGATCTAAAAACAAGTAACTAAGAGCCCATGGAAAACCATGGATGAAAAGGGTGTTAGCACCTTCCCTTTTCATAATCTACCCCCCGAACCTAAGAAAACATCTCAAAGGTCTTTCCTGTGCTTTTTGACCTTTCCTTAGGATAAAATAAAAAGTCGGTGGAGACTCTTGCTAAACCGAACAAGTGCAAAAAACAAACGCAAAACCTCAAGTCAGTTCTCCCACCGTATCACAGAACTGGCGACTCTGCTGGGGACATTCCTAAAAGTAGGGTTACCTTAGGGTTTTAGATCACCTTTACTCGCTTACTTTGATTGCTTTGATTGCTTTACTTTTTGGGTTCCTTGTTTGGGTTTGTTTAAATCCTACACCCGGATTTGAGGACACCTTTTAGGTAAGTAGCAATAAATTGTGAGGGAACTGTGCGGGGTATACCGACATGGTTGAAGAAGTAGCTACGTTAGTGTGACATATTTGTGGGTAACGGTAGCCTTTGAGTTAATCAAAGAGAATACAGGGCCGCTGAGTGATGTCGTGAAGCACTAATGAACTCTTAGAACCTTACTTGACCATCTTGGCCTTATTAGGGGTAGTGAGATGACTGACTTTGGTGCAGTCCGAAGTTGGTAGATACTCAATACTACACTCATTGAGGATTGTTTTCTTGGAATATTTCGGTCGCCAGTAAAGTGGCTAAACTGAAACCATGAACACAGAAAATAATCCAGTGATATTGAGCTTCTTAGAATCCGGTTTCTATTTTAGGACAGGTTGAGCCAACTAACCTCAAGAGGGTACTTACCTACAAACCCCATGCAAGCCTAAATCTAAGGACTTATCTGCTTTGTGTGAATGTGATTACCTGTATATACACTTGTTTACTTTTGCATACATGTACATAACATCATAACATCATACCATAGCATTTTCAATAACCATTTCGAGGATCTCGAGGGTCTTTGATGCAGGGGTACGTTGAACCAGACATCTACCAAAGGGCAAGAGGTTTCATTTTCCTCTAAACAAACGCCGTCAAAGATCAAGTGCGACAACTTGAATGGGGGGCTATGACCCACTTGACATGGTGAGCTTGATTCTCGTGGAAAGACATCCACCAACGCAAAGTTCTCCAGTCAAATATGTTGATCAAAGTTCAACCTCTAACATTTTTCTTGTGTTTACCCCGAGAGATTCTTGGAAACATGCATCCACATATCATGCATTGTATCATGACAGGTTTTCCTTTTCAGGTTTCCTTATTCTCCTACTGTTTATTTCAGTAGAGGTGGCTCTAGAAAGGACTGTCGAAGATATCCAGGATCAAAACGCTCAACTTCAAGAAATGTTCTTGAACCTGTCCTAGGGGCAAGAAGAAGTGAAAGCTCTCCTCACAAGGGGCATGGTCCTAGGGAATTCAGGAAGTGTCAGGAATGATCAGTTGGAAGAACTACAGATTGAGCTTGCAACAATGAAGATCCAGATGATGGGACAACTGGTGGGCCAGATGGCTATCATTCAAGACCTGGCTCAAAGACAAGAAGAGCTCAGGGTTCTCGTCAACAAACTACTTTAAGATAACCAAGTGGGGCATACAGCTAGGGTTGAAGATCAAGTCATCATTCAACCTCCTTTGAGACAAGAAGACAAGGGAAAGGCTCCCCAACTTGCTTCTGGGTCACAAGCCCAGCAACAACCTCGCCAGCATCAACGGGGTAATCGGCATAAGAAAAATACGTCTGGAAGACATTTCTCTGAAACTGACATACCATCATCTCTAATACTGAAACGCTTGTTGGAGGTCAATATGCTTGCTTTAAAGGATCCTATTTGGAAGCCCAATACCTCTGCTCCTAGCTATCACCCCGACGCATTTTATGTATACCACTCCTATAGTCCTGGACATGACACCGACGATTGTTGGGCTTTGAAAAACAAGATCCAAGATTTGATTGACGGAGGAGTGCTGGAATTCATGCCGGATGGCGAGATGAAAATCTCCCTCTAAGGGTTCTCCACTTGAAATGACAAGGTCGAACTAAGAGACTTTTGTTTCATTTGAATTTTCAAGTTGTAATTTCTTTTGTTATTCAAACAATTATCTGTTGATGTCAAACTTTATTTCATTAATGCATTGCATATGTTTGTCTTGAATTCATCCATTCGTTTTCACTATTCTTGAACTATGTTTTCTACTTTCTTTATGAAATTTAACTCTTCCAAAAGCTACAAGCCTTTAGAGGGAGAATGACGAAAACAATGTCATAATCTCATACAGTATGCTTTTGGACATACCTTACTGACGATGTACAGACGTTTATTTCAAATCCTAAACACCAGAGTTATAAGGAAGATAATCCCTAGTCAACCCCTTCGAGCCAAAGGAGTAGAAGTTTTCTGTTTTAAACACAAATTGAAACTTTTGATTTAAACATGGGGCAGGGTAGTCTCTCAGTTAATTCAAAAGATGCGCATTGAAGTTGCAAACTCTCAGTTCGTAATACAATGAATGACATCAAAAACATTCCTTTGGAACCCAAAGACAGTGATGGTTCCTTATAGGCAGTCATTATCTCTCAAAAGAAAAGATCCCACTAAGCCAAAACCTATAAAGGATGCTTAAGAAAGCTGGGGCATCCCACTGACTGTAATCTCAAAAACAGGAACAGTCAGGAAAAAGTTAGGGATAATAAACTGAAATAAAGAGGTCACTACAAATCCTCAACAAACATGAAAAATGTTGCAAAAAAAATGAAATGATGGCTGCTTTCCAATAAAATTCAGCTGGTGTGAACCATCACCAAAACGTCGTTCCAAACTCGAATGGAGTTCGACGCACAATTAACTGAGTATAGGATTGAAGGACATCACGAAGAGCGGGTGGGTACAAATACACTTTGAGCCTTTATCCTTTATTTCTTAAACCGTGAAACAAGCCACGTTACGACCCTTTAAAAGTCCTAATTGAAGCATGGGTTAGTTCGAAAGCATACTGTTACAAAAGGTATCCTGACTCCTGTAAGGCTTTGCTCTAAATCTCAGTTTGAATTTGTCTTATAAAAAGTTTTATGCTAAAAACGCATTTTTCAAAACTTCGAGACAAGCATAAACTTTGCATTATTTGAATATCGTTGTTTGCACATGGTTATTTGTTTGACAGCAAAGAAATTCATACGGTGAATGTTCGGAGGAACGAAAGCTCTCTCAGTGAATAAAATCACTTCAAGTGGGATGATACTCCCGTTGTAAAAATCCCCCATCAACAAAAAGGGGACTTGGTATGGTATTGTCCAGTAAACCTGGGGCAGTCCAGCCAAGATTTCAACAAATCACTCAAGTTCAGTAAACCTAGGGCAGCCCAGTCAAGATTTCAAGAAATCTCTCAATTGCAGGTTAACCTGGGGCAAGTCTCCCTCACCATCACTTGGGGCATTTAAATGTCAATCTCATCAAAGCGTTATGTACAGTCCAAATTTCTTGGCAGTACCACAACCATTCGCTACTAGGGGCAGTGACGAATCTCTCCAAAGTCCTTCTGAAAATAAGTTCAAGCGTCCTCGAGAAGTTTATCACCTCTCTAAGAAGACAAGCAGTCATGGGTTTATTTCCCCAACATTTATCAAGGATTTATTCTCCATAATAAAATTACATTTCAAATTGATCAATCGTTAAATAATTCCTTCATCACCTGTTGGAATTCACGGTCGTTAAAAATTTCCTTCATCACCTGCTGGAAGTTACGGTCGTCATCAAAATTCCTTCATCACCTGTTGGAATCCACGGTCGTTAAAAATTTCCTTCATCACCTGCTGGAAGTTACGGTCATCATTAAAAATTCCTTCATCACCTGTTGGAATTCACGGTCGTTAAAAATTGCCTTCATCACCTGCTGGAAGTTACCGTCGTCATCAAAATTCCTTCATCACCTGTTGGAATCCACGGTCGTTAAAAATTTCCTTCATCACCTGCTGGAAGTTACGATCGTCATCAAAAATTCCTTCATCACCTGTTGGAATTCACGGTCGTTAAAAATTTCCTTCATCACCTGCTGGAAGTTACGATCGTCATCAAAAATTCCTTCATCACCTGTTGGAATTCACGGTCGTTAAAAATTTCCTTCATCACCTGTTGGAAGTTACGGTCGTCATCAAAATTCCTTCATCACCTGTTGGAATCCACGGTCGTTAAAAATTTCCTTCATCACCTGCTGGAAGTTACGATCGTCATCAAAAATTCCTTCATCACCTGTTGGAATCCACGGTCGTTAAAAATTTTCTTCATCACCTGCTGGAAGTTTCGATCGTCATCAAAAATTCCTTCATCACCTGTTGGAATCCACGGTCGTTAAAAATTTCCTTCATCACCTGCTGGAAGTTACAGTCGTCATCAAAAATTCCTTCATCACCTGTTGGAATTCACGATCGTTAAAAATTTCCTTCATCACCTACTGGAAGTTACGGTCGTCATCAAAAATTCCTTCATCACCTGTTGGAAGTTACGGTCATCATCAAAGGTTCCTTCATCACTTGTTGGAAGTTACGGTCGTCAAAGATCAAATTCTCACAAAATTCAAGTTATGAAGCCCGGATTCGACCGGATAGTATCTTGATCTCTACAGCATATTGTGAAGCTCGGATTACGACCAGATAACAGTATCAGACTACTACGAAGCCTGGATTACGACCAGATAGTGGTATCTCCTAAGAGCAAGCTGTGAAGCCTGGATTACGACCATATAGTAGCCAAGAATACTACGAAGCTTGGAGTCGACCAGATAGTGGTATATCTTTAACACAAGCCGTGAAGCCCGGATTCGACCGGATAACAGCTCAACAAGTTATTATGAAGCCTGGATTACGACCAAATAGCAATACAAGTTTCTGTGAAGCCTGGATTACGACCAGATAGCAGCCAAGAATACTACGAAGACTGGAGTCGACCAGGTAGTGGTATATCTTTAACACAAGTTATAAAGCTCGGATTCGACCGGATAATATCTTGATATCTCCAAATGCCATGAAGCCTGGATTCGACCAGTTAATGGTATGATACATCTTGAAGCCTAGAGATCAACCAGATAACAGTTAACCATTAACATAATGAAGATTCTCATCCTTGAAACCTCAAGAGATTGGTATACTCCCAAGCTCCTGATACCGTTAACAGAATGAAGATTCTCATTCTCAAAGTGGCATACGACTTGACTTCTGAACTTCCTCCAAACAGGAATAAGCCCCTCCGACAGGATAGCTACTTTTCGACAGTATGGCTATTCCCCCACAGAGTTTCCTATTCCCCAACAAAATCAAGACTCTCATTTTTTATTCTCCGGAGCTTCCTTAACTCTTAATTTGAATTTGTCAGAATTTCAAAGTCCCCTGCAGATAGAAGATTCTCGTTCTTGGCTCCTCAACACTAATTCCCCAAGAAGAATGAAGACTCTCATTCTCAATTCCTCACAGAGTTTTTTAGATATTCCCCGGCGAAGATCTCCTTAAAGCAGGAATCCCAAGTAGATTGGCATACAACCCAAACTCCTGATTTCCCCAACAGCATTCCCGAGACTTCTCATTTTCATTGATCAAAGGATTTTCAATCCCCAGCAGCAGCCAAGGGGATTTGTCAAAATCAAGGATTTATTTTCCCCGACAGCGGTCCGAGATTTTATTATCTCCGGCTATCTAGGATTTATCTTCCTCAGCAAGACAGCTACTCAACTTACATGCACATCCATTACATTCATATATCATAAACATTGATGAAGTACAGTTCATTGCATCATACATATCATGCAACATGACTTTATGTTTTATCTAACATTTTACCCTTTTCAAGATATGATTAAAAGGATATCGTTAACAATTAGTCAAATACAGTACAAATATACCCCAGACACGGAGGTCATTCTACCACTCCTTCAGACTTTAGCAATCCGATAAAGACTAGATATGCTCCAGACACGGCGGCCATTCTATCTCTCATTCAGATCCAATTATCAACTTCAAGTTCAGATATGTTCCAAACACGGATGCCATTCTGGCCTTTACACCAGCAGATTGATTCTCCCCAGTGCAGTCGCCACGGAAGTCATTCTGTCACTTATTCAGATCCTAGTTATAGTCTCAGATATACTCCAGACACGGAAGTCATTCTGCTACTCATATAGATCTCAACTCCAGTTACAGTCTCAGATATACTCCAGACACGGAAGTCATTCTGTCACTTATTCAGATCCCAGTTATAGTCTCAGATATACTCCAGACACGGAAGTCATTCTGCTACTCATACAGATCTCAACTCGAGTTACAGTCTCAGATATACTCCAGACACGGAAGTCATTCTGTCACTTATTCAGATCCCAGTTATAGTCTCAGATATACTCCAGACACAGAAGTTATTCTGCTACTCATACAGACCTCAACTTTTGAAAACAGTTTACGGATGCTTCCCAACATGGATGCTAATCTATTGCTTATTCAACTTCAAGACTTCTGAAATTAGTTTATGGATTCTCTAAACACGGATGTTAATCTATCGCTTGTTCAGATTCAACTTTTGAAAACAGTTTACGGATGTTTCCCAACATGGATATCAATCTATTGCTTATTCAGACCCCCAACCCAGAGATGTTCCAAACACTGATACTTTTCTGATACTCATTCTTTCACCTATAACATACAATTCAACAAACATTTTTGGATGGCATCTTTAAGCCCATCTCCAGCAAGATTCTGTCACATCTCCTAATGGCATCTTTAAGCCCATTCCCTCAACTATGCTTTGACGAGCGCAAATTTTTGGGCACTCTAGTGTCCAATCATTCTTTTACCTTCGAGTCGCGAATGGCAAAATTGCAAATCTAACTCTTCAGGTTCAAGAAGATTGAACAGGGGCAACTGTTGTATCCCAAAATTTGCCCTCCCGTTTTTCAAGAAATCACAACTTCAGGGTTTTCCCTGACTTTTCAAGATTGGCTCAAGAATCGGTCAAATAGGCTTTTCTTTATCAGTAAATCCAGAATTAGGGTTTCCACTGATTTTGTTAAAGTTGACTCAAGAATCGATCAGACAGATCTTTCTTTGGCAGTAATCCAGGATTAGGGTTTGCACTCGCATTTCTCAGAAGAAACTGAATCCCCAGAAATTCAGTTAACGGTTACATCATTTTTACGCTTGTTCAAGATTGCTGGTTATTTCTCAAAACCTAAATATCTGGGATAGGACTGAGACTTTTTTTGGAACCTTAAGGCATTTGCTTGATCAGTGGAGTAAAGGGTTTATGAAGTGCATGTTTGTTTAATTGTACAACGCATATGTTAATTGAAATGCCAGGCGTATTGTGATTAATGCAAGATTGCGAGACGACAAAGTTTGTTGATTATTTATTTCATCTGGATTAAAGTTATTGGGATGCATTTCCAGTTGTTTTAATTTAAGAGACTTAAATAATTAAATAGACAGTACAAGGAAAGATTGGAATATTTGACAGTAGAAAATTCTTATTTGACAAAGACTTTTTATTTATTTATTTCAAATATTGTTACAAATTTTATTCGAATATTGTAAATTTATAATTTACAGTGTTTACAATAATATTTTTTACAATAAATGAAAAGAAAATAAATCTAAAGCCTAAATCTCTTGAAATCTTTGATCTTTACTGCGTCCTCCATTATCCAACTGGTACTTACCTGCAAAAGACAGAAAAAGAAGTTAGTATAAGAATTTTCAAGCAGAAGCAGATAAATAAATCATCATTAAAACTTGTTGGCTAGAATTAGAAATGCTATGTTCATCATGTTTCATTTTCCTCACCGCAAATCACAAGAAGATTTCTCTTCTCGGTTCACAGAGAGAAAAATAAATATATAAAATTGCAAGCATACAAGTTATTTCAAAATGCAAAGATATAAGGCAGCAAGGCAAAGAAAACTGAACAACAAACTGCATTAGTCAACCAAAGGCACAAGGCTGCACACAAAAGCAAACTAAGTTGCAAAAATGTAAAACCAAGTTGCAAAGCTGTCAAAGTACACAAAGCTGTCAAAGTACACAAAGCTGTCCAAGAAAGCACAATGCAGGAAATATGGAAACAAGTACAACAATGCAGAGATTAACCAAGTTACAAGCAAGAGCTTGTCCTAGCTCTCATCATGTTCTGGCCAACAAGCTTTTTAGAAAAGATATAATAAGCAATTTAAAAATGCTTTTATGGAGAGAGAAAGAGAGAACCAGAAAAGGGTTTGCAGTTTTGGCAGGCTGTACAAGGCAGTAAGAGAACAAAAGATATAAAAGAACAAGACTGTAAACAGTCCAGCAGAAGGAGGAGGAGATATAGAGCAAAAACTGCAAGCTTAAGAAACACACAGCCTGCCTTACCAACAACATAAAAAAATATCACACAAGCCTGCCTTCAACAAGCAAACCTGTAGCCTGCATAACTGCAACTCCAGCCTGCATAAAGGCCTCCAACTGAAGCCTGTTTCCAACAACACCAAAACACCAGAAGCAAAACTGCCTCCAAGCTCAATCTGCAAAACTCAAACTATAAAACAAGCACAACAAATCACACAAGCCTGCCTTCAACAAGCAAACCTGTAGCCTGCCTAAAGCTTACCAAAAAAACCTGCTTCCTTAAATCGAGTGGGGGATCTCATGCCTCCTTCTTCGGGATTACTCCCTCAAAGTTAACATGACTGTACCGCCCGTCCTATTCCTTAAGTGTAACTTAATCCGGGTATAGGATCCGTCCTTTGCAAAAAACCCAAACAACCCCAATTTAAACACATAATCAAACAAATCAAATAATAATAAAACAGATAAGATAAATTAGGCTTAACCCACTTAGGGATGGACCAGCAAGAGGTCAATCTTTCCCCAGCAGAGTCGCCAATTCTGTAGCGATAAAAAATGTAGCGGGGTAAATCGGAGATCGAATTATTGATTAATTCGTCTCACAAAAGCAAGAGTCGCCACCGCGCTTTATTATTTCCAAGGGAAAAGGGAAAAGAGCGAAATAAAACCCTAAAGTATGCAATGTAAAATAATACTTTTAAAAGTAATGAAAATACAAGGCGTTTTTGAAAAGAGATCTATGGTTCGGGGGTTGGTTATACAGTGGGAATGTATTAGCACCCAATGTATCTATAGTACTCTATAGGAACCTTTTGAAATATCTGTTTATTAAAATGTTTGTTTGATTAAAAAATAAATTGTTTTGGCCGAAAAGGGGTACGGACGGGTTTTTTGAAGGTACGACGACCTAATGTCGAAGTTTTGGCTTAAAAGGTATAAGTTTTGAAAAGATTGAATATTTTGGGAAAAATTGTCTTAAGTTTTAATGAAATGAAAATATTCGCGTGATTGGACTTGAGGACATGAAGTCAACAAATTTAATCATTTTTTCTCTTGGATTTAGACATAAACGGAATAAACAAGTAAATACTGAATAATCAAACAAGAAATTAGATAGATGATGATTAAGTTATATATAACTACAACAATGATTAAATAAACAGATTAAATGGCGTGAACATGCATTTTTTATATTTTTATCTAATAGGTATAACGCAAGAGAATTAATTAAGAAAAATAAAATGTTTTTTAAAGCTTTTATTTTTATATGTTTCTATTTTTATATGTTTTTTTTAATATTAATATAAAGTATTATTTTGAGAATTATTAAATAACTCTAAACTAAATTAAAACTTTAAAAGTTATTAACTTAAATCTAATTAAAAAGAAAACTAATCAATTATTAAATTAATCTTAAAGTTAAACTTAATAGAAATGGTCAAATTATTTAAAATTGTTTTAATTAAATGACACCTCTATTTGATTAATTCTAATTAACTAAATTGATAAAAAACTCTAAAAGAAAAGGCTAAAGAAAAACAAATAAAAAAAGGGGGTATTAAGAAATAAAGGGGTAGATAGACAAATGTATGGGCCAAAGGGGTTCTAAGGGGGCCCAAACAGAAACAAGCAGAAAAGGGGGGGGGGGGGGGGGGGGGGGGGGCTTTATGGAATTCGTTGGGCTCTAGGCAGGAAATGGGTAAGGTCCAAACATACTTCAGAATTTGTTTAGGGTTAAACATTGTCTTAGTTTAGGGAAAAAAGGTTAAGGTTTTGCGCCGTTCGTTCATTGTTCACACGTTCTTCTTCGTTGCTCTCCTTCTCGTGCCCGCTTCTGAATTCTCCCTTTGTCCATGGCCACCGGTATCTCAATCTTCCTCTTCCCTCCAATGAAAAGCTAGGGTGACCGATTCAAGGTAATCTTTCATTTTTATTTCATTAGGTTTTTTGGTTACTGCATGTTATGATCTTTCATCCATTTTCGATTCTGATTTCCTATTGCTATGGTTATTTGAGGTACATGAAAGAAAAGAAGGATAAACATTACCTTTGGAGACAGAGGAGGAAGGTTAGGGGTGCTGTGGCGGCCAAGCTGCGAGGTAGACAGTGACGACGCGCTTGGAGACCCTGGTTTGTGGTTCTTATTCTTTTTTTAGGGTTTTATGATGACAGCTTGAAAACCCTTTGTGCAATTTCTTTCCTCTTCTTCTGTTGACCTTGACTTTGCCTCTTTTCTTCTTCTTCTGTTGGCTTGATGCTTGACTGTTGCCTTCGAATAATTTTCCTCTCTTCTTCTTTACTGTGCTTCAGTTGCTTTTTAATGGCCTATGATGAATATTTCTGAGGCCTTTTTCTGTATGCTTGAATATGCCATCGTTGGAATATTTGTTTTGACTGGCTTTCCTTCTTCTTCCTTTTGCTTTGCTTCTGTATGCTTGGGTTTGGTTGCCTTGGTATAAGTTTAGGCCTTACTTGAAATGGTTTGACAATATGCTTGGGTTTGGTTGCCTTGGTATAAGTTTAGGCCTTACTTGAAATGGTTTGACAGTATGCTTGGGTTTACTGGTTAGGCTTTGAAATGGTTATGGTTTCAGGTTTGTGGCCTTGAGGGCTTAAGGCCTTCTACAGGTTTCCACAGGTTATGGTTTGAAAGGCTATATTGGTTGTTGTTTTGGTGAGGCTATACTGGTTTATGCAGGTTGATGGAAACAGGTTGAACTGGTTTTATGGTTTAGGCCATATTGGTTTATGTTACTATGGCTTTGGCTTTGAAATGGATTGACAGTAGTTTAAATTTTTGGTGATGGCTTTTACTGGTTTCGGTTCAGGCTTGGCCTGGTTTTTGGTTTGTGGCCTTGAGACAAAGGTTTGTTGACAGGGGATTGTTTATTAGGTGAGGCTTTTACTGGTTTATGCAGGTTTGGAATGGTTTTTGGTTTTGACATGGTTTTGACATGGTTTTGAATGCAGGTTGTATGTATGTTTTGTTTATGTTGCAGTTTTAGTTCTTTGAACTCAGTTTTGGTTCTTTAGGCTTCCAAACGGTTATGAACTCTCTCTTTTTGAAGGGTTTGTTGTGTTATAACAGTTGCTGGCTTCCCATTCTTGAGGGCTCATGTTTTGAATATTTTAACCATTTTCCTTTGATGCCTCTGCACATTACTGCTCCATTCAGTTTGTCCATATTCTTTTTCCATGCTTTCCTTTTCTTATTGTATTGCTGCTGTTCTGTTTGTATCCTTTTCTGCCTAAGCCAAAACCTGTAAAAACCACACTCTTTCTCTCTTCTCTCTCCTTAGTACAGTTTGACATTAAAAAAGTGATGTTATGTACTTGGTTCTGAAAAAGCATAAGCTGGAAAATGATGAGAAATAGAAATATTTTTGCTTGCATATTTGGTTTTAAAACTGCCCATGTTCTCTTTGTCATCTCTATTGTACAGTATGGGAGTCTTATGTTTTTTTGACTTCTTCCCACATGACAGTTAGTTTACGTTGGACTTTGGCTTGCAATGTAACTTGAATATGCATATGCTGGTTTGCTTTTGAAATATGCAGTGGATTTTGAAAATGTGCAATTGATTTTGGATTATGCAGTTTACAATAAAATGTGCAATTTTGACAAAAGTGAATTTGTGCATATTTTAACTTGTGCATTCATATTTATCAAAAAAAATTCATCCCTTTTTGTGAACCGGGAGAAATCCCGTGATTTGCAAAGAGGGTAAAAAACTGATTCCAGCCGCTTGCTTTTAATGATGAACGCTAAACTAATTTTCTTCTTTTAATTATATATTCATTTCTGACTTTTTTTCTTTTAATTTTTGCAGGTAAAATCAAATGAGCAATCAAAGAAGTATTGGATAGAAGATGAAGATTTAGAACTTAGAAAAAATTAAAATAGTTTTTATTTTACTTTAAGCCTTTTATGTAATTGTCATTGTAAATACTTTGTACATAATACAGTATTTAAACAACAATTGTAATAATTAGAATAAAGATGAATAAAATTCTATTATTTTACCAGTTAATTCTTTTCTTCTTTCCAATTATTTATTTTATCATTTATAATTCTTTAAATTATGTAATAACTGAAAATCAATTCCAATTATTTAAATTTAGAATGATAAATAATTAAATAAACATCATTGATCAATTAATTTCTCTTCAATTATCTACTTCATTATTTATAATTCTTCTAAATTATAATAACTGAAAAATAAAATTTCAACTATTTAAACTTAGAATAATAAATAATTAAATAAACATTGTTTGATCAATTAATAAACTTCTTTTCAAATATTTACTTTATTATTTATAAATCTTTAAATTATATAATAACTGAAAATAAATTCCAATTATTTAAATTTAAGATAATAAATAATTAATAAACATTGTCTGATCAATTAATAAACTTAGCGTTCAAAAATAAACAGCTCTCGACTTGAAAAAGTTATGAATTTAAAATCCGCTTTGAAAATTGATAAAAATAGGTCAAAACACTTGCAATGTAATGATGCAGATGGGAGATGGTATCTTAGGTCAAAATTTGGGTTACAACAGCTGCCCCTATTTAAGTTTCTTCTATCCAGAGATATGAAGATTAAAATCTTCGTCTCGACGAGATTGAAGGTACTTAAATACATAATACGCAAATTTCTGCCCTAAGATACCGCCATTATGTTTGATATGAATGTAGTGATTGAATTCACAGAGAAAGATATTGTATGAAACAAGACAATGCTGGAGAAATCAAACACCAACAAAACACAGAGACATGGATTATACACTAATGGGGAAACGAGCTATCGACTTCAAATGACAGACTCTTAACGGCGAATAAAATTGAGGGAATACGGACTCTGACCCTAACAAAGAAGGTATCTTGCATAGGCCATAAAACAGATTATTGACCCAAAAAACATCGGCGAGCTCACAACTCAAGGTCAAAGATAGACAGAGAGTATCAAATTTGCTGGCGACGGATTACCGACTTCTGAAGATAAAGATTCATAACAAACTTCTCTGCGAGATTTCCCGAGATATAACAATTAATGCTGAGATATAATATGGTTGTAGATACACAAGCTGCTCAAATAAAGAAGCTATCACTTGCTGTCTTCCCAAAAATATTATGACATACAAGCTGCTCAAATAAAGAGACTGCCACTTACTGTCGTCCAGGGATGTCAATAACATACAAGCTGCTCAAATAAAGAAGCCGCCACTTGGTGTTTTCCAAAAAAATACCAATAACATACAAGCTGCTCAAATAAAGAAGCTGCCGCTTGCTGTATTCCAGAAAAATAATAACGTACAAGTTGCTCAAATAAAGAGACCGCCGCTTGCCGTTTTCCAAAAAATAATAACGCACAAGTTGCTCAAATAAAGAGACCGCCGCTTGCCGTTTTCCAAAATAATAATAACGTACAAGTTGCTCATGAAGAGACCGCCGCTTGCCGTTTTCCAAAAAATAATAACGTACAAGTTGCTCATGAAGAGACCGCCGCTTGTCGTTTTCCAAAATAATAATAACGTACAAGTTTCTCATGAAGAGACCGCCGCTTGTCGTTTTCCAACGATGTCTATAACGTACAAGTTGCTCATGAAGAGACCGCCGCTTGTCGTTTTCCAAAAAAATAATAACGTACAAGTTTCTCGTGAAGAGCTGCCGCTTGTCGTTTTCCAACGATGTCTATAACGTACAAGTTGCTCATGAAGAGACCGCCGCTTGTTGTTTTCCAACGATGTCTATAACGTACAAGTTGCTCATGAAGAGACCGCCGCTTGTCGTTTTCCAACGATGTCTATAACGTACAAGTTGCTCATGAAGAGACCGCCTCTTGTCGTTTTCCAAAAATATAATAACGTACAAGTTTCTCGTGAAGATCTGCCGCTTGTCGTTTTCCGAAGAATAACTCAGAAGGAAATTGCGATGACACTGGCAGAGAATAAAATCTTCATCAAAGAGAAACATGAATCAATCCTTCCCGAGGAGATCACATACTTAAAGGTGCAAAATAAATGCACCATTCATCTAGGTCGCGACCTCACTGGGGAAAATCATGAGATAGCCTATGCAAGAGACAACAACTTCATCCAGGAATAAACTAAAGGGAAAACAGTCAAACAAAACTCCACCCAATGAGAAAGTAACTTGATTGGGGGATTCATCCCATCCATAAATGGACAAGGTAAGCTAAATCAAAAATCATCCACGAGGATTAGCTCAGTTGGGGAATTTAGAAAGGAAGCACATTTTCTGCCTAAGCTAACCTTCTACTTGGAAAGAACATGTACCTTGTATTAAAAACAAAGTATACAACCCAAAATCAACGGCAAATGTGAATATGCATACTGATGTAAGTGTAAATGAGTAAATGAATTTTATGCTGACAAAACGAATAGATGGAATGACTTGAAGATAATAAGATGTTACGACATAATAGATACTCGGCCAATCTTAAAAAGTCGGAAAATAACTGGAACTGGAACCCCAAAGCAACGTCGGAGCGTAACACGCCACAAGGCTCAAGTCTTCTGAGGAGAAAAGTATTCAAATCCAATCTTCTAATACCAATAGACCACTGGCATGAGACAAAGCGTACCACACTTCAGAAATCACCCAAATAAAGGTAGCCAAAACAACGCTTAACTGGAACAACTGGGGAGTCACCAAACTTAGCACCACGAGAAACGCAAGTTTACACAACCAACACCTCATGACGATTTTGAAACGAAACATGTTCATCACACAAGGATAAATTACTGTATTGTTTTGCATTTCATGGCTTGACCATCCTTGGAACAATTGTTAATATTCCTTTCATTATTCACGACACATTTTTTTTAAAAATAAGAATACTTTAAATAACTTTGTTTCAAATATTTCCGTAAAATTAAAATTTTGCCCACAAAAGGTAAATGCTCAAATTTCATTAATAAGATGATAGTTCGCTAAAAACGCGACTCCAACGGTTTACAAAAGTTCGGGAAATAGTACATGAAAGAAAGGGTTACACAAAAACAATGATCACTATTCTCCCTAACAACTTTGAATTCCAAAATGTGCTCAAATGCCAAGACTGGTCTGACCAAAAGCCTGCCTAAGCCGCCTCTTCGGGTTTTCAACTTAGCAAACTGTCAACTCAAACCTAAGCGAAATACTTCTTGACTGCATCGGCGTTCATGGGGCGCGGGAGCTCTTCACCGTCCATATTGGTGAGAATCAAAGCACCTCCAGAGAAAACTTTCTTAACGACATACGGTCCTTCATAATTCGGAGCCCATTTGCCCCTAGAATCAGGTGGGAAAGATAATATCTTCTTGAGCACAAGGTCACCTTCTCTGAACTCGCGTGGTCGAACCTTCTTATCAAAAGCCTTCTTCATTCTCTGCTGATACAATTGACCGTGACACAAAGCTGTCAATCTCTTCTCTTCAATTAAATTCAACTGATCATATCTACTTTGACACCATTCAGCCTCAGAAAGTTTAGCTTCCATCAACACTCTCATAGACGGAATCTCAACCTCCACGGGGAGTACTGCTTCCATACCATAAACTAGGGAAAATGGGGTTGCGCCTGTTGAAGTGCGAACTGAAGTACGGTATCCATGTAAAGCAAACGGAAGCATTTCATGCCAATCTTTATAAGTTACCACCATCTTCTGGACAATCTTTTTGATATTCTTGTTAGCAGCTTCAACAGCCCCATTCATCTTCGGTCTGTAAGGAGAAGAATTATGATGTTCGATCTTGAACTCTTCACAAAGCTCTTTCATCATCTTGTTATTCAAATTCGAACCATTATCAGTGATGATCTTGCTCGGGATGCCGTATCGACAAATGATCTGATTCTTGATAAATCTGACTACCACCTGTCTGGTTACATTAGCATAAGATGCTGCTTCCACCCATTTAGTAAAATAATCGATCGCTACCAAGATGAAACGATGACCATTTGAAGCTTTGGGTTCAATCATTCCAATCATATCAATGCCCCACATAGAGAAAGGCCAAGGTGAAGATATAACGTTGAGGAGGGTCGGTGGCACATGTATCTTGTCCGCATAAATCTGGCATTTATGACATTTCTTCACATATTTGCAGCAATCAGATTCCATTGTCATCCAATAGTAACCAGCTCTCAATATCTTTCTAGCCATTGCATGTCCGTTGGCATGAGTGCCAAAAGATCCTTCATGTACTTCTTGCATCAGCATGTCTGCTTCGCGTCTGTCTACACATCTGAGCAAGACCATGTCGTAATTTCTCTTATACAAAACTTCTTCATTGAGGAAGAAACTACTTGCTAATCTTCTCAACGTCTTCCTATCTTTATTGGATGCCCCAGGCGGGTACTCTTGAGTTTGAAGAACACGTTTAATGTCGTAGAACCACGGTTTGTCGTCGGTGACCTCTTCTACTGAGAACACATGAGCAGGTCTATCAAGGCGCATAACTCGGATTGTAGGCACATTGTTCCAACCATTCACTTGGAACATTTAAGACAAAGTAGCTAAAGCATCAGCCATTTGATTCTCATCTCTAGGGATATGATGTAATTCCACTTTGTTGAAGAAAGTTAACAATCTTCTAGCATAGTCTCTGTAAGGGATCAAACTAGGATGACGAGTCTCCCATTCTCCTTTGATTTGATTAATTACCAATGCCAAATCTCCGTAAATATCAATAATCTTAATCCTTAGATCCACTGCTTCTTCGAGACCCATAATACATGCCTCATATTCAGCCATGTTGTTCGTGCAGTCAAACTTCAATCTCGCCGTGAATGGGATATGAGTACCTCGGGGAGTGACGATGATTGCCCCAATTCCATTTCCATAAGAATTCACAGCTCCGTCAAATATTAAACCCCAATGGGATTCGAGATCAGGTCCTTCTTCAGGTAACGGCTCTTCATAATCTTTAGCTTTCAAGTACATAACATCTTCATCCGAGAAATCAAATTTGATGGATTGATAATCGTCAATTGGTTGGTGAGTCAAATGGTCGGCTAAAATACTCCCTTTGATTGCCTTCTGAGTGTGATACTCAATGTCATATTCGGATAACAACATCTGCCAACGGGCTATTCTTCCAGATAAGGCGGGATTCTCAAAGATATACTTGATCGGATCCATTTTGGAGATCAACCAAGTGGTGTGGTTAATCATATACTGGCGCAGACAGCAAGCAGCCCAAGCTAAAGCACAACAGGTTTTCTCAAGCAATGAGTATCGAGACTCACAGTCTGTGAATTTCTTACTCAGATAATATAAGGCATATTCCTTTCTTCCAGTCTCATCTTGTTGACCAAGCACACATCCCATGGAATCTTCCAATATAGTCAGGTACATAATCAAAGGTCTTCCTTCCACCGGAGGAATCAAAATGGGAGGTTCAAGCAAATATTCTTTGATGCTATCAAAAGCTCTCTGACAATCTTCTGTCCACACACATCCTTGGTTCTTTCGGAGAAGCTTGAAAATCGGCCCACAGGTAGCAGTCATATGAGATATAAATCTAGAAATATAGTTCAGTCTCCCAAGGAATCCTCTTACTTGTTTTTCCTTCTTGGGTGCGGGCATTTCCCGAATAGCTTTGACTTTATCAGGATCTACCTCAATACCTTTCTGACTGACAATGAAACCCATAAGTCTCCCAGAACGAACACCAAAAGTGCATTTGTTGGGATTCAGACGGAGTTTATACTTTCTCAAACGCTAGAATAACTTCAATAAATGTTCCAAATGATCTTCTTCAGTCTGTGATTTGGCAATCATGTCATCTACATACACTTCTATCTCTTTATGCATCATGTCATGGAATAAAGCAGTCATGGCCCTTTGGTATGTTGCACCAGCATTCCTCAGACCAAACGGCATAACCCGATAACAAAATGTTCCCCAAGGTGTAATGAAAGCTGTCTTATCCATATCTTCTGGTGCCATCTTGATTTGATTGTAACCAGAGAAACCATCCATGAAAGAAAAGACTTTGAACTTTGCGGTACTGTCGACCAATACGTCAATGTGCGGTAATGGGAAGTCATCCTTTGGGCTAGCTCTATTCAGATCTCTATAGTCTACACACATCCGAACTTTGCCATCTTTCTTAGCAACAGGCACTATATTGGCTAACCACTGAGGATAGACCGATGTAACAAGGAAACCTGCATTAATCTGTTTTTGAACTTCTCCTTTGATCTTGTCAGCCATGTCGAGACGAGTCCTTCTCAACTTCTGCTTAATCGGCGGACATTCAGGTCTCAACGGTAAACGATGCTCCACAATATTGTTGTCCAAACCTGGCATATCTTGGTAGGACCAAGCAAACACATCAACATACTCTTTGAGAAGCTCCAACATTTTCTCTTTGACCTCTGGGATAAGCAATGCTCCGACCTTGACTTCCTTTTTATCTTCTTCATCACCCAAATTGATCATCTCTATAGGTTCTTCAAACGGCTGAATAGTCTTTTCATCGTGCTCAAGCAAACGGGAAATTTCATCAGGAATCTCTTCACTATCCTCTTCTTCGGCTCTGAACACAGGGAATTCAAAGTTGGGAGAGGGCATAGGATCATTGTTTTCAATGGTTAAGTCATGGATTAATCTGCACATATGATTATGCTTTATTTTAGAAATCGATTAATATGAACGTTGTACAAATGAAACAAAATATTATTATATTTTCCTATTACTACCAATTAATTTTCATTATTATTTCCTAGAAAAAGTGAAAAATAAAACAGTAGTGGACAAAATAATATTTTTATTCATGACGGGAAATACTTGAAACAAAGAGCCCAGACATTTCTCTTTTGCCTTGGGCAGAACAAAAGGATATATTTTCAACATAGCCCGACACAAATACTTTTCGCCTTGGGCAGAGCGAAATTTTTTTTTTCAAAAATAAAACAAAACATTACTCAGAAATGTGCATCACAACAGGAACATCAACAACAATCCAGTTTTGGCAAGCCACTCCATGCGTTACAAAATCAGGTAAATCCTCTTCAGAATCGTCTCCTATTATAGCATCAACTTCAGGAGGAGTCGGATGGATAAAACCTGCGCTTCGGAAAACCTCTTGAATCGGACGAGTAACTACTTCTTGCTTGACTCTTGCAGACACGGGATGAAAACCAAGACCTTCTCCAGACTTGTTCTTAGGCAAAGTCAACACCTGGCCCCAACCTTCAGCCGAACCACTTTCAACCACTCGTCGCGCATCCTCAAAAGAAGAAATAGATGTCCCTTGCTTCTTCACTTCATTATTAGCAACAGATAGAGCTTGGAATTGGGTTCCAACATCCTCATCAGCATCAATAAAAGAGAAAGATGACAAATGGCTTACCACCATAGCCTGCTCTCCACCAATCATTACCAGCTTTCCATGCCTTACAAACTTCAATCTTTGATGGAGCGTGGAAGTGACTGCCCCTGCATCATGGATCCATGGACGACCCAATAAGCAACTGTAGGCGGCACGAATATCCATTACTTGAAAAGTGATCTGAAAAGTATGAGGACCAATTACTATAGGAAGATCTACTTCACCAATGACAGTCTTCCTAGAACCATCAAACGCTTTGACAATTACCCCACTAGGTCTCATGGGAGCACCTTGATATGAGAGTCGAGATAATGTAGTTTTAGGCATTACATTCAATGACGAACCTGTATCTACCAACACGCTTGATAAAGTATCATTTCCACAACTTATTGAGATATGCAAAGCCATATTATGGTTCCTTCCCTCATCCGGAAGCTCTTCATCACTGAAACCAAGATTGTTACACGAAGTAATATTTCCCACAATTCCATCAAATTGGTCAACCGTCACATCATGATCCACGAATGCCTGGTCCAAGACCTTCATCAAAGCTTCTCTATGGGCACCAGAATCTCTCAGTAAAGCAAGTTAAGAAATCTTGGAAGGAGTTTGCAAAAGTTGGTCCACAATCTTATATTCACTTCTCTTGATAAGCTTCAGAATTTCATCATCCTCAGGATGTGGGATAGGTTCATTGGATCGGCCTATCTCAACCCTTGGTTCAACATTTCTCGCTGGAATTTCTGCCGGTACGGGCCTCCTGACTTGAACTTCTGGTCTCTTCAAAGGCACTGCTGCGAAGACACGTCCACTTCTCGTAACTCTACTCACATCAGCGATGTTAACAAAAGATGGCCTTGTTGGTATAGGGACTTCTACCCCATTCTCAATCATTGTGGCATTATACTTATACGGTATAGCTTGGTCTGAGTTATAAGGCACAGGGCCAGGTGGATAAATGATCAAAGGAGCAACAGGTGTAGTCTGACTGTCGTAAACGATCTCTACTGATTCAGGCAAATTGAATTGTGGTATTATAACATTCACTTCATCCTCCGGATCTCTGTCATATGTAATAGTGATAACCCTCTGGTCTAACAACTTTTGAATATCCTCCTTCACAATAGGGCAATCAACCTCTCTTGAACAAAATTCACAAACATCATAATCATGCTGATTCCTAACAAAGGCAAGTCTTCTTAAGCTCTGATGTAACCTGATCAACGACTCTCTTATGTGTTCAACTTGAAAAACTCGAAACTTTCCCGGACAACCTTCCACCATATTCACTGATGCTGCCCCATGTCGAGGCAAAGGATTATCTCTAACATTTGGGTTAACATCCTTGAAAGACAAGATACCATTCTTAATCAACCTCTTCACGTCCGCCTTTAGAGCAAAACAATTTTCAAGGTTGTGCCCCGGCGACCCTTGATGGTATTCACAAAACTGATCCGCCTTGTACCACGGAGAAGTACTATTTGGTGCGACAGGAGGAGGCTTCATCGTTATGAGGTTCTTTCTGATAAGAGCAGGGAACAATTCAGTATAAGTCATAGGAATGGCATCGAATTGCGGTTTTCTTGGTGAACGGTTCTGGTTGTTGAATGGATAAGCCTGTTGTCGAGGCTGCTGCTGAAATGGCTGTAGTTGAGTTGGTGGGGTTTGATGAGCTGAGGTCATCAAAGCTGGGCGGACAGCCGGAGTGACTGCCGCAACGTGTGAGTAACCTCTCCTCGGTCTCCCTGGGAAGATTGCGCTGACATCCTGCTCTTTTCTTTTTGGGAAAACACTTCCAAACTTCTTAGTACTGCTAGACGGACTTCCTTCTTTAACCAAACGCCCTTCACGAATCCCTTCCTCCAACCGCATGCCCATGCTTACCATTTCGGTGAAGTCACTGGGTGCGCTGGCGATCATTCTTTCATAGTAAAAGGAACCTAAAGTCTTCAAGAATATATTCGTCATCTCTTTCTCCTCAAGAGGAGGATAGATTTGAGCAGCAATTTTACGCCACCTCTGGGCGTATTCCTTAAAAGATTCTCTGTCTCTCTGGGACATCACCCGGAGTTGATCCCTGTCCGGCGCCATGTCAACGTTGTACTTATACTGGTGGACAAAATCTTCGCTAAGATCGTTGAAGTTGCGGATCCAAATGCTGTCTAAACCCATATACCACTTTAGAGCGGCACCCGTCAAACTGTCTTGAAAATAGTGAATCAACAAGTCATGATCATCAGAATATGTAGATATCTTTCTCACGTACATAGTCAAGTGACTCCGAGGACACGAATCACCCTTATATCTTTCAAAGTCTGGCACTTTGAATTTTGCTGGAATCTTGACATTCGGAACTAAACACAGGTCATGAGTGTTCTTTCCAAACAAATCCTTCCCCTTTAACGCTCTGAGCTCCCTCTGCATTTCTTGGAATTGGTCTTGAAATTCTTCCATTCTATCATAAAGACCCAAACTTTCAGCAGGCTCGGCAGGATAAGTAGGTTCATTCAAGTATGGCACAGAGTGAACCACAGGAGCGACAGTTGTCATTATCGGTTGCAGGAAAGGTGTCACAGACGGGATTACCGGCGGCATGGCAATTGTCTTTGATTGAGGAAGAGACAAAGTAGGTTGAAACAAAGGCTGTACGACAGGCTGATACCCCTCTGGCACAAAGTTGTAAGGCATTCCCCACGGAAAACCTTTTGGCATCTGATGTTGAAGCGGAGAGTTGATTTGAGTCACAGATGTTGGAACGGTGACAATCTCAGAAACCACGGTAGTTGAAGTCTGAATCTCAACAACTGTAGTCGATGGATGATTCTGAGCAGCCATTAAACTTTCCACTAGCGCAGTTAACTTTTCCATACCGACACGAAGGGTAGCGACCTCCTCACGAAGCTCGTGGTTTTCCTGTTCCAGATCTTCCATCTTCCTCTGACGATTGGCTCGAGTATCGTATCGATGAGACAGCTTGACAACCTTTGGAGTGGAAAAAGAAACAAGGATAAGACTCTAGAAAACATGTGAAGTGGAATGTTGGATGATGCATGATATGTGATGCAAAAGATATTTCATTTTGATAATTTTTTTCAAGGAACTTCAATAATTTTTCACACATCAATGGTAAAAGAGTTTGGAACAACAAAAACTCACTTCATTAATCAAAAAGCGATAAATTACAACTTACAACTTTGGAACAACAAAACAATAAATTACAATTTTGGGATAACAACCCAATAATAAAAACGGTAAACTACAACTTTGGAACATGAAGCCCATAATAAAAGCAGTAAATTACAACTTTGGAACATGAAGCCCATAGAAAAAGCAGTAAATTACAACTTTGGAACATGAAGCCCTTTTACAGAGTTTTACAAAATGACACCAGTAAAATAAAACTAAGAACTAAAGATCACTCAGAACCATCAAATGAAGGACCAAATGCCAACTGTAACCAGAGCTTCCTGATCTTCTCTTCGTAAAAGTCTTCCATCTCTTTCTTCTCAGCTACCAGTCGATCAACGATTTCCTTTTGTGGATTGGGAACAAGAGCAACGCTTACCGAACCTTCCTTTTTTCTCTTCCTTTCACTAGCATACTTCTTCAGTAAAGCATCCTTTTGACGAAGTTTCTCATCATGATCAATGAACCAGCCGTCTTGAATAAATAGCAAATCCTCATTTTCCTTTAGTTGTCGAGTCAGGACCCGATTCTCATATTCAGACATATTATACTTTTCTTTCCAAGCATCTCTCTCGGACTTCATCCTAGCCAGATTTCCTTGGTATTCTCCCATAATCTCGATAGGGATATCAACAGATGACGATGCAACAGTAGGGAATAAAGGTTTCTCAGGTTTATAGGGCATCTTGAGAGCACAAGCTCTAGCACGGACCCATTGTAGGTAAGGCTCCAAAGAAATGGCACCCCTATGTCCTAACATGTCTCTCCCTTTCCTATGGATGTGGCGCCAAGCTCCTTCGATCTCCCTCTTAGCTGCCTGGTGATCTTGTCCTTCTTGTAGAAAGAAACCACTCACATGGATGTTGTTCGGCTTGTCCCTCATCGGGTATCCAAACTGACGGCGCGCGAGAACATGGTTATAATTAATTCCACCTTTCGTACCAAGAAGAGGCACGTTAGGAAAAGCACCACAGCTATCGATGATCTTCACGTCATAGTAAACTCGATTATACCAATCAATGTCGAAATGAGTGAGAGCCATAATTTTTGGCGCCCATCGCGGCTCCTTCTCGAGATCCCAGAAAACATCAGACCTAGGTAGATGAGAAACATACCACTGATACAACAACGGTGCACAACAAATAATCATCCCTCCTTGATAAGAGTTTCGAAGATGGATGGAGTAGTAGGTATCTCCTAGCAGCGTAGGGACCGGATTTCCAATCAAGAAAATTCTGATGGCGTTGATATCCACAAACTTATCAACGTTAGGGAACAAGAATAGACCATAAGCGAGTAAAGCAAAGACGTCTTCGAAGGCCATAGTGTTTTTTATCTCAGCGAAATGACGAGCTTTCCTCAACAAAAACTGCACAGACAAACCTCGGATTCCCCCTTTTGTAGTCACGTTCTCCTCTATCTCTGACTTCTTCAAGTGGGTGATGGTCGCTATCTCGTGAGATTTGGGTTCCTCTTCTAAGCCAGAAAAAGGAACACAGTCGGTGATCGGCAAACCAAGTATGTAGGAGTACTCTTCTAAGGTGGGCATTAACTGGTAATCTGGAAAGGTGAAGCATCGGTACAAAGGATCGTAGAATTGGACCAACGTATTAAGGATGCCTTCTTTCATATTGCACTTCATGAGAGGTATAATGGACCCATACTTTTTCTGAAAATTCGTCGGGTTCTTGATCTTAGGAATTAAACTCTTCAGTTCTTCAATCTCGGGCTCCTTAAAACTAAAACTTCGAGTGTTTCTCCTTCCAAATTCCATAATAATAGTACCTGAGATGTCTGCAAAAATCATTCCTAAGTTCCTTGAAAAAACAAATTTTTTACAAAAATGTTGATGAATGCATGAATGAATGGTAATGCAACAGTTACACACAAGTTCACAAACATGGGGTTCAAAGGTTCAACGTTTCGGCATGGAGTCAAAGGGTAAAGCCCACCCCAAGGTATGTACTAACGGTTCAATCACACATGTAAGACAAGGTTCTAAAAGTTCCCAGAGTCTACATTCCTCCTTCGGATATTACCAACGTCTTGATTACTCAATAATTAGCAATATTCTCAAGAGAAACTCATCCGAGCGTAGCATCGCGTAACAACTACTTCCGAATTACTCCGTTATAGTCTCCGCACTACACCTAAAAGGCCAAGATGGGTTAGTGTTCTACGGTTCTCAATTTCTCTGGCTCCTAGGTCGAAAATAATAATGTCTTCCCGATTACTCGGTAAACAAATACTAAGTTCAAGAGGGCCTTCCATCGAGTGGGGGATCTCATGCCTCCTTCTTCGGGATTACTCCCTCAAAGTTAACATGACTGTACCGCCCGTCCTATTCCTTAAGTGTAACTTAATCCGGGTATAGGATTCGTCCTTTGCAAAAAACCCAAACAACCCCAATTTAAACACATAATCAAACAAATCAAATAATAATAAAACAGATAAGACAAATTAGGCTTAACCCACTTAGGGATGGACCAGCAAGAGGTCAATCTTTCCCCAGCAGAGTCGCCAATTCTGTAGCGATAAAAAATGTAGCGGGGTAAATCGGAGATCGAATTATTGATTAATTCGTCTCACAAAAGCAAGAGTCGCCACCGCGCTTTATTATTTCCAAGGGAAAAGGGAAAAGAGCGAAATAAAACCCTAAAGTATGCAATGTAAAATAATACTTTTAAAAGTAATGAAAATACAAGGCGTTTTTGAAAAGAGATCTATGGTTCGGGGGTTGGTTATACAGTGGGAATGTATTAGCACCCAATGTATCTATAGTACTCTATAGGAACCTTTTGAAATATCTGTTTATTAAAATGTTTGTTTGATTAAAAAATAAATTGTTTTGGCCGAAAAGGGGTACGGACGGGTTTTTTGAAGGTACGACGACCTAATGTCGAAGTTTTGGCTTAAAAGGTATAAGTTTTGAAAAGATTGAATATTTTGGGAAAAATTGTCTTAAGTTTTAATGAAATGAAAATATTCGCGTGATTGGACTTGAGGACATGAAGTCAACAAATTTAATCATTTTTTCTCTTGGATTTAGACATAAACGGAATAAACAAGTAAATACTGAATAATCAAACAGGAAATTAGATAGATGATGATTAAGTTATATATAACTACAACAATGATTAAATAAACAGATTAAATGGCGTGAACATGCATTTTTTATATTTTTATCTAATAGGTATAACGCAAGAGAATTAATTAAGAAAAATAAAATATTTTTTAAAGCTTTTATTTTTATATGTTTCTATTTTTATATGTTTTTTTTAATATTAATATAAAGTATTATTTTGAGAATTATTAAATAACTCTAAACTAAATTAAAACTTTAAAAGTTATTAACTTAAATCTAATTAAAAAGAAAACTAATCAATTATTAAATTAATCTTAAAGTTAAACTTAATAGAAATGGTCAAATTAT
The DNA here is from genome assembly GCA_948472305.1 of Vicia faba. Taxonomy (NCBI): domain Eukaryota; kingdom Viridiplantae; phylum Streptophyta; class Magnoliopsida; order Fabales; family Fabaceae; genus Vicia; species Vicia faba. The sequence continues at coordinate 748,075,802 of OX451735.1, read as the reverse complement.
TTAAAATTGTTTTAATTAAATGACACCTCTATTTGATTAATTCTAATTAACTAAATTGATAAAAAACTCTAAAAGAAAAGGCTAAAGAAAAACAAATAAAAAAAGGGGGTATTAAGAAATAAAGGGGTAGATAGACAAATGTATGGGCCAAAGGGGTTCTAAGGGGGCCCAAACAGAAACAAGCAGAAAAGGGGGGGGGGGGGGGGGGGCTTTATGGAATTCGTTGGGCTCTAGGCAGGAAATGGGTAAGGTCCAAACATACTTCATAATTTGTTTAGGGTTAAACATTGTCTTAGTTTAGGGAAAAAAAGGTTAAGGTTTTGCGCCGTTCGTTCATTGTTCACACGTTCTTCTTCGTTGCTCTCCTTCTCGTGCCCGCTTCTGAATTCTCCCTTTGTCCATGGCCACCGGTATCTCAATCTTCCTCTTCCCTCCAATGAAAAGCTAGGGTGACCGATTCAAGGTAATCTTTCATTTTTATTTCATTAGGTTTTTTGGTTACTGCATGTTATGATCTTTCATCCATTTTCGATTCTGATTTCCTATTGCTATGGGTATTTGAGGTACATGAAAGAAAAGAAGGATAAACATTACCTTTGGAGACGGAGGAGGAAGGTTGGGGGTGCTGTGGCGGCCAAGCTGCGAGGTAGACAGTGACGACGCGCTTGGAGACCCTGGTTTGTGGTTCTTATTCTTTTTTTAGGGTTTTATGATGACAGCTTGAAAACCCTTTGTGCAATTTCTTTCCTCTTCTTCTGTTGACCTTGACTTTGCCTCTTTTCTTCTTCTTCTGTTGGCTTGATGCTTGACTGTTGCCTTCGAATAATTTTCCTCTCTTCTTCTTTACTGTGCTTCAGTTGCTTTTTAATGGCCTATGATGAATATTTCTGAGGCCTTTTTCTGTATGCTTGAATATGCCATCGTTGGAATATTTGTTTTGACTGGCTTTCCTTCTTCTTCCTTTTGCTTTGCTTCTGTATGCTTGGGTTTGGTTGCCTTGGTATAAGTTTAGGCCTTACTTGAAATGGTTTGACAATATGCTTGGGTTTGGTTGCCTTGGTATAAGTTTAGGCCTTACTTGAAATGGTTTGACAGTATGCTTGGGTTTACTGGTTAGGCTTTGAAATGGTTATGGTTTCAGGTTTGTGGCCTTGAGGGCTTAAGGCCTTCTACAGGTTTCCACAGGTTATGGTTTGAAAGGCTATATTGGTTGTTGTTTTGGTGAGGCTATACTGGTTTATGCAGGTTGATGGAAACAGGTTGAACTGGTTTTATGGTTTAGGCCATATTGGTTTATGTTACTATGGCTTTGGCTTTGAAATGGATTGACAGTGGTTTAAATTTTTGGTGATGGCTTTTACTGGTTTCGGTTCAGGCTTGGCCTGGTTTTTGGTTTGTGGCCTTGAGACAAAGGTTTGTTGACAGGGGATTGTTTATTAGGTGAGGCTTTTACTGGTTTATGCAGGTTTGGAATGGTTTTTGGTTTTGACATGGTTTTGACATGGTTTTGAATGCAGGTTGTATGTATGTTTTGTTTATGTTGCAGTTTTAGTTCTTTGAACTCAGTTTTGGTTCTTTAGGCTTCCAAACGGTTATGAACTCTCTCTTTTTGAAGGGTTTGTTGTGTTATAACAGTTGCTGGCTTCCCATTCTTGAGGGCTCATGTTTTGAATATTTTAACCATTTTCCTTTGATGCCTCTGCACATTCCTGCTCCATTCAGTTTGTCCATATTCTTTTTCCATGCTTTCCTTTTCTTATTGTATTGCTGCTGTTCTGTTTGTATCCTTTTCTGCCTAAGCCAAAACCTGTAAAAACCACACTCTTTCTCTCTTCTCTCTCCTTAGTACAGTTTGACATTAAAAAAGTGATGTTATGTACTTGGTTCTGAAAAAGCATAAGCTGGAAAATGATGAGAAATAGAAATATTTTTGCTTGCATATTTGGTTTTAAAACTGCCCATGTTCTCTTTGTCATCTCTATTGTACAGTATGGGAGTCTTATGTTTTTTTGACTTCTTCCCACATGACAGTTAGTTTACGTTGGACTTTGGCTTGCAATGTAACTTGACTATGCATATGCTGGTTTGCTTTTGAAATATGCAGTGGATTTTGAAAATGTGCAATTGATTTTGGATTATGCAGTTTACAATAAAATGTGCAATTTTGACAAAAGTGAATTTGTGCATATTTTAACTTGTGCATTCATATTTATCAAAAAAAATTCATCCCTTTTTGTGAACCGGGAGAAATCCCGTGATTTGCAAAGAGGGTAAAAAACTGATTCCAGCCGCTTGCTTTTAATGATGAACGCTAAACTAATTTTCTTCTTTTAATTATATATTCATTTCTGACTTTTTTTCTTTTAATTTTTGCAGGTAAAATCAAATGAGCAATCAAAGAAGTATTGGATAGAAGATGAAGATTTAGAACTTAGAAAAAATTAAAATAGTTTTTATTTTACTTTAAGCCTTTTATGTAATTGTCATTGTAAATACTTTGTACATAATACAGTATTTAAACAACAATTGTAATAATTAGAATAAAGATGAATAAAATTCTATTATTTTACCAGTTAATTCTTTTCTTCTTTCCAATTATTTATTTTATCATTTATAATTCTTTAAATTATGTAATAACTGAAAATCAATTCCAATTATTTAAATTTAGAATGATAAATAATTAAATAAACATCATTGATCAATTAATTTCTCTTCAATTATTTACTTCATTATTTATAATTCTTCTAAATTATAATAATTGAAAAATAAAATTTCAACTATTTAAACTTAGAATAATAAATAATTAAATAAACATTGTTTGATCAATTAATAAACTTCTTTTCAAATATTTACTTTATTATTTATAAATCTTTAAATTATATAATAACTGAAAATAAATTCAAATTATTTAAATTTAAGATAATAAATAGATTTTTTTTATTAATAACCATGTATTAAAAAAATATTTCGCAAATAACAGGGTTTCGGAAAAAATTACGCAAATAACCATGTTTCAGATGGCTCCACAAAGGAGGAGCCATCTCAATTGGCACATGCACCTAGGGTTTTGCCCTAGGCGCCATCTCACTTGGCGCCTCCCTTGTCTTTTAGCCAAGTGAGATGGCGCATGCTCCTTAAAAATGAGAGGAGGCGCCATCTCACTTGGCGCCTAGGGCAAAACTAGGGTTTTTTGCTGTTTTATAAATAATTCGTCCGTTTCTTTGAAATTTCTCACACTTTCTCGCACTGTATTTTTATTTTGTACTCCCTTATTTACGTAATGACATCGCCTATGATTTTTAGCAGAGATGGTTACGTTATATTCTCCGCCACGAAACCTGCGATGAAAATGAAATTCTGGCACATTCACTCCATGGAGCGTCTGAAGCGGGAGTTGATGCGGTGGCTAGATGGAGACATCGCCGAGGGGGAAAAAATTCGAAGGATCCAGCGAAAACGAACAACAACCTCGCATGCGACAGGAAGACCTAATGTGTGGTTGGAGGAAGTCAAAACAGACAGTGATGTAATGCTGATGATGCATGAGTCAGATGAAATTGTGTTAACAGTTGTAATTTCCTAGATTGAATATCGTTAATCATTGTTGTACGCGAAAACCCTAATGTAATTTCCTATATTGAATTTCTTAAATTGTGTTAACAGTTTTATTAACGGAAAACCCATAATGTTTACAACACAAATATTGAAAAGATTTATTGTATTACAAAATTTATGTGGTCGAGCCAGACGCCCGATTCGGACAGTTTTTGCGATTGTGTCCGACCTGACGGCATAAACCACACTTTCTTTCCAACCTGTCAAGATCGTCCATTTCTGTTGTGATGCGCCTGCTTTTGGGACGACCCTTCTTGTTCCTTCGCATTTGGTCATTGTGCCAAACTATATCGCCGTTGTATTCAGGCCAATAGTCCGGTTTTGCCACCAAAGGAAAGTTGTTGTTGTAAACAGTGAGCAACGTTTCAGATTTATAAACGTTTGAGAGCAATTGAAGCGCGTCTTGATGGGTATGAGCACAAGCGGCAATGACATGAGAGCAAGGCATACGAAAAGCTTGAAACCTGCCACAATCGCACCATTGAGAAGGTAAAATGACCCTGTATTCTTGTCTTGCCAGGCCTTCATTGTGGTCGATTGTCTCTTTCACAATGAAGTTGTGGCTATGGCGGTCAAACCGTGTAACCATGTGAGTGTTGGCTTTAGCACTTTCAGCCTTAATGTATTTCATACAGCTTTCACTCCATAGTTGTCCTGATTGCAAGACCGCATACCACATTTCACCTCTTTTGGCAAATAACGCAGCCATCCTAAAATACGTGGATTTCACCAAGGCAGTGATGGGGAGGTTTCGTATGCCCTTAAATACCCCATTCATTGATTCAATAAGATTTGTTGTCATATGCCCCCATCTTTGGCCGTTTTCGTATGACCTAGTCCACTTTTCGACCGGTATATTATCGATCCACGTACCGGCTTCTGGGTTAGACAAACGGATCTCGTTGCGGTAATATTTGAATGTGGGTTGTGTCAGTGCGTATCCCGCATTCATCACCGCTTTCCTCAATGTTTTGTCCTTGACCTCCCTCGAGAAATTCTGGACGATATGCTTGACGCAATAGACATGCGTAGAAGGAGGGTCATGCCAACCATTTGCCGGACTATTATAGGCACTTTCAATGGAGGCATGTCTGTCCGAGATCAAACAGAGATCTGGTTGAGGAGCCACGTGTGTACGAAGATTTTTCAGGAAAAAGCTCCAAGCACCACCGGTCTCCCCCTCGACAAGGGCAAACGCAACGGGGAAAATGTTATTGTTGCCATCTTGTGCAACTGCCATCAAAAGCGTGCCTTTGTACTTCCCATACAACCAAGTCCCGTCAATTTGTAGAATTGGTTTGCATGATGCAAACCCTGTGAGCATGGTTGAAATGCCCAAAAGACGCGACTGAATATTCCGTTGCCATGTAGTAGACTACCATCTTGGGCGTATGCTGGCAATGTTTCCAGAACATAAACACTACCTGGAGAATATGTCTTGAGTGCATTTAGGTAGCGGGGAAGTTCTCGGTATGACTCCTCCCAGTTTCCATACACCCTTTCAATCGCCTTAGTCTTTGCTAACCACGCCTTACGGTAAGACGGAGTGTAGTTAAAAACCGTGGTGATGTGGGAGATGATTGTTTTCACCTTCAAAGAAGGGTCGTTGCTGACCAGGGGTAGGATTTCTTGACAGATTAGATCATGGTTGAGTTTTCGGTGGTCTTGTGATTGAGTGGAACTTACACAAGTATGGGTAGTCATGGAACCTATGACCCAGCAGTCACCCCTTAGTCTGTATGATGCGGTCAGCTTGAACATACAGTCAGGGTGGACACACTTGATCTTGTACCTTTCCGGGTTTACACGATCCACCTTATAATCAACCGAGTTGAGCATGTGAAATTTTTTGATGGCCCTTATGCATTCCTCTCTATTACGAAACTTGTCCTTCTCTTTTAAATTTTCATCCGACTGCATATACGGTTGGAAAAACAAGTCCGTAGAAGGTTCATCTCCGCCCATGTTGAAGTTTGTCATGTGCGTAGGTGGTGTGTAGATTTTGTCAGTAGGAATACTTGGGATGCCATCATCGTCAGAATCATCGTTCACCATTTCATCAAACTCTAACTCGTTATCTTCTTCTTCATCATCAACTGCATCCACCTCATCTTGCTCATTCTCCAAAGGATCAACCTCCTGTGTCACCGGAGGCTCTACCTCTTGTGTCACCGGAGGCTCTTGAAACAAAACGTACAACTCAATAGAGTCGTTTCCAGAATAGACATGGCTGGAAATCATGTTCTGGAAATCCTCGTCATCTTGAATTTCAACCTTATAAAAAATAACTTGGTTGTTTCCAAAAAAGACTGGACTCTGATAAAATATCTGCGATACCGGGCCTCGTTCAAGTTTGGCCTCCAATCTTTTCTTAAAGTACGAGAAATTTGCTTTCCCGTTTAAGAGAAATCGAACATTGTCGGTGTTTCTAAACAAAAACCCAACTGTGGGACACATGTATGTCTCACCGTTGAAATGTGCTTTGACAACAAATTATGGTGAAGAGGCCATTGTGTAGAATTGTTTTAAGGTTTGAAGGTTGGAATGTTTTAGGTTTATTGATTGTATGAAGGTATGAATGCTGGAATGTTTGAAGGTTAGATGACTGATTCGAAGGTTGGAAAATTTTACAGTTTATGTGAATGAATGTTATGTTCAACGTAAGGCAAAAAATTTCAATTAAGTAAGTGATGCAACCCCCCAAGGCTGCCAATAATATTACATGCATGGGCTTATGCAGCCACCTAGCCTGCCACCCATCAACTCCAATGGCCTTGCATGCAACAAAGAAAGGAATCCCAAAGGCTGTCACGTAGCCTGAGCCAATGCTGTAAGAAGTGACACCTCTTATTCGCCAAATGGGATGGCGACACCATTCATTTTTGTACTCTTTCGCCAAGTGAGATGGCGCCTCCCTTACTGTCCAATCGTGATACATGCATGGGCTTATGCAGCCACCTAGCCTGCCACCTATCCTGGCCCTATTCTGCACACATAAATGTTTTGTGTAAGACTCCACCCATCAACTCCAATGGCCTTGCATGCAACAAAGAAAGGAATCCCAAAGGTTGTCACGTAGCCTGAGCCAATGCTGTAAGAAGTGACACCTCTTATTCGCCAAATGGGATGGCGACACCATTCATTTTTGTACTCTTTCGCCAAGTGAGATGGCGCCTCCCTTACTGTCCAATCGTGATACATGCATGGGCTTATGCAGCCACCTAGCCTGCCACCTATCCTGGCCCTATTCTGCACACATAAATGTTTTGTGTAAGACTCCACCCATCAACTCCAATGGCCTTGCATGCAACAAAGAAAGGAATCCCAAAGGCTGTCACGTAGCCTGAGCCAATGCTGTAAGAAGTGACACCTCTTATTCGCCAAATGGGGTGGCGACACCATTAATTTTTGTACTCTTTCGCCAAGTGAGATGGCGCCTCCCTTACTGTCCAATCGTGATACATGCATGGGTTTATGCAGCCACCTAGCCTGCCACCTATCCTGGCCCTATTTTGCACACATAAATGTTTTGTGTAAGACTCCACCCATCAACTCCAATGGCCTTGCATGCAACAAAGAAAGGAATCCCAAAGGCTGTCACGTAGCCTGAGCCAATGCTGTAAGAAGTGACACCTCTTATTCGCCAAATGGGGTGGCGACACCATTCGTTTTTGTACTCTTTCGCCAAGTGAGATGGCGCCTCCCTTACTATCCAATCGTGATACATGCATGGGCTGCCACCTAGCCTGCAAGAGTGACACCTTACATTTTTTGTAAATGCATGCATGCATATGTGTAACACCCTAAGCATGCAAATGTGACACATCGCAGGCATGCAACCACTACATCAAACTTATTTGCCTATAAATACATACCTTATGAAACATCTCTCACACCCACACAACTCTCACTCTCTACTACGAAATATTTCTTAAGTCTATCATACTCTCTATTTCTTCCTAAGTCTTTCATTCTCTCAAGCATTCTGAACAATGGCTCTTCTAACAATGGGAGATACTCACAGAGGCACAAGGGAAAACATTGCTGCATTTGTAAGTCTCTTCTTTGGTTATACATTTTTCATACTTCAAATAACGTGTTGTTCATCTTAATTAATCTTACACTTGTTTAATTATGATCTCAGGATACACAAAGATTCAGAATCCGTTCGCACAAATACCTGGCTCCCGACCCATTTATCGTCCCTTATCTGGAATATGCAGGTTTTGGACATGTGATAAAGATCTCCAACTGCACCATTGACTCAAAATTCATTCTTGCAATGTTGGAGAGGTGGAGACCGGAGACCCATACATTTCACCTACCAATAGGTGAATGTACCATCACTCTCGAAGATGTGTACATGCTACTGGGCCTCCCTATCGACGGTAAGGCGGTGAACGGGTCGGTTCAACAACCCAACTCACAGTGTGAAGAACTGTTGGGTAGGGACATGGTAGAAGGTGGTGGAGCAAGAGGACAGGGAATACTACTCACTGACCTGAAACGGCATTATGCAAGTATGGAATTAAATGAAAGTTCCTCAGAGAATGACCGAGTAGTAAAATCCAGAACGTATATTATGATACTTTTTGGTACATTTTTATTTCCCGAAAGTACGGGAAATAGTGTAAATTTCATGTACTTACATTTACTAACAAATTTTGAAAAAACTAGAAAATATAGTTGGGGTTCTGCAGTATTAGCCCACCTGTACAGTTCCTTGTGCAAAAACGCAGTCAAGGAAAAATGTACATTTTATGGGTGCGCATTTTTACTACAAGCCTGGAGTTGGTGGAGGATGGAGTCCTTAAACCCCATCAACAACAACACTTTTGGTTTCCCGTACGCAACAAAGTAAGTCATTAAGTTATAGCATTTATAACTATTCTGCTCTTTCCAAAATATATGCTAAAAATAACATGTTTCTCATTTCCTTTAGGTACTGCGTGAGGGGTATGGATTACGGCAAGAATCCCAGATTCAATGTCGCACTCTACCGGAATCTGTTGGATCACTTAGGCCCAGATGACGTACGTCGTAGCTTTTAACTTTTGTTCATTTTAATTATTTATACATTACTTTTGCGCTTACCTGATTTAAATTTTATCGCAGTTCGTCTGGAGACCATATTTGGGTTTGGGCCATTCTCCAAACCCAGAGGATGCAGCAACTTGGACTGCAAAGACTGCACTCATTCGGTTCAACATTGTGGAGATGCACCACAGCGACCGTGTGAAGATGCAGTTCGGAATGATCCAAGAGATACCAAGTGATCCAACAGATTTGTCCCCCTGGCATCTAAAAAGGGTCGACGCCCAGTGGGGTCTTACCAACTGGAAAGACTTTGCTCCAGAATGGTGTAAAATGTGGCAAAGGCGTCACCGCTACATCTTGCAATCCCCGGTTTTCCTTACTCAAGGTAACATGCGACACACTAATCAATATATGTCGTGGTACAGGTCGGTTAGTAACCCAGATATGCACGTGTCTCATCCGAGGTACTTGGTTGACCCACGCACACAATGGGCACAACCCTCGATTCCCCATCAACAAACCCAAAATCCATCAACCTCAAACCAACCCCCAAGAAGAAACAGACCAACAAACACACAACCACATTCCCCACCACAACACAACTACAATCAAATGCCGTACTACCAACCACAATCACCGCCAAACTACCAATACCCGGATATGCCTCAAACCCAACTACAATACCAACCCCAATACCAGCACACCCACATACCCCAGACACAATTTCAGTCTTCCACATATCCCAATATGGCGCCCTCAACATCCAGCCTTAGCCCTGATATGGGAATGTCAGAAGATTATGACCAAGCCGACCAAACCTACCATCAACCACCATATCACCAAACAACCCAACATCCACAATACCAAACACCCCAAGATCCATTTCCTTTCTACCCCCCATACTCAGACGACCAATGCTACCGACCAACCATGGAACCCCACCCACCGCCAACACGACCAAACTTTGAGGGTATGGGTAACCGACTGTACCAGAGCGGATCTTCGAAATATGGAGATCTTACTGATTTTATGGATTCGGATTGCATTGACTTCGCTGGGCCATCGACCTTGCCGCAGCAGGAAACGAGACGGCACCCAGCAAGAGAAAGGCGAGGACGGGGATGCGGAACTGGGGGTCATTACCGGGTTCCTGGGGATCACTGATGTATCTTTTTTTTTCCCAGTATTTTTTGTATCCATTTTTTTACTGTTCTTTTAATGTAAAACAGTTGAATGTAATTATTTTTTTTTAAATAAAAAATCCATTTTGTTGATCTATGTCTAATAGGCAACGCGCAGGAAAGAAAATAAAATAAAAAATTTTGCCCTAATTTTGTACATTGGCGCCATCTCACTTGGCTTAGGGCTTGCCCTAAGCACTTAGGCGCCAAGTGAGATGGCGCCTCCCTTAAAAAAAGAGGTGCATGCGCCAATTGAGATGGCTCCTCCTTTGTGGAGCCATCTCAAACATGGTTATTTGTGTAATTTTTTCCGAAACCCGGTTATTTGCGAAATATTATTTTAATACTTGGTTATTAATAAAAAAAATTCTAATAAATAATTAATAAACATTGTCTGATCAATTAATAAACTTAGCGTTCAAAAATAAACAGCTCTCGACTTGAAAAAGTTATGAATTTAAAATCCGCTTTGAAAATTGATAAAAATAGGTCAAAACACTTGCAATGTAATGATGCAGATGGGAGATGGTATCTTAGGTCAAAATTTGGGGTACAAAAGTATTGTCCAGTAAACCTGGGGCAGTCCAGCCAAGATTTCAACAAATCACTCAAGTTTAGTAAACCTGGGGCAGCCCAGTCAAGATTTCAAGAAATCTCTCAATCGCAAGTTAACCTGGGGCAAGTCTCCCTCACCATCACTTGGGGAATTTAAATGTCAATCTCATCAAAGGGTTACGTATAGTCCAAATTTCTTGGCAGTACCACAACCATTCGCTACTAGGGGCAGTGACAAATCTCTCTAAAGTCCTTCTGAAAAGAAGTTCAAGCGTCCTCGAGAAGTTTATCACCTCTCTAAGCAGACCAGCAGTCATGGGTTTATTTCCCCAACATTTATCAAGGATTTATTCTCCACAACAAAATTACATTTCAAATTGATCGATCGTTAAAAAATTCCTTCATCACCTGTTGGAATTCACAGTCGTTAAAAATTTCCTTCATCACCTGCTGGAAGTTACGGTCGTCATCAAAATTTCTTCATCACCTGTTGGAATCCACGATCGTTAAAAACTTCCTTCATCACCTGCTGGAAGTTACGATCGTCATCAAAAATTCCTTCATCACCTGTTGGAATTCAGGGTCGTTAAAAATTTCCTTCATCACCTGCTGGAAGTTACGGTCGTCATCAAAATTCCTTCATCACTTGTTGGAATCCACGGTCGTTAAAAATGTCCTTCATCACCTGCTGGAAGTTACGATCGTCATAAAAAATTCCTTCATCACCTATTGGAATTCACGGTCGTTAAAAATTTCCTTCATCACCTGCTGGAAGTTACGATCATCGTTAAAAATTCCTTCATCACCTGTTAGAATTCACGGTCGTTAAAAATTTCCTTCATCACCTGCTGGAAGTTACGGTCGTTATAAATCATTTTTTAAAGTAGTTGTTTTTTAAAGTGTGAAGTGTTAAGATTGTTTTAGTTTGTGAACAAGCGATTACGAGTGATCTACCTACTCAAAAGGTTTTTGTTCTTTTCCTACTCCTTTAGATAGTGCTATCCCACCATTAGTTAGTAGGAAGCCCTATCATTGGATGTGAGGGACAGGCATGGATCATCGTATAGTCATAGAAGGCAACTTGTAGGATATTTTAGCAATTTTCATAAGGGACTAAGATCGTTTATCGAAGGCAGCATCGAAGGGTCATTGAGGGACTACGATCTTTTAATCGAGGGTCTTTTCTAAAGCATCTCACGTTCGAGGGACATGAATGTTTAAATTCGAGGCAAGAAGTGAGGGTAACCCTAGAGGTGCGTGTGTGAAAAGTGTTTTGATTTCAAGTATTTGTCTTTGAGATTAGGTTATCTAATAGTTGATTTTAATCTTGTCATACAAACCCTAATTACTAACAGTAATAAGCAAAGCAGTAAATTGCGGAAATTAAACGTTTTACGCTATTACAGCGCTTTGGGAATGGGGAGTACAAATTTGTGAATGGGGATGAAAAAAGCATTAAACCCTAATTTATCTATTACAAGCTTTGAGCAATTACATAATTGGGAAATAAAGTATGCAAAGATTTGTAAAATAAAGAAAAAAAATAAAAGAAATTATTTTTATGATTTTTTTTTATAGAAAAAAGTTTGATGATTAACCTAATTATTTGATTAATTTGCATAATAAAAGTTTAGTAAAAAAACCAAAAAAAAAACTAAATTAAATTTAAAAAATCAATTAATTTAATTAATTAAAAGGAAAACTAATTTATTTAACTTAATTAAACACCTAAGTCTAAGTTAACTTTAAAAAAAAGAAACTAAATGTTAGAAAATACTTTTGATGTTAATATTAATTTAAACCTAATTTTAAATTAATTAGAACTTAACTAAATTATAAAAAAAAAGCTAATGTCTAATAAATTTTAATTAATCAACAAAATTAAAAAAAAGTCAAAATTAATATGGATTAACCTAAACCTAAATATTTTTTTTAAATAAAACTATATTTTATGTATTTTGATTAAATGAAATAAATAAATAAAAGTAAAAAAAGAAAATATAAAGAGTAAAAGAAAAATGTTGGGCCTGGCATTGTAAAAGAAAATTGGGAGGTATGAAAAGAAAAAGAAATATTAGGCCCAACACAAAAATTTTGTTCGAAGCAGAAAAATAAAAAAAAAATTCAAATGGGCTTGGTGATTGTAAATGAAATTGGGAGGTGTAAGAAACAAACCCATTATACCCAACAAGCTTCAGCGTTAGATCCTGTGTGGGAAGTCCTTGAGGGAATAGCGTGGGGAGCGTGGCCTGGAGCGCTTGATTAGATGAAGGTGATCTGAGGATGATCTGATGGTGAAGAGTTGAGGGTGCACCATGCGCGTATTAGGCTTGCTTGCACTAGATCTTAAAGAACAAATATGTGAAAAAAAATAAAAGGGTACCACTGAGGCTCGAACCCATGTCCCTTACGTTAGTGTGTTTTTTTTTACCATTTGGGGTGGTTGTTTCATCGGGTTATGAAACGCCCCCCAGTAAATATATTATAAACTTGTTTTCAAATATTGAACTTCATCTTCTTCCTCGCGCGCGTTTGACAGTAACAACAACATTTTCAAATTTTGTAAAAGCTTCATTTCTCAATCAAATTGAAAGATGTAAACATCAAACTTGCTTGATTTTTTACCATGAATTCAACCATGTAACTTTTGAAAGCTATAAGTTAAAGGCTGAAACGAATTTTGCTTGGTACCAAACTGAAACCTAATATTTCAGAAACTTCAATTCCAAAATTCTCATCACATAGTCAATATAAATGAAAACTAAGAATACGGTTAGTTTTAGGGCAATCATATATACATTTTATCTTTTGAAATTGAAAGCAAATGATGCATGTATAGGATTTCAAAGTTGGAGAAACTTACCTCTGAAGTGAGAATCGAGTTTGAAGTTAGGACACTTCTGAAGGTGATAGAATGATCTGGATAGCTTCACTGAACTCCCAGAAAGCTTTTGCAACGCCTACCTTGGATTTAGAGTGCCTCAATTCTTCTGGACAAGTCAAGTTACAGAGGTGTAAAGTGAGGTTTGGAAAATGATGGTGGAGGTTTTACAGTCGTGCCAAGAGTGTTTGGACAACTTCTATTTGATGGATAAAAGGTATTTGAGCGATAAAAAAGGAAAACGCATGAGTGGATTTGTAGTTGGGGTTGGAAGCTTCAAGTGTGCAACAATGGAATTTTCTAAGTGATTATGAGTTTGAGAGTGTTTGAGGGCTTGTTCCTTCTTCTCTTGGCTTGCAAATAAACCTTATATTTATAGGAAAAAGGTTTAAAGAGCTGAAGTAACGAGGTTTGCAAGATAACAAGTTATGGCTTGGTTGCTTAGTTTTGAAGTAACTTTTGAAGAAACATTGTTCCAATGCATTATAGGTTGGTTATTAGGCTTAGAGATCTTGCTTCTGAGAATTCATGTTGAGTGTGATCAGAATAAACAAGTTAGAGGCTCAAGGAGTGGACTTTGTGATTAAAGTGATCTTTATGTAAATGGATATGGAGATTTTTGCAATTTCATCCAAAAATGGTATGATCAAGTGGATAAATCTTCAAATCCTTGTGTAATGCACCATAATTTCGTGTAAATCTCTGATTATGTGGAGATTTAGAAGCAACATGGCCTGAAAAGTGAGATTGCATGGTAAGGTTATGAAATTTGCTCTTGAGTTCTTCACAAAACGACTTGAAATTCAAGCATGAAATGCTTAACTTCATCTCTTTGATTCTCCTTGCTCAAGCATGATAAAATTTTGTTCTTAGAAATTTTGGAAAGCTTGAAATATTCTCTACAACTTTCATGTTGACCACTTTGGCTAAATCAAATGGGAACTTGGTGGAAATTGGTCAAGAAGTTGGGATGAAAAACTGACCAAAACTTATTGAAATTTTTTCTAAGTGTTGGATAAAAATAATCAGAACTTCATGGGAATATATCTCTTAATCCAAGCACTTTTTGAGATTCATCCCACATTAAAAAAGTTGTATAATTCATCAATCCCTACAACTTTCATGTTGAAAGTTTTCCTTGAATTAGCTTGTATCTTGAGGAAACTTGCTTGTGAAGTTAGGGGTTTTTTAGGCACAAAACACTTGAATTTTTTATAAGTGTTTGAAAATCTTGACTTTTGAATTTTGTTGACTTTCTTGATTCTTGATGATCAAGCTTGATAGTTTTGAATATCTTGATGATTCTTGATTTTTGAATTCCAATTGTCAACTTTTCATCAATTGATTCAATTTTTCCATTATCAATCACTTGTATCTTTGAAAATGTCTTGAGCCATGTAATTAGGTCAAGGTGTTGTATTTGAGTTCTTGAGATCATTATTTAAGCCATTAGGTCATGCACTAGGCCAACAGTCAATGATCAGTCATCTTCAGTCAAAACCCTAATTTTTGGCAATTTTTGACCTTTGATGATTTGAGGGCTTTCCTTGAGGAATCAAGATCAACCCTTGATAAAATGATGAATATCACCTCAAAATATTGATGTTGACAAAAAAAATCTTGAAGTTTGGTTGTATGTTGACCACAGTTTACTTTTTACCCAATACAGTTAGTTTTCAATCATCTGAGCAATTAACCGAGCAAACATGTGATGCAAGACTTGAAACTTAACATAAGCATTATCGAGAACCTATGATGAACCATGAAAGTCATTTGAGACTCTTGCAAACCAATTTTCTTTGAGAAGCACCAAACCCTAGTTAAAGACCCTTGCTTAGGAGGTGAGTTTGTTTGATCAACTCTTGAGAATCCTTGAGTATTTGAGAATCTTAGAAGAACGCCTTGAAGAAAATGGGAGGGAAAATTTTAAGGTACAACAGCTTCCCCTGTTCAATCTTCTTAAACCTGAAGAGTTAGATTGGCATGTCCGCCATTCGTGACTTGAAGGTGGAAGATGATTGAACACATAAGTGCCCAGAAATTTGCACTCGCTTATGCACAAAGTAATGTTGTTGGTTGATGTAATACTGGAAATAGGATTAAAGATGGCATTTGGAGAGGTTATTGAGAGTTTTCGGAGATGGGCTTATATATGCCATCAAAAGTAAATATTCATAGAACTTAGACTACGTCTACGCTTGACTTCGATTGAAGAAGTATCAGAATAAATCTATGCTCGATTTAGTCTGAGCCAGAAGAGGTCTTTTTGTATTTAATTGGAAGAAGTATCAAAATAAATCTATGGTCGATTTAATCTGAGCCAAAAAAAGTCTACTGGAAGAAGTATAAGAATAAATCTATGGTTGATTTAATCTGAGCCAAAAGATGTCTTTGTCCTTCTTTAACTGGGAGAAGTATCAAAATAAATCTATGGTTGATTTAATCTGAGCCAGAAAAGGTCTGCTGAAAGAAGTATCAGAATAAATCTATGGTCGATTTAATCTGAGCCAAAAGATGTGTACACCTATCTTTGACTGGAAAAAGTATCAAAATAAATCGATGGTCGATTTAATCTGAACCAGAAGAGGTATTTTTGTATTTAACTAGAAGAAGTATCATAATAAATCTATGCTTGATTTAATATGAGCCAGAAAAAGTCTACTGGAAGGAGTATCAAAATAAAATTATTGTCGATTTAATCTAAGCCAAAAGATGTCTGTGTCCGTCTATAACTGGAAGAAGTATCATAATAAATCCATGGTAGATTTAATGTGAGCCAGGAAAGGTATTTTTTGAGAATGATCCTCTGAGGAAATTGCTGAAATAGCCCTTTGTCAGATGTAGCCTTGGAGAAGACTGTTGGGTCATATAAGTAGTTGATGATATCTGTCTGTTGATTGATCTTTCTGGAAAAGGTAAAGATTTAGATGTATGCAATGTCATGATGTATGAAATGCATTGCGTGATGATGTTCTCAAAATAAATGAGATTGTGCTATATGTGTTTCGTATGCATATGTTATGATATTGGTAAATGATGTATGAATGTGAAATTTGTTGGAATTGTGTCAACAGTTCCGTATGACATCTTGGGGAGAATGGATCCTTGACAGGTGTTGGGGATGAAGAACATGTGTAATCTTCAACCTTGTCTAGAATGCTTCTGCTGGGGAATCCTGCTTTCTGTTCGAGGAAACTCCGCTGGGGAATGTTGGCTTTTGTTTGGGGAAAAGAGTTCAAGAATATTAGTCGTTCGTTACTCTACTGGGGAGTTTAATTCTAATATACCCTGACTGGGGATAAAAGAGATGTATAACCTTTTGACTCATCTGGGGAATTTAATTTTTATATACCCTGACTAGGGATAAAAGAGATGGATAACCTTCTGACTCGTCTGGGGAGAATAAAATTGATTGATATCTTGTCTAGTTCTAGGTTTCGTAGCAACTCTCTGGGTATAGTGGTGACTTCACTGGAAAGGAATTTTGCCGGTGATTCGTAGCCATTCAAGGAATAGATTCAAGTTGGGGAGACTGTAATTTTTTGGGTAAATAAACCCTATTGGGGAAATAAACCTCGTTGACGGAGAAATACTCTGCTGAGGAAACAAACTCCGCTTGAGGGAAGAAATCTGTAGAAACTTTTATAGTTTTTGAGGAATAAACTTGGCTAGGGAAGAGAACTTCCATGAACTATACTGATTGGAACTCCACAGGTTGGCGATATTTCCAGGAAAAGATTATATTCTTTTATCCTCCAGAGATATCTGCTGGCGAAATTGCGGGGAATGTATCTTTATTGAAGATAAATTTGTGAAGATTACTCTGTGGGGATAATCTCATGGAAGTGGCTTTATGGGGATTTGTGGACAGCTTGAATATCGTCCCAACTCCTAAATTATTGAGTAAATGTTTATTCATGTTCTTATGCATATATTTGTCAACAATTAATCGTGTTCATATGCATATGTTCATTCAATTTTAGTCATTGGAGGTTTTTTGCAAACAAAACAGAAAAATTAAAAACAACAAGTTTGAACTTTAGGGTGTATTTGTATTGATAGTTTTCCTATAAACAGGCGATTTTGTACAAAGACATAAATCCTAGTAAGAGGAAATTATCGTGAAATGAAAATAATACAAAGTGAAAACAAAACATATAGCTATGTGGAAATGATCTCGTTGGGTTATAACTTCGCTATTTCCCCTATGTCTTTGATCATCTCATCCTTTATTGTCGGAAGAAGTTGATTAAATTGATCTGTATCATTTGAACTTTTGACTTGGGTAATGAAGCTTGTTGTAAGTGATCCAATGGGACATAGTTGTATGCTTTTAATCCCTAATTTTTACCTGGACCGCCCTTTCGGGTTTTCAGTCCTCCGGGATGCCCTTTCTTTCCCAAGCCGCATTTTTAGGTTTTCAACTTGCCGGGTGTATAATCTTTTTATATATAATTCTAATTTTTTTCCCAAACTCTTTTGGTTCTCCAGGATGCCCTTATTTTTTCCTAGGCCAGTCAACCTAGTGGGTCGTTTTCATGCATAGTATTTTTTTAACTATGTCCACGTTCACAGGGTGCGGGAAATCTTCACCGACTATGGTGGTTAGTATTATAGCACCTCCAGAAAATAACTTCTTGACTACAAATGGCCCTTCGTATGTGGGAGTCCAATTTTCCTTGGGATCACCTTGCGGTAGAATGATGCGCTTTATTACCAAGTCACTAGCCGGATATACCCGATGCTTGATTTTCTTGTTGAATGCCTTGATCATACGTTTATGATACATCTGATTGTGACAAACAGCCGCAAGCCTTTTCTCGTCAATCAAATTCAACTGGTCTAGCCTGGTCTGAATCTACTCGTCTTCTTCTAAGTCTGCATCTTTCATAATTCTCAGAGAAGGAATATGAACTTCGACTGGTAGGACAACTTCCATACTATAGACCAGAGAGAATGGGGTTGCCCCAGTTGATGTTTGTGCTGAAGCGCAATAGCCATAAAGAGCAAATGGTAACATATCGTGTCAGTCTTTGTAAGTCACAACCATCTTCTGTATGATCTTCTTTATATTCTTGTTGGCGGCTTCCACTGCGCCATTCATCTTTGGTCGATACGGAGAAGAGTTATGGTGTTTGATCTTGAACTGCATGTAGAGTTTAGTGATAATAGTGTTGTTGAGATTAGTACCGTTGTCCATAATGATTCTCTCAGGGATGTCATACCGATAGATAAGGTTATGCTTGATTAACCGGGACACAACATTTTTGGTAACAGAGGTGAACAAGGTTGCTTCAACCCACTTTTTAAAGTAGTCAATGGCGACGAGAATGAATCGATGTTAGTTAGAAGCAGTAGGCTTTATTTCTCCGATCATATCAATGCCCCACATTGTGAATGGATAAGGATCAGTCATAACATTTAGAGGAACCGGAGGCACATGAACCTTATCAGCATAGATCTAACACTTATGACAAGTTCTCGAGTGGTGGTGATAGTCGGTTTCCATAGTCGACCAATAGTAACCTGATCTCAAAATCTTCTTAGCCATATGTTGTACCCTAAAATTTTCTCTCTCATTTTATCAGGATTTCCCCTCACAAGACTCTTTGGGCTCAAGACCAAGCTAGGGTTTGCTCTGCTCAAGACATCTCCTTGCACTGTTCACCTAGAATTAGGGTTTGAGTTTGCACATGGATTTTTGGGCTTTCAATGCTCAAAGTGACTTTCATACTTCATGTTGGACTTATAAAATTTCCCATACCAAGTTTCAAGCTCTGAATCAGATTTTTGCCCAGTCAATTGGACAGTTGACCTAGAAATCAGTTGTATTGGGGAAAAAGTCAATTGTGGCCAATTTACTATCAAACCTCATAATTTTTTATCCACATCAACATTATAGACTCATATGAACAATTTGATCAAGTTTGGACCACAACTCCTCAAAAATTTGATCAGATTATCAAAAGGGCAAAATGGTCATTTTTAGGGTTTTAACTGTATAAGGGAAATTTCTGATTTTTCACCTAGCAAATGGCAAATTGGGTTCAAGTATGGATTCAAGGACTCAATTTCATCATCTTGACCTATTCACAAGGTTCAAAAGATCTCAAATACATTGGATTGACAGATAAATTTTCCAATCAACTGATCAAAAATTGACTGTACACTGAAAAGTTAAACTTTGACTTTTTGGTCAAAATCAAGTGCCAAGGGTCATTTTTCATCAAGATGTGTCAAAACATGAAACTTGTTCATCAAGAAACCTAATTTTTCAAATTAGGGTTTAAGATTGAAAATTTTCATTACTTAGAATTTTTCTAAGTTATGAAATTTTCTTATTTTTTCCCAACTTTGCCCAACTTTTTCACCATGATGAAATTGGATTCAAACAAAACTTCCAACATTAAAGTTGTAGTCCTCCACAAAATCTACAACTTTGATTCACAAAGTTTTCCCAAAAGATGCTTGGATCTCAAGTTATGAATTTTGGAACAAGGGTCCATGAAACTTTTAACTTAGTGAAATTTTGCCCTAGTTTAGGCAGGATTTTGACCTATCTTCATGGCAATATTTCACCTAGTTCAACTTGGAATCTCAAAATGCATTTCAAAGGTGAATTGTAGATCATGTTACAAGCTTTCCAAAATGTCCAAAAAATCTCCAAAATCATTTATGTTTAGAGAGAATCGAAGGTTTGAATTTGGAAAAAACTCACTTTGATCCATGGCATGTTTCATGTTAACACAAGTTGCAATTTATGTCCAGCTTCATTTGTACTTGATTACAGGTCTATAAACCCTTCCACACTCAAGAATTAAATGCAAATTCAAAGGATTGAATCTTTGTTCTGATCATTAGAGGTTTACACAAGGGATTAATCCAAAAATAGCAAAAAGGCAACATTGCCATTTTTGTCAAAACTTGCTTTATGTCAAATTGCATCCCTTGAGCCTTGGGCCAAATCTTGGACAGAAAACAATATCCACAAACTTGGGGGGCCAAGATCACCAAGTGCATGCTGGAAGATAGCCTGTATAGGCTTGTCTTGTATCACTTCATACTTTTACTTAAAAAACAAGTAAACACGAGTTACCCAACCCTCAAGCCTTCCAACACACAGAAACACCTTCTTCTTGCAAAACAGGGCAGTTTCTGAACTTTAAGTTCCATAACAAAAACTACTCGTGCGTTTTGCCCCAAACCTGTTTAAACATATTCCATATAACCCACTTGAGCTATCCCAACCATTGGCCATTGACTGTAACTCCATTTGCAAGCTTCACCATTTCTGATTTCAGCTTGTACAAGTTGACTTCTACATGCATATTCAAGCAAGCTCAAAGCAAACAAAGCATTGGGGAAGTTCAGGCAAGCTCCCAAACATCTCAGACCTCACTGAAAAGCTCTACATTACCATACTCGTGTTCAACTGAAACATGTATTTTTTAACTTCCTATCTCTCTATTTAGGAATCATTAGGCTTAGGTTTGTGAATAAAAAATGTAGTACTCATAGCCCTTAAGCTGTACATATGCATAGATTTCATTTAAGTAAAGTGTGCTAAGAGAATTTGATTGATAAACATTCTGAAAAAGTTAGGTTAGAAATTAGGGCCAGAGAAATTCTCTCTGGTCTTTGAGAGTTAGATTAAGTTCTTTACATGGTTGGAATCATCTTGAAAAATGTTATAACTTTCATGTTATGAGTTTTTACTTTAGAGCACGTATACAAGAGTTGGACATTTGTACACAGGCGCGCGTTTTTCTGATTCAAAGGTTGAAGATGAATCTGTAACTGGGCTGGGCTTGACTTGGCATGGCTATTTGCACCCACTGACCTGCTTCTTGCACCCCCTTGGCCCATTGTTTTATTATTTTTAATTTTTCTATTTCTTTTTCATTTCTGATTTTATTTTATTTTTTCTAAACATAAAAAAATATATCAAAAAAATTTGCATAAACTTTCACATTTTATTTTGTATTTTTTATTATTTCTTCTAACATAAAAATAATTATTAAATAACATACTTTTATTTTCTTTTAATAAAAACTTGAAAATAATACATAAAAATATTATACCTTTATTTTTATTATTTACATACTTAAATAATATTTTTTCTAATATATTTTTTATTTTTGACATTTGTATATATTTTATGATTTTTATTTTAATGTACATAAATAATATAATATATATATATATATATATATATATATATATATATATATATATATATATATATATATATATATATATATATATATATATATATATATATATATATATATATATATATATATATATATATATATATATATATATATATATATATATATATATATATATATATATATATATATATATATATATATATATATATATATATATATATATATATATATATATATGTATATACTTTCTTAAGGAAAATTAGGGTTTCTACCCTTAATAAAAATAATCTTTTATTTTATTATTTTTAATGCATTAAATATTTTATTTTTACATACATAAAAATAAACAAAAACATTTTTTACATATTTATAATATTTTGCATATTTATATTTAAATTGCTTATTTAAATATTGCTTATTTATTATTTGATGCAAAAAATTCAATTTGGATGTAATAGTAAATCTTAGGGTTTTATTTTCTTGCAAATACTCCCCATTCAAAATTGTATCCCCCCACCCCATATCAATGTTGTAATAGTGTAGATTTATTTTACGCATTTTATAGCTTTAAAATATGCCATGATAGAGATTAGGGTTTGTATGCAATATCCAAAATATAAAAAAAAATAGTTAGACCTAATGCAAGACATAAATGCATGAAAATGATAACACAATGCACACATACACCCTTAGGGTTTCACCCATTTGTTGCCTTTAAAATGGCCATGGTATGCATGTTGAGTATCTTGGAAAAACAAAAATCAAAACAAAAAGATCATAGTCCCTCGATGACGCTATCTTGGTTGCCTATACAAAATGATCTAGTCCGTCCAAAAATTGCTAAAGATACTTAGCACTATTGTTATCATGGTTAATACGATGACTCGCGCCTGTCCTGTTTAACATCCAAACACAAGTTTGTTTACCAAATGCAATGGTAAAACAACACTGTGAAAGGGTTAAAAATGTGTAGGAAAGATCTTTGAGTAAGTAGGGTAGACAACTCCTAGTTACTTGATCAAACTTGTAAATATCCTTTCTAATTTCAAAACATACAATTTCAAAACATTCTTCCAAAACATTGAAACATCTTTTCAAAAGACAAACACCTTTGTATATATTCAAACAAGAATCATTACAAAGGTTGCCACAACGATGGCCTCTTTTCAAAACATTTTCAAAACCACACACAAAGCACCATTTCAAACAATTGAAAAGCAAAAGCAAGTGATCTAAACAAGTAACTAAGAGCCCATGGATAACCATGGATGAAAAGGGTGCTTGCACCTTCCCTTTTCATAATCTACCCCCCGAACCCAAGAAAACATCTCAATGGTCTTTCCTGTGATTTTTGGTCTTTCCTTTGGATAAAATAAAAAGTCGGTGGCGACTCTTGCTAAACCGAATCATTTGCGAACACAAACGTGAAACCTCAAGTCAGTTCTCCCACCGTATCACAGAACTGGCGACTCTGCTGGGGAAAATCTAAAAGTGGGGTTACCTTAGGGTTTAGATCACCTTTATATTCTTACCTTGTTTGCTTTGATTGCTTTACATTTGGTTCTATTGTTTGGGTTTGAAATCCTCTACCCGGATTTTGGAAACATTCATAGGTAAATAGCAATACATTATGGAAACTGTGCGGGGTATACCGACATGGTTGAAGCAATAGCTATATTAGTGCGACATATTTGTGGGTATCGGTAGCCTTTGAGTTAATCAAAGAGAATACGGGGCCGCTGAGTGATGTCATGAAGCACTAATGGACTTTTAGAACCTTTACTTGACCATCTTGGACTTATTAGGGGTAGTGAGATGACCGGCTTTGGTGCAGTCCAAAGTTGGTAGATACTCGATACTACACTCATTAAGGGTTATTTTCTTGGAATATTTCGGTCGCCAGTAATGTGGCTAAACTGAAACAATGAACACAGAAAATAATCTAGTGATATTGAGCTCCTTAGAACCCGGTTACTATTTGTAGGACAGGTTAAGCCAACTAAATTCAAGAGGGTACTTACCTATGAAACCCCATGCAAGCCTGAAACTAAGATCTTGTGTGACTTGGTTGTACATATACTTGTGCATACATCATAAACATCATGAAGCATCATATGCATCCACTAACTATTTCAAGGGTTTGGATCTTCATCTTTGTTCTTGTTTTGTAGGTCATGGAATCTCTCCACGGGAAAACGATCCAAGTCAACCTTGTGAGAATCCCTCCTCAACTCAAGGAGCTTACTTCCAAGATTCCAGAGAATTCTCCCTTCAGTGAAAGACATGGTAGACTTCTCAACTTGGTCAACTCCAACATAGAGGAAGACATGGTGAAAGTTCTCTTCCAGTTCTTTGACCCCCTACACCACTGCTTCACATTTCCTTATTACAAACTAGTGCCTACTTTGGAGGAATTTTCTCAACTGCTGAGGATTCCTATTCTCCATCAACTACCCTATAACGGTATGGAAAGAGAGCCAAATCCTGAAGATGTTGCTCAAGCCCTACACTTGCAACCATCTGATATCAAAGGTCATTGGGAAACCAGAAGTGGTGTCAAGGGTTTCTTGGCAAAGTTTCTGTTTGAGAAGGCACAAGACTGCTGGAATTCTCTAGATCTGCAAGCTTTTGAGGAGATTGTAGCACTTCTCATCTATGGGTTGGTCTTGTTCCCAAACCCTGACCAGCTTATAGATATGAATGCTGTCGAAATTTTCATATCGGAATCCTGTGCCTACATTGCTTGGGGATATCCTCCACTCATTTTACACACGAACAATGAGGAAAAGAGGTGTTCTCATGTGTTGTACTCCTCTTCTAGCAAGGTGGTTTATTTCTCACCTCCCCCAATCAGTCTTAAAGAATGAGCAAGGCTTAAGGTGGTCACAAAGGTTGATGACTCTTACACATTCTGATGTTCATTGGTGTTCTCGGTCCAGAGAAAATGTCATCATCATTGATCGTTGTGGGGAATTCCCTAATGTCCCATTACTTGGCATTAGGGGAGGCATTACCTATAACCCCTACTTAGCTCTGAGACAGTTTGGGTATGCTCGAAGGGATGGCCCTCATGACATGCTGATTCCAGACTTGGTTTTTGACTTCGACAACGACGCTCAAGGACTTCGACAAAGGTTTATCCGAACTTGGAGGATGCCCAACAAAGTGGATAGTAAGACACTGGGACACAAGAATTCCATCCCCCTTGAGCCTTACCTCAAGTGGGTACGAACCCGCGCCCAGAGTCTTATGATACCTTATCCCATATTCTCCCCGTGATCAAAGAGCCTGTTATAGAAGGAGAGGTTCCATACACCCTCCTACATCCTGACATGCCAACATCATTGGAAGATCTGCAAAAGAGTTGGATACAGCTCAAGGAAGAACGGAACACTTTTGAAGCCAGTTTCTACGCCAGTGAGAAGAAGGTTTTAGAACTTACTCGTTGACTCCACGAAGAGCAGACTCTCAACACCTACATTGCGCCAAAGAGGATGCACAACGTCTTTTTACATTAGAATTTTGTATTTATTTTGCCCATAGGGCATTTATGTACTAACAAATTTCTTCCTATTAATATCACGTGTGTTCTTTTTGTTTGCAACAACTTTGAATTTCTGAATCTTTGAATGCATTACATGAATACATATCATTCATCATATGCATAAACAGGTCTTCACACCAGGTTTACTTATCTCTCTGATGTTTATTTCAGCAAGATGGATATAGAGCAGACGGTCAAAGATCTACAAGCACAGAATTCACAGTTCCAACAACTCCTCATGACCTTGGCAAAGGGTCAGGAGGATCTTAAAGCACTGTTAGAGAAGGAAAAGGAGAAAAAGAAAAAGAAAAGAGTTGGTGTAGCTACTATGGGAAGAAGGTTTGAGAACTAAGCTAGAAGGGTCTTGGATTTCCCCTCAACATCTGATGAAGGGGTTGGCAAAGGTAAAGGAACTGTCGTGCAATCTGAGTCTGAGGCTGAAGAAGAAGAAGAGGATGAAGATTACTCGGAGCAGCAGTACCCTCCTGCAGACGACAAGTACAAGAATCTGGAAGAGCGGCTGGCGGTTATGGAGGTACAAAGCGTGCCTGGGCTGGATTTCGAAGAGCTAGGGTTGGTTGTTGGGATTGTGATTCCCCCTAAATTCAAGGTGACTACATTTGCTAAATACGATGGTTTGTCTTGTCCGAAGATGCACCTACGATCTTACGTCAGAAAGATCAAACCTCGTTCTTCTGATAAGGATCTTCCGGTCCACTTTTTTCAAGATAGTTTATCGGGTATGCAATTAGATTGGTTCTACCAGCTTGAAAGATCTGATGTTCATAATTGGGAGGATTTGGCGGTTGCCTTCTACAGACAATATCAATATAATGCGGACTTAGCACCTACTCGTACTCAACTATAGAGTATGGGTATGGTCTCTAATGAAGGCTTTAAGGAGTATGCCCAGAAATGGAGGGACCTGGCTGGAAGGGTGAAGCCACCTTTGTCTGAGAGAGAACTTGTGGATATGTTTTTGGGGACCTTGTCAGGTCCATTCTTTAATCACTTGATCGGGAGTTCGTCTGCGGGATTCACCGAGTTAATTCTGACTGGTGAAAGAGTTGAAGCTGGAATCAAGAGCGGTAAAATTCAAAAGGATGCATCTGCTTCCGCTGCTATCAAGAAGACCTTTCCAGCCAATAAAGAAGTCTCAGCTGTTTACTCCCAGAGAAGTCAAGGAAGAGTTGAGCGCCGGCCCGCGGTGGGGGCTGTAATGATTCAGAATTCCGCAGCTGATCAACCTCGAAACAGTCAAACCAGAACTAACCAAGCAAGGGTGGAAAGGCCTGCACGACAATTCACCCGGATCAATATGACACCTGCTCAGGTTCTCCCTCATCTGTTGAAGTTAAACCTTACAACTTTGAAAGAAGCGCCGAAAAATCTGAATACATCCTCTCCTTACTACAATGCAAATGCGAAGTGCGCTTATCATTCGGACAGCCTGGGGCATGACATCAACAATTGTTGGGCCCTCAAAAATAAGATCCAGGATTTAATAGATGCCAAGGAGGTGGAGTTTGACGCTCCTGAAAAACCTAATGTGATCTCTGCCCCAGTGACAAAACATGGTCACAATGTCCATGCTGTTGTAGAAGATCTTTATGTTGCTGTTGTAGATGACTTAATGACTCCATTACCAATGATCAAGATGAATCTGTTGAAAGCCGGGATTTTCCTGGGCTGTGAAAAAGATTGTTATCTTTGTTTGTCCCTACAATCCGACTGTCCGTTATTGAAGTTAGGCATCCAAAGCCTAATGGATAATCAAGAAATCCTCTTTGAGAAAACTCCTGTTACTCCTGTTACTCCAACTCTTATCAACGATGTTGCTATAATTACCATTTCTGACAATCTTTCCAAGGTCTCCAAAAGACCTGTTAAGATTACACCCGGTCCAAAGTTTGTACCTCTGAAGATAACTATGTCGGGGCCTATCCCATACAAGTCCAACAAGAAAATACCGTGGAATTATGGAGGAGAGATCTTCTACCACGGTGTTAAGCAGATTGAATCAGTTGAAGAAAGTTCCGATGAAGAGACTCCTGACATAGGAAATATTGCGGGGATGAGTAAGATCACCCGCAGCGGAAGAATTTTCTCTCTGGAGATTGCTCCCCCAAGGGCAGTCTTCGGACCCTCAAATGCTCCTAAGGTTACTCATGTGCCAGTCAATACATGTGTGCGAACTCCAGTGATTGAAGAAATTGTTACTCCTAAAGTTGTACCCTCTGCTGTTACTGCTGATAAAGGTAAGGAGATCCAAGAAGCTCCCGTCAGGATGAGGGCTCAGCCTTTGGTAATCCCCGAGACCACTCAAAAGGAAATGGAGGAGATTTTAAAAATAATTAAGAAAAGCGACTATGATGTCGTAAAACAATTGGGGCAAACCCCTTCAAAAATCTCTATGCTGGCCCTATTGCTCTATCCCGAAGCTCATGCCAAAGCCTTGATCAAATTCCTGAAGACGGCCCACGTGCCTCAAGAAACCTCCGCGGACCAGTTCCAGGAGTGTGTAGCCAGCCTAACCGCCGACAATGGTCTTGGCTTCTCCGATGCCGATCTAACATCTAAGGGGAGAAAGCATAATGACGCGTTGCATGTCTCGGTGGAATACAGAGGGACTACTCTTGCTCACGTTCTGGTTGATACTGGGTCATTTTTAAATATCCTGCCAAAGAAAGCATTGGAAAGATTTTACTATGAAGGTTTGACCCTAAAGCCCAGCAATATCATTGTTAGAGCCTTCGACGGTTCTAAAAGGATGGTCCACGGGGAGGTGGACATCCCAATTAAGGTGGGAACGGAAATTTTCAACTCTACATTTTATGTGATGGACATCCGTCCTTCATATTCTTGCTTGTTGGGAAGACCCTGGATCCACAACACTGGGGCAGTCACTTCTTCTCTACACCTAATGCTCAAATACCCAGTCCAGGGGAAAATTGTGACAGTTCATGGCAAGGAGGAGTATATGATAAGCCATCTAAATTCATTCCGCTATGTTGAATTAGATGGTGAATTCATAGAAACCCCTTTCCAACACTTTGAAGAGGTTTCTCCTGAAGTGGCGGCAGCCAAGACAGTGACTTTTGTACATGTAGTTACCAAGCCTGTGTACCGGATGTCATCCCTTAAAGATGCGAAGGCTGTGATCGAGGAAGGAGGAAGCACAGTATGGGGTCAACTACCAAATTTTCCTTTCAAGACAGATAAGTTCGGTTTGGGTTTCACCACTTCTGCTCAAAAGGTTGTGCGCCGCTCCCGGGCTGGAGGGCCACCATTAAAGATCACTCACCATGGAGTTCATGCTTCAGAGGATGATGAAGAGAAGAGCAATTTTAAAGACTGGATCTATCCAACTGTTGAAGGAGGGCTGAACAACTGGGAGGCGAAGGACTTCGTTCCCATTATTTTCATCAATCAGTAATTTATCTTTCGAACATTTCTGTTGGTCTGTAATAATTATTAAACAATTCGTACGCTTTTTGCCTTGTGCCTTACCCGAGGTACATAGGTCCATTTGTAAGGGTTTGATTTTTCATCTTCATATGCCATTTTTAATGAATCGTGGACGTTTTCATATATAAACTTTTGTGTTCATTTTTTTTTTTTTACATTTTATTTGTTTAAAGGTAGTTATCCCTTACACACACACACTCACCAATGCAGGTACCCATCCATTCCGGATTCCATGGGTAACAATTCTGCTATGGCCTTCAGTGATTCTGAAGATCTGGTCAATCATGCCGAATACGAAGGTGATGAAGACTGTGAAGTGCCTGGAGAGTTGGCTAGACTGCTACAATAGGAAGAAAGGGCTATTCTACCTCACGAGGAGTTGTTAGAGACTATCAACTTAGGAACAGAGGAAGACAGAAAAGAGGTTAAAGTGGGTGCCAACCATGAGTCAAATGTCAAAGAGCGCTTAGTTCAGCTGTTGAATGAATGTGTTGAGATCTTTGCCTGGTCCTACAAGGACATGCTGGGACCCGATACAGATATTGTGGTTTACCATCTCCCTACAAGAGAAGACTGTCCACCAATCAAACAGAAAGCCCTCCGAATGAGGCCCGACATGTCCGAAAAGATCAAAGTTGAAGTGATGAAGCAGTTTAATGCTGGCTTCCTTGCTGTTACTTCTTATCCATAATGGGTTGCTAACATCGTGCCCGTTCCTAAGAAAGATGGCAAAGTCAAAATGTGCATGGATTACAGAGACTTAAACAGGGCTAGCCCTAAAGATGACTTTCCACTACCGCACATTGACATCTTGGTTGACAACACAGCTCAGCATAAGGTAT
Organism: Vicia faba; assembly: GCA_948472305.1. Taxonomy (NCBI): domain Eukaryota; kingdom Viridiplantae; phylum Streptophyta; class Magnoliopsida; order Fabales; family Fabaceae; genus Vicia; species Vicia faba. Next base: position 748,046,505 of record OX451735.1, on the reverse strand, counting down.
TTTCTTTCATGGATGGATTTTCAGGGTACAACCAGATCAAAATGGCCCCCAAAGATATGGATAAAACTACCTTTGTTATGCAGTGGGGTACCTTCTGCTATAAAGTGATGCCATTCAGACTAAAGAATGTCGGGGCAACCTATTAGTGTGCCATGGTAGCTTTGTTTCATGACATGATACATCATGAGATTGAAGTCTATGTAGACGACATGATAGCCCGTTCACAAACGAAAGAAGAACACCTCGACCATCTGAAAAAGCTGTTTGTTAGATTGAAAGAGTACAAGCTCAGACTGAACCCTAACAAGTGAACTTTCGGAGTCAGGTCCAGTAAACTCTTGGGATTCATCGTCAATAACTAAGGCATCGAGGTTGATCCTGCCAAAGTCAAAGCTATACAAGAAATGCCTGCCCCTCGCACTGAGAAGGAGGTCAGAGGTTTCTTGGGACGCCTAAACTACATCGCAAGGTTCATCTCTCACCTAAAATCTACCTGTGAACCAATCTTCAAGTTGTTGAAGAAAGATCAGGTGGTTAAATGGAATGATGATTGCCAAGTTTCTTTCGACAAAATCAAGGAGTATTTGTTGGAATTTCCTATCTTGATGCCTCTCGTCGAAGGAAGACCTTTAATCATGTATATGACTGTCTTGGAGAATTCAATGGGGTGCGTACTGGGCCAACATGAAGAGTCTGGCCGAAAAGAGCATGCCATTTATTACCTTAGCAAAAAGTTTACCGATTGTGAGACTTGATACTCACTGCTCGAGAAAACTTGATGCGCTTTGGTATGGGCTGATCGCCGGCTAAGGCAGTATATGTTGACACATACCACTTTACTGATCTCTAAGATGGATCCGATCAAGTACATCTTCGAGAAGCCTGCTCTATCCGGAGGAATCACTAGATGGAAAATGATCCTGACTGAGTATGATATCCAATACACGACCCAGAAAGCCATAAAGGGAAGTGTACTAGTTGACCACCTAGCTCATCAAGCTGTCGAAGATTACCAATCTATGAGGTTCGACTTCCCCGACGAGGATATCATGACAGTGGACAACATTGAAGAGAACAGACCGTATGACGGACCTGAACAAGGATCCCGATGGACCCTGTACTTTAATGGTGCTTCAAATGCACTTGGCAACAGTATCAGTGCGGTACTTATCTCTCCAGAAGGTTGCCATACACCTTTCACTGCTAGACTCTACTTCAGCTGCACCAACAACATGGCCGAGTATGAAGCTTGCATCTTTAGTCTCAAGACTGCTAGTGACTTGGGAATCAAATCTTTGGTTGTGTTTGGAGACTCCGCTTTGGTCATCAGTCAGATCAAAGGAGAGTGGGACACTAAAGATCCCAATTCTGATCCCATACAAAGAACATGTCCTGACATTGTTACCTCATTTCGAGCAGATTACCTTTGAGCACTTCCCGCGCAAAGAGAATCATCTAGCAGATGCGCTAGCTACAATGTCATCCATGTTTAAACTTAATTGGGATAATGAGGCTCCTCAAATCACCATTGAGCGAATGGACGAACCTGCACATTGTCACAAGATTAATACCGAAGAAGTAGTGAACCGACCTTGGTTTCATGACGTCAAAAGGTATCTCGAAGCACAAGAATACCCTGAAGGAGCTTCAGTCAATGACAAAAAGTTCTTAAGGAGGTTCGCGGCCAAGTTATTACTGAGCAATGGTATCCTATACAAGCGCAACCTTGATTGTGTCCTGCTCCATTGTGTGGACAAGGTTGAGGCAGAGCAAATCATGGCTGAACTGCATAACGGCACCTTCGGCACCCACTCAAGCGGACATACGATGGCTAAAAAGATTCTACGGGCAGGCTATTACTGGTCTACCATGGAAGCTGATTGTCATCAACATTCCCGTACTTGTCACAAATGCCAAATCTACGCTGACACGGTACATATACCTCCAGTTCCTCTCAATGTCTTAACAGCTCCTTGGCCATTCGCGATGTGGGGAATTGACATGATTGGAGAGATCAAGCCTACAGCATCCAATGGACATCGTTTCATCCTGGTGGCCATTGATTACTTTACCAAGTGGGTCGTAGAAGCTTCCTTCGCCTCCGTTACAAAGAATATGGTTGCCCGCTTCATCAAACAGAACCTCATTTGTCATTATGGTATCCCCGACAGGATCATCACGGACAACGGTACAAACTTGAACAACACTATGATCACCGCTCTGTGTGAGCAGTTCAAGATTCAACATCACAATTCATCTCCCTACCGGCCAAAGATGAATGATGTTGTCGAAGCTGCAAACAAAAATATCAAGAAGATCATTCAAAAGATGACAGTCACCTATAAGGACTGGCATGAGATGTTACCGTTTGCTCTATACGGATACCGTACCACGGCGCGTACATCAACCGGGGCAATACCATTTTCTTTGGTGTACGGCATGGAAGCTGTTTTACCTATGGAGGTTCAGATTCCCTCTTTGAGAATTATGAAGGATGCTGGTTTGAGCGAAGACGATTGGATTCAGACCCGGCTTGATCAACTTAACTTGATTGATGAAAAGTGAATTACTGTTGTTTGCCATGGTCAGACGTATCAAAAGCGGATGATCAAGGCTTTCAACAAGAAATTCAGACGCCAGGTATATCAAGTCGGGGATCTTGTAATCAAGCAGATCATCTTACCGCAAAGTGATCCCAGGGGAAAGTGGACTCCTACCTACGAAGGACCGTTTGTGATCAAAAACATCTTTTCTGGTGGGGCAATGATCCTGACCACCATGGACGGTGACGACCTGCTGCACCCTGCGAACGCAGACATAGTCAAAAAATACTACGCATAAATGACCCGACAAGTTGAAAACCAGAAAGGGCGACTTGGGCAAAAATGGGCATCCCGGTGAATTGAAAACCCGAAAGGGCGGTTCAGGCAAAAATTAGGGATAAATAAAAAAATCTGTACACCCGGCAAGTTGAAAACCCGAAAGGGCGACTTGGGCAAAAAAGGGTTTCCCGGTGGATCGATAACCCGAAAGGGCGGTCCAGTAAAAAATTAGGGAATTAAAGCGTATGACTATGTCTCGTCGGATCACTCTAAGAACAATCTCTTCACAGACAAACTCCAGGCTTCTGATCAATCCAATCATTTGCGGACAAAGCAACGAATGGACAGGATATTCAGAATTACGAAGGCTATAACAGAATGGGAACCCCATGGACTTTTTACACATAGCCATCCTTCTTTGTATAAATGTTTCTCATTTTTATGACAACATTCTCTTACTAGGATGTCTGTCTCCTTTGTACAAAATACTTACACAAAGTTAATACAAAGATACTTCAAAGTGCAGAAAATTGTTTGCCTTTTCTTTCTTTTTTTACACTTATGTTTTATTTGAGAACGTCCAATGATTTATTAAATGAGCATATGCATTTGAATATAATCACTGCTTACAAATAAAACGAAATGAGAAAGAATAATTACTGGTAGATTGAAAGTATAGGAAAACGTCTTTAGGCTATTCCAGGAGAAATCCCCTGCAGTACATCATCCAGATCCTCGGCGGAACTAAAGCTTTGAAATACATATCCCCAGCGGAGTTAAAATTCAAAATCCCCATCAGAATTGAGTTTTCAAACTCCCAATCCCCAGCAGAGCAAGACTTCGAACTACAAACCCTCAGTAAAGATGAAACTTTCGTCCCCAACGGAGTCAAAACTTCAACCTTTAAACCCCAGTAGAAATCATCTAATTTCTCCAATTACCTAGCAAGTTATCTTAAAGCCTGGAAATCAACCAGATAACAGTTAACTTTTGTTTTATCCCCAACCAAGGATAATTCCCCAGTAGATTGGCATACACCCAACCTCCTGACCCAAACGCCTGAGTGAAGATTCTCATTCTTGCTTCCCCAGTAGATTGGAATACACCCAAGCTCCTGATACCCTAACAGAATGAAGATTCTCATTCTTGAAACTCCAAAAGATTGGCATACTCCCAAGCTCCTGATACCCTTAACAGAATGAAGATTCTCACTCTTGAAACTCCAGAAGATTGGCATACACCCAAGCGCCTGATACCCTTAACAGAATGAAGAATCTCATTCTTGAAACTCCAGAATATTGGCATACTCCCAAGCTCCTGATATCCTTAACAGAATGAAGATTATCATTCTTGAAACCCCAGAAGATTGGCATACAACCCAAACTCCTGATCTCCCCACAGAGTTTTTCACTCCCCCACAGATTGAAGATTATCATTCTTAACTCCCTGCAGAAGTCATCAGAGCCTTCCTTATTCTCCAGTAGATCAAGTTTTTCCTTTGTTTGATCCCCGGTAAAGATAGCCAGAGTTTTCCCTATTCCCCAGTCGAGTAAAGGTTCCCTGTGTGAAATCTCCAGCCATAGTCATCAAAATTCTCAAATCCCCACAAAAGGTTGTCAAAGTTTTGATAATCCCCGCAAGTCGCCGAGGATTTCTCTATCCCCAACAATGGTCCAAGGATGTCTCATCAATCAAAGATGTTGAATCTCCAGCAGGGTCAGAGATTTATTTTCCCCAGCAGCAGTCAAAGATTTTACTATCTCCAGCAAGCAAGGATTTATTGTCCTCAGCAAGATAGCTAATCCGCTTACATACACATACATTACATTCATGTATCATAAACATTGATAGAGCACATTTTATCGCATCATACATGTCATGCAACATAACTCTGTGTTTCAGCTAACATTTTACCCTTTTCAGGATAAGATTAAAAGTTATCTTTAACAACTATACAAAGATCCCAATTACAGTACGGATACACTCCAAGACATGGAAGTCATTCTGCTACTCATACAGATCCCAACTTCAGATACAGTCCAGATATGCTCCAGACACGGTAGCCATTCTGTCACTCATTCAAACCTATTCCCCAGCCCATAGATGCTCCAGACACGGGTGTCATTCTGTCGCTTATTCAAAATTCAGATTCAGATACAATACAGATACACTCCAGACACAGAAGTCATTCTGTTATTCATTCAAAAATAAAATACAGTTACATCGCGGATATGCTCCAGACACAGACGCCATTCCATTGCTCGTACAGATCCAATCTCCAGATATAACTCAGATACGTTCCGGATACGGATACCATTCTGATGTTCATTCTCCTGATATTCGACAAACATGATTGATGGAATCTCTAAGCACATCTCCAGCAAGATCCTATCATCTCTAAATGGCATCTGTAAGCCCATTCCCTTAACCTACATTTTGACGAGTGCAAATTTACGGGCACTCTAGTGTCCAATCATCTTTTACCTTCGAGTCACGAAAGACAAACTCGCCAATCTAACTCTTCAGGTTCAAGAAGATTGAACAGGGGCAGCTATTTTACCCCAAAATTTTCCCTCTCATTTTATCATGATTTCCCCTCACAAGACTCTTTGGGCTAAAGACCAAGCTAGGGTTTGCTCTGCTCAAGACATCTCCTTGCACTGTTGACCTAAAATTAGGGTTTGAGTTTGCACAGGGATTTTTGAGCTTTCAATGCTCAAAGTGACTTTCATACTTCATGTTGGACTTATAAGATTTCCCATACCAAGTTTCAAGCTTTGAATCATATTTTTGCCCAGTCAATTAGACAGTTGACCTAGAAATCAGCTGTATTGGGGAAAAAGTCAATTGTGGCCAATTTACAGTCAAACCTCATAATTTTTTATCCACATCAACATTATAGACTCATATTAACCATTTAATTAAGTTTGGACCACAACTCCTCAAGAAATTTGATCAGATCATCAAAAGGGCAAAATGGTCATTTTTAGAGTTTTGACTGTATAAGGGCAATTTCTGATTTTTCACCTAGCCAATGGCAAATTGGGTTCAAGTATGGATTCAAGTACTCAACGGCATCATCTTGACCTATTCACAAGGTTCAAAATATCTCAAATACATTGGATTGACAGATGAATTTTCCAGTCAACTGATAAAAAATTGACTGTATACTGAAAAGTCAAACTTTGACTTTTTGGTCAAAATCAAGTGCCAAGGGTCATTTTTCATCAAGATGTGTCAAAACATGAAACTTGTTCATCAAGAAACCTAATTTTGCAAATTAGGGTTTAAGATTGAAAAATTTCATAACTTTGAATTTTTCTAAGTTATGAAATTTTCTTATTTTTTCCCAACTTTGCCCAACTTTTTCACCATGATGAAATTGGATTCAAACAAAACTTCCAACATGAAAGTTGTATTCCTACACACAATCTACAACTTTTATTCACAAAGTTTTCCCAAAAGATGCTTGGATCTCAAGTTATGATTTTTGTAACAAGGGTCCATGAAACTTTTAACTTAGTGAAATTTTGCCCTAGTTTAGGCAGGATTTTGACCTATCTTCATGGAAATATTTCACCTAGTTCCACTTGGAATCTAAAAATTCATTTCAAAGATGGATTGTAGAGAATGTTACAAGCTTTCCAAAATTTCCAAGAACTCTCCAAAATCATTTATGGTTAGAGAGAATCGAAGGTTTGAATTTGGCATAAACTCACTTTGATCCATGGCATGTTTCATGTTAACACAAGTTGCAATTTCTGTCCAGCTTCATTTCTACTTTATTACAGGTCTCTAAACCCTTCCACACTCAAGAATTAAATGAAAATTCAATGGATTGAAGCTTTTTTCTGATCATTAGAGGTTTACACAAGGGATTAATCCAAAAATAGCAAAAAGGCAACATTGCCATTTTTGTCAAAACTTGCTTTATGTCAAATTGCATCCCTTGAGCCTTGGGCCAAATCTTGGACAGCAAACAATATCCACAAACTTGGGGGGCAATATCACCAAGTGCATGCTGGAAGATAGCCTGTACAGGCCTGTCTTGTATCACTTCATACTTTTACTTAAAAAACAAGTAAACTTGCCAAAGAGCCATAACTTGAACATCTGATAATACCAACTCTTGTAAGCATTTGAAACAAGTTTTACACATTTCCTTGAGCCAGAAACACGAGTTACCCAACCCTCAAGCCTTCCAAAACACAGAAACACCTTCTTCTTGCAAAACAAGGCAGTTTCTGCACTTTGAGGTCCATAACAAAAACTACTCGTGCGTTTTGCCCCAAACCTGTTCAAACACATTCCATATAACCCACCTGAGCTATCCCAACCATTGGCCATTGACTGTAACTCCATTTGCAAGCTTCACCATTTCTGATTTCAGCTTGTGCAGGTTGACTTCTACAGGCCTATTCAAGCAAGCTCAAAGCAAACAAAGCATTGGGGAAGGTCAGAGGAAGTTCAGGCAAGCTCCCAAACATCTCAGGCCTCACTGAAAAGATCTACATTGCCATACTCGTGTTCAACTGAAACAGGTATTTTTCAACTTCCTATCTCTCTATTTAGGAATCATTAGGCTTAGGTTTGTGAATAAAAAATGTAGTACTCATAGCCCTTAAGCTGTACATATGCATAGATTTCATTTAAGTTAAGTGTGCTAAGAGAATTTGATTGATGAACATTTTGAAAAAGTTAGGTTAGAAATTATGGCCAGACAAATTCTCTCTGGTCTTTGAGAGTTAGATTAAGTTCTTTACATGGTTGGAATTGTCTTGAAAAATGCTATAACTTTCATGTTGTGAGTTTTTGCTTTAGAGCACGTATACAGGAGTTGGACATTTGTACACAGGCGCGCGTTTTTCTGATTCAAAGGTTGAAGATGAAGCTTTAACTGGGCTGGGCTTGGCTTGGCATGGCTTTTTGCACCCCCTGACCTGCTTCTTGCACCCCCTAGGCCCATTGTTTTATTATTTTTATATTTTTCTATTTCTTTTTCATTTCTGATTTTATTTTATTTTTTCTAAACATAAAAAAATATATCAAAAACATTTTCATAAATTTTCACATTTTATTTTGTATTTTTTACCATTTCTTCTAACATAAAAATAATTATTAAATAACATACTTTTATTTTCTTTTAATAAAAACTTGAAAATAATAAATAAAAATATTATACCTTTATTTTTATTATTTACATACTTAAATAATATTTTTTCTAATATATTTTTTATTTTTGACATTTGTATATATTTTATTATTTTTATTTTAATGTACATAAATAATATAATTAATATATATACTTTCTTAAGGAAAATTAGGGTTTCTACCCTTAATAAAAATAATCTTTTATTTTATTATTTTTAATGCATTAAATATTTTATTTTTACATACATAAAAATAAACAAAAACATTTTTTACATATTTATAATGTTTTGCATATTTATATTTAAATTGCTTATTTAAATATTGCTTATTTATTATTTGATGCAAAAAATTCAATTTGGATGTAATAGTAAATCTTAGGGTTTTATTTTCTTGCGAATACTCCCCATTCAAAATTGTATCCCCCCACCCCATATCAATGTTGTAATAGTGTAGATTTATTTTATGCATTTTATAGCTTTCAAATATGCCATGATAGAGATTAGGGTTTGTATTCAATATCCAAAATCAAAACAAATAGTTAGACCTAATGCAAGACATAAATGCATGAAAATGATAACACAATGCATACATGCACCCCTAGGGTTTCACCCATTTGTTGCCTTTAAAATGGTCATGGTATGCATGTTGAGTATCTTGGCAAAACAAAAATCAAAACAAAAAGATCATAGTCCCTCGATGACGCTATCTTGGTTGCATATACAAAATGATCTAGTCCCTCCAAAAATTGCTAAAGATACATAGCATTATTGCTATCATGGTCAATACGATGACCCGCGCATGTCCCGTTTAACATCCAAACACAAGTTTGTTTACCAAATGCAATGGTAAAACAACACTGTGAAAGGGTTAAAAATGTGTAGGAAAGATCTTTGAGTAAGTAGGGTAGACAACTCCTAGTTACTTGATCAAACTTGCAAATATCCTCGCTAATTTCAAAACATACAATTTCAAAACATTCTTCCAAAACATTGAAACATCTTTTCAAAAGACAAACACCTTTGTATATATTCAAACAAGAATCATTACAAAGGTTGTCACAATGATGGCCTCTTTTCAAAACATTTTCAAAACCACACACAAAGCACCATTTCAAACAATTGAAAAGCAAAAGCAAGTGATCTAAACAAGTAACTAAGAGCCCATGGATAACCATGGATGAAAAGGGTGCTTGCACCTTCCCTTTTCATAATCTACCCCCTGAACCCAAGAAAACATCTCAATGGTCTTTCCTATGCTTTTTGACCTTTCCTTTGGATAAAATAAAAAGTCGGTGGCGACTCTTGCTAAACCGAAACATTTGCAAACACAAACGTGAAACCTCAAGTCAGTTCTCCCACCATATCACACCATAGTATGCCCATTGGAGTGAGTACCAAAGATGCCTTCGTGCATGTCTTCCATAATTTTCTCTGCCTCCTTCTTGTCTACACAGTGAAGTAGAGTTGAATCATGATTACGCTTGTACAAAATTATATTGCTCAAGAAGAACTTAGCCGAGAACCTCCGCAGGAATTTCTTGTCATTGATTGATGCCCCTTCAGGGTATTCTTGAGCTTCAAGGTACCTTTTCACTTCGTGAAACTAAGATTTTTCTTCTACTCCATCAGTGTCTATTTCATAGCAGTGTGTCGGTTCGTCGAATCTTTCAATGGTAATTCTGGGAGCCTCATTGTCCCATATGACCTTGAACATGGATGACATTTTAGCTAATGCGTCTGCCAACTGATTCTCTTCTCTTGGGATATGCTCAAAAGTAATCTCTTTAAAGTACAAAATCAAGGTTAGCGCATGTTTTCGGTAAGGGATAAGACTTGGATGCTTTGTATCTCATTATCCCTTGACCTGACTGATTACCAAGGCTGAATCCTCATATAAGCTCGGGAATTTGATTCTTAGGTCGATAACAGCTTTAATACCCATGATGCACGCTTCATATTCAGCCATATTATTGGTGCAGCTAAAGCAAAGTCTAGCCGTGAAGGGTGTATCGAAACCTTGAGGAGAGATAAATACAGCATTGATCTTATTTCCAAGTGCGTTAGAAGCTCCATCGAAAACTATAGTCCATCGGGATCATAGCTCAAGTCCTTCATATAGTCCAGGTTCTACACAATCTATAATTAGCATGATGTTCTCATCCGGGAATTTAAAATTTATAACCTAATAGTCGTCTACAACTTGATGTGACAAATAATCTGCTAGTACACTTCTGTTGTACCCCAAAATTTTCCCTCTCATTTATCAAGTATTTTCCCACAAAGATCTCCTTTGGTTCAAGACTGCATTAGGTTTGATCAACTCAAGACACCTCCTTAAGCACTGATGACTGAAATTAGGGTTTGAGATTGCACAAGGATAATTGAACTTTCAATGCTTCATATGACTTTCATGGATCATTATGGACCCCCAAGATTACTCATGTCAAATTTCAAGCCTTGGATCACATTTTTGCTCAGTCAATTGTGCAATTGACCTAAAAATCAGCTATATTGGGGAAAAAGTCAACTGTGGCCAATTTATAGTCAAAATTCATAATTTTTTATCCACGTCAATATTATAAACTCATATGTATCATTTGATCAAGTTTGGACCATAATTCCTCAAGAAATTTGATCAAATCATCAAAAGGGCAAAATGGTCAAAATTAGGGTTTTGATTAAGAAAGGGCAATTTCTGATTTTTTGACCTAGCAAATGGTTAATTGGTTTAATGCATGATCTAAAGAGTTTAATTTCATCATTTTGACCTAATGGCATGACCCAAAACATTTCTCAAGATCAATTGGATTGATAGTGAATTTTCAGTCAACTGATCAAAAGTCAACTGTACACTGAAAAGTCAAACTTTGACTTTTTGGTCAAAATCAAGTGTCAAAGATCACAATTCATCAAAACATGTCAAAATATGAAACTTATTCATCAAGAAATCAAAAAGTCAAGATTTCATTTTGAAAAGTCAAAATTTTCTAACTTAGAAATTTTTCTAAGTGTTTAAAACTTCATGTTTTCATAACTTTGAACAAATTTTTCACCATGATGTAAGATGATTCAAAAGAAACTTTCAACATGAAAGTTGTAGATCTCCATGATATCTAAAACATTTATTTGCACAACTTCTTACAAAAGTGCTTGGATCTCAAGTTAATAATTCATGAAGTCGTGGTCTTGAAATTAAACACTTAGTGAAATTTTGTCCTAGTTTAGGCAGGATTTTGACTTAACTTCATGGCACTTTTTCATATAGTTCCAATGGGAATTATAAAAATTGATTCAAAGAGAAGTTGTAGAGCACATTACAAGATTTCTAAAATGTCCAAGAACTCCTTGTGATCATTCTTGAGCATGGAGAATCGAAGAGAGGAAGTTAGTGTTTCAAACTAAAATTATAGGTCATTTTGTGATGAACAAAGATTCAAATTTGAAACCTATGCTGCATAATCTCTACTTTACATGCCTCAAACTTGTTAGGAACTCCATAATTAATTTCTTTCACATCTGTTAGAGGTCTCAACTCAAGCATTCAATGCAATTCCATGCTTTATATCCATTTTAGGGAGAAAGTGCACAATGCCATTTTGAAAAAGTAGCTTTATGCACAAAACTTGTTCTTGAGCCTTGCAATGGTTTTCTTTTGATCATACACGTCCTATAACTCAAGAGAAGTTTGTCTCAAGCCTTACAATCACTCAGCCCATGCTTGTACTTCATCTTGGAACCATGCTCCCACTTTTCTTCAAAATCAAGTAACATAGCAATCAGTCTAGAACTTATACTTCTGACCCTCCCAAGCACAAAAACCTTCTCATTACTTATGTACAAGTCCTTGGCAACAAAACACACGCATGCTTCAGCCCTAAAAAAACTAAGAACTCAGAATTGCATCACATACCTCCATTTTTGCATAACCTGACCAAAAGTTTGAAACTCACATCTCCCTCGCGCGTTTTCAAGCCTTTTGGTTCCTAAAGTTTCTAAACACCATTTAGAACTTATCCCACACCCTGTTACAAGACTGTAACACCATTAACACCATCCTCCATTTTCAAAAACAGAGCTTTGCACTTAGACTTCTCCAGAACTCCTCAGGCACTTTCAGCTTAAGCTAAGCATCACATTAGCTTCTTGGGAACTTGAGGAAGCTAATCCAATCATTGGAACTCACTAAAAGCTGCTAATCCAATCACAAGCATCATTAGTGGTTCATTTGTGAATAAGAAATGTGGGTATCATTGTCCTGAAGCTAACCATGTCTTTAGATTTCATTTATTTTGCTTAAGGAGTTAGAATTTTGAATCTGAACAACCTGAAAAAGTTAGGTCAGAATTTGGTACAATTCAAAATTCATGCTCATTTTTTAGAATTAGTTTAAGTTATTTACATTTCTGGAATCGTGGTGAAATTTTACACGAATTTCATGTTTACATTTTTGCAAATGGTTGAGAAATGAACAAGTTGCAGGGCTTCTGGATGGAGGTTGAAGATGAAGTACATTTAGGGCAAGACTTAGATTATATATTTATTGTTTTACATAAGTTAATGGATGTATCTCCAACCCAGTGGTTAAAGCGCGCGTTTGTCACCATGAAGTCCTGGGTTCAAGCCCCAGCATGACCTTTTTGCAAAAAAATTGTACTTTTCTCACATTTTCTAACTTTTTGCAGCGCTTGGGCCTTCCTCCATTGGGCCTGAGATTTTTGCTACACTTGCACACTCCTGATTATTTCTTAACCCCCCTAACTTTATTTTTATTTTTATTTTATTTTATTTTTACTTTTTTTTATCTTTTATTTATTATTATTATTAATACTATTATTAATATTATTATTATTATTACTATTTTTAATAAGAAAAAATCCAAAAATATTTATATTTTATTATTTATATCTATTTAGTTTATTTTTCTTTACAAAAACAAAAGAATAAAAAAAACATTTCTTTTACAATTAAATTTACTTATTTAAATACTTAGATAATTTATATTTAATTATTATTATATTATATTATTTATTTTTCTTGTAAATTAAAATCAATTTAGAATTTAGGATTTTTATTTAATTATTTTTTTTATTTACTAACTTAATTAAATTCACCAAAACCCTAAAAAACTTGTTTTCTTTAATTTAATTTATTCTACTAACTCTATTAATTTTCTTATTTTTCTTAGTTAATTATTTTATTTAATTAGGTTAAAAAATCCTTTTCATAAAAAACAAACAAAAAATCACATTTCTTTTTATATTTACATTCTTGTGTTTTATTTGTCCATTTTGTATATTTATTCAAATTCAATATGGTTGTAATGATTATTTAGATTTAATTTCTTGCAATATTCTCCATTTGTAATTTGTACACCCCATCTCCTAAATGATGTAATAGCGTAGTATTTTTATTTTTCGCAATTTAAATGCTTTATATACAAAATGCTAGTAATTAGGGTTTTGTATGGAAAGACTAAAACCAATCAATAGAAAACCCCAATCAAAGACAAATCAAGCATGAAAATTAATATACTTACACACAAACACCCCTAGAGTAAATCCACTTGGTTGCCTTACAAAAATGGCCATATTATGCATGTGAGATATCTTAGCAAAAACAAGCAAAATACAAGATCATAGTCCCTCAATGACGCTATCAAAAGTTGTCTTTCAAAATGATTTTAGTCCCTAAAGAAAAAGGCTAAGATATTTTGCAACATTGCTAATCATGGTTATACGATGACCCACGCCCGTTCCTTTTACATCCAAAGATAGGGTTACTTACCAAATCAATGGTAAGATAACAATGTCAAAGGAAAAAGGAAATTAACATGAAAGACTTTTGAGTAGGTAGATTATTCCTAGTTACTTGCTCCATTTTAAAACAAAAACATCCTTGCTATTTTCAAAGCAAACACCAACACTTCCAAAACATCTTTCAAAACTTGAAAACATTTTCAAAAGATCAACACCTTTATACACATTCTTACGAACGAGAATCATTACAAAGTTTGCCAAGACAAAGGCCTCTTTACAAAATACTTTCAAAAACCACACAAAGCACATTTTCAAACAAAAGCAAGTAATCTAGCAAGTAACTAAGAGCCCATGGAAAACCATGGATGAAAAGGGTGCTAATACCTTCCCTTTTCATAATCTACCCCCTGAACTCAAGAAAATATCTCAAAGGTCTTTCCTATTGTTTTTCACCTTTCCTTTTGGATAAAAGAAAAGTCGGTGGCAACTCTTGCTAATCGAAACATTTGCAATCAAACGCAAAACACCCAAGTCAGTTCTCCCACCGTATCACAGAACTGGCGACTCTGCTGGGGAATATTCTTAAAGTGGGGTTACCTTAGGGTTGGATCACATTTACTTTCTTTCATTGTTTGACTTGTATGCTTTATAATATGGTTCTTTGTTTAGGTTTGAATCCTCTACCCGGATTTGGGATACCTTATAGGTAAATAGCAATACATTGTAGAAACTGTGTGGGGTATACCGACGTGGTCTAAGAAATAGCTACGTTAGTGCGACATATTTGTGGGTATTGGTAGCCCTTGAGTAGTCAAGGAGAATACGGGGCCGCTGAGTGATGTCATGAAGCACTAATGAACTTCTAGAACCTTTACTTGACCAACTTGGCCATTAGGACATAGTGAGATGACCAGATTTGGTGCAGTCTGGAGTTGGTAGATACTCGATACTACATTCATTGAGGTTTGGTTTTTTGGGATATTTCGGTCGCCATTAAAGAGGCATGTGCTGAAACAATTCCCAAAGAAACAAACCAGTGATATTGAGCTCCTTAGAACCCGGTTAATATTACTAGGACAGGTTTGAGCCAACTAAACTTCAAGAGGGTACTTACCTATGAGACTCCATACAAGCCTAAACATAAGGACTTGTTTGCTTTGTTTGTATAAATTTACTTGTACATAACATCATAAACATCATAACATCATACTCATATTCACTAACCATTTCAAAGATCTTGGGATTTATCTTTGTTCTGTTTTGTAGGACATGGATTCTGTTCGCAGGAAAACCATTCAAGTCAATCTTGTAAGGATCCCTCCTCAACTTAAAGAGCTAGCATCAAGAATTCCTGAAAATTCTCCATTTACCGAAAGACATGGTCGCCTACTAAACTTGGTCACCTCCAACACTGATGAGGACATGATGAAGGTGCTCTTCCAATTCTTTGATCCTTTACATTATTGCTTCACATTTCCCGATTATCAACTTGTGCCAACTTTGGAAGAATTCTCCCAACTCTTGAGGATTCCCATTCTCAATCAACTACCTTTCAACAGTACAGAAAGAGATCCAAAGCCAGAAGAGATTGCTCAAGCTATACACTTGCAACCATTTGATATCACAACTAATTGGGAAACAAGGAGTGGTGTCAAGGGTTTCCTAGCAAAGTTCTTGTTTGAGAAATCCTAAAACTGTTGGAACTATTCGGATTTGCAAGATTTTGAGGAAATTGTGGCTCTCCTCATCTATGGGGTGCTTTTATTTCCAAATCTTGACCAACTCATAGATGTGAACGCCGTCAAAATCTTCATGTCTCGTAACCTGGTGCCTACTTTGCTAGGGGACATCCTACATTCTTTTCACACTCGCACTATGAGGAAAAGAGGTATCCTTATATGTTGTACTCCTCTTTTGGCAAGATGGTTTGTTTCGCATCTTCCCCAATTTGTATTGAAGAACGAGCAAGGTTCAAGGTGGTCACATAGGTTGATGACACTCAAACATTCATACATTCATTGGTGTTCCCGATCTATAGAGAATGTTACTATTGTCGACCATTGCGGAGAATTCCCTAATGTCCCTTTACTTGTCATTAGAGGAGTTATCACCTACAACCCCTGCTTAGCCTTAAGACATTTTGGTTACGCCCGAAGGGATGGCCCACATGAGATGCTCATTCAAGGTTTGGTATTTGACTACGAGAACGACGATCAAGGTCATCGCCAGAGATTTATCCGAGCTTGGATGATGTTGAACAAGGTAGATAGCAAGACATTGGGGCATAAGAATTCCATCCCTCTTGAGCCTTACCTCAAATGGGTACGAGCTCGTGCTCAAAGTCTTATAATTCCTTACCCCTCCATTCTCCCAATAATCATAGAGCCTGTTGTGGAAGGAGATGTTCCATACACTATCCTGCATCCTGACATGCCCACCTCTCTTGAAGACTTACAAAGGGATTGGATACAACTTAAGGGGGAGCAAGACACTTTTGAGGCCCAATTCTACGCCAGCGAGAAGAAGGTTTTGGAACTCACTAAGCAACTTCATGAGGAGCGGAGCTTGAACGCCTACATCGCACCAAAGAGGATGCGTACAACTTTTTTATCTTAGAGTTTTTTGTATTTCTTTGTAAGCCCAAAATAGGCATGATGTACTCAAGCTTTGATTTATTAATATAACGTGTGTTCCTTTTTGGTCTAAAGAAAATTTAAATCTCTAATTTCCTTGAAACCATTTCATATGCATCTACCATTCATCATAACATAAGCAGGTTTCTTACAACAAGTCTCCTCATATTTTTACTGTTTATTTCAGTAAGATGGATCTGTTAGAACAAAGTTTGAATCTACTACCCTAAGTTTAAGTTTTGATGATAACAAAATGAAATGATATATTAATTATGTGATTCATGTAAGAACTATTTGCTACCTAAAATATTACTTTCTGTTTTGCAGAAACTATGATAGGTATCAGCAAGAGTACAACATAATCAGCATCAGAATATTGGTTATCAACATCAGCATCAGAAGTTGCTATATCAGATACCAGAATCAGAAGAACAACTCACGTTTATGCTGAAGCTTGATGAACAGAATTGCGCTCAACACTCTGATCTCTGATAAAGACAATAACAGTTCATCAGCACTTAAGCAGCATCAGAATGAGCCAAAGCCAGAACACGCTTTAAGTAGCAACGGTAATGTGCATTCAAGACGAGTTATTACCAACGACATCATTCCAGACAAGATCTGCTTAATAAGGAAAGTTTGTAATTGGCATTGAATCAAGATTATTGCTCCAACGTTCATCAATTTCAATGCTATATAAACAAGACAATGAAGATTGAATTGGCTAATGCTCTACAACAATTCACACGCCTAAAAGCTATTCATCATCTTCTTATTCTCAGTTTGCTAAAAGCTCCATATTTCCTTACTCAATTATTGTTAGCAATCTAGTTTCAATAAGCTTAAGTTGTGTAGTATCACAGTTGTGATAAACAGTTTTGTAGAAAACATTCACACACCTAGATTCCTATTCTGTGTAAGAAAGTGATTCCTTGACAAACCGGTTTGTGGTTTGCATCAAGAAGGCTTTAGCAGTTGTTAAAGTAGATTGTAATATTCAGTTGAATATAGTGGATTAAGACCTCGTTGGAGAGAGGCGAAATCACCTTGACGGGTGGACTGGAGTAGTTTGAGATCAAACGAACCAGGATAAAAATATCGTGTTCATTGCAATTGATTTTCAGTTTTACAATTCAACCCCCCTTCTTGTGTTTTTCACTTCTTCAATTGGCATCAGAGCGCCTGGTTCTGAGCTAAAACCCTTAACCGTGTCAGTACAAGATCCAGCGTCCGAAAAACACAATGGCAGGAACTTATTCTCACACCAGCAATGACAACCATGAGGACAGAGACAGATTCAGCGGCAAACCTCCAGTCTTTGATGGAGAAAACTTTGATTACTGGAAAGACATAATTGAAAGCTTTTTTCTGGCACATGATGCTGATCTGTGGGATATGGTGACAGATGGATACACGCACCCTGTGAATGCAAGCGGTCAGAAGATTGATAGGAAAACAATGTCTGACCAACAAAAGCGTGACTTTAAGAATCACCACAAGGCCAGAACCATCCTTCTCAGCGCCATCTCGTATGCTGAATATGAAAAGATCTCCAACAGAGACACAGCAAAGAACATGTTTGACTCACTCAGAATGACGCATGAGGGCAACGTTCAGGTCAAAGAAACTAAAGCTCTGGCGCTCATTCAGAAGTATGAGGCATTCAAAATGGAAGAAAGTGAATCCATTGAAACAATGTTCTCAAGATTCCAGATTCTGGTAGCTGGTCTCAAGGTTCTGGACAAAGGTTACTCTACTGCTGATCACGTCAAGAAAATCATCAGAAGCTTACCCAAGCAGTGGAGGCCAATGGTTACAGCTCTGAAGCTAGCAAAAGATCTCAATAAAATTTCTCTGGAGGAACTTATTAGCTCCCTCAGAAGTCATGAGATAGAGCTAGAAGCTGATGAACCCCAGAAGCAAGGTAAGCCTTTAGCATTAAAATCTAACAAAAAATCTGAGTCTAAAGTTTTGCAGGCAGTTGAAGAAACATCTGATGGATCCTCATCAGAAGAAGACGAACTCTCCCTCCTCTCCAGAAGAGTGAATCAACTGTGGAAGCAGAGGCAAAGGAAGTTCAGGAATCCCAGAAGATCTGATCAGAACGAGTCTTCTTCCAGATACAGAAGGACAGATTCTTCCTCTGGATACAGAAGATCTGAAGGCTCCTCAGGAAGAAGAAAGCCAAACACCAAGGAAATCATCTGCTATGAGTGCAATGAGCAAGGACACTACAAGAGTGACTGCCCAAAGCTTCAGAGGGAAAAGCCCAAAAAGAAGTTTGGAAGAGAAAAGAAGAAAAGTCTCATGGCTACATGGGATGACTCTGACTCGTCTGAAGCTGACTCAGAATCAGATGATGAGAGAGAAAACATAGCTCTCATGGCCAACATTTCAGAAGATAGTGAAGCTTCTGAATCAGACTCAGAATCAGATACTGAAGAGGTATTTCCTGACTTTGCAGTTAATTTTACCAAGGCTGAACTTGCTGAAAGCCTTAATGAAATTCTGGAAAGGTATCAGCAGATTAGAGTTAAATTCAGAAACCTGAAAAGGAATCTTGAATCTGACTCTAATAAGACTGAGAGTCTTAAATTGGAGAATTCTGAGCTGAGAAATAAAATTTCAAAATTAGAAAATACTTTACAAAACTCTCAGAAGGAACCAATTTCTGAAACTCCCAGCAACGCTGATGAGATCATCAAGGAGTATGATCACAGTTTCCAGAAGTTCCTTGCTAAAAGCATAGATAGAAGCAAAATGGCTTCAATGATCTATGGAGTTAGCAGAAACGGAAGGAAGGGAATAGGATACCAAGGTAAGGTTCCTACATCAAAGAATGTCATGGATTTAACCATTAAACACACTCCTCTGAATTCACATTTTGTGTATGGTCACACACATGATATTAAATACACTAGCAGTAAGTACTCTGTGAAACCAAAATTCAACCAGAGTTTTGGTAAATCTAACAAATCAGGACCCAAGAAAATCTAGGTACCTAAGGATAAAATAATACATGTTGCAGATATCTTTAGCAGCAAATCAGAAACACCAGTCATGGTACCTGGACTCTGGCTGCTCGCGACACATGACGGGAAGAAGGCATATGTTCCAAAGCCTGGAACTTAAGCCTGGAGGCCACGTTGGCTTTGGAGGCAATCAGAGGGGAAAGATAATTGGCTCTGGAACTGTAGGTAATGGAAATCTTCCCTCTATTAATAATGTTCTGCTAGTAGATGGATTAATGCATAATCTGTTATCCATAAGTCAATTAAGTGATAACGGTTATGATATAATCTTTAATCAAAAATCATGTAAAGCTGTTAGTCAGAAAGATGGGACTATCCTGTTTAATGGAAAGAGGAAAAACAACATTTACAAAATCAAACTTTCTGAACTGAAAAGTCAGAATGTAAAGTGCCTTCTGTCTGTTAACAACGAGCAGTGGATCTAGCACAGAAGATTGGGGCATGTTAGTATGAGAAGAATATCTCAGATTAACAAACTCAATCTGGTCAGAGGACTTCCTAACTTGAAGTTCAATTCAGATGCTCTGTGTGAAGCATGTCAGAAAGGCAAGTTTGCAAAACCCTCTTTTAAATCTAAAAATGTTGTTTCTACCTCTAAGCCATTAGAACTTTTGCACATTGACTTGTTTGGACCAGTTAAAACTGCTTCAGTCAGTGGCAAGAAGTATGGGTTAGTAATCATAGATGACTATAGCAGATGGACATGGGTAAAGTTCTTAAGACACAAGGACGAGTCACACTCTGTGTTTGTTACCTTCTGTAACCAAGTTCAGAATGAAAAGGATCTTAGAATCGTTAAAGTCAGAAGTGATCATGGTGGAGAGTTTGAAAACAAAGATTTTAAGTCATTCTTTAATGACAGAGGCATTCTGCATGATTTCTCTTGTCCTAGAACTCCCCAACAAAATGGAGTTGTAGAACGAAAGAACAGAACATTTCAAGAAATGGCCAGAACCATGATCAATGAGACAAACGTTGCTAAGATCTTCTGGGCAGAGGCAATAAACACAGCGTGCTACATTCAGAATAGAATCTCAATAAGACCTATTCTGGAAAAGACTCCATATGAATTGTGGAAGAACAGAAAGCCCAACATTTCATATTTTCATCCATTTGGATGTACCTGTTTTATGTTAAATACAAAGAATTATTTGAACAAGTTTGACTCTAAAGCACAGAAGTGTATTATGTTAGGATACTCTGAACGCTCAAGAGGGTACAGAGTATACAATACAGAAACACAGATTGTGGAAGAATCAATCAGTGTTCGTTTTGATGATAAGCTTGACTCTGAAAAGTCAAAGCAGAATGAAGTTTTTGCAGGTATGGAAATTGAATTTACAGGTTCTGAAGACAAGTCATCAGAAGCTCTCAACACAAACACTCCTTCAACGTCTGAAAGGAGCACTGCTAGCAATCCTACAACCGCTGCTGATCAACCTCAGAAGAGATTACCCAAAAGCAGCTTGGATCACCCAGAAGAAACTATCTTAGGAAGAAAGGAAGATCCAATCAGAACAAGAGCAAGCTTCAGAAACTCTGAAGAAACCCTCATGGGACTTGTGTCTCTGATTGAACCTTCTTCTATTGATGAAGCACTTCTGGACAACGACTGGATTCTAGCAATGCAAGAAGAGCTGAATCAATTCACCATAAATGACGTATGGGATCTTGTTCCCAGACCTAAAGGATTCAACGTCATTGGAACAAGATGGGTCTTCAGAAACAAGCTAAATGAACAAGGTGAAGTCATCAGAAACAAGGCACGACTGGTAGCACAAGGTTATAGTCAGCAAGAAGGGATAGACTATACAGAAACCTTTGCTCCAGTCGCCAGGTTAGAATCTATCAGACTTTTAATTTCATTTGCTGTTAATAGAGGCATCACTCTGTATCAGATGGATGTCAAGAGTGCATTCTTAAATGGTTATATAGAAGAAGAGGTTTATGTGCACCAACCCCCTGGTTTTGAAAATACAAAACATCCAGAACATGTTTTCAAACTAAAGAAGTCACTATATGGTCTGAAACAAGCTCTCAGAGCTTGGTATGAAAGACTAAGTAACTTTCTGTTAGAAAATGAATTCACCAGAGGGAAGGTGGACACTACCTTATTCTGTAAGTCAGTTAAGAATGACATCTTAGTCTGTCAAATTTATGTTGATGATATTATTTTTGGATCTACTAATCCTTCTCTTGGAAGAAAATTTGCTAAGTGTATGCAGGCAGAATTTGAGATGAGCCTCATGGGGGAACTGAAATTCTTTCTAGGAATTCAGATCAATCAAACTCCAGAGGGAACTTACATTCATCAGAGCAAATATATCAGAGATCTTCTGAAGAAATTTGACCTCTCAGAATGTAAGCCATCAAAGATTCCAATGCATCCCACGTGCATTCTGGAAAGAGAAGAGGTAAGCAAAAAGGTAGAACAGAAGGTCTACAGAGGTATGATTGGTTCTCTCCTTTATCTGACTGCTTCAAGACCTGATATCTTATTCAGCGTATGTATTTGTGCTAGATTCCAATCAGATCCTAGAGAATCTCACTTAACAGCTGTTAAGCAAATTTTCAAGTATCTGAAAGGTACTACCAATCTGGGTTTATTTTATAGAAAATCTAGTGATTACAGCTTAGTAGGCTACTGCGATGCTGACTTTGCTGGAGACAGAGTAGAGCGTAAAAGTACTTCTGGAAGCTGCCAGTTTTTGGGAGACAATCTGATCTCTTGGTCCAGCAAAAGGCAATCCACAATTGCGCTATCAACAGCAGAAGCTGAGTACATAGCAGCAGCAGGATGTAGCACACAAATGCTCTGGATGAAAAGTCAGCTTGAAGACTTCCAGATTTTTGAGAGTAACATCCCTATACTCTGTGACAATACCTCTGCTATTTGCTTAAGTAAGAATCCCATTTTACATTCTAGAGCTAAGCATATAGAAATAAAACATCATTTCATTAGGGACTACATTCAGAAGGTAATTTTGAACTTAAAATTCATAGATACAGACCATCAATGGGCTGATATCTTCACTAAACCCCTTTCTGAAGATAGGTTCAATTTCATTCTGAAACATCTCAGCATGAAAATCTTCCCAGAGTGAAAATGTTTTAATTCCATATATTATCCTTCAGAATGTATTTGTTTTACTGTGAACTTCTGATCAATCTCTTTTCAGAAAGAAAGAACATGCAGATTGTATCAGATGCTAGTCTTAAAGATCTGAGCGTGTCAGCTCAAGGATAGACGTGCTGATCACCAAATCAAACAAGTGTCATCCAATCATCAGCAAATCTCTGAAGCAGAACGCGTGCACGCTTCTGAGAAGGCAAAACGCTGATTGGGTGCATTGAGACACATGTCTGGTAACCGTTTCAAGTATCTTTCTCAAATCCCCCAAAATCAGCAAGCATTAAATGAAAGTAATCATGTTTTAAAAACGTAATCATGATTTTATTTTCTCTTTCTTGAAACCGTTTACACTTTCAAAAAAATTTCTTAAATCTATTTAAGCACATTAACTTCTCACATTAATCCTTTACCGTTTCTCATAATCTCTCAAATATTTTCTGCATTTTCTGTGTTCATCTCTTTCAAACTTAAACCCATTTTATCAGTTTTCTCAGAAAAACCCTAAGTGTGAACATGGCAACCTCCAGCAGTGCTTCTGCAGGTTCTCAGAAGAAAGCTTCCTCTGAACAGTACCAAGTTCCATTCAGAACACTCCTTACACCAGTGAAGAATCTAGAAGTGTTGTCTGAACTGATTATTGACTTCAACGGTCTGAAAGAGAATGGTTTTGACTTGACAGAAGAAGTTAGGGCACAGAAATGGGAGAGATATTTTGACAGGTTGGTTGGACCAACGTTCCCAGCTTTGGTCAAGGAGTTCTGGATTCATGCGACCTCTTCAACGCATCAAGTCACCTCCTACATAATGGGAAAGAAGATTGTGATCACTGAGGATCACATAGCAAAACTGATTGGTTACAGTGGCGGTGGCATCCGCTGTATTGATATGGCTGAAAGATGCTCTGACGTTGGTGTCATAGCACAACAGATTTTCACCCATGGGGTGCCCAGCAGCAAGATCAGAGACTTAAAGGATCACTACAGAGTTTGGGCGAAGATCATTCTGGGGTGTTTTAATCACAGAAAGCCAACTAGCTCCCCTGATTATATAAATATAGATCAGCAGTTTCTGATCTACTTCATTAATCAGAAGGTAAAAATCAACTTGGCTCATCTTCTGTTTAATCACCTCAGAACAAGCGTGAAGGAGACCAGGGAAGAAGAAAGAACAAAGAGGGATTGGATACCCTTTGGAAGGTTAATGAAAATTCTGGCTACAGATACTCAATGTCACGTCCAATGTTATGACACCGTATCTGACTTACTATATGACAGTAAATACAAAAGCAGTAAATAACACAGTCAATTGTTTACCCAGTTCAGTGTGCAACAACACCTACTCTGGGGGCTACCAAGCCAGGGAGAGAATCCACTATAAGAGATGTTAATTCAGGAATAAACCAACCAGTTTATCTCCTTCACTTAAGACCTACCCAATGCAATTCTAATCTAAGTACAACTTAAACCTGAGTTCCTACTCACTCCCCCTCAATCACAGCAGTGATACATGAACAAATTTGACTTGAGAATTGTTGAAGACACTCTTCAAAACACACACTTGATTAAGCTTCACAGCTTTTAATCAAGTAACACAATCACTCGTGCTTCACAGCTTTGAGTGATGTACACAACTAACTTGACTCTGCTTCACAGCTTTAGTCAAGTGACATTCAAACACTCTTGCTTCAAAGCTTTGAGTGCTACACAACCCTTACAATTGAAACCTATTCCAAGACACTTATCACAATGATAATTGCTTGGAGTACAATAAACAAATCTATACAGATTACAAACTTGATCTTCTAATCAATCAGCAGGGATGACTTCAAAAACCGCAGCTCTGTTGAATATATAGCAGCTGCAACTTCAGTTAGGGTTTCCAAAAACCTAGGGTTGATTCCTTTTGACCTAAAGACCAGGTCACAGTACTTTGTTGATCAGGTTAGGATTGAGCGAGGTTACTCCTCAGAAAACGCAGGATTCTGTTTAGGAAGGACTGAGTTATTTCCTGAAAAAACTCAGACTTATCCAATCCTGTAATCCTGCTAGTTCAGAACCGGATGTCATAACATCTGTTATGACATCTGAGAAAACCTGTCTACTGATTAGCTAAATGTGATCATTTTGCAAACATGCTCAGATACACACTTATAAACATCAGTATTTGAGTTACAATATTTTTCTGCATATGTACCTAAAGAGTTAGTACAACCTGAACTAGAATGTTATGACATCAGTCATGACATTCACACATACACTTGGAATTTACCAAAAATGCAAGCCAATACCTAAACACCTACAAACTCCCCCTTTGGCAGATTTTTGGCTAAAGTCCCTAAACAATCAGAGATAGATAGATGGCAGCAGAAATAAGTGACAGTAGAAAAATATAGTGTTAAGTACTAATTAGGCAGTACCAAAAATATTCTCCCCCACTTTAGCCACAAATGGGCCAAAGATTACATGTTTATAAAGTTATACAGTTATCCAAGACAAAACAGCAGAACATACTTCCAAACTCCACCAGTAACACCACCAAGCAACAATCATCCTTCAAGCACTGTCATCAGACTCAGAGGATTCAGGCTTCTTTCTTTTCTTGTGAGTAATGTCATCATTTCTCTCTTTGTTTGATGTCTCAACATTCTTAGAGACATTTGGATTTGTTTCAGCATTTGAGTTTTCTTGGTTCAGAGGAACAGAAATGCCAGGAACTGAGTGGTTCTCGTTCAGAATTCGGGAAACAATTTTTGCTATTGCTTGATTAACATAGGCTGTCCCTTCCCTATTTGCAATTTCAGGGGGTACTGAAGAGGAAGGATGAGATGGATTACCTGTATGTCTTGTTCTCACCTCTTTGGCCTTGGTGGAGTTAATTCTATGAGAACAGATCTCCAGAACATCAGAGTCCAGACAGGAAGAGATTGTCCCAGAATCTTGATCAGATGAAGAGGTTGAGATGGTCGTATTGGATGATGATGGCGTTTGAGACATTTTGTCAGTTTTGAAGGACAAACAGCAAATGAGAAGAAATTCCTGATTGATGAGAAGACGAGAGAGGAACAAAGCAAAGGAGTGCCTATTCAACTTCTTAAAACAGTTGTAGGAAATGAGAAAATACAATTTTAAACCAATCAGAACAGGCATAAGTCCTTTGGTCTTTGTTTTAAGCAAAATTAATTGCTACAATTCCTCATGTTGGAAAATACCCAGCTTACCCCTTAAGTTTTCAAATTGATTTGCATCCAAAGCCTTGGTAAAAATGTCAGCCAGCTGTAGCTCAGTGGCAACATGTTCCAATTTGATGGTCTTTTCTTCTACAAGGTCTCTAATAAAGTGATGTCGTATGTCAATATGTTTGGTCCTGCTATGCTGAATGGGATTCTTGGATATGTTGATTGTACTCAGATTGTCACAGTATAATGTCATAACATCTTGTGTGACGTTATACTCAGTGAGCATCTGTTTCATCCATAACATTTGAGAGCAGCTACTGCCAGCTGCAATATATTCAGCTTCAGCGGTGGAAAGAGACACACAATTCTGTTTCTTGCTGAACCAGGAAACCAGATTACTTCCCAAAAAGAAACATCCTCCAGAGGTGCTTTTTCTATCATCAGCACTACCAGCCCAATCAGCATCACAGTAGCCAGTCAGAGTCGGTTCACAGCCATGAGTATACAACAATCCATAGTTGTAAGTACCACTTACATACTTCAAAATTCTCTTCACTTGATTGATATGACTGACTTTGGGATCAGCTTGGTATCTAGCACAAACTCCAACTGCAAAGGCAATATCAGGTCTGCTGGCAGTTAAGTACAACAGGCTTCCTATCATGCTTCTGTACAGACTTTGATCCACCTTAACCCCACTTGAATCTTTGGAGAGCTTTAGATGAGTAGGAGCAGGAGTCCTTTTGTGACTTGCATTCTCCATACCAAACTTCTTTACAATATTCTTAGCATACTTGCTTTGAGATAAGAAGATTGAGTCCTCCATCTGTGAGACTTGTAGTCCAAGAAAATAAGTTAGTTCTCCCATGAGACTCATTTCAAATTCAGCCTGCATCTGGTCAGCAAAGTGTTTAACCATATGTTCTGACATTCCGCCAAACACTATATCATCAACATATATTTGGGCAACCATCAACTTCCCTCCTTCAGTTTTGACAAATAGAGTTTTGTCCAAGCCTCCTTTTCTGTAGCCTTTGTCTGAGAGAAACTTTGTTAACCTGTCATACCATGCTCTAGGAGCTTGTTTCAGCCCATATAGAGCTTTTCTCAATTTGTAGACATGATCAGGATGGGTTGGATCCACAAAACCTTTAGGTTGTTCCACATAAGCTTCCTCATTTAAGTACCCATTTAGAAAGGCACTTTTCACATCCATCTGAAATAACTTGAACTTCAGAAGACAAGCAATTGACAACAAGAGTCTGATTGATTCCAACCTGGCTACAGGTGCAAAGGTTTCATCAAAGTCAACCCCTTCAACTTGGGTGTATCCTTGAGCAACAAGTCTCGCCTTATTTCTGGTGACAACTCCTTCAGCATCTGACTTGTTCTTGAATATCCATTTTGTCCCAATGATGTTAGTTCCTTCAGGTCTAGGAACCAGTTCCCAAACTTCATGCTGCTTGAATTGGTTCAGTTCATCTTGCATTGCACCAATCCAATATTCATCAGTCAAGGCTTCCTTGACATTTCTTGGTTCTATTTTGGACACAAAACAAGAATTTGAGATGATTTCTCTTGATCTTGTGATGACTCCACTATTAGGATCTCCTATGATGAGCTCTTTTGGATGATCCTTCTGAATTTTGATGGAAGGAGTCTTGCTAGCTTCCTTTGATTCTGATTCTGTTGTGGTGGAGTTGGGTAGATCATCCTGTTGGGTTGAAGTCTCAAAGAATGTCTCAACAGTACAAGGAACATCTTTTTCTTCATGATAGTCATCAATTATGACATTTATTGATTCCATCATGGTTTTGGTTCTGGAGTTGAATACTCTATAAGCTCTGCTGTTTGAGGAGTATCCTAGAAATATGCCTTCATCACTTTTGGAGTCCAGTTTTCTTCTCTGTTCCCGATCAGACAGGATATAGCATTTGCTGCCAAACACATGGAAGTACTTCACAGTTGGTTTTCTTCCTTTCCAGAGTTCATATATGGTGGATGAGGTTCCCTTTCTCAAGGTGACCCTGTTATGAACATAACAAGCTGTATTCATAGCTTCAGCCCAGAAATACATAGGAAGTTTTTTGGCATGTAACATTGCTCTGGCAGATTCTTGTATGGTCCTGTTTTTTATTTCCACAACTCCATTTTGCTGAGGTGTTATGGGAGAAGAAAACTCATGACTGATTCCTTCTGAAGCACAGAAGTCATCAAACCTGCTGTTTTCAAATTCCTTGCCATGATCACTTCTGATTCTGACAATACATACTTCCTTCTCTCTTTGAATTCTTTTGCACAGTTCTCTAAAGACTTCAAATGCATCTGATTTTTCTCTAATGAAATTAATCCAGGTGAATCTGGAAAAATCATCCACAACCACATAGGCATATCTTTTACCACCAAGGCTTTCTACTTGCATTGGTCCCATCAGATCCATATGGAGGAGTTCTAGAACCTTAGTGGTGGTCAGATGTCTTGACTTTGGATGTGACATCCTTGTCTGCTTGCCCACCTGACATTCACCGCAAACTCTTCCTTCATCAATTAGCAGTTTTGGAATCCCTCTAACTGCCTCCAAGGAGATGATCCTCTTCATACCCCTTAGGTGAAGATGGCCAAGTTTTTGGTGCCACAGTTTCACCTCTTTTTCTTCTTTTGCAATGCAACACACAGATGAGAAATTAGTGTTCTCAGCCTCCCATAAGTAACAGTTGTCTTTGGATCTGACTCCTTTCATTACTATCTCTTGTTTGTCATTGATTACAAGGCATTCAGATTTTGAGAAATTGACCTTGAATCCTAGATCACACAGTTGACTGATACTAATGAGATTAGCGGTCAGTCCTTTCACCAGCAGTACTTCATTTAGACTTGGAACTCCAGGGCAGTTCAAATCACCAACTCCTTTGATTTCACCTTTAGCCCCATCTCCAAAGGTCACAAAACTGGTGGTGTGATGCTTAACATTATTGAGGAGGTTCTTGATTCCAGTCATATGTCTGGAACATCCACTGTCAAAATACCAGTCTTCTTTTGCAGAGACCCTCAGGGAAGTGTGAGCTATCAGTGCAGTAGCCTTTTTCTTCCATTGAGGAGCATGTGGTACCTTTTTAGACTTAGGTTTGACACCTGAATTCTGATTAGGGTATCCATGTAATCTGAAGCAGAAACGCTTTATGTGGCCATATCTACCACAATGATGACATTTCCATCTTTGGTACCTTTTCCTCATATGTTTCTGTTCCTGATGTCGAGAGTTGTGTTGAGACATCTGTTTTGACATTTGCCTACCAGAACCAGATTTCGTTGCTTTCATAAATCCTAGACCAGATTTATTTCCCACATTTTGTCCAATCTGTAGGATCTCTTCCAATTTGTCAGTTCCATTTGTCAACATCTTGACAGATTTTGTCATTTGATCCAGTTGTGAGTTCAGCAATTGAACTTCTCCTTCTAGAATACTTATAGTTTCAAGGTTTTCCCGTTTTTCAGCCTCCATCTTTATGATGAGTTTTGATTGTTTCTTATTCTGCACACAGACTTCAGTACTTCTGATACACAATTCCTTGTATGTTTCAGCCAGTTCTTCAAAAGTCACCTCTTCATCACTTTCAGAGGTACAAACACCAGTTAAAGCAGTAACTCGTTTGGCAGTCTCTTCTTCAGAATTACTTTCTGAATCACAGTCGGACCAAGTAACTGTCATTCCTTTTTGTTTCTTAAGAAAGGTAGGACATTCAGCTCGAATATGCCCATATCCTTCACAACCATGGCATTGAATTCCTCTGCCTTGAACTCCCTTCCCATCTGACCTTGGTCTTTTGCTGGAACTGTCAATGTCAGAGGAAATGTTATGAACATTAGACCTTGACTTTGGATCTATTCTTTTGATGAGTTTGTTGAACTGTCTTCCTAGCATGGCTATAGCTTCTGAAATGTTTTCTTCAACATCAGTGTTGGACATAAGTGCTATGCTCTTGTTCTTTTTGACATCATCATTAGTGATTCCCATCTCAAAAGTCTGAAGAGACCCAATAAGTTCATCTACTTTCAACTTGCTAATGTCCTGGGCTTCCTCTATGGCAGTCACCTTCATTGTAAATCTTTTAGGCAAGGATCTGAGAATCTTCCTCACCAGTTTTTCTTCTGACATTTTTTCTCCCAGTGCTCCTGAGGTGTTGGCAATCTCCAAGATGTTCATGTGAAACTCATGAATGGTTTCATCTTCCATCATTTTTAGATTCTCAAACTTAGTGGTCAACATCTGAAGCCTTGACATTTTTACTTTGGAAGTTCCCTCATGAGTAGTTTTGAGAGTGTCCCAAACTTCCTTGGCCAGTTCATATTGATGAACTAATCTGAAAATATTTCTATCAATTCCATTGAACAAGGCATTTAGAGCTTTGGAATTTCCCAGGGCTAGCTCATCTTCTTCTTTACTCCAATCTTCCTCAGGCTTCAGACTGATTGTCCCATCTTCCTCAGGTATGGTGGGATGAATCCATCCTTTGTCAGCAGCTCTCCAAGCCTTTTTGTCCAGAGATTTTAGGAAGGCAATCATACGAGGTTTCCAGTAGTCATAATTAGTTCCATCCAGAATGGGTGGTCTATTTCCAAAAACTCCTTCTTTGTCCATAGTGCCAGAAAGTGATATCCCTAGATCTCACCCAGTAATACAGGCAGGGTGCCTGCTCTGATACCAATTGAAAATTCTGGCTACAGATACTCAATGTCACGTCCAATGTTATGACACCGTATCTGACTTACTATATGACAGTAAATACAAAAGCAGTAAATAACACAGTCAATTGTTTACCGAGTTCAGTGTGCAACAACACCTACTCTGGGGGCTACCAAGCCAGGGAGAGAATCCACTATAAGAGATGTTAATTCAGGAATAAACCAACCAGTTTATCTCCTTCACTTAAGACCTACCCAATGCAATTCTAATCTAAGTACAACTTAAACCTGAGTTCCTACTCACTCCCCCTCAATCACAGCAGTGATACATGAACAAATTTGACTTGAGAATTGTTGAAGACACTCTTCAAAACACACACTTGATTAAGCTTCACAGCTTTTAATCAAGTAACACAATCACTCGTGCTTCACAGCTTTGAGTGATGTACACAACTAACTTGACTCTGCTTCACAGCTTTAGTCAAGTGACATTCAAACACTCTTGCTTCAAAGCTTTGAGTGCTACACAACCCTTACAATTGAAACCTATTCCAAGACACTTATCACAATGATAATTGCTTGGAGTACAATAAACAAATCTATACAGATTACAAACTTGATCTTCTAATCAATCAGCAGGGATGACTTCAAAAACCGCAGCTCTGTTGAATATATAGCAGCTGCAACTTCAGTTAGGGTTTCCAAAAACCTAGGGTTGATTCCTTTTGACCTAAAGACCAGGTCACAGTACTTTGTTGATCAGGTTAGGATTGAGCGAGGTTACTCCTCAGAAAACGCAGGATTCTGTTTAGGAAGGACTGAGTTATTTCCTGAAAAAACTCAGACTTATCCAATCCTGTAATCCTGCTAGTTCAGAACCGGATGTCATAACATCTGTTATGACATCTGAGAAAACCTGTCTACTGATTAGCTAAATGTGATCATTTTGCAAACATGCTCAGATACACACTTATAAACATCAGTATTTGAGTTACAATATTTTTCTGCATATGTACCTAAAGAGTTAGTACAACCTGAACTAGAATGTTATGACATCAGTCATGACATTCACACATACACTTGGAATTTACCAAAAATGCAAGCCAATACCTAAACACCTACAGTTAATATCAGATATTCTGACTGAGAATAGGCTGATAGAGCACCTGATAGAAGCTCAAGAGTTAAGCACTATTGAACCAACTATTGGAAAGCCTCTGAACGCGAAGAATCTGAAGAAAATGAAATTAATAGAGAATATCAGAAAGGAACCCAGCGTTACTCCTATTGCTGACATAACCAGCAGAAGAGTCCCACTGAGCGACTTTCCATTATTTTCTGAGATAGAATCTAAACCAGTGGTGGTTCTCAGATACTTGGACGCGTGCAAGGCTGATGGTACAGATCCCAAGCTGAATATCAAAGATCTGAACCAACCTCAACCAGAAGTTACACTGAAGAAGACGAAGAAAAGGAAGGCCACTTCAGAAGGATCATCCTAGCAGACACCCAAGAAAAGAGGTAATTTATCTGCTGCTTCTGTTTTAAATTCTTCTGCTATTCCAACATCAATCCCAACTCCTGCTTCCCATGAAATCCCAATCCCCATACCAACAATAGATGAAATCGAACCAGAAGAGGACCCTTCTGAGTCACCGACTCTCAGAAGACCCCGCACCAAACATCCCAAACCAACAACTTCAACAACATCAGAACTTGACAGAGTTCTATCTGACATTGATCAACGTGTTTCTGATCGCCTCTCCAATAATCCAAACTCTGAACCAGAAATTGTCCACTCTCCTCAACCAGAACAACCTCTCTCACCCATACCAGAAGAACCACATATTCCTGAACAACCAGAAATTCCTCCTCCTTCTCCACAACCAGCAATTCCTTCTCCCTCTCCTCAACCAGAAATTCATCCACCATCACCTCAACCATCACCTCCTCAACCTGAGTTTCATCATTCTGAAACTCCATCTCCTCCATCTCCTGAACCTCATTCTCCTCAATCCTCTGAGCCACAACCTCTGGCAATTTAGCTGCCATGTGGAACAACTGTAACCATGGCCCAGCTACCATCCTCGCCAGAAACTACCCCTCCAAATACTCCAAAAACCCCACACAGTCCAATTATTATCTCCGACTCTCCCACTCCATCTCCCAAACAAGCATCTCCCAAACAAACTACAGATGACCCCAGCAGGACCTTCATCAATTTAACAATCCTTGACCATCTTGCTGATCTCAAAAATAAAATAGCCATTCCAAAACCAAAACAGCCAGATGTTGGCTCTGGCATTGTGAATTTTGAAACAGGTTTGCAGCAATGGATTGATTCTCTGAAGCAAGTCTGTCCTGGAATGATTGACCCTGCTGCCTCAGACCAGCTCTGGTCACATTTCAGAATTTGGGTACGTGCTGAAGCCCCCAAGTTGCAGGATATCAACTATGAGCAGGCACAACAGAACTTCAGCAAGCTGCTGAAGGAAGTTGAAAGTCAACTGCCACAGGAAGACGTGCTCCTTCTGGATAGTGAGCCATGGTCTGAGAAGTGTCCAGCTTCAAAAGTGCAGCCATAAGAAGATCAGACAAGTCAAGCTGAAGTCAGACAAGCTGAAGATGTTGCAGAAAGCTCTCAGAAGCTCCCTGCTTCTGATGTTTCTCAAGCTGCCTTGGACAGGCAGACTCTGGAAGAGCTGAAGCTGAATGGTATTCATCTGCAGCAAAGGATGGATGAAAATGATCAGAAGATGAAGGAAAGGATGGATGTGCAGGACAGTAAGATAGATACAGTAGTCAGCATGGTGCACAAGCAGACTGAAACTGCTGATCAGATTAAGGCAATGCTGGAGACTCTGTTCACACGCTTTCCTCCCCAACCTTAGTTTTTCATTCATGATATTTTCAATATTTTTCTTTGCTAATCTTCTGTACTGTTTTGTCTGGCTCTGAATATTTTAATATGACTAGTTTTTCTGCTCTAATTATTTTAGCACATCACTTACACTTTTTGATTGCTGACAAAAAGGGGGAGAACAAGAATGATATTTTTCATAACGGATTACTGAGACAAAAAGTCTCAAACATTCTAACTCTGATATACTTGAATATGTTTTCTGTTTTTGCATAAGTCTACAGGTACAAGAATGCTTTCTGATTCACTGAAGCCCAAAGCCCTGATACTCTAATCCAAAGCAAAGCTCTGATAAAGCTCTGATATTCCGATCTGAAGCTCTGCTCTGATATTCTGATCTGAAGTTCTGATAGTCAAAGCTCTAACATTCTGATGTTCAAGAATTTAATAAAGATCTGATCCTGAAGAACTCTTGGAATTAAAAAGGGAAGTAATAAATTCAGGGGGAGTATCTCTGATCCTATCTCTTTATCCCTTATCTTTGATAACTCATTATTTAATTCTGATACAACCTATCATTTAGTTATCTCTGATGCTTTCTCACGCTATTTTCAATTAAAAAAATATCTAGTTTTTGTCATCATCAAAAAGGAGGAGATTGTTAGAACAAAGTTTGAATCTACTACCCTAAGTTTAAGTTTTGATGATAACAAAATGAAATGATATATTAATTATGTGATTCATGTAAGAAGTATTTGCTACCTAAAATATTACTTTCTGTTTTGCAGAAACTCTGATAGGTATCAGCAAGAGTACAGCATAATCAGCATCAGAATATTGGTTATCAACATCAGCATCAGAAGTTGCTATATCAGATACCAGAATCAGAAGAACAACTCACGTTTATGCTGAAGCTTGATGAACAGAACTGCGCTCAACACTCTGATCCCTGATAAACACAATAACAGTTCATCAGCACTTAAGCAGCATTAGAATGAGCCAAAGCCAGAACACGCTTTAAGTAGCAACGGTACTGTGCATTCAAGACGAGTTATTACCAACGGCATCATTCCAGACAAGATCTGCTTAATAAGGAAAGTTTGTAATTGGCATTGAATCAAGATTATTGCTCCAATGTTCATCAATTTCAATGCTATATAAGCAAGCCAATGAAGATTGAATTGGCTAATGCTCTACAACAATTCACACGCCTAAAAGCTATTCATCATCTTCTTATTCTCAGTTTGCTAAAAGCTCCATATTTCCTTACTCAATTATTGTTAGCAATCTAGTTTCAATAAGCTTAAGTTGTGTAGTATCACAGTTGTGATAAACAGTTTTGTAGAAAACATTCACACACCTAGATTCCTATTTTGTGTAAGAAAGTGATTCCTTGACAAACCGGTTTGTGGTTTGCATCAAGAAGGCTTTAGCAGTTGTTAAAGCAGATTGTAATATTCAGTTGAATATAGTGGATTAAGACCTCGTTGGAGAGAGGCGAAATCACCTTGACGGGTGGACTGGAGTAGTTTGAGATCAAACGAACCAGGATAAAAATATCGTGTTCATTGCAATTGATTTTCAGTTTTACAATTCAACCCCCCTTCTTGTGTTTTTCACTTCTTCAGGATCTCGAGCAGACAGTAAAATACCTTCAGGCATAGAATGCTCAGTTTCAACAGATGTTCTTTACTCTAGCCAAAGGACAAGAGGATTTGAAAACTTTACTGCTTAAAGAAAATAAGAAGAAAGCAAAGAAAATAACCGGAGTTCTGAATATAGGAAGAAGGTTCCAAGGACAAGCCAGGCGGACCCTAGACTTTGCAACGTCATCTGGTGAAAAGGATAATACAGAAGTGAAAGGCAAGGAAGCAGTTACCCATCCAGAATATGAAGAGGAAGAAGAAGAAGAAGATTACTCTGAAGAGCAATATCCTCCAACCGGCGAAAAATACAAACATCTCAAAGAGCGTCTAAGTGCAATGGAAATTCAGAAAGTTCCTGGGCTGGACTTTGAAAAGCTGGGTTTAGTGTCTAGGATTGTTATTCCACCAAAATTCAAGGCACCAGTGTTCGCTAAATACGACGGGGTTTCATGTCCCAAGATGCATCTCTGATATTATGTGAGGAAGATACAGCCTCACACTGCTGACAGAGATTTGTGGGTCCACTTCTTCCAAGACAGACTATCCAGGACTCAGCTGGATTGGTTTTATCAACTGGAAAGGGACAACATTCATAATTGGGAAGACCTTGCCGCTGCTTTCTATAAACAATATCAATATAACGCAGACCTTGCTCCCACCCATACTCAACTCCAGAGTATGACTATGGTTTCAAGTGAAGGTTTCAAATACTACACACAGAAATAGAGGGACTTAGTAGGAAGAGTCCAACCTCCCTTTTCTGAAAGAGAACTAGTAGACATGTTTTTGGGTACCCTGTCCGGTCATTTCTTTAATCACTTAATTGGAAGTTCCTCAGCAGGCATTACTGAATTAATCTTGACCGGAGAAAGAGTGGAAGCTGGGATTAAAAGTGGGAAGATTCAAAAAGACGCGTCTTCTGCTGCTGTAAGAAAGCCATTTATTGGGAAGAAAGAAGTTGGTGTTGTGTATCCTCAAAGGAATCAAGAAATAACTGAACACCGTCCAATGGTGGAGGCTGTCATGATCCCAAAGCCTGCACCTACTCAACAAAGAAACAACCAACCTAGAACAGAAAGACCAGTAAGACAATTTACCCGAATTAATATGACACTATCTCAAGTCCTGCCACATTTGTTGAGCTCTAATCTGGTAACTTTGAAATAAGCTCCGAAGAATCCTAACACAATATCTCCTCATTACCATCCTAATGCTCGTTGTGCTTACCATTCAGAAAGTCCAGGCCATGATACCAACAATTGTTGGGCTTTGAAAAACAAGGTGCAAGACCTTCTTGAAGCAAAATAAATTGAATTCGATGCTCCTGAGATCCCAAATGTTATCACCGCTCCTATGCCCAAGCATGGTCGTGATGTTAACGCTGTTGAAGATGATATGTTTGTTACTACTGTTGATGAACTTGTTACTCCTCTCCTGACTATCAAGAAGAATCTATTGAAGGCCGGTTTATTTTCGGGTTATGATGAAGGCTGCCACTTTTATGTATCCCTACCAACTGGTTGTCATTTATTGAAAGCAGGTGTTCAACGCCTAATGGATTACAAAGATATTTTATTTGAAAAAACTCTTGTTCTAACCATTTCTTACAATAATGTTTCAATAATAACCATTTCCGCCAATCCTTCCAAGGTCTCCACCAAAAGACCAGTTAGGATTACATCAGTTCCTAAAGTAGATCCACTGATAATTACCTTGCCTGGACCAATCCCGTACTCATCAGATAAAACTGTCCCATGGAACTATGGGGGAAACATTTACTATCACGGCGTCAAGCAGGATTGGCCGGCTGTTGAAGACTCAATTTTTGAGAAGGCTGACCCAGACATCAGCAACATTGCGGGAACCAGCAAGATAACCCGAAGTGGTAGAGTATTCTCCTCTGAGATTGCTCCTCCAAAGACTGTTACTGATCCTGTTATCATCCCTATTCTTATTCATGTTGACACTACTACTATTACAGTTCCTTTAGTTACACCTGTTGATACTCCTACCACCGAGTCGACGGAGACTCGGGGCAAAGGCATTTTGGTTGAGCCTGTCCAGATGAAGGCGCAATCAGTATCTATCTGTTGTACCCCAAAATTTGCCCTCCCATATTCTTCAGAGTTTTACCAAGCATCACCTCAAATGGTTCAAAGATCTCTCAAGGGCTACACAGTCAACCATCCTCCTAAGGCAGGCAAAATTAGGGTTTTGGTTCTTGCAAGGAAGTTGAGGTTTTCAAGGGCCCAATCAAGTCCCATGTGCCCATATACATTGTCAAGCACCTACATGTCAAGTTTCAAGGCTCACAAGGTCAAATTGCACAGTCAAAAAACCCTAATTGCTTCACAGTCATCTGCAGGGGCAAAATGGTCATTTGACAGTCAAAAGTCAAAATTTTTGGTCAACATCTTATTTTGAAGCCACAATCATCATTTGATCAATTCTTGATCATGATTCTCAAGGCATGGCTCAAAAAGTCTCAAGATGCAAAAGTTTCTATTTTTGGACAGTTGGAAAAGTCAACTGCAAATTGACCAGGGCATAACTTCTACATGGTTTATCATAAAAATTCCATCCAAAGCTCATTTTGAATAGAATGACATTTCCTACAACTCATCTTCACACTTCAAGTCCAAGAAATGCTCTCACAAAAAGTTATCAATTTCAACATTATAGGTCATTTTCAAAAGTCAACAAAAAGGCACTTTAAGTCAAAGACCATAACTTGAGATTGGTAAATCAGAATGACATGGGACCAAAGGCATTGGTTAGAGGACTTCAAGACCTTTCCAAAATGTCCAAGAACATGATCAAAGCTTAAAACTTGAGCAAGATATGCCTTGTGGAAGTTGGGAAATTTTTGGGAATTTTGAAAAGTCAACTTTGCTTCCAATGCCTCAAAATTGCTAATGGGCCTCAATTTCTTCCATGAATCATCACCCAAAAGCTATGAACGACCCATTAAGCTAAAAGGGAGTTATTTTCTCATTTTTGATTAATTATTTGGATTTTTATTATTATTAATTCACTTAACTAAAATTAAATATGAAAAAATATCAAATGACACCTTTCAAATCTTTTTATGCAGCATATTCACTCTTTATGAGCTTAAGATTTCGTGCACATTCTAAAAGGAAAGAATCTCTCATGATTGGCAATGATTGGTATGGAAAGGTTTGAAGAAAAGATATGCAAAATCAAAAATTCAAAAGCATTGAAACAATGGATCATGGG
This sequence comes from Vicia faba, assembly GCA_948472305.1. NCBI lineage: Eukaryota > Viridiplantae > Streptophyta > Magnoliopsida > Fabales > Fabaceae > Vicia > Vicia faba. The sequence goes on along the minus strand of OX451735.1, from coordinate 748,008,375 downwards.
CTTATTTTTCTAACCTAATTCATTCACACATATATGCACAATTGAAACCTAATGCCAAGGATAAGAAAGCTGCGCAGAAACTCATAGAACAAACTTGCATTTTTTCACAAAAAAAGTCAAAACTGTTTTCATAGCTAGAGGGTGATTCAAAGCTCAAAAAGTATTCCACAAGCTTGCCAAGACTACCAGGAAGAGATTCCAATCAAAACCACGCCTTCATACTTAAGGAATTGGTAGATTGAAGTCTGACTTTTCTTTAAAATTTTCATATTCGTGTTTCACTTTTCATGCATGATTACTGTGTTTTAACGATTGGTTTGTATTAATATGAATATGCTGAAGCCATTGTGTCCTTCAATTGAATTAATATTGCTCGTGTCAGAAGTTGCCATGAAAGCTTTTTAGGGTTTCTGAAGCTCAAATTTGGGGTTTTGCATATATGGAAAAATCAGGCCATGAAACCTAGACCATTGGACTCGTGACATTCCAACGAAGCCAAATCACCCATCGCGCCCTTTTTATACTTGCACAGGAGCTAATCGCTATTTTTATTGTTTGAGTTTAGTGGGGGTTTAAAACCCCCGCTATCTATTCTTATTTTTCAGGCAAAACGAAGAAACCATGAAGAAGATGTTGAGTTGTTGGCACATGACTAGGCAGTTTGAATTTAGCGCGTTTTTATTTTTGTTCAGCATAATATTACTTTTTCCATTATATTGATCATTGTCCATTAAGTTAACAAATAAACGCGTTTGGCTTGGTGGAAGATGACTTGTCATGCAGGTACTGGGACCTGGGTTCGATTCCCAGGTCCCCTTATATATTTCATATTTTTCTCATTAGCATGTTCCAGCGTAGCTCACACTCAAAGGAGTACAATATGCCTTCGCCAGCCTGCCTGCCAAGTGTCCAAGAGATCAATCCAATGGCCAAAACCTGCAGACCATCATGCATGCTCAGTCAACCACAAGTACGTGATCCAGGAAAGTCAAAAAAGGCCTGATTGAAGTGGGCCAAATTGCTCAATAAAACCTCCAAATTGGGTTCAGACACCCCAGGGTTTGCTCATTCTTCTAATTCTTTTCTTTCTTTATTTATTTTTTTTCTTTTATTCTTTTAATTGTTATTTTGATTAATTGCTTTTATTTAATTCACAAAATAATTTTTATAACACCAAAAAATCAGAAATCGTAAAAATAAAATATGTTTATTTAATTTTTATTTCTTTAAATAGTTTTTGTAAATAAGTTTTAATAATCAAACTAGTTTAATTTTAGGTTTTTCAACTTTAATGTTTTTTTCTTAATAACTAAAATACATAAAAATTAGGTTTTTAGCATTTTTATTCTTCTTCTCAATAAATAAAATTTTCTTATCATTATTATTGACTATTAATTATTTTTGTAAATAAACTTATAATTAAATAATTAGTGTAAATTAGGTCAAAACTTAAACATTTTTTTAATAATTAAAAACAAACTTAGAACTAGGGTTTTATTTAATTTCTAATGTCAATTAATTCTCTTTATTTCCATTAAATACAAAAAAAAAAACATAAAAAATAATTTCCTTTCTTATTAAATCATTAATTAATTTTCAATTTCAATTTAATTTCTTTTAAGGGTCCAACGCCCTCGCATAGTCGATTCTAATTTCTCTTCGCGTGTTTGTCTTTTATTCTCATTTCAAATATTATGTAATTGCCAAAGCTTTGTAATAGTAATTAGAACTCCATTTATTTTCTGCATTTTATTCAAATCGGGTCTTTGTTAATTTGGCGATGTATAGACCCGCGCCTTGTAATAGGGTAGGACTTTATTTTTCGCATTTTAATTTCCGCACCTTTTAACTGCTAATCACATGAAAGAATGAATGGCCCAAATAAAATCAAAGCGTAGCTCACCCAATGCATGACAAGATAAAATATAACTGAAAATGACACACAATTCACACACCACTCTTAGGGTACGCCTCACTGTTGCCTTGCCCCTCGAAACGTGGTCGTCGAGTATAGGACGTTTTAGTAAGTCCTTATGTCCATGATCCATGGCATAGGGGTAGCTTCTAAGGTGTCCTACTGTTGCTCTGGTGACCACACTGTCCCTAAAAAACGAATTGACCCGAACACCTCCAACGGTGGTGCTACCTACCTCTCAATGGTGGGATGGCACTATCTTAAGGACATTTACACAACCTAATTCCTTAGGGTAGGTAGATGACTCATAGATACTTGCTCTAATTCAAAACAAATCAAAACTTCTTTTCACACCGACACTTTTCAAAAAGCTTTCAAAAACAATTTTTCAAACACTCTTGAGGACTGATACAAGAGTCGATCTGAAATCTTTAAACGAAACTTTTTCAAACCCACTCACACTTGAAAAGCAAACAAACCATTTTTAAAACACAAATGAGCAAGTATCTAAGAGCCCATGGATAACCATGGATAGAAAGGGTGCTAACACCTTCCCTTTCTATAAATCTACCTCCCGAACCGAGAAACTATCTCATAAGGAATTTTGCTGTGCTTTTGTCCTGTCCATGTTGGAGAAAATAAAAGACGGTGGCGACTCTTGCTTACCGCGACATTTCACGAACCAGCGTTAAACAGTCAGTTCCAGATCCACCGATCACAGAACTGGCGACTCTGCTGGGGAAATCTTATAAAGTGAGGTGTACCTTAGGATAGTTCATAATTGTGTTTTCAATTGATGTGCTTTGTTTGCTTCATTATTGTGGGTTGTATCGGAGTTACATAGACCCTAACCTGGATCTCGGGATACCCTGTTAGGTAGCATAAGCTGTGAGGGACTTGTCCGGCGTAGACCGACATGGGTGAAGCAGTGGCTACGTTGGTGTGGCGCCTTGGTCTGTACCGATATCCCTTGTGTTGCAACGAGGAGAATATGGGTCTTCTGAGGAGTCGTTAAGCACCAACCGACCTTAGAACCTTAAATGACACAACTTGGCCAATAGAACAGTAGCAGTATGCTACGCCCATTGAGGCTAAACTCTCGTGATGGTTCTGGCCGCAAGAAAAGATTGCGATGCTGGAGTTATGACCGACTGAGGGTAGTCAGTGATATTGGGATCCTCTAGAACCCGGTTACTTCTGATAGGACAGGTATGAACCAACAAACTGAAAGAGGGTAATACCTAGACCCCATGCTGGCCTAAACTCTAAGGGCTTGTCTTGTGTGACTTGTGTTCCTTATCATGTTTGCCTTTGTAAATATTTGTGGTGTGCTTTATCATAACATCATGCCATCATAAACATTGCATGCATCCTGCATAAGGGCTGACCATTTCAAAGACAAGAGGGTTTCACCTTTGCTCTGTTTTGTAGGACATCATGATGCCTATGCGAAGGAACACTATCCGGTTCAATTTTGTTCACCCACCTGAGTTGCTTGAAGAGTTGGTTAGCAGAATTCCAAATACTACTTCCTTCATCCAGAGGCATGGTTCTCTTCTCAGTTTAGTCACGGCAAAGTGGGACCAATAGCTGATGAGTGTCCTGACCTAGTTCTATGACCCTCTGTACCAGTGCTTCACCTTTCAAGACTTCCAGCTGGTCCCTACCCTGGAAGAGTTCTCTAATTTGCTTGGTATCCCTATCTTGAATCAGACTCCCTACACTGGTTGGGAAAAGACTCTTAGGCTTGAGGAGGTTGTTGCAGCTCTCCCCTTGACTCACCAAGAAGTAATGGACAACTGGGTGACTAGAAGCGGAGTTAAGGGTTTCTTGGCCAAGTTCCTGGTTGGTAAAGCTAACAGTTTCTGGAATGACTTGGACTTTAGGGCATATGAAGACATCTTGGCTCTCTTAATCTATGGTCTAGTCTTGTTCCCTAATCCTGACAACTTCATTAGCGTCACTGCCATCAGGATCTTCATGTCTCAGAACCCTGTACCCACTCTCTTGGGTGACATCCTGCAACAACTTTATGCTCGTACTGCCCGAAGACGAGGAACTATGTGGTGTTGTATCCCTTTGTTGGTGAGGTGGTTTATTTCGCACCTCCCTAAGTTCGTGCTGAAGAACCAAGAAGGAAGAGGTTGGGCTCATAGGTTAATGTCTCTCACTGATAAGGACATCATTTGGACTCTCAGAGGTTTGGATGAGATAGCTGTTATTGATCGTTGCGGAGAATACCCCAATGTTCCTCTGATTGGTACCCAAGGAGGAATCTCTTATAATCCATGTCTAGCTCTCCGTCAGTTTGGAAGAGCCAGAAGAGCAGGGCCTCATGAGATGTTGGTACCTCACATCAGTTTTGAGTTTCAGGTAGATAGTGACGAGCTGCGTCGTAGGTTTATCAAGGCTTGGGACATAATTCATAAAGCTGACCCACAAGAGTTGGGACCAAAGACTTCTCTACCTATGGAAGCCTACTACAAATGGGTCCGCATCCGTGCTCAGAAGTTAGGTATGCCATATGAAGCTGTCAGACCCGTTACTCTTGAGTATCCTGACAAAGATGGGGTTCCCCCAACTGTTCTCCCTCCTCAGATACCTACTGATTATGAGACATTAAAGAGGTCTTGGGCGCAACTGCGAGAAGAACGGGATTCTTACCGGGAAAAGTTCAACGAGAAGGAACTGAAGATCCAGAAGCTGACAAAGCAGTTGGAGAATGAGCGAGCTCTGAATGACTACATCCGTACTGAGAAGAGGAGACCCTGGGATCAATGATGAGCTTTGGATTTCCTTTTACAGTTTTATTTCCCTTTTTAGTATTTCCATTTTCTATGTAACGCCTAAGGGAAACCTGTTGAACAATTTAAATTTCAAAGTTAAATCTAATGAAGTGTGTTCCTTTTTGTTTACAAAGTTGATTCCCAATTGTCTTTGAAAACATAAATCATACGCATTCCATTCATCATGTGCATAGCAGGTACTCTTCTTTTCAGGTTGCTTACTGTTCTTCGCTGTTTATTTCAGCATCATGAACCCTGAATCATCTACCGAGCTGTCTATCAAGGCCCTTCAGGCGCAGAACGCACAATTTCAGGAGCTGATCATGGGTTTGGCTCAAGGTCAAGAAGAGCTGAAGGCTTTGCTCCTGAAGAAGGAGAAGAAGAAGAAGAGAACCGTTGTGTTCAACACGGGCCGGAGGTTTGGTAACACTCTGCAGAATGAGGAAGCTGGTTCTTCTGTAGGCAAAGACAGTCCCCAGGGGGGAAGGGCTCCAAGTCCGGTGGTCTCAGACAACGAGACTGATTTTAATGAGGAACAGTATCCTCTAGCTGAAGACCGGTACAAGCAGTTGGAAGACCGTTTGAACGCCATGGAAATTCAACAAGTGCCTAGTTTGGATTTAGGAGACTTGGGTTTATCTTCTGGTGTGATCATCCCTCACAAGTTTAAAGCACCATCTTTCACCAAGTATGACGGGGCGTCCTGCCCTAAGTTACACCTCAGATCTTATGTGCGGAAGATTCAGCCGTACACAGTGGACAAGAACTTGTGGATCCACTTCTTCTAGGAGAGTCTTTCAGGGACTCATCTCGAATGGTTCTATCAGCTGGATGGAACCAAGGTTCGTAACTGGGAGGAGTTGGCTACTGCTTTTTACAAACAATATCAATATAATGCCGACCTTGCTCCTACACGTACCCAACTCCAGGGTATGTCGCTAGGATCAGGCGAAGGTTTTAAAGAGTATGCGCAGAAGTGGAGGGACCTGGCTGGCAGGGTGCAGCCACCATTAACTGACCGTGAGCTGGTAGATATGTTCTTGGGGACCCTATCTGGGTCGTTCTTTAATCATCTTATTGGCAATTCATCTGCAGGATTCACTGAGCTCATTCTGACAGGGGAAAGGATAGAGGCTGGTATGAAGTCAGGAAAGATTCAGAAAGGTGCGTCTTCAAGTGCTGAGAAGAAACCTTTTAAGAAGGAGGCCAGTGTTGTGTATGGGCCTAGAAGACAAGATAAACCAGAGCACCGCCAATCTGTCAACGCGGTGATGATTGCTAAGCATGTTGCTGCTCCTCGGCAAGCTAATCAACCAAGGGCCGAAAGACCTAGAAGACAATTTACCCGACTGAGTATGACCTTGTCACAAATCTTGCCGCAGTTGCTATCAACCAACTTGGTGACTGTTAGAGAGGCCCCGAAGGTTGTGAATACTACCTCTCCTAAGTATAACCCAAATGCCTGTTGTGCTTATCACTCCGATAGCCCGGGGCATTCCACTGATGATTGCTGGGCCTTAAGGAATAAAGTGCAAGACCTTATTGATGCAAAGGAGGTACAGTTTGAGGCACCTGAGAAGCCCAATGTAGTGATAGCTCCCCTGCCTGCTCATGGAGTGAATGCTATCAGGGATGATGACGAGGTGGTGGAATCTGAGTTCGACAGCTGGATTTATCCGACGGCCGACAGTGGACCTAGCAATTGGACTGCAAAGGACAACCTACCTGTTACTTTTGTTACGCAGTAATGAATTCCTTTGTTTTTGTTATTTGTAATAAACAATAAACTGAAACTTTATGGCCCGGTGTCTTACCTGGGGCACCGTGGGCTTCATTTGTGAGGGCTTATAACTGTCATTTCCATATATCATGAATAAAGATCTTGGACGTTTTTTTCGCATTTCAAATCTTGTGCTCCCTTTCTTTCTTTCTTTCTTTATATATTGCAAAACAACTATATTTACACACACTCACCTACACAGGTTTCAATCCACTCTGGATCTCACTGGTAACGAATCTGCTACTGCCAGTTATGACTTCGAAAATCCGATCAACTTAGCCGAAGACGAAGGTGAAGATGATTGCGAAGTGCCTGGCGAGCTTGCAAGACTGTTACTCCAGGAAGAGAGGGCAATTCAACCACATGAAGAGCCAGTGGAAACGATAAATCTGGGTATTGAGGCAGACAGAAAGGAAGTCAAGATTGGTGCCAACCTAGAACTCAGCGTGAAGCAACGGTTGATTCAGATGTTACATGATTATGTGGAGATCTTTGCCTGGTCCTATGAAGACATGCCTGGGTTGGATACCGACATTGTGGTCCATCATTTGCCTACCAAGGAAGACTGCCCTCCGGTTAAGCAAAAGGTCCGCCGTATGCGTCCAGAGATGTCTGAGAAGATCAAAGCTGAGGTTATGAAGCAATTCGATGTCGGTTTCCTTGCAGTGACTTCTTACCCTCAGTGGGTTGCTAATGTGGTGCCGGTACCAAAGAAAGATGGTAAGGTCAGAATGTGTGCCGACTACAGGGATCTGAACAGGGCAAGCCCCAAGGATGACTTCCCCTACCTCACATTGATGTCCTGGTTGACAATACTGCTCAGCATAAGATGTTCTCTTTCATGGATGGTTTTTCAGGTTATAATCAGATCAAGATGGCTCCTGAAGACATGGAAAAGACTACCTTTGTTACTCAGTGGGGCACCTTCTGCTACAAGGTCATGCCATTCGGGTTGAAAAATGTTGGGGCAACCTACCAACGTGCCATGGTTGCTTTATTTCATGACATGATCCATCATGAGATTGAAGTGTATGTCGACGACATGATTGCAAGGTCCCAAATTAAGGAGGAACACCTTGACCATCTGCAGAAACTGTTTGGCCGTTTGAAACTGTACAAGCTGAGGTTGAACCCGAACAAGTGCACCTTCGGGGTTAGATCTGGAAAGTTGCTAGGCTTCGTCGTAATTGACAAGGGTATTCAAGTGGACCCCACCAAGGTTAAAGCCATTCAAGAGATGCCAGTTCCCAAGACATAGAAAGAGGTCAGAGGCTTTTTAGGACGCCTGAATTACATCGCCCGGTTCATCTCGCACCTAACCGCGACTTGTGGACCAATCTTCAAGTTGCTGAAGAAAGATCAGGTAGTACGTTGGAATGATGAATGTCAGGCCGCTTTTGACAGAATCAAAGAGTATCTCCAAGAACCACCCATTCTTATGCCACCGGTTGAAGGGAGACCTCTGATACTATACCTGACGGTACTTGACAACTCAATGGGGTGTGTGTTGGGGCAGCATGACGAGTCTGGCCAAAAAGAGCATGCCATTTATTACCTTAGCAAAAAGTTTACCGACTGTGAGACCCGATACTCACTGCTCGAGAAAACTTGTTGCGCTTTGGTATGGGCTGCTCGCCGGCTGAGACAGTATATGCTGACTCACACTACCTTGTTGATTTCAAAGATGGATCCTATAAAGTACATATTTGAAAAGCCTGCTCTGTCTGGAAGAATAGCAAGATGGCAAATGATCTTGACAGAATACGACATCCAGTACACGACTCAGAAAGCTATCAAAGGGAGTGTATTGGCAGACCACTTGGCACATCAGGCAGTAGACGACTATCAGTCAATGAACTTTGAGTTTCCTGACGAGAGCATCATGATAGTGACTGATTGTGAAGTACCTGGACCGGATGAAGGACCTGAGGAAGGATCCCGATGGTCTATGCACTTTGACGGAGCCTCCAACGCTTTGGGTAACGGTATCGTCGCTGTGATCATATCCCCTCAAGGCACTCATACTCCACTTACTGCCCGGCTATGTTTCAACTGCACCAACAACATGGCGGAGTATGAGGCATGTATCATGGGTCTTCAAGCTGCGATTGACTTAAGGATCAAGTTTCTGAGTGTCTTCGGAGATTCCGCTCTCGTGATCAATCAGATCAAAGGCGAGTGGGATACGAAACATCCGAACCTTATTCCTTACAAAGAATGTGTGTTGACATTGATCCCCCACTTCACAGAGATAACCTTTGAACATTTTCCAAGAGAGGAGAATCAGTTGGCGGACGCGTTAGCTACGATGTCTTCTATGTTCAAAGTCAAATTGGACAATGAGGCTCCCCGGGTCATCATCTGGAAACTGGACGAACCAGCATACTGTTGTGATCTTGAGGATGAGGTAGTGACTGAGAAACCTTGGTACCATGAGGTGAAAAGATACTTGGAAGCTCAGGAATACCCTGAAGGTGCATCTGTCAATGACAAGAAGTTTTTGAGAAGGTTCGCAGCGAAGTTCTTCCTCAGCAGCGGCATCCTGTACAAACGAAACCATGATTCGACCTTACTGCGTTGTGTGGATAAGACTGAAGCAGAAAGGATCATGGCGGAGCTACATGAAGGTACCTTCGGAACACATTCCAGTGGACACACTATGGCAAAGAAAATCCTTCGGGCAGGGTATTTATGGTCCACAATGGAAGCCGACTGTTATCAACATTCTCGGACATGTCATAAATGCCAGATTTATGCAGATAAGGTGCATGTTCCTCCAGTTCCTCTAAATGTCCTGACTGCACCTTGGCCTTTCGCAATGTGGGGAATTGATATGATCGGTGAGATTAAACCTACGGCATCCAATGGGCATCGCTTCATCCTGGTGGCGATTGATTACTTTACAAAGTGGGTTGAAGCAGCTTCTTACGCCACTGTAACCAAGAATGTCGTGGCACGGTTCATTCGGCACAACCTGATCTGTCGATACGGCGTCCCGGAAAGGATCATTACAGACAACGGTACCAATCTTAATAACAAGATGATCACTGAGCTCTGCGAGCAATTCAAGATACAGCACCACAACTCTTCTCCCTACCGGCCGAAGATGAATGGGGCTGTAGAAGCAGCGAATAAGAATATTAAGAAAATTATGCAGAAGATGACAGTGACCTACAAAGATTGGCACGAGATGTTACTGTTCGCTCTTCATGGGTACCGTACCTCAGCAAGGACGTCAACCGGGGCAACTCCTTTTTCCTTGGTCTACGGCATGGAGGCAGTCTTACCGATCGAAGTGCAGATACCCTCTCTCCGGATAATGAAGGATGTAGATCTGAGCGAAGATGATTGGATCCAGACACGACTTGATCAGTTAAATCTAATTGACGAAAAGAGACTCACTGCTATTTGTCATGGTCAGACGTACCAAAAACGAATGATCAGGGCATTTAACAAGAAGGTCAGACCACAAGAGTATCAAGTTGGGGATCTGGTAAAAACATATCATCCTTCCTCAGAGTGATCCAAGGGGCAAATGGACCCCTACGTACGAAGGGCCATTTGTGGTTAAACATGTGTTCTCAGGAGGAGCCATGATTCTGACCACCATGGACGGTGACGACCTTCCTCACCCCGCCAATGCAGACATAGTAAAAAGATACTACGCATGATAAAAGACCCGCTAGGTTGACATACCTAGGCAAAAATTAGGGCTTCCCGGCGAACCAAAAGGGTTCGGGCAAAATGAGGGATGAAATGAAAATCTGTACACCCGGCAAGTCGAAAACCTGAAAAGGTGGCTTGGGCAAAAATGGGTATCCCGGTGGACCGAAAACCCGAAAGGGCGGTCCAGGCAAAAGTTAGGGATAAAGCGTAATAATATGTCTCATGGGATCACCTTGCATCCAGAATCCGGTATCAACCACCAAGTTCAGACGGAATCAATCAATCAGCTTCATCTTCAGCTAGGTCATCAAGTGATGAGATGCTCGAAGATATAAAGGCGATAGCAGAGTTGGAACCCAGTGGGATCATTCTTTTCACATAGCTGTTTTGTTTTCCTTTTGTACAAATTTGTATAAACTCTTATTCGGCGGCGTTCTCCTACTAGGACGTCAGCCTCTTGTACATAAAACGCCTATTTACAGGCAAATTCAAAAATCAATATAAATTCACTTTTCAGATCAATTGCCAATTGTTTTTCCCTTTTCTGTTTTGTTTTGCGAAGAACGTCCAAGGTTCAATTTGTGATATATGCATTTGACAATAATTGCTAACTCATAAATATTTGCATACGAAACAAAGGATTAATTACAGGTAACATTAGAAACAGGGGCAATAATGAGTGGTCTAAGCGATCTAATTGCTCTGTCCATCAAGGTACCAAGGTAAGTTCAGCCGAAGAACATAACCAATATACCTTAATTCCCCAGAGAGTGAGTCGGCAAGTCAATGCACTCTCCCCAAGCAAAGTTATAATGTCAGCCCTAAGGAAGTTGGGTATCCTCCAGCAGATCTCAACATTCCCCAGCGCAGTATACGAACATTCCTAACAAGCATCCCCGGCAGTCTCGATCTAAGATTGTTCCCCAGCGGTATAACAAACATTCAGCGGAGCCACTTCCCAATATATCTCAAGAATTTCCCCAGGAGAGTCCAGTCTAAAGATTTCCCCAGGAAAGTTTGAATCATCTCCCCAGCAGGAAGCTTATCCCCAGTAGATTCTGGAAGCTTATCCCCTGCAGAGCACGAACGCGTCTCCCGGCTTTCTTCAAAGGTTATTTCCCTACCAGGATATAACTGGGTTATCCTCAGCCAAAAGCCACGGAAAGACCGTCCTCGGCAAAGTCTTCTCATCCCCAGCGGAGTCTATTAAAACTTCCAACACAACAACGGTATCCCCAGCGGAGTTACCATCAATGTCTCAGCAAAGTACCTTTCTTCCCATAGAGTATTATTCTCCAGAAAGATTGCTAGAGTAATTTTCTCCCCGCAGAGTAATCCATTCGCCAAGTTTATTCCCCAACGGAGCTATCTTCTCCTACCGGTATTCTTGCAACCATCGCTCCCCAGCGGAAACAGCGAAATGCTTCAACATCAGCCCAGGATGTAACTTCCCGGCACCCGTCAAGGATTTATTTTCCTAAGACGAAAACATACATTCATAAACATCGCATTTCCATACATTATAGCATGCATATACGCATCATGAACATATAATCTCATCATGCATGTCATACATCATGACATCGCATGCAACTAACGTTTTGTCTTTTCTGTACAAAGGTTGATACCAAGATGATTACCATCAACGGTCGCAACTAAAGATCCGATTCCTGTATCTCGCCAGGGTGTATCTGTTGATGATCGATTCCAGACCCGATTCCTGTATCTTGCCAGGGTGCGTCTGAAGAGTTTGAGGATCCGATTCATGTATCTTACCAGGGTGTATCTGTTGACGACTAGCATTACCAGACCCGATTCATGTATCTTGCCAGGGTGTGTCTGAAGAATTCGAGGATCCGATGCCTGTATCTTGCCAGGGTGTATCCGTTGAAGACTAACATTACCAGATCCGATTCCTGTATCTTGCCAAGGTGTGTCTGAAGAGTTCGAGGATCCGATGCCTATATCTTGCCAGGGTGTATCCGTTGAAGACTAATATTACCAGATCCGATTCCTGTATCTTGCCAGGGTGTGTCTGAAGAGTTTGAGGATCCGATGCCTGTATCTTGCCAGGGTGTATCTGTTGACGACTAGCATTACCAGATCCGATTCCTATATCTTGCCAGGGTGTGTCTGAAGAGTTCGAGGATCCGATGCTTGTACCTTGCCAGGGTGTATCTGTTGACGACTAGCATTACCAGACCTGATTCCTGTATCTTGCCAGGGTGCGTCTGAAGAGTTTGAGGATCTGATTCCTGTATCTTGCCAGGGTGTATCCGTTGAAGACTAACATTACCAGATCCGATTCCTGTATCTTGCCAGGGTGTGTCTGAAGAGTTCGAGGATCCGATGCCTGTATCTTGCCAGGGTGTATCCGTTGAAGACTAACATTACCAGATCCGATTCCTGTATCTTGCCAGGGTGTGTCTGAAGAGTTCGAGGATCCGATGCCTGTATCTTGCCAGGGTGTATCTGTTGACGACTAGCATTACCAGATCCGATTCCTGTATCTTGCTAGGGTGTGTTTGAAGAGTTCGAGGATCCGATGCATGTACCTTGCCAGGGTGTATCTGTTGACGACTAGCATTACCAGACCCGATTCCTGTATCTTGCCAGGGTGCGTCTGAAGAGTTTGAGGATCCGATTCCTGTATCTTGCCAGGGTGTATCCGTTGAAGACTAACATTACCAGATCTGATTCCTGTATCTTGCCAGGGTGTGTCTGAAGAGTTCAAGGATCTGATGCCTGTATCTTGCCAGGGTGTATCCGTTGAAGACTAACATTACCAGATTCGATTCATGTATCTTGCCAGGGTGTGTCTGAAGAGTTCGAGGATCCGATGCCTGTATCTTGCCAGGGTGTATCTGTTGACGACTAGCATTACCAGATCCAATTCCTATATCTTTCCAGGGTGTGTCTGAAGAGTTAGAGGATCCGATGCCTGTATCTTGCCAGGGTGTATCTGTTGACGACTAGCATTACCAGACCCGATTCCTGTATCTTGCCAGGGTGCATCTGAAGAGTTTGAGGATCCGATTCCTGTATCTTGCCAGGGTGTATCTGTTGACGACTGTATTCTCCGGACTCGATTCCTGTATCTCGCCAGGGCACGTCTGAAGAGTTTAAAGATCCGATTCCTGTATCCAGCCAGGGCGCATCTACACCAAGAGTTTGAAGATCAACTCCTGTAACAGGCCAGGTAATTATCTTTCTTTTTCAGGTACGCAAATTCGCGCTAAGGAAGCTCTTACGCGATCGACACCCAAATGGAATCTATAAGCCCATCTCTCCTATCCATCAGTCTCCAAATGGCATCTATAAGCCCATTCCCACCATCACACTGCTAACATGTGAGTGCAAATTTCTGGGCACTCTAGTGTTCAATCATCTTCCACCTTCGGATTACGAAAGGCACGTCAGCCAATCTACATCCTCAGGTCTAAGAAGATTGAACAGGGACAACTGTTGTACCCCAAAATTTTCCCTCCCATATTCTTCAGAGTTTTACCAAGCATCACCTCAAATGGTTCAAAGATCTCTCAAGGGCTACACAGTCAACCATCCTCCTAAGGCAGGCAAAATTAGGGTTTTGGTTCTTGCAAGGAAGTTGAGGTTTTCAAGGGCCCAATCAAGTCCCATGTTCCCATATACATTGTCAAGCACCTACATGTCAAGTTTCAAGGCTCACAAGGTCAAATTGCATAGTCAAAAAACCCTAATTGCTTCACAGTCAACTGCAGGGGCAAAATGGTCATTTGACAGTCAAAAGTCAAAAATTTTGGTCAACATCTTATTTTGAAGCCACAATCATCATTTGATCAATTCTTGATCATGATTCTCAAGGCATGGCTCAAAAAGTCTCAAGATGCAAAAGTTTCTATTTTTGGACAGTTGGAAAAGTCAACTGCAAATTGACCAGGGCATAACTTCCACATGGTTTATCAGAAAAATTCCATCCAAAGCTCATTTTGAAGAGAATGACATTTCCTACAACTCATCTTCACACTTAAAGTCCAAGAAATGCTCTCACAAAAAGTTATCAATTTCAACATTATAGGTCATTTTCAAAAGTCAACAAAAAGGCACTTTAAGTCAAAGACCATAACTTGAGATTGGTAAATCAGAATGACATGGGACCAAAGGAATTGGTTAGAGGACTTCAAGACCTTTCCAAAATGTCCAAGAACATGATCAAAGCTTAAAAATTGAGCAAGATATGCCTTGTGGAAGTTGGGAAATTTTTGGGAATTTTGAAAAGTCAACTTTGCTTCAAATGCCTCAAAATTGCTAATGGGCCTCAATTTCTTCCATGAATCATCACCCAAAAGCTATGAACGACCCATTAAGCTAAAAGGGAGTTATTTTCTCATTTTTGATTAATTATTTGGATTTTTATTATTATTAATTCACTTAACTAAAATTAAATATGAAAAAATATCAAATGACACCTTTCAAATCTTTTTATGCAGCATATTCACTCTTTATGAGCTCAAGATTTCGTGCACATTCTAAAAGGAAAGAATCTCTCATGATTGGTAATGATTGGTATGGAAAGGTTTGAATAAAAGATATGCAAAATCAAAAATTCAAAAGCATTGAAACAATGGATCATGGGCTTATTTTTCTAACCTAATTCATTCACACATATATGCACAATTGAAACCTAATGCCAAGGACAAGAAAGCTGCGCAGAAACTCATAGAACAAACTTGCATTTTTTCACAAAAAAAGTCAAAACTGTTTTCATAGCTAGAGGGTGATTCAAAGCTCAAAAAGTATTCCACAAGCTTGCCAAGACTACCAGGAAGAGATTCCAATCAAAACCACGCCTTCATACTTAAGGAATTGGTAGATTGAAGTCTGACTTTTCTTTAAAATTTTCATATTCGTGTTTCACTTTTCATGTATGATTACTGTGTTTTAATGATTGGTTTGTATTAATATGAATATGCTGAAGCCATTGGTGTCCTTCAATTGAATTAATATTGCTCGTGTCAGAAGTTGCCATGAAAGCTTTTTAGGGTTTCTGAAGCTCAAATTTGGGGTTTTGCATATATGGAAAAATCAGGCCATGAAACCTAGACCATTGGACTCGTGACATTCCAACGAAGCCAAATCACCCATCGCGCCCTTTTTATACTTGCACAGGAGCTAATCGCTATTTTTATTGTTTGAGTTTAGTGGGGGTTTAAAACCCCCGATATCTATTCTTATTTTTCAGGCAAAACGAAGAAACCATGAAGAAGATGCTGAGTTGTTGGCACATGACTGGGCAGTTTGAATTTAGCGCGTTTTTATTTTTGTTCAGCATAATATTACTTTTTCCATTATATTGATCATTGTCCATTAAGTTAACAAATAAACGCGTTTGGCTTGGTGGAAGATGACTTGTCATGCAGGTACTGGGACCTGGGTTTGATTCCCAAGTCCCCTTATATATTTCATATTTTTCTCATTAGCATGTTCCAGCGTAGCTCACACTCAAAGGAGTACCATATGCCTTCGCCAGCCTGCCTGCCAAGTGTCCAAGAGATCAATCCAATGGCCAGAACCTGCAGACCATCATGCACGCTCAGTCAACCACAAGTACGTGATCCAGGAAAGTCAAAAAAGGCTTGATTGAAGTGGGCTAAATTGCTCAATAAAACCACCAAATTGGGTTCAGACACCCCAGGGTTTGCTCATTCTTCTAATTCTTTTCTTTCTTTATTTATTTTTTTTCTTTTATTCTTTTAATTGTTATTTTGATTAATTGCTTTTATTTAATTCACAAAATAATTTTTATAACACCAAAAAATCAGAAATCGTAAAAATAAAATATGTTTATTTAATTTTTAATTCTTTAAATAGTTTTTGTAAATAAATTTTAATAATCAAACTAGTTTAATTTTAGGTTTTTCAACTTCAATGTTTTTTTCTTAATAACTAAAATACATAAAAATTAGGTTTTTAGCATTTTTATTCTTCTTCTCAATAAATAAATTTTTCTTATCATTATTATTGACTATTAATTATTTTTGTAAATAAACTTATAATTAAATAATTAGTGTAAATTAGGTCAAAACTTAAACATTTTTTTAATAATTAAAAACAAACTTAGAACTAGGGTTTTATTTAATTTCTAATGTCAATTAATTCTCTTTATTTCCATTAAATACAAAAAAAAAACATAAAAAATAATTTCCTTTCTTATTAAATCATTAATTAATTTTCAATTTCAATTTAATTTCTTTAAAGGGTCCAACGCCCTCGCATAGTCGATTCTAATTTCTCTTCGCGTGTTTGTCTTTTATTCTCATTTCAAATATTATGTAATTGCCAAAGCTTTGTAATAGTAATTAGAACTCCATTTATTTTCTGCATTTTATTCAAATCGGGTCTTTGTTAATTTGTTGATGTATAGACCCGCGCCTTGTAATAGCGTAGGACTTTATTTTTCGCATTTTAATTTCCACACCTTTTAACTGCTAATCACATGAAAGAATGAATGGCCCAAATAAAATCAAAGCGTAGCTCACCCAATGCATGACAAGATAAAATATAACTGAAAATGACACACAATTCACACACCACTCTTAGGGTACGCCTCACTGTTGCCTTGCCCCTCGAAACGTGGTCGTCGAGTATAGGACGTTTTAGTAAGTCCTTATGTCCATGATCCATGGCATAGGGGTAGCTTCTAAGGTGTCCTACTGTTTCTCTGGTGACCACACTGTCCCTAAAAAACGAATTGACCCGAACACCTCCAATGGTGGTGCTACCTACCTCTCAATGGTGGGATGGCGCTATCTTAAGGACATTTACACAGCCTAATTCCTTAGGGTAGGTAGATGACTCATAGATACTTGCTCTAATTCAA
The DNA here is from genome assembly GCA_948472305.1 of Vicia faba. NCBI lineage: Eukaryota > Viridiplantae > Streptophyta > Magnoliopsida > Fabales > Fabaceae > Vicia > Vicia faba. The sequence continues at coordinate 747,991,369 of OX451735.1, read as the reverse complement.
AACAAATCAAAACTTCTTTTCACACCGACACTTTTCAAAAAGCTTTCAAAAACAATTTTTCAAACACTCTTGAGGACTGATACAAGAGTCGATCTGAAATCTTTAAACGAAACTTTTTCAAACCCACTCACACTTGAAAAGCAAACAAACCATTTTGAAAACACAAATGAGCAAGTATCTAAGAGCCCATGGATAACCATGGATAGAAAGGGTGCTAACACCTTCCCTTTCTATAAATCTACCTCCCGAACCGAGAAACTATCTCATAAGGAATTTTGCTGTGCTTTTGTCCTGTCCATGTTGGAGAAAATAAAAGACGGTGGCGACTCTTGCTTACCGCGACATTTCGCGAACCAGCGTTAAACAGTCAGTTCCAGATCCACCGATCACACTATCCCTGAGGCCTCCCAAAAGGAGATGGAAGAAATTCTGAAAATTATGAAGAGAAGCAAATACAACATAGTCGAACAGCTAGGGCAAACTCCATCAAATATTTCCATGCTGGATTTATTATTATGCTCCGAGGCCCATGCGAAGGCCTTGGTGAAATTGCTTAAAACTGCCCATGTACCACAAGAAACCTCTGCTAGTCAGTTCCAAGACTGTGTAGCCATCTTGACTGCAGATAATGGTTTAGGCTTTTCTGATGCTGACCTGACACCTAGGGGGAGGAAGCACAACGAGGCAATACATGTCTCTGTCGAATGCAGGGGCACAACTTTGGCCCATGTCTTGGTTGATACTGGTTCATCTTTGAATGTGTTGCCTAAGAAGGCTCTTGATAGACTCGACTGTGAAGGTTTGGCCTTAAAACCCAGGAATATAGTGGTAAGGGCCTTTGATAGTTCAAAGAGAATGGTACATGGGGAGTTGGACATCCCCATAAAAGTTGGAACCCAAACCTTTGATTTAACTTTTTACGTGATGGACATTCGCCCTTCCTACTCCTGCTTATTGGGCCGACCATGTATTCACAATGCTGGTGACGTTACCTCTACATTACATCAAATGCTGAAATATCCAACCGAGGGGAAAATCATTACTGTCCATGGAGAAGAGGAATATATGGTCAACCACCTAAACTCCTTCAGATACGTGGAATTGGATGGTGAATTCATTGAAACTCTGTTTCAGCATTTCGAGGAAGTCCTACAAACCGTGGCAGTAACCAAGGCCGTATCTGAAATTTTAAATGAGTATCAGGATGGAATTTGCTTCTGGAGCGTATCTGAACTGTATCTGAAAGTTGAATTTGAATGAGTATCAGGATGGCATCCGTATCTGGAGCATATCTGAACTGTATCTAAAAGCTGAATCTGAATGAGTATCAGGATGGCATCCGTATCTGGAGCGTATCTGAACTGTATCTGAAAGTTGAATCTGAATGAGTATCAGGATGGCATCCGTATTTGGAGCGTATCTGAACTATATCTGAAAGCTGAATACGAATGAGTATCAGGATGGCATCCGTATCTGGAGTGTATCTGAAATGTATCTGAAAGCTGAATCTGAATGAGTATCAGGATGGCATCCGTATCTGGATCGTATCTGAACTGTATCTGAAAGTTGAATCTGAATGAGTATCAGGATGGCATATGTATCTAGAGCGTATCTGAACTATATCTGAAAGTTGAATCTGAATGAGTATCAGGATGGCATCTGTATTTGGGGCGTATATGAACTGTATCTGAAATTTGAATCTGAATGAGTATCAGGATGGCATCCGTATCTGGAGCGTATCTGAACTGTATCTGAAAGCTGGATTTGAATGAGTATCAGGATGGCATCCGTATCTGGAGCATATTTGAACTGTATCTGAAAGTTGAATCTGAATGAGTATCAGGATGGCATCCGTATCTGGAGCGTATCTGAACTGTATCTGAAAGCTGAATCTGAATGAGTATCAGGATGGCATCCGTATCTGGAGCGTATCTGAACTGTATCTGAAAGTTGAATCTGAATGAGTATCAGGATGGCATCCGTATTTGAAGTGTATCTGAAATGTATCTGAAAGCCTTTGAACATTTTTAAAGGTAGCTATTAACCTTATCCTGAAAAGGGTAAAATGTTAGCTAACATGCAAGGTCGTGAGGTATGAAATGCATGTATAATGAGATTATGTTGTATGTATTCGTGTTATCGATGTTTATGATATATGGATGTGATGTATGTGTATGTGAGCTAATCTGCTACACTTCTGTTGGATTGGGGAAAATAAATCCCGACTATTGCAGAGGATATGGAGTGTAAGTCTTCATGTTGTGAAGTTGAAGTGTTGATGAATTTCCGTTTAGAGAAATAAACTATGTGGTAAGGGAAACACCGTGTACTGCTTGTGAAATCCTATTGGGGAATCCTGAGAATTTGGCGACTTCTACCGGGGAATGATAATTGGAAGTTTTGTTCCGCTGGGGATGAAGCTACACACAGTGGGGGATTTTATATCTTTGAAGATATTGCCCTATTTCTTAAAGGCAAAAGTGATTATCTTTATATTTTATTTATTTGTAAACAGTAATTATGTTCAAATGCATATGTTCAAAAACAAATTGTTGGATGTTTTTGTAAACAAAACACAAGAGTGAAGAAAAATAGATTGTTTTGCACTTTCAAAGGGATATCTTTGTATTGACTTTGAGTAAGTATTTTTGTACAATGAGACAAACATTCTAGTAAGAGAATGTCGTCGTAAAAAATGAAGAATTTGATACAAAGAAAAAATAGCTATGTGAAATGATCCCATGGGGTTCCCATTCTACTATAGCCTTCGTATCTCCGAGTATCTTAGCTATTTGTTGCCTTGTCCGAAGTTGACTGGATTGATCTGAACCTTTGAGTTTGTCAGTTGAAGCCAAAGGTTGTCTGTAAGGTTATCCAACGGGACATAGTCATACGCTTTAAATCCCTAACTTTTTCCTGGACCGCCCTTTCGGGTTTTCAGTCAATCAGGATACCCTTTTTTTGCCCAAGCCGCCCTTTCGGGTTTTCAACTTGTCGGGTGTCCAGATTTTTTCGTTTTATCCATAATTTTTCCTGAACCTTTTTGGTTTGCCGGGATGCCCTTGTTTTTCCTAGGTGTGTCAACCTAGCAGGTCTCTTATGCGTAGTATCTTTTGACTATGTCCGTGTTCACAGGGCGTGGTAGGTCGTTGCCATCCATGATGGTCAGAATCATGGCTCCACCAGAGAATATGCTTTTGATTACAAATGGTCCTTCGTAGGTAGGAGTCTGTTTGCCCCTACGATCACCTTGCGGTAGTATGATACGCTTGATCACCAGATCCCCGACTTGATATACTTGGCGTCTGACCTTTTTGTTGAATACCTTGACCATCCGTTTTTGATACATTTGACCATAACAGACAACAGTAAGCCTTTTCTCATCAATCAAGTTTAGTTGATCAAGTCGAGTCTGGATCCAATCGTCTTCGTTCAACCTTGCATCCTTCATAATTCTCAGGGAGGGGATCTGGACCTCAATAGGCAAGACAGCCTCTATGTCGTATACCAGAGAGTAGGGCGTGGCCCCGGTTGATGTGTGCGTTGTGGTACGATACCCGTGGAGAGCGAAAGGTAGCATCTCATGCCAGTCTTTGTACGTGACTATCATTTTCTATATGATCTTTTTGATGTTCTTATTCGCGGCTTTAACAGCACCATTCATCTTTGGTCGGTAAGGGGAAGAATTGTGATACTGGATCTTGAATTGCTCGCAAAAGGTGGTGATTATAGTGTTGTTCAGGTTCGTACCATTGTCTGTGATGATCCTCTCCGAGATACCGTATCGACAGATGAGATTCTTCTTGATGAACTGGGCGACAACATTCTTGGTTACAGAAGCGAAAGAGGCTACCTTAACCCACTTTGTAAAATAGTCAATGGCCACTAAGATGAAGTGGTGTCCATTAGAGTTTGTTGGCTTGATTTCCCCAATCATATCAATCTCCCACATAGCAAAGGGCCAAGGAGTCGTCAAGACATTCAGAGGAACCGGAGGTACGTGCACCTTGTCAGCATAGACCTGACACTTATGGCAGGTTCGAGAGTGTTGATAGCAATCTGCTTCCATGGTAGACCAGTAATAGCCTGCCCGTAGGATTTTCTTTGCCATCGTATGCCCACTGGAGTGGGTGCCAAAAGTGCCTTCATGTAACTCAGCCATGATCCTTTCCGCTTCAACCTTGTCTACACACCAAAGTAACACAGATTCATGGTTGCGTTTGTAGAGGATGCCATTACTAAGGAAGATTTTAGTAGAGAATCTCCATAAGAACTTCTTATCATTGACTGAAGCTCCTTTCAGATATTCTTGGGCCTCGAGATACCTCTTGACTTCATGAAACCAAGGCTGGTCCCCTACTTCTTCAGTATTAATCTCGTGACAGTGAGCTGCTTCATCCATTCGTTCAATGGTGATCTGGGGAGCCTCGTTATCCTATTTAATTTTAAACATAGATGACATTGTGGCTAGTGCGTCTGCTAGTTGATTTTTTTCTCGCGGGAAATGCTCGAAGGCAATCTTCTCAAAATGTGGGAGCAATGTCAACACATGTTCTTTGTAGGGGATAAGGTTAGGGTGTTTAGTGTCCCATTCCCCTTTGCTCTGACTGATAACCAAAACTGAATCTCTGAATACATTCAAGGATTTGATCCCCAAATCTATGGCAGCTTTGAGACCAAAAATGCATGCTTTGTATTCCGCCATGTTGTTTGTACAATTGAAGCAGAGTCTTGCCGTAAAAGGAGTATGACACCCTTCAGGAGATATGAGTACAACACCAATACCATTGCCGAGCGCGTTGGATGCCCCCATCGAAAAATAGGGTCCATCGAGATCCTTGTTCAGGTCCGTCATATGGTCTGAATTCTCCACAGTTGTTTACTATCATGATGTCTTCATCTGGGAATTCGAACTTCATGGACTGGTAGTCATCCATGGCTTGATGAGCAAGGTGATCCACTAGTACACTGCCCTTTATTTCTTTCTGGTTAGTATATTGTAAGTCATATTCTGTTAGGATCATTTGCCATCTCGCTATTCTCCCAAAGAGGGCAGGTTTCTCGAAGATGTATTTTATTGGATCCATTTTAGATATCAACAAGGTAGTATGAGTCAGCATATACTGTCTTAGCCGGCGAGCAGCCCATGCCAGAGCTCATCAATTTTTCTCGAGAAGCAAATATCTTATTTCACAGTTGGTAAACTTTTTGCTCAGGTAATAAATAGCATGCTCTTTTCAGCCAGACTCGTCATGCTGCCCCAACACACACCCTATTGAATTTTCCAAAACAGTCAGATACATGATCAATGGTCTTCCCTCGACTGGTGGCATCAAAACAGGAGGCTCTTGCAGGTAATCTTTGATCTTGTCAAAAGTAGTTTGGCATTTATCATTCCAGTTGACTACTTGATCTTTCTTCAGTAGTTTGAAGATTGGTTCACAGGTAGCTGTCAGGTGAGAAATAAATCTGGAAATGTAGTTCAGGCGTTCCAAGAATCCTCTGACTTCCTTCTCAGTATGAGGAGCAGGCATCTCTTGTATAGCTTTCACCTTGGCAGGATCTACTTCAATACCCTTATTGCTGACAACAAAGCCTAAGAGCTTACCAGACCTCACCCCAAATGTGCACTTATTTGGGTTCAACCTCAGCTTGTACTTCTTTAATCTCTCAAACAGTTTCTGTAAATGATCAAGATGATCTTCTTCTGTTTGAGATATAGCTATCATGTCTTCCACGTAGACCTCTATTTCTTGATGTATCATGTCGTGAAATATAGCTACCATGGCATGCTAATAGGCTTCCCCAGCATTCTTCAGTCCGAATGGCATCACCTTGTAGCAGAATGTGCCTCATTGTGTGATAAAGGTTGTCTTCTCCATGTCTTCAGGCGCCATTTTGATTTGGTTGTAGCCTGAGAAACCGTCCATTAAGGAAAACACCTTGTGTTTTACCGTATTGTCAACTAAAATATCAATGTGGGGAAGTGGGAAATCATCCTTAGGGCTTGCCCTATTCAAATCTCTGTAGTCCACACACATTCGTACCTTGCCGTCCTTTTTGGGCACGGGAACAACATTGGCAACCCATTACGGATAAGAGGTGACAGCCAAGAATCCAGCGTTGAATTGTTTCATGACTTCATGACTTCAGCGACAGACCTTTTGTTTTACTGGTGAGCAATCATCTTTTGTAGGTAGACGATGTACCACAATATTTGCATCAAGTCTTGGCATGTCTTCATACGACCAGGCAAAGACCTCAACATATTCATGTAGCAAGTGAATCAGATGCTCCTTGACACTGGTTTTCAGATTGGCACCCACCTTGACTTCTCTTTTGTCTTCTTCGGTACCTAGATTAATGGTGTCCACTGGTTCCTCGTGGGGCTGAATGGTTCTCTCTTCTTGTTGTAATAATCTGGCAAGTTCGCCTGGTACTTCACAATCTTCCTCACCTTCATCTTCGGCTTGGTAGATTAGATTTTCAGAGTCATAAAAGGCCATAGCAGAACTGTTACCCATGGGATCCCGAATGGATGTAGACATGCATTGTGAGTGTGAGTGTGTGTAAAAATATAGCTATCTTTGAAAGAAATGAAAAACGTAAAAAGAAAAATAATGAGCACAAAGTTTGTATCCAAAAACGTCCATGATTCATTGATGTTATATGGAAATGAGATAATGACCCTTACAAATGGACCATTGTGCCTCGGGTAAGACACAAGGCTTTAAGAGTCTGAATTATTTTAATATTACAGATCCGACAAAATGTAAAGACAAATTACTATGGAATAAAAGTGATCTGGACGAAATCTCTAGCCTCCCAATTGCTGAGCCCTCCACGGATAGTTGGGAAAATCCAACCCTCCAAGTCATAGTTGTCTTCATCCTCCTTCACTGCATTGACTTCGCGGTTGCTGATCTTTAAGGGTGGTCCTCTGGCACGGGTGCGGTGTACAGCCTTCTGGGCACCTGAAGTGAAACCTAGACCAAATTTGTCAGATTTGTATGGGATATCTGGGAGTTGACCCCAAATAGTACACCCACCTTCTTTTATCACTGCCTTGGCATCCTTTAAAGACGATATCTTGAGTGGAGGCCTTGTAATCTTGGGGACTTGAGACACGGCCTTGGTTGCTGCCACCTCTTACAGGACTTCTTCAAAGTGTTGGAATGGATTTTCAATAAATTCACCATCTAGTTCCACATATCTGAAGGAATTTAGATGGCTGACCATATACTCTTCTTCTCCATAAACGGTGATGATTTTCCCTCGAATTGGATATTTCAGCATTTGATGCAACATGGAGGTAACGACACCAACATTGGGAATCCACGGTCGGCCTAGTAAGCAAGAATACAAAGGGCGAATATCCATTACATAAAAAGTTGAATCAAATGTTTGGGTTCCAACCTTTATGGGGATGTCCACTTCCCCATGCACCATCCTTTTTGAGCCGTCAAAGGCCCTCACTACTATGTTGCTTGGTTTCAATGTCAATCCCTCATAGCCAAGCCTATCAAGAGCCTTTTTATCCAACACATTCAGAGACGAACCGGTGTCCACCAAAACATGAGCCAAGGACGTGCCCCTGCATTCCACTAAGACATGAAATGCCTCATTATGCTTCCTCCCTCTTGGCGTTAAATCAGCATCTAAAAAGCCTAAATCATTATCTGTAATCAAGCTGGCTACGCAATCTTGGAATTGATCGGCAGGTGTTTCTTGGGGTACATGGATAGTTTTCAGGAATTTTACCAAGGCATTTGCATGCGCCTAGGAACATAGTAGTAAAGCCAACATGGAAATTTTAGATGGAGTTTTCCCCAGTTGCTCAACTACATTGTAGTCGCTTCTTTTTATGATATTTAGAATTTCCTCCATCTCTTTCCGGGAGGTCTCAGAGATAGCCAATGATTGTGCCTTCGTCCGATAGGCTCAATCAGAATACTTTTACCTTGAGTCTCGGTTGACTCAGCAGCAGGAATGTCAGTAGGAGTGATAACAGGGGTTGTATCAGCTTTGTCAGCTGGAGTATTAGCAAAGATGATTGTAGGACTGGAAATAACCTTTGGAGGAGTAACAACAACAAGAATGATTACGGGTCTAGAAACTGCTTTTGGTGGAGCAATTTCTGGAGAGAATATCCTTCCGCTTCGGGTAATCTTGCTAGTCCCTGTGATATTACTGATATCGGAGTCAATCTTCTCAGAACTTGAATCTTTGGCAGCTGGCCAATCTTGCTTGATACCGTGGTAGTAGACATCCCCTCCATAATTCCATGGTACGGTTTTGTCTGATGAATACGGAATTGGTCCCGGCATTATAATTATCAAAGGAGATACGTTAAGAATTGATGTAATTCTAACGGGTCTTTTGGTGGAGACCCTGGAAGAATTGGCGGAAATGGTAACGATGGAAACATCATTATAAGGAACAGATGGAATAGAAGTCTTTTCAAACAAAATTTCCTTGTTGTCTATTAGGGACTGAATGCCTGCTTTCAACAAAGGACAACTGGTTGGTGAGGACAAACAGAAATGACAACCTTCATCACAGCCTGGGAATACACTGGCAATCAACAAGTTCTTTTTGATAGTAAGGAGTGGGGTTATAAGTTCATCAACTAAAGTAACAAACATATCTTCCTCAATGGCATTGGTATTATGACTGTGTTTGGGCATAGGGGCAGAAATGACATTGGGATTTTCTAGCGTGTCGAATTCAATCTCTTTGGCTTCAAGGAGGTCTTGTACTTTGTTCTTTAGAGCCCAACAATTGTTAGTGTCATGGTCGGGGCTCTCAGAATGGTATGCACAACGGGCATTAGGATGATAGTGAGGAGAGGTTGTGTTAGGGTTCTTTGGAGCTTATTTCAAAGTCACTAGGTTGGATCTTAACAGATGCGGCAATACTTGAGATAGTGTCATGTTAATTCTGGTGAACTGTCTGACTACTCTTTCCATTCTTGGCTGGTTGTTTCTTTGTTGAGCAGGTGCAGGTTTAGGAATCATAACAACCCCCACCATTGGTCGGCGTTCGGCTCTATCTTGATTTCTCTGAGGATATACAGCAACAACCTCTTTCTTCCCTATAAATGGTTTTCTTATAGTAGCAGAGGATGTGTCCTTCTGAATCTTACCATTCTTTATCCCGACTTCTACCCTTTATCTAGTCAATATCAATTCGGTAAAACCTTCCGAGGAACTCCCAATCAAGTGTTTAAAGAAAGGACCAGACAGGGTTCCCAAGAACATGTCTACAAGCTCTCTTTCAGATAGGGGAGGCTGGACTCTTCCTGCTAAGTCCCTCCACTTTTGTGCGTAGTCCTTGAAGCCTTCACTTGAAACCATGTCCATACTATGGAGTTGAGTACGGGTGGGGGCAAGATCAGCATTGTATTAGTATTGTTTGTAAAAGGCAGCGGCAAGATCTTCCCAATTGTGAACATTGGCTCTTTCTAGCTGATAAAACCAATCAAGTTGAGTTCCAGACAAACTGTCTTGAAAGAAGTGTACCCATAAATCCTTGTCAGTAGTGTGAGGTTGTATTTTCCTCACATAGGACCGAAGATGTACTTTGGGACATGACACTCCATCGTATTTAGCGAATACCGGTGCTTTGAATTTTAGAGGGATGACAATTCCAGATACTAAACCCAATTCCTCAAAGTCCAAAACAGACACTTTTTGAATTTCCATTGCACTTAACCGCTCTTCCAGGTGCTTATACTTGTCCTCGGCCGGAGAATATTGTTTTTTGGAGTAATCTTCTTCTTCCTCTTCTGAATCTGGCTGAGCTACTGTTTCCTTTTACCTCTTAACTATCTTTCTCACCAGACGATGTTGCATAGTCCAAGGTTCGTCTAGCTTGTCCATGAAACCTTCTTCCCATGTTCAGAACTTCGGTTATTTTCTTTGTTTTCTTTTTCTTCTCTTCAACCAGCAAGGTCTTCAACTCTTCCTGTCCTTTGGCTAAAGTTAAAAACATCTGTTGAAACTGAGCATTTTGTGCTTGGAGGTCTTTCACCGTTTGCTCGAGATCCATCTTACTGAAATAAATAGTAGAAAGATGAGGAGACTTGTTGCAAGAAAACTGCTTATGTTATTGTGATACGGTGGCAGAACCGACTGTTAATACTGGTTTGTGTTTTTTGTTTGCAAATGTCGCAGTAAGCAAGAGTCGCCACCGACTTTTATTTTATCCAACAAAGGAAAAGGGAAAAAGAACAGAAAAAACCTTTTTCGAGATATTTCTGAGTACGAGGGATAGATTATAGAAAAGGGAAGGTGTTAGCACCCTTTCTATCCATGGTTTTCTACAAGCTCTTAGGTACTTGCTCATTCTTAAATTTATTTTCTATGTTTGTGTGTTTGTTTTGAAAAGTTTTATTTTACTTCGTTTAAACCCTTGTTTCTGTCCTCAAGAGTGTTATGAGGTTGTTTTTGAAAACTTTGTTTGGGAAAGTATTGGTGTGAAAAATATTTGTTTGTTTGAGCAAGTACCTAGGAAATAATCTACCTACTCGAAAAAAGTCTGTTCGTTTTCCTTTTAGACAATGCTATCCCATTATTGAGAAATAGGTAGCATCGTTGTTGGAGTTTTTAGGGACATTCGAAGGGACAAGTACAATCACAAAAGCAATGTTAGGAAATGTTAGTAATCATCCTAAATCCTTAAAGATCTATTTCAGAGGCAACATCCGAATGGGTCATTTTAGATCTTTCGGGGCTAGAGGATGACGACTAACAAACCCTATACTTCATGACCGTTTAGTGAAGGCAACCGGAGTAGAGTAAACCCTAGGAGTGAGCATGTGCGAGTGTATGTTTTCAATTAATTTATCTTTGCACATTTAGGGTTTTCTACTGTATTAATTTTCAGTTTGTCTTTCCATACAATCCTATTAACATACGTCTAAGCAGTTTATAGTTTGTGGAAATTAAATGCGGGAAAGTTAAAAGTCCTAGCTATTACAGGGCTTTTGCAGATACATAATTATCTTGGACTAAAAATAAAGATGCAGAATTTAAAACCCTAATTACTATTACAAACTCGAAGCAATTACAATAATAATAAAAAGGAAATCAAAAAATGCGTGCGGAAAATTAAATGCGAGAATAATTAGCAAACCTAAAAAATCTAGCTGAAAAAGATTTAGGTTAGTTTTTGAGAAAAGATTAAGTTATGTACAAATTAACCCTAATTTCTAATTATTTTAGATTATGTAAAAAAGGAATTAAATTTCCCTAAATAATTAAACTAATTAATTAAGGAAATAAAATATTTTTTATGAAAAAAAATGATTTTTATGTTTTTTTGTGATTTTTGATTTTATGATAAAAAATGATTTTTTGGGTTATTTTGTAAAAAGGAAAATAATTAATAAATAATAAAATAAGAAAATAGAGAGAAAAGAATTAAATTGGGCCTGTATTTGCTGAAAGGGGGGGTGTTATGTTGAAACATCTAGGCCCAAGAATGTTGAGCCCACTCCCTGCGCTAGATTCAGTGCCCTCTCTTTCTGATGGTGCACCATGGTCAACCCCTAATGGGCGTCGGATCTGGCTAGGCAATGATCCATTGGCTGCATGGTTGGAGTGCATGGAAGGCGCTTGGCTGTGTAAAGTACCAGATCTGCATGTAAATGTTAAGAAAATAATAAAATACTGGGACCTGGGGATCGAACCCAGGTCCTCCCCCTCAATACCATGCGCGCTTAACCAACTAGGCTACATGTTCTTTTGTTAATATAATAATAACAATATATTATATATAAAACCAAGTGGATAACTGAAACAAAAAAAAACGCGCGCCCATTATTCAAATAGGCCAATGATGGTTAGACACGTTAGCTTCTTCTTCCCATGTCTGTCGTTTTAGGTTTAAAACTTTTATCTACGGACAAGCTTCCATGGCTATAGCACTGCAAGTTTCAAAAATCAACAGCAAGCATGATAAATTAATACTAAGCACATGGATCGATTCGTCTTGATGGCACAAGCATCATGGTACCCCTTTCTTGGGCCAATTTAACCTATATGGAAAAACCCTAAAACGGCAAGGTAAACCCTAACAATGGCAATTATGAATACAGGCATCAAAACATCAATTAAACCATTCAGACACATTGCAAATATGTCAATGAACACAAATATATCATTAGAACATGTTTATGATGCAAGAATTATTGTAATCGAATTTGAAAAAGGAAGCAAACCGCGTGGGTGTTATGTGACGATTTTGGGCTTGTGGAAGCTTGTAATTGATCGTGTTAGCTTATGGGAAGGTCCAGGAAACGATTGGGAGTGTTGAAATGCTTTGAATTGCCTTCTAGGTTGGAAAACGATTCACCACTTTTTGTCAATTTTTTCAGTTTTGTTTCCAGCTTTCACGACCTGCAATCCTTCTCCTTGCGCATTGGTTGTGTTCTGTATTTGTACTAGAGCATATTAGGTCAACAAAAACAATTTAAATCTTTGTGAATCATGAAAATTTGATTTGATTTCGATCTTGTATTATATCTTTCCAAAACAAGTATAATCATGCCAATTTTGATTCAATTTGTTCTTGCACGATTTGATCTGATATGCCAGCCTAACTGGATTTGATTCCTACAAAAAATCAGATCAAAATCAATCTTTTTGTATTTTTTGCCATTTATTTGATTTAATTTGAATTTTAAATAATAAAAAATCAAAATAAAATAAATAATGAAGCAAATAATGTGAGGATGCTGATTTGGGTCTATTGGCTCCCAAATTTGTCACTTACTATATTTGGTCTTTTAGAGCAAAAAACTGGAATGAACCAAGTCAAGAAGAATGTTTGACGTATGAAATAACTTAGGAAAAAAGATTTAAGTTATATTTGAGCCTTCGACCAGGGCTCACTTTTAGGTTGTTCGACTGAAGAGGACTTATGTCCCTCGACTGAGAGAAAGTATCCTCACTTTGACACATGATACGAGGATTATTTGAATTATTGGAGGGAAAGGCAGTTTCGCCAGCGTTTAAGAAGAAGCAACATGGCTGAAAGTCATAGGTCAAGGGACATGCAGAAGACACTTGTCTTCATCTTAGTGCAGAATGATCTATCGACGGTTACTTATTTTTAGTATAAATTAAGAAACTTGTGTAGTTTTCGAGTGTGTTCAACCTATTGTACTAAGTCACTCAAACATTATCCAAGTAACCGCTGCGTGAGAAAGGATAAAACTGAGAAATGTACGTTGGAAACACCTCTTTTCATTAATGAAAGTCTTTTACATTACTTTACTATTATCTTGCAAAGTTATCTTTTTTACTTCTTTTACTTGCATTTCTACATTTCTGCTTACTTTTCCAAAATCTGAAACATCTTTTCTCTGGGTCGAACGTGCGTTCTTCCTGCTTATCCATCTTACATAAAAATTAGCATATGTTTTGGGATTAACCTGGTTGATCCCGTAAGTAAACCAAAAAGAACTTACCTTTTTGGAGATCAGCGGTTGTTTACCAAAAACAACGGTAAACAAATTGGCACGCCCAGTGGGACGTTGCTAATTTTTTTATGTTATTGTGTTTTTCCTGTACGGTTATAACATTGCATGTTATTAAGAAGTGGTAGAGTAACCAACAAATATACTGTTAGGAAGGAAAATAGTGAGAGTAGTATGGCTAACGAGCCAAACGATGGAGAAATACCTCCACCAATCACAGGAACTGTGGTTACTACTAATGTCGAAGGGAATATCCCAACTTCTGTTGGATCAATGCCAACGTTAACCACAAATCAAACTGGACCCTTACTTTCGTATGTGGGTCCGAGAGGTCCCTTAGGAACGCCTTCACCAAGGGTAAATCCAGGATCCCGATCAGTTGTGCCCCCAGGCTTTTCGACAACCTGGATGGGTCGAGAACAGCCATATAGCATGCCAACTACTGAAATGGCTAGCCTTATGAATGTTTCTTCCACTTTTTCAGAACCTTTGGTGAATGCAACATCGCCATTACAAGGGTCTGGAGCCAGTAGAAACCAATTTTTGGGAGGGCCATCTCACATAATACCAAGCCTCACAAATGTTTCAACAGCAATTTTGAGGCAACAGATGGACGAAAGTAATCATGAAATGGTGAAAATGTTAGCACAAACTCTAATTACAGTGCTAAATCCCCTTATTCAGACTGCTACACAGTCGAATCAACAGATGATAGCGCAAATGACACACATGGCTGAATTCTTTGGGGTACCCCAAGTTGTTCGAAAACCCCAGAGGGTACCAATAAGAGTAAACCAAGGGGTAATTATGGAAGAGGATTTGACCGTTAATCCAAACCCCCAGATTCCTAGAGTAGAAATAGAATAACCAAGGGTTGAGATACCTCGAAACCCTAGAGAAATTGATCAAGGCGTTATTATGGCTAATAGAAACCAAAATGCTGACGAATTAATACAGCAAGTTCGACACCAAAACTATGGGACAAACAATAATTTAACTGCCATGATCGAAAGGATTATGCTTCAAAACAAGATGAATGTTGGTTTTCACAGACCAAAATTTACATCCCCATTGTCAGAATATATTCTGCAAATAGACTTACCACCTAGGGGAAAAGTCCCAAAGTTTACTAAATTTTCAGGGGATACGACAGAGTCGACTGTCAAACATGTGGCTAGATATTTGATAGAGGCCGGAGAAATAGCAAACAAAGAAAACCTTAGAATCAAATATTTCCCAAGTTCCCTGACAAAGAATGCTTTCACTTGGTTCACCACCCTCCCAGCCAATTCGATCCACAACTGGAACCAATTGGAAAGATTGTTCCATGAACAATTCTACATGGGTCAAACCAAGATAAGTCTAAAAGAATTGGCTAGTGTGAAGAGAAGGTTTACAGAGCCAATTGATGAATATTTAAATAGGTTTCGATTACTCAAAGCCAAATGCTTTACCCAAGTGCCTGAGCGTGAATTAGTCGAAATAGCAGCGGGGGGCCTGGATTATTCGATTAGGAAAAAGTTAGATACACAATACCTAAGAGATATGGCCCAACTGGCTGATAGAGTTCGACAAGTAGAACGCCTCAAAGCTGAGAAAGCTAAAGTTGCCAAAACTCATCGACGAGAAAGGGTAGCTTATGTCGAAATGGATGATAACGATCCAGAGACATCTAGTGATCCTATAGATGTCGAAGAAGGCGAAATTGATTTAGCGGAATTAAAACAAGGACCACCATATTCTTGTAAATTGCTAGTGCCATCAAATGGGAAAAATCCTGTAGAGCCTGAGAAAAACAATGACAAATTTCCTAAGAAAACTTATAGCTTTGACATATCCAAATGTGACGAAATATTTGATCTATTAGTTAAAGATGGCCAGATGATAGTGCCCCCAGGGGAAAAATTGCCTCCTTTAGAACAAAGAAAGAAAAAGAGGTTTTTGTAAATACCAAAAAATTTTGGGACATAAAACCTCACAATGTTTCCTTTTCAGGGATCTCGTTCAACAAGCGCTAAAGGAAGGAAGGCTGAAATTTGCTGATAAGCCGGCAATGAAAATCGACACAAACCCACTGCAGACAGAGGCACATTATGCCGAACCAGTTGGAATTCACATGGTGGAAGTTTCTGAAGATTTCATCACAAAACCCATCTTTGTAAGTTTCACTGGAAACATCTCCAGAAAAACTATTGAAGGGGTGAGAAAGGCCACTGAAGGCCTGGATTTGAAAAAGGAGGTTTCCCAAGGGTCGAACAAGAAGGCTGCTGGAAGCCTGAAACTGATTAAACGGGTTACTGAAGACCCAAACTAAAGCAAAGGAGTTGCTGAAAGCTCCAGCAAAAGGACCACCACTAGTTCTTATTTAGCTGCTGTAAAGGGTTCGACAGAGGACCTAGAGGCCAAAATGCAGAAGATGAACCTTGTTGCCAAAAGCAACATGCATGTTAACATGGTTGAAGTCTCTGGAGCCAAAGCCTCAGAGGAAGCCATTCGACAAGAAGAAGTAAACAAAACTGCATTCTCAAAGGAGAATGAAGATCTGGCAGATTTTCTGCATAGGTGCCAGAAGAAGAAATCGGAAGTAATTCTATGCCCTAGATGTAGCTCTATTTTCGACAAGAAAGCCGTTGAACACATACAAGCTATGCGGATGGTGAAAGCAAAACAGGGCACCAATGCCCAACAAAGAATGGGTTCAGAAATCAAATTTGACCCCAGAAGGGGGCATCAACAAAGACCCATGAATCAGGTAAGGAGGCCACAAACTTTTAGGCCTCCAACTAATGTGCCTACAGATACTTGGCTAAACACCATGGGAAGAAAGAGGCCAAATGAAGAGAGATGTCAGGCATTCGACGTGCCAAGAGGTTCTTCTCTAGATTACAGAAAGGAGTACCATGCTTCTGCGTCGAATAAAATGACCCATGTGTCGAGCAATTACAAAGGAAAAAATCCTATGTCTCGTTCGCAGTGGAGAAGGTTCCAAAGACGGAGAAAGGCCGAAAAAGAGGCAGTTGGACCTCATCCAGAGGTTAGCACTAATGTGCAGAAGAAACAAAGGAAGCCTCTAGAGAGAAATCATATGCCTTGGATGGAGGAATGTGGGTCGAATGATGAAGACGACTCCGATTCCAGTGACAGTTTAGACATCATGGTGAATGTCATATCCGTGTTGCCTAAAGAATACAACCGTGAGGTTGAAGTCGAAGAGACTGACCTAATGGTTGAACAAGAACTGGCTAGACACAAGCCAATATGTTACTATATAATGAACAATGGCTGCGTAGAAGAACAAAACGCATTTTTTGAGCCACCAACAGAGGCAATGAAGAGCCATCTGAAACTCCTGTTCATTAGAGCAAAGATAGGGGAGGTAACTATAAATAAAATTTTGGTTGATTGTAGGGCGACCATCAATATCATACCACAATTCATGCTGGAAAAGTTAGGCAATGGAGATGCTGACATAAAGCCACATAACATGGTCTTATCCAACTATGAAGGGGGCATTGGCACCACAATGGGTGTCATACAACTAGACCTCAAAGTAGGTTCAATCCTTCGACCCACCATGTTCATGGTGATTTCAGCAAAACCCAACTACAATCTACTCCTGGGTCAGGAGTGGATACATGGCATTGGGGCAGTGCCATCTTCGATGCACCAAAGGGTCACAATATGGCGCCCCGACGGCATTGTGGAGAACATTGAAGCAGATCAGAGTTATTACTTGGGTGAAATCAACAGTGTCGGAAAGAATAGTTTCGACAGAAATTTGGCTCATATAGGGCCATGTAACCCACCTGAGTTTGATTTAACCCCAACTCCTAATGCATTCTGCTCCCTATACTTACACTCCGACTATGGCTTTCAGTGGGATAGAGAAGACTTATCCAACATCGACTTTGGAGGAGTTAATGATATACGGCCAAGAGGCTGGGGAAGCGAGTTTGGTGATGATGACTGAGTCACAAACTCTCCAAAAGATTTCGGCGTATGTGGCCGAAAACAGAATGATAGCGGCCTTAGAGGTTGAAGTTAAATATGTGGCTTTCGAAGCCAATGAACAAGTCCTTTCAAAGATAGGACCTGGGAAAGATTTCGACCCAGAGCCTCCCGACTTAGGAACGAAAGACCTTCGAGATCAGAGGTTAGACGCCATCTATGATGATGAACCTCTAGGTTTCGAAAAGGACCTGCTGGCGAACAATGTCAAAATGTTGGCGCAAGATCCTCTAGAAGAGGTAAATCTAGGCGAAGGTCCTGTGAACAAGCCAACGTACATTAGCATAAAAATGGATCCAGGACTCAGGATCGAAATGATCAAATTACTAAAAGAGTTCAAGGATTGCTTTGCGTGGGATTATGACGAGATTCCTGGTCTCGATAGAAGTTTGGTAGAACTGCAGTTGCCAATAAAGCCTGGAAAGAAGCTCGTTAAGTAGACTCCAAGACGGTTTGCACCAGAGATTTTATCAAAAATCAAAACGGAAGTCGAAAGGCTGCTGAGATGCAAGTTCATACGAACGACCAGGTACGTCGAATGGATTGCGAATATTGTGCATGTTATAAAGAAAAACGGTACCTTGAGGGTGTGCATCGATTTCAGAGATCTGAATGCTGCAACACCCAAAGATGAATATCCAATGCCAGTGGCGGAAATGCTTGTAGATTTTGCCGCTGGTTTCGAGTACATGAGTATGCTTGATGGCTACTCTAGATATAATCAAATCTTCATTGCTGAAGAAGATGTGTCGAAAACGGCATTTCGTTGCCCTGGGGCTTTAGGCCCTTATGAATAGGTAGTAATGCCCTTTGGGCTAAAGAATGCAGGGGAAACGTACCAGAGAGCCATGAATTCGATCTTCCATGATTTTATTGACACTTTCATGCAGATTTATATTGATGATATTGTTGTCAAATCTGTTTCAGGGAAGACTCACATGGATCATCTTCGACAATCCTTTGAGAGGATGAGACACTACGGCCTGAAGATGAATCCTCTAAAATGTGCTTTTGGCGTAAAAGCGGGAGATTTCTTAGGTTTTGTGGTCCATAAAAAGGGAATTGAGATAAACCAAAACATGACCAAAGCTATCTTGCAAGCCAAAGCACCAACTAACAAAAAGGAATTGCAATCCTTACTTGGGAAGATAAATTTCCTAAGGAGATTTATATCCAACCTCAGTGGGAAAACGCAAGCCTTTTCACCATTACTTCGACTCAACAAAGGAGGATTTGAATGGAGGGAAGAACATCATGACGCCTTCGACAAAATCAAAGAGTACCTCACCAAACCACCTATTTTGGTGCCTCCTTGTCGAAGTAGAAGTATGAGATTGTACATAGCTGCATCTGATAAAACTTTAGGGAGCATGCTGGCTCAAGAGGATGAACATGGTGTCGAAAGGCCCATATACTACCTCAGTAGAGTTTTAAACGATGCAGAAACTAGATATAACGAGGTTGAAAAACTATGTTTATGTCTATATTTTTCATGTACAAAACTTAAGCAATATATAAAGCCGGTTAATGTTTATGTTTCGTCTCATTTTGATGTTTTCAAATATATGTTGTCGAAACCTATTTTGCACAGTAGAATTGGCAAATGGGCACTTGCATTTGTAAGTGCCCTGGCTGGAGAGTTGGCTTCATTTGTAAAACAAATAAGAAAGCAAGTTTACCCAGATCCCCTCTGTTGTTTTAATATGTGGTGTTGAAGAAGTTCAACATCTGGACCAACATGTTATGTAAGATGTCACAACATCAGCATGTGACATCGCGCCTGAAACTAAGTACTGTTTAAGTAACTATGCTATATGTTGAATGCTTGTAACAGCTGTGACTTATAACCTAACTATTCTAAGTGATCTAGGTTATTTGTTGTGTTGAAAAAGTTCAACATCTAGGAAAACATGTTAGATGTAATGTCATGACATCTGACTTGACATCACGACAACAGAATTGATAATTCAGTTACAGTTCTGGTACTTAAATACTCTGAGAATATATGAGGCGTTTCTTGTGGAGAATCTGAAGAATCAATCAGAATATTTGAAGAAAATACTGTTTCTAAATATGGAGATATTTTAGGAACTAGAAGATTGAAGACCTTGATTATAGGAGAAGTTTGCTGCTGAGTTGTAACAGCAAGGAGAAAAACTTGCTGAGTTAGGTAATAGGTTATAAATAGCAGATTGTAACCTAGGGCTTAAGCGATACACACAATGTCACATTAGAAGGTGTTTTTTAGGTAAACCTGTCGGTCTGTGGCAAGGTTACCATGTATGTAACTCGAAACCTGTAGGTAAGAGTTTGAGTGTTCTTGGATGAAGCTGTGAAGCAAGTCTAAGTATTTCTGCATTACTCCATATTCATTGTAATGTAGGAAACCAAGTGGGAGGGCACTGCTTCTTGAGTAGGAGTAAGACTTCTGTTGTTGCGACAATAGGAATGGAAACTGGTAGGTTTCTATCTAGGAGTTCCTAGGTATAGGTTGCACTGGGTAGATGATTAAGTGAAGGATGAGAACTTGTGAAGTTTAGTCCTGAATTAATATTGCTAATAGTGGATCTTCTTCCTGGCTTGGTATGCCCCCAGAGTAGGTGTATTACACCAAACTGGGTCAACAACTGATTTGTGTTTCTACCTTCAATACTTTATAATTCTGTCTGCTATACAACAAGGTAAAACTGTAATGTTGAAACAGATGATGTCTCAGAACTTGTTAAGACATCATGCTGATATCTGTGCAGGAGAAACAGCACTGTGAAGGTTGCTTGCTCTCTGTTGATCATGGACAAAACTAGGTACCTCGTGTGATCTATCCTCTGCACCTTCAAAGTGTATCTGGTACAGCTTGAATAAAACTGTGTGAATGTTACAGATGATGTCAAAAGAGATGAATGGATATCCTGCTGGTTTGTGTGCATGATAAACAGAACTAAGGGGTTTGTTTGCTTCATGGTATGTGACAGATGATGTTGCAACCAATGTTGAGACATCAGGCTATGAATGGATAGTTTACAAACCAAAGCTATTTGTTCGAGAACTGCAGATATGGCAACCTCTATGCTTCTGTTATACTGAATCACAAAAATTGGGTATCTACCTTGCAGTGTATGTATTATGTCATATCAGATGTCTAGACATTGAGTATAACATCTGAAGACTGGCATACACCAGAATTTCAATTGGTATCAGAGCAGGCATCCTGTTCTGTTTCTGGATGAGATCCATGGGTGTTACTTTCTGGTATCTGCAAGGTCAATTTTAGTACTGAAGATTGTATCCTGGAATGGTTTGTTATTTCCCTGAATGGTCCCTTGAAGTGGGAGGATGGACTATTCGTGACAGGAGCTGTGTGTACATGTCTTTGGTGATTGGCATTTGGCCTGGTTGTGTGGTAGCTGCTCTAGGTTTGATTTTCAAACTTAGGATGTGTGCTCGCCTGAAGTTGTGTGTAGTAGTCATGCGAGGTTTGAACCATAGTCAAACTTGGTCTATTTTTTTAAGGCTAGTCTGGTGGAGTGTGTGTGCAAAGATTGGGTTGTATTATTTTCTTCCGCTATGTAATACCTGGCAAAACTCAAGCTCTGATGTGTTTCCCCTCTTGTGGATTGAAGGCCATTGTATTCAAGAATTCAACATAAACTATTGAAGATGTCACAGATACTTGAGTCCTCTCAAGTCCACTCATGAAGACGTTCTTCGTTCAGGTTGGTAAGAATCACATAACCACTGATTAGTGGAGGGCCTTGTTCCAAGGTGATGGAACTAATGTTCTATGTGATGGTGGAACAAGGATGCAGCTACTATTTGAAGAGCATATGTTTTGGGTGTCAAACAAAGGGATACCTTTGTTTGGAACCTACTCCTGACCTGGAAGAGGAGACATCTGTGTGTGCAAAGTTGACAATGGTAAAGTCAACTATGTCTGTATACTCCCGAAGGTTACTTTAGGAGTCAGAACTCTAGAAGTAAAGCTGGTTGAGATGTAACACTGATCAGGGCTGAGCAATTGTTCCCTGAAGTACTATGGTGTGAAGAAAGACAAGCTCACTTGTTAATAAAAGCCAATGATGGTGCAGCACTATTGCTCCTTCATAAAAGTAGATTGGGATCATGAGTCTTGAATATGAAGACTCAGAGTTTGGTTAAGGTATAGCTCTTGGAGTTATGTAAATCTGGTAGGGATGTCATATGTCATATCGAGACATTTGTGCACAATGCATGGATACTTTGTGTGGAGCTTCCATGACTGATAGCTTGAGGGGGAGATTTGGTTAACCTCCTCACGTTAGTTCAGCCTTGTGTTGTGTGACATATTTGCAAGGAAGGATTCATCTCTCTCATTCCTAATGATGAATCTGATCTGGTAGGAGTCTCAAGTCGGTTGAAGTAAGTAGAGTTTGACCTAGATATCTCAACTCTTTGGTCTCTCAAAGAAAGAGCTTGCAAGAAGAAGATATTAACACACGAAGAGTATGTCAAAGTATTCAAATGGTGAAAGTATCTTACTGGATAATGAGAAGGATTTATGATCAATTGCTATTTGTGACAAGTACAAGCATTTAATTGATTATCCTTGGTGTTCAAGATAACTGAAGTGGGAACATTCATTCTTCTAGACCCTGTGAAAAATCACAGGAAGAGTGATACCTTAGAGCTATCTCCTTGGTGACAGCAAAATCATTTAAAAGGTTTCCTGGAGACATGTTCAGACTTAAAACCACAAGAAGAAGAAGACATCATAATCTAGATGATGGTCACTTGGATCAGTCCGAAGATGAATT
Source organism: Vicia faba (assembly GCA_948472305.1). NCBI lineage: Eukaryota > Viridiplantae > Streptophyta > Magnoliopsida > Fabales > Fabaceae > Vicia > Vicia faba. Next base: position 747,969,088 of record OX451735.1, on the reverse strand, counting down.
CAACAACTAGATGTTATAACATAATGCTGCAACATTTGGTTCAACATCAGATTCTTGCTTGGTAAAGTGGCTCATCAGCTTAAGATAGGATCGTCTCTTTGCAGCTCTTTGGAGTTGTTACATGTTCCTGTCTCAGTATATCTAAGCCTTTTGTGATAACTTGTAACCTGAAGTTCAAATTTCAATTGGAAGATCAGAATACCTTTGGAAGAAGTCTGATAAACATGAAGGTGGCATTTGATTCATGAAGGAGATAATCAAACAGTGGCATGTGGTCTATCTCAGCAGTGGATTCTGAGAATCAAGATAATCAACATATGACAGCTGATTGTTATCAAGAAAGTTTAATTCACAGTATGAATGCGTTCAAGCAATATTGTTGAACAGAGGGTGTGCTCTTGAAGACATGAAGATGCGTCTTATGTTTTCCATTCATCAAGGGGTCTTATTTACTTTGAATCAGAAGCTGCATTGAAGGTCCAACTGAGTATTGAATGTGTCCTACTTGTTTCCATGAGGAGAAGTGATTGTCCCTAACAGGGGGAGTATTGGTTTGTACAAAAGGTCTTCATCAAACTTGTAGGATATAAAGTGTGGCACCTTATTAACTATTGGAATGATGTGTTCAAAACTGAAGAAGACTATGTCTGACCAAATGTCATAACATCGGTAATGACATTGTTCCTAATTTCCTCTAAAACTACAGACAGGAGGAAAATTGGATGAAGTATGGATTATTACTAATAAATCCATGTGGAGTAACCATCCTCTATGAGAAAATGGAATGGTTTCAAGCTGCTAAATCTGAAAATAGCAGAATGTATAACGACATAGGATTTGAGCATGTTTTCATCTGCTAAGAAAACAGAGCTGTTGTGTCTCATTATGAAACAGTTTAGTGAGCTGGAATGTTTAGGTGATAACTTGTCATCTAATAAAGGTATTATATAACTAATGCAGAGTGTAATATACCAACGATGTTTCTTGGGAAGGGGATCCTAAGACAAGGGAGCAGTCTGTTCTAAAAGACAAATGTCTGTTTTAAAAGGGCATCCTGACATGGTCAAAGGGTCAAACCCAAGGGTAGGTACCTGCATTAAAACCAGTCCTAGGGCACTGAAACTGTCAGAGTAAAGTACCAAGGTCGTTACTATCTATGCCAAAGTTGCATTATTTATGAAGACTCTCTCTATTCCTTCTCTTCATCAGAGGGTTTCAGCAATATGAAGTTTGTTAGCATCTGGGAAAATTGTGCATGGGTATGGATCTGTATGGGCAGTCTTTGTCAAATTCTGGCCAAAAAGGGGGAGAAAGATAGGGACTCAAAGATAGGGACTCGGGTGAAAGCAACAGACGGCAATGTCCAGCAAGACTCAGGAGAAAGCAACATGATCCATAAGTAAGTAACTTTGGTTGTGTCTTGTGTTCTGAGTTAAGAGGATAGTTGTGACTTGTGATCTGAGTTACATGATCACAAGTAATAATCTGGAGAAAAGAAATCCTCTTGGGGCATCGATGGAGTGGAGTTGCTCACAGTTGACGACAGAGGTGTGTTGTTTGCTCAAAGGACATCAGCCTCTACAAAAGAAGATGTTAGACAAGATGTTGTAACATCTCAACTGTGTTGTGACCTGGTCCCAAAATACAACTTGCACTTATTTGTTTTAGCCAAAATTTGCCAAAGGGGGAGATTGTAAGTGCCCTGGCTGGAGAGTTGGCTTCATTTGTAAAACAAATAAGAAAGCAAGTTTACCCAGATCCCCTCTGTTGTTTTAATATGTGGTGTTGAAGAAGTTCAACATCTGGACCAACATGTTATGTAAGATGTCACAACATCAGCATGTGACATCGCGCCTGAAACTAAGTACTGTTTAAGTAACTATGCTATATGTTGAATGCTTGTAACAGCTGTGACTTATAACCTAACTATTCTAAGTGATCTAGGTTATTTGTTGTGTTGAAAAAGTTCAACATCTAGGAAAACATGTTAGATGTAATGTCATGACATCTGACTTGACATCACGACAACAGAATTGATAATTCAGTTACAGTTCTGGTACTTAAATACTCTGAGAATATATGAGGCGTTTCTTGTGGAGAATCTGAAGAATCAATCAGAATATTTGAAGAAAATACTGTTTCTAAATATGGAGATATTTTAGGAACTAGAAGATTGAAGACCTTGATTATAGGAGAAGTTTGCTGCTGAGTTGTAACAGCAAGGAGAAAAACTTGCTGAGTTAGGTAATAGGTTATAAATAGCATATTGTAACCTAGGGCTTAAGCGATACACACAATGTCACATTAGAAGGTGTTTTTTAGGTAAACCTGTCGGTCTGTGGCAAGGTTACCATGTATGTAACTCGAAACCTGTAGGTAAGAGTTTGAGTGTTCTTGGATGAAGCTGTGAAGCAAGTCTAAGTATTTCTGCATTACTCCATATTCATTGTAATGTAGGAAACCAAGTGGGAGGGCACTGCTTCTTGAGTAGGAGTAAGACTTCTGTTGTTGCGACAATAGGAATGGAAACTGGTAGGTTTCTATCTAGGAGTTCCTAGGTATAGGTTGCACTGGGTAGATGATTAAGTGAAGGATGAGAACTTGTGAAGTTTAGTCCTGAATTAATATTGCTAATAGTGGATCTTCTTCCTGGCTTGGTATGCCCCCAGAGTAGGTGTATTACACCGAACTGGGTCAACAACTGATTTGTGTTTCTACCTTCAATACTTTATAATTCTGTCTGCTATACAACAAGGTAAAACTGTAATGTTGAAACAGATGATGTCTCAGAACTTGTTAAGACATCATGCTGATATCTGTGCAGGAGAAACAGAACTGTGAAGGTTGCTTGCTCTCTGTTGATCATGGACAGAACTAGGTACCTCGTGTGATCTATCCTCTGCACCTTCAAAGTGTATCTGGTACAGCTTGAATAAAACTGTGTGAATGTTACAGATGATGTCAAAAGAGATGAATGGATATCCTGCTGGTTTGTGTGCATGATAAACAGAACTAAGGGGTTTGTTTGCTTCATGGTATGTGACAGATGATGTTGCAACCAATGTTGAGACATCAGGCTATGAATGGATAGTTTACAAACCAAAGCTATTTGTTCGAGAACTGCAGATATGGCAACCTCTATGCTTCTGTTATACTGAATCACAAAAATTGGGTATCTACCTTGCAGTGTATGTATTATGTCATATCAGATGTCTAGACATTGAGTATAACATCTGAAGACTGGCATACACCAGAATTTCAGCATTAACTGAGTACTCATTAACCTTTATGTCTCTCAAGGCTATAAAAGGTCAAGTGGTTGTAGACTTTATAGTCGACCATTCTATACAAGAAAGATCATTGAATTATTTGGAGATCGAACCTTGGAAACTGTACTTTGATGGTTCTAGTTACAAGGATGGAACAGGAGTCGGAGTCCTTATTATTTCTCCGAACAAAATTCCAACAACATTTAAGTACAAAAGAAATGGTGATTGCTCTAATAATGATGCTAAATACGAAGCGTTAATCGCATGCCTTGAAATCTTGTTGGAATTGGGGGCAACTCAGGTCAAAATAATGGGAGACTCAGAGTTAGTCCTAAAACAAATTACGAAAGAATACAAATGCATAAAAGAAAACCTTATCATGTATTTCGTAATAGCCAGAAGGTTGTTGAAGACCTTCGAGGTAGTTAACATTCGACATATACCCAGATTGGAAAATCAAGTAGCCAACGACTTGGCACAGATTGCTTCTGGGTATAAAGTTTTGAAAGATAGGCTACAACAAGAAATTGAAGTTAGAGGGAGAGTAACTGCCACTAAGTTATCTCCATTGGATTTAAAGACCACAACATTGGGATGCATTGATCATGAAAATTTCGAAATTTTGTTCATAGATAATCTAACAGGACAAGATTGGAGAAAGCCTGTAGTGGATTATTTACAAAATCCGACGACCTCGACAGAACGAAAGATAAAGTACAGAGCACTTAGTTATGTGTTGATGGGAAATGAACTATTTAAGAAAACACATGAAGGTGTGCTTCTTAAATTCCCAAGTGAAATAGAAGCATGCATAGCTCTTTCCACTACACACGTTGGGGCATGTGGAGCACACCAAGTAGGCCAAAAGATGAAATGGATATTGTTTCGACAAGGATTATATTGGCCCACTATGTTAAAGGATTGTGTTGAGTTTGCAAAAGGATGCCAAGAATGTCAAAGACACACAGGTATTCAACATGTGCCAGCAAGCGAACTTCACTCGATTGTGAAACCTTGGCCTTTTAGAGGATGGGCTTTGGATCTTATTGGAGAAATTTGATCGGTATCTTCTAAAAGCCAGAAGTACATATTGGTGGGCATTGATTATTTTACTAAGTGGATTGAAGCAATCCCTTTAGTCAATGTATACCAAGAGAATGTCATTGAATTCATTTAAAAGTACATCATATATAGATTTGGAATTCCTGAAACAATAACTACAGACCAAGGGTCAGTCTTTACTGGTCGAAAGATGCAAGACTTTGCTGCGGAAATGGGGTTTAAATTGTTAACGTCTACACCTTATTACGCGCAAGCTAATGGCCAGGTCGAAGCAACAAATAAAGTAGTGATCAGTTTAATAAAGAAACACGTGGGAAAGAAACCCAGAAACTGGCACAAGACGCTAGACCAAGTTCTATGGGCTTGTCGAACTTGTCCGAAAGAAGCTACGGGAACAACACCATTTCGCCTAACATATGGTCATGATGCAGTGTTGCCAGTGGAAATCCACCTGCAGAAAATAAGGATTCAGACACATCATGATATTCCTTCTGAAGTCTATTGGAATATGATGTTAGACGAACTAGTTGACTTAGACGAAGAAAGGTTGAAAGCTCTGGATTTTTTGAGACTGTAGAAGAAGCGGGTGGAGAAATCTTATAATCGCAGAGTGAAATCTAAGACATTTCAGCCTGAAGATCTAGTTTGGAAAGTAATTCTTCCAATGGATCGAAAAGACATAAATTTGGGGAAATGGTCTCCTAAGTGGGAAGGACCTTTCAAGATTATCCAGGCCTTCTCTGGTGGATCCTATGAAATCGAAGAGTTAAGCGAAGATCAAAGACTTTTGAAGGTGAATGGTAAATACCTGAAAGCGTATAGACCTATGCTTCAATAGGTAAAAATAAGTAATATATAGTCACTATTGAATATAGAATGCCAAAATGGAAACTTAAACTTTCATTAAAAGTGCCAAAATGGCTCTGAAATTGTTACAAACAAGTGATTACATACATGAAAGAAACAGGATCTAAAAGGGGAGATTGGCCTTAATCTGAAGATACTTGATTTTTTGCAATTCTAGGCGTCGATCACATAGAGCCTTCGATTGATGGAGGGTCTCGAGCTTAGCGTCAAGAGATTGGACTCGATCAGCGTGCCTTAACCCTTCAGCCAATTCTTCTTGGCTCTCTGATTCAATGTTAACAGCGAGAAGTTCCTCATTCTTTTTGTCGTTGGCGGCAATTTTAGCTTCCAACTCTACAATCTGCACCCTCAGTTGAGCGGTGTCTTGATCTATCGCTTCGACCTCCTTTTGTCTAGCCTCCTGGGCCTTCGACAAATTCTTCACCTTGGAAGCTGATTCGGTAGCAGCATGCCAGGCAGTAGCCACTTGACCATTGGCTTCTTCAATCTCACGATTGAGAGTCCTTTGACGGTTATAATCAGCGGATACTTGGTCAACAATGGAAATTAAGTCCAAGATTACACTGGCCACGTCCGGAGAAGCAGCAAGGAGATCGACAGCCTTCAGGGTAGTCTTCAAAAAAGAAGGAGCGCTGGTTCCCCCTCCAAGGTTAACATCAAATCTCTTTTGAAGATTTGTGCTTTAACTTTCTGAAGAGCTTCGTCGAGAGGAGATGTCGAAGTAGATCTCCCAGATGCAGTTAAGGCACTTTGATCCGAGGAACTTTCTCGACCTTCTAGAATTGTAGTCAGATAACCTAAAGGATTTTGCTGTTTTAGCAAGGACAAATCCTCCTTAGTTCTGGATCCCGTCGAAGGAACACTTTCGTTGGCAACAACTACGTTGGCCACTTGATCTGGAATTGCTTCAGTGCCTGGAGGATTTTGGTTTCCTTCAGCAGAACCTTCTTCACCATTAGCTTCTGGGATCTCTGCATTCTCCCTCTCTATTTCAGTTTCAGCAGCAGGGATACTTTCCTCTTCATTCTCTTGCACATCAACCAACGGAGCCCTAGTCTCCTCTTGGTTTCCTACAACTTCTCCTTCATCGGCTTCTTCTATGGTTTCGTGCTGAGGTTCGGAAGTTTGACTTACTTCGTCAGTTAAACTCATGAAAGAGCCTTTCGCTGAAGAAGGCCTATAAGTAGGATCCCCTTCACTATTCAAGAGGGTGACATAGTCCTCGACAGGAGTAGGAATTCGTTTGGAAGTGCCAGCAGTGTCCTGGAAAATAAAAGAAATTCGTTTCTTTCAGAATCCTCATAAAGCAAAAAAGAGAGTCGAGAAATAAATGATGGTCTGTCGAAGCAAATACCTGGACTGGGATTTCAGCACCAGGACTGGAGTTATCACTCTTGTTAGGATTGTTTAGCCTGGCAATTACTTTCTGTTCAGTAGGCTCGTTGATGACCACGGGCGGAGGCCTCCCAGCTGTAGTCTTAATCATAATTTTGGGACGAGTTTCAACGGCAGGAACGGGTTTCTTTAATCTTCGTCTCTGCAAAGGAACAGGAGGAGACTCCTCCTCTTCGTCACTAGAGATTTGGATCTCCTGAACCTTCCGTTTTATGGGGGGAGTTTTCTGAATACCCAGAAAGACAAGTCAAAGGAATCAGTACCCATGTCAGACAATCATAGAAAATAAAGGTATGGGAGAAAGTGAATACCTTGGGAGAGGGGTTGACAGTAGAATCTCTCCCTTTTATGCTCTCAGCAACCTTCTTTGAAGTGGTTCTCTTGACAACTAGACAGAAGACAAGAAAATTAAAGTCAATTGAGCATCGAATGACAAATTTGAAGCGAAGAGAAAGAAAAGAAGTAATACCTTTCTTGACCCTGTCGAGAACCATCTTAAACACCTCACGTAGGTGGTGGGCGAAGTCCTTCTCATCGAAGAACTCTTCGTCATAATACTATTTCCACCACTCCTCAAAATTAACAGAACTCAAAAAATTGAGGTTAAAATCGAAGAGGGTCAGTATAGTTCGACCAGAGTACCTACCAATATGCTTGGTAGCAGCATCTTCTGAGTAGTATGCATTATAAAATAGTAGCAGCTTCTCTCAAGGATAAATGGGTGAGGGAAGTGACTAAGCAATACCAAATTGTCGAGATACAAGATTTGGTTGATAAGCGATCAAGCTCAAATGATTTTTGGAGCTCTTGAATCTCAACGGCATGATCCTGGGGCGAAGAAACGATTCCCACATGCTCACGTACTCATCAGTCACGTCTTCCTCTTCATTTGAAGGATATGGTCTGGTGAACCATTCGGGACCAACTTTTCGACTGGCAAAGGGAGCCATGGTCGAAATAAAGCGCTTTTGCTCCGCAAACATCATTACGAAGCTTGTGAAATCCTTCTGAAACCGTTGGCCTTCGTCAGTAGGAGTCAGCAGTACAAGCCTGGTGCCTTTGACCCTCTTGTTCAGGATTTCAGGGGGCTCTTCGTTAATCTTATTCCTCTGAGGAAGGAAAGATTCGAAGGTGGCATTGAGCCAAAGTTGGAGAAGCCAAAAAGGACCAGATAGCAGCAGGCTCCCCCTGACCCCTATAACCTTGAGTTGAGTCACACCATTACTGATGGACTCATATAGGTTGGCCAAAATCAATTCGGCCAGGCAAAGGGGATATTTGTGGTGAAGTTGCGTCGCGAGTGTAAGCATCTTTTTCGTCACCTGAAGTGACTTTGTGCAAAAAACGAAACGAGACAACCACATAGCCAAAAAGGCTATGTGCTCCACTTCCGACAAGGTGCTAGAGGCTTTATTGTGGAAATGATTGATAAAGGTGGTATAAGTGGGTTTTGTAGCAGCAAACCCAATAGCATCCTCAGACAAGTCTTCAGGGTCGAAGTAGTCACCAGTCGGTCGAAGACCAGTGATTGCAGCTATGTCGAATAGAGTGGGGGTCATCATCCCCCAGGGAAGATGAAAAGTAAAATGTGCGCTATCCCAAAAATACAATGAAGATACCAGCATGAGGGGACAGTAAGGAAATCCTGTCTTCGACAACATCACCAAGTCATAAATGCCCATTTCCTTCCAGAAGGAAGCATGCGCCTTCTCCATTTTATTCAACCAGTCTGAATACTCAGAGGAGAGGTTAGGGCTTGATCGAAAGATTTGGTTCCCTTTGTTCATGAACTGGAGGTTGATATCCTCTGTAGTCTGAGCATGTTGTTGGTTGGCTGGAGTAGCGTCTTCAGGATCATTTCTAGGCTTTTTTGCGCATCCTTTGGGTCTGAGCCTTGGGTGAGTAGGGAAGAAGGCGCGGTTCTTCAAGGGATCTTCGACGCATGAAGACAACGGACCAGACATAGCATACATGTCTCCACCATACCTAATGTGAATGAGGAGCTGAGAGTCATATGCTTCTCGCCACTCTTTTGTCATGGGTTCAGCAACGTACCAGTCAATTGAGGAAGGAGAAGGGTTAGTGGAAAAGACCTCTGGTGGGTTTTGGACATCATCAGCGTTTTTAGGTTGAGGATTCTTTGGTGCATTGGAGAGGAAGGTTATTGTTGAAGGTTTGGGAGAAAACGAAGTTGACAGTACAAAGTGTTTGAAAGCAAGAGATTTGGAAATGTTGGAAATGGTAAAAGTTCCAAATATAAAGGTTCAGAAGTATTTATAGCCTTCAGAAGAGGGATATGTCTCGTCAAGGCCATTTAATGTTTTGAAGGTAGTGGGACACGTGGCGAAGTGTGAAACGGTTATCGTGCAGGCGTTGGGAAACGTTTTGACATGCTTGCCTAGGTTATAGGAATATGGTCATCATGGCAAGCATGGTAACGGAAGTTAGAAGAGACATCTTGGAAAAAGAGTAATGATGGTTTTCTCAAGTGCAGTAGCTGTTGAAAGACGAAAAGCACACGGAAAGACCTTGTGGACAACTTGGAAGACAGGTGTCGAATGGGAAGTTCAAAGAATGGCTATTTCTTTGAGCGTCGAAATAGACATTCTTGGGGGGCAATTTGTTGGCTCCCAAATTTGACACTTACTATATTTGGTCTTTTAGACCAAAAAACTAGAATGAACCAAGTCAAGAAGAATGTTCGACGTATGAAATAACTTAGGAAAAAAGATTTAAGTTATATTTGAGCCTTCGAGCAGAGCTCACTTTCAGGTTCGTTCGACTGAAGAGGACTTATGTCCCTCAACTGAGAGAAAGTATCCTCGCTTTGACACATGATACGAGGATTATTTGAATTTTGAATTATTGGAGGGAAAGGCAGTTTCGCCAGCGTTTAAGAAGAAGCAACGTGGCTGAAAGCCATAGGTCGAGGGACATGCAGAAGACACTTGTCTTCATCTTAGTGCAGAATGATCCCTCGAGGGTTACTTATTTTTAGTATAAATTAAGAAACTTGTGTAGTTTTCGAGTGTGTTCAACCTATTGTACTATGTCACTCAAACATTATCCAAGTAACCGCTGCGTGAGAAAGGATAAAACTGAGAAATGTACGTTGGAAACACCTCTTTTCATTAATGAAAGTCTTTTACATTACTTTACTATTATCTTGCAAAGTTATCTTTTTTACTTCTTCTACTTGCATTTCTACATTTCTTCTTACTTTTCCAAAATCTGAAACATCTTTTCTCTGGGTCGAATGTGCGTTCTTCCTGCTTATCCATCTTACATAAAAATTAGCATATGTTCTGGGATTAACCTGATCGATCCCGCAAGTAAACCAAAAAGAACTTACCTTTTTGGAGATCAGCGGTTGTTTACCAAAAACAACGGTAAACAAGGTCGTGGACCATGTCACAAGCAAGATGCAAGCATGATAAGCTAGGCCCATTTGACAAAAAATTCATTTTTGAGCACATTTGACTTTTGGCAATTTTGCAAAAATAGTCCACTTTGACAAGTCATATCTCCTCTAATTTTAACCCTAGAGAGGTGTTCTTAGACTTTTTATAAAGCTTAGGATGTCCCCTAAACAACCCTTTTGGTTTCATCTCAATTGGCTCTTCCATGTTCATGTAAGAAGCTTTGACCCAAAAGGTGTTTCGTTGACTTTTCAAAAGGACCTATAATGTAGAAATTCATATCTTTTGATGAGTGCATATTTTGAACTTGTGGGATGAAGATGAGTTGTATGGAATTGCATCCTATTCAAAATGAGCCTTGGGTGGAAAATTTCTGATAAAGTATGAAGAAGTTATGCTTGGTCAAAGTTTGGATGACTTTTCCTATGAAACCCTAATTTAGCAACTTTTGGGTTTTGATGAATTTGGGGGAATTCCTTGAGGAATCATGATAAAACCTTGATAAAATAATGGATATAACCTCAAAAATGTTGATGTTGACCAAAAATCTTGAAGTTTGACTGTATGTGGGCCACAGTTGACTTTTGACCTAGTATAGTTGATTTCCAGGCATCTGGGCAATTGACTGAGCAAACTTCTTGTGCAAGGCATGAAACTTGACATGGATGATCTTGAGAACATATTGGGACCATGGAAGGCATTTGGGACCTTTGGACTTCAACCATCTTGATGAGGAGTGAAACCCTAGTTTGAAGCTTGTTGCCTTAGGAGGAGGATTTGTCTAGTCAATCCTTAGTCATCCTTGAGAAATTGAGGACCTCTAGAGGCATGTCTTGAGTAAAATGAGAGGGAAAATTTTGGGGTACAACAGCTGCCCCTGTTCAATCTTCTTAAACCTGAGGATGTAGATTGGCCTGTCTGCCTTTCGTAATCTGAAGGTGGAAGATGATTGAACACTAGAGTGCCCGAAAATTTGCAATCGTCTGAGATGGTGCTGGACTGTGTAGGTAGTATCAGGAATGGGCTTACATGTGCCATTTGGAGGAGATGACGGAAGGTCACCGTAGATGGGCTTAAAGATGCTATCTGGAAGATATGACGGAGAATCGTCGGAGATGGGCTTATAGATGCCATCTAGAGGATGTTGATTTCCCGAGATATTTCTTTGATGAGAATTCTTGTTCTTGTCGTTAAGGAGGAATCTGCTGAGGAATGTTGGTCTCTGTCTTGGGAGAAATGGCATTTTAGGAACTTCAGTTGTCCGTTACTCTACTGGGGAATCATCTCTTAGTCGAGGATATGAAAATGAACTGCTATCTGGTCGTGCTCCAGGCCTTACAGTGATTTGCTAAGGATAATAAGACTGACTGCTATATGGTCGTGCTCCATGTTTTACAGTGACTTACTGAGGATATGAGATTAAACTTACTATCTGGTCGTGCTCCAAGCTTTGCAATCTCAAAAACTGTTATCTGGTCGTGCTCCAGGCTTTAGAAGGAATTAAGTGGTTATCCGGTCGCATTCGGGTTTCAAATTGAATTTAAGGCATACTAACATCCAGTCGTTTCCAGGCTTTAATAGTAATTGGCCGAGTAAACTGCTATCTGGTCAGATTCCAAGCTTCGCAGTACCTTATACTGTTATTCGGTCATGCTCCAGGTTTCAGTGTCTTTTACCGTTATCTGGTCGTGCTCCAGGCTTCAGTAATTTGGAGAAATTAAGATATTATCCGGTCGATTTCCGTGCTTCATAGCTTGAATTTGAGATATACCACTATTTGGTCGATTCCAGGCTTCATAGTACTTTGTACTGTTATCTGGCCGTGTCTCAGGCTTCAGTAATTTGGAGAAATTAATATATTATCCAGTCGATTTCCCGACTTCATAGATTTTTTAACTGGAATAGAAATCTTAGTATCGATTTGACTGAACCAGGGAAAGGTCTCGAGCTATCTTTAACCGAGAAAGAAATCTTAGCATCGATTTGACTAAACCGGGGAAAGGTCTCGGATTGACTTTGACTGGCATAGAAATCAAGAGAATCTTAGCGGTGATTTGGCTGACCTAGACGAAAGTCTTAGAACATCTTCAACTAGAATAGAAACCTTAGTGTCGGTTTAACTGAACCAGAGAAAATCTTGAAAAGTGTTGGAATATCTTCAACTGGAATAGAAACCTTGGTGTCGGTTTGACTAAACCAGAGAGAACTTGTGATAACTTGATTGCATCTTTCCCTGAAAGGTAAAGAGTTAGTCGTATGTAATGTCATGATGTATGAAATGTATTGAGTAATGATGTTCTCAAAATAAATGAGATTGTGATGTATAATATATATGCACATGCCATGATGTATGGATATGCAATGCTATTGTGATATTCTCTAGCTGGGGGAAATAAATCCTGGATTGCTGCTGGAGAGTATAAGGAGTTGAGTTCTTCGTTTCCGCTGGGGATAGTGACCAAAGATGATTAGCTAGGGATTTACATCCATTCTGCTTGAGAACATTTTGTCGGAGGAGACTCTGTCTGAGAATAATCCTGCGGGGGAATGACTATGTGGGGAAGAGAGACACTCTGTTGGAAGATCTGCTGATTTGGAGAAATAAACTCAGCTGAGGATGAACTTCCATTGCTGGAGACAAACACTCTGTTGGAGATTAAGCTTCCGCTTTTAGAGAAATAAACTCTGCTCGATAGATGGCTTTATAAACTGCTCATGGTTATAAAACCCGGTTGGGGAATGCAGATATCAGCTTTTTGAAGGAACCTGCTGGGGAAGGAATTCCTGCTTGGGGATACGGAGGTCGAACCTTGGTTGTCTCGGCTCTGTAGGGAATATAGGTATCACTGACTTGTATGTGATAGTGACTTCACTTCCAACTGTCTCTGCCCTTTGTACCATGATGGACGGGGTAACTGTCAGTATTTAGGTTTTGTACCAGTTTCTTTGAGTTCTTAGTAACTGTCTTTCTGTTTTATATGCAGATATTTGTGAACAGTAATCATATTCAAATGCATATGTCAAGAATAAAACATTGGACGTTTTTTTGTAAAACAAAACAGAAAACGGAAAAAACAAACACAAAGTTTTGTACTCAAAAGACGCTTTGTATTGATTTGAAATTTGCTTATAACGGGCATTTTTTACAAGGATGATGACACTCTAGTAAGGGAACGCCGCTGTAAAAATGGAAATTATTACAGAAATTATGTACAAAAAGAAAACAGCAATGTGTAGTGATCCCATTGGGTTTCAATTCTGTTATTGCCCCTATATCTTCGAGCATCTTATCACTTTGTTGCTTGTCCGAAGCTGACTGGATTGATCGGTACCGTTTGTGCTGGATATATGATTACTGAGGTCTGGTCGCAAGGTGATCCAATGGTATATAGTGATATGTTTTAATCCCTAATTTTTGCCTGGACCGCCCTTTCGGGTTTTCAGTCCACCGGGATACCCTTTTTTTCCCAAGCCGCCCTTTCAGGTTTTCGACTTGCCGGGTGTACAGATTTTTTCATTTTTATCCCTAATTTTTGCCCGAACCCTTTTGGTTCACTGGGATGCCCTTATCTTTGCCTAGGTATGTCAACCTAGCAGGTCTTTATTATGCGTAGTATCCTTTCACTATGTCCGCATTAACAGGGTGTGGAAGGTCGTCACCATCCATGGTGGTCAGAATCATGGCTCCACCTAAAAATATGTTCTTAACTACAAATGGTCCCTCATAGGTGAGAGTCTATTTTCCCCTGGGATCACCTTGCGGCAGTATGATGTGCTTGATTACCAGATCCCCTACTTGATACACTTATTGTCTGACTTTTTTGTTGAAGGCCTTGATCATCCATTTCTGATACATTTGACCATGGCAGACAGTAGTAAGTCTTTTCTCGTCGATTAAGTTCAATTGATCAAGTCGAGTATGGATCCAATCGTCTTTTCTCAAACCTGCATCCTTCATAATCCATATAGAACGGATATGTACCTCCATGGGTAGGATAACCTATATGCCATATACTAAAGAATAGGATGTTGAAGTACGGTACCCATGAAGAGCAAATGGTAACATCTCGTGAAGTACGGTACCCGTGAAGAGCAAATGGTAACATCTCATGCCAGTCTTTGTATGTCACCATCATCTTCTGTATGATCTTTTTAATATTCTTATTAGCAGCTTCGACAGCCCCATTCATCTTCGGCCGATAAGAGAAGAGTTGTGATGCTGAATCATGAACTGTTTACAGAGTTTAGTGATAATCGAGTTGTTGAGATTAGTACCATTGTCTGTGATAATTCTCTCAGGGATACCATATCGACAAACCAAGTTATGCTTGATGAACCGTGCCACCACATTCTTGGTAACCGTAGCAAAGGAGGCAGCCTCGACCCACTTCATGAAGTAATCAATTGCCACTAGGATGAAGTGATGCCCGTTGGACGCGGTAGGTCTGATCTCGCCGATCATGTCAATGCCCCACATTGCAAAGGGCCGGGGAGCTGTCAAGACATTCAAGGGAACTGGAGGTATATGCACCTTATCAGCGTAAATTTGGCACTTTTGGCAAGTTTGGGAATGCTGATAACATTCGGCTTCCATAGTGGACCAGTAGTATCCTGCCCGTAGGATCTTCTTTGCCATGGTATGTCCACTGGAATGAGTGCCAAAGGTACCTTCGTGTAGGTTTGCCATGATCCTCTCTGCTTCTCTCTTGTCTACACACCGCAGTAAGGTAGAGTCATGATTGCGCTTATAGAGGATTCCATTGTTGAGGAAGAACTTTGCAGCAAACCTTCTCAGAAATTTCTTGTTATTGACAGATGCCCCTTCGGGGTATTCTTGAGCCTCGAGATACCTTTTCACCTCATGAAACCAAGGTTTGTCGGCTACCTCCTCAGTATCGATCTCACAGGAGTATGCCAGTTCATCCAACCTCTCAATAGTGATTCAGGGAGCTTCATTGTCCCACCTGACCTTGAACATTGAGGACATAGTAGCTAGCGCGTCCGCTAACTGATTCTCTTCTCGTGGGAAATGTTCAAAGGTGATCTCTTCAAAATGCGGCAGCAGTATCAGTACATGTTCTCTGTAAGGGATAAAGTTCGGGTGTTTCATATCCCACTCGTCTTTGATATGACTTATCACCAAAGCGGAATCCCCGAATACACTCAAGAACTTGATCCTTAGGTAAATAGCAGCTCTAAGACCCATGATACACACTTCATACTCTACCAAGTTATTGGTACAGTTGAAACATAATCGGGCAGTGAACGGAGTATGACAGCCCTCGAGAGATATGATTACAGCGCCAATGCTGTTACCCAGTGCGTTTAAGGCTCCATCAAAAAACATAGACCATCGGGATCCTTCCTCAGGTCCTTTATCCGGTCCAGGTTTTTCAAAATCGGTTACTAACATGATGTTCTCATCCGGGAACTCAAAATCCATGGACTGGTAGTCATCCACGGCTTGATGTTCAAAATGATCAGCTAACACACTTCCCTTGATTGCTTTTTGGGTTGTGTATTGGATGTCGTACTCGGTTAAGATCATTTTCCATCTTGCTATTCTTCCGGAGAGAGCGGGCTTCTCGAAAATGTACTTGATCAGATCCATCTTAGATACCAATAAAGTAGTGTGGGTCAACATATACTGTCTCAGTCGGCGAGCAGCCCATGCCAAAGCGCAGCAAGTTTTCTCGAGAAGTGAGTATCATGTTTCACAGTTGGTAAACTTTTTTCTAAGGTAGTATATTGCGTGCTCTTTCCGACCAGACTCGTTATGTTGCCCCAGCACACACACCATTGAATTATCTAGCACTGTTAAGTACATTATCAAAGGTCTTCCTTCAGTCGGAGGCATTAAAATAGGAGGCTCTTGGAGGTATTGCTTGATTCTGTCAAAGGAGACCTGGAATTCATCATTCCACTTTACCACTTGATCTTTCTTCAGAAGCTTGAAGATTGGCTCACAAGTAGCAGTCAGATGTGAAATAAATCGGGCAATGTAATTTAGGCGTCCCAAGAAACCTCTAACTTCCTTCTCAGTACGGGGAGCCGGCATCTCTTGTATGGCCTTCACCTTTGCAGGGTCTACTTGAATACCTTTGTCACTGACGATGAATCCCAAAAGCTTACCAGACTTTACCCCGAAGGTGCAATTGTTCGGATTTAACCTCAGCTTGTATGTCTTCAACCTATCAAACAGCTTTTGTAGATGATCAAGATGTTCTTCTTCAGTTTGAGACCTGGCTATCATGTCATCGACATAAACCTCTATCTCATGGTGAATCATGTCATGGAACAGAGCTACCATAGCTTGCTGATAAGTTTCCCCGACATTCTTTAACCCAAACGGCATCACCTTGTAGCAGAAAGTACCCCACTGTGTAACAAAGGCTGTCTTCTCCAAGTCTTCAGGTTCCATCTTGATCTGATTGTAGCCAGAGAAACCGTCCATGAAGGAAAAGACTTTGTGTTGTATGGTGTTGTCAACCAGAACATCGATGTGGGGAAGCGGGAAGTCATCCTTGGGGCTTTCCCTATTCAGGTCTCTGTAATCCATACACATTCGTACTTTACCATCTTTCTTAGGTACTGGAACCACATTAGCAACCCACTGCGGATAAGAGGTGACAGCTAAGAACCCTACGTTGAACTGCTTCATAACCTCTGCTTTAATCTTCTCTGACATCTTAGGGAACATACGACGGACCTTTTGCTTTACCAGAGGGCGGTCTTCTTTAGTCGGCAGACGATGAACCACTATATTTGTGTCTAGTCCTGACATGTCTTCATATGACCAGGCGAAGATTTCAACATACTCATGCAACATCCGTACCATCCGCTGTTTGACACTAAGCTCCGGATTTTCACCTATCTTAACCTATTTTCTGTCCTCCTTTGTACCCAAGTTCACTGTCTCAACCGGCTCTTCGTGAGGCTGTATGGCCCTTTCTTCCTGCTGTAATAGTCTAGCAAGTTCTCCGGGTACCTCACAATCTTCCTCACCTTCGTCCTCGGCTTGGTAGATCAGATTTTCAAAGTCATAATGAGCACTAGCAGAACTGTTATCAATGGGATCCAGAGTGGATATGGATCTACATTTGGATACGTGAGTGTGTGTAAGAGCATAGCTGTATGGGCAGAATAAAAGAAAAGAAAGACAGAGAGCGCAAAATTTGTATGCAAACGTCTAATGCTTTATTGATGTCATATGAAAATGAAACATGATAACCCTCACAAATAGAACCATTGTGCCCAAGGTAAGACACGTGGCTATAGAGTTTATATTGTTTTTAAATTACATATCTGAAAAATCAAAAAGATGATTACTCCTGAACAAAAGTAATCGGTACAAACTCCTTGGCAGTCCAGTTACTGAGTTCGCCGTTGGTAGTCGGGAAGATCCAACTGTCAATGTCGAAATCACCATCATTGTCTTCAAGCGCATTGACCCCAGGATTGCTGATGCGTAGGGGAGGTCCTCCATCCCGAGCACGACGAACAGCCCTTTAAGTACCTGTAGTGAAGCCCAAACCAGATTTGTCAGACTTGTAATGAATAACCGGGAGCTGACCCCAAATGGTAGACCCACCTTCTTCAACCACTGCTTGTGCATCCTTTAGAGAAGCCATCTTTGAGGGAGATTTGGTGACCTTTGGAGGACTTTCGGTAGTTTCTGCTGTAGCCATAATCTGAGGTACCTCTTCAAAGTTCTGGCAAGGAGTCTCGATGAACTCGCCATCCATTTCCACGTACCTGGAGGAGTTCAAGTGAATGATCATATACTCCTCTTCACCATGCACAGTGACAATCTTTCTTCTTACTGGGTACTTCAACATTTGGTGGAGGGTAGAAGTAACAGCCCCAGCCCCATGTATCCCAGGGCGTCCCAACAAGCAAGAATATGATGGTTTGATATTCATTACGTAGAAAGTGGAGTCGAATGTCTGGGAACCAACTTTTATAGGGACATCCACTTCCCCGTGCACCATCCTCTTCGAATCATCGAAAGCTCTCACTACTATATTGCTAGGATTCAAGGTCAAGCCTTCGTAGTCCAATCTGTCTAGAGCTTTTCTAGGTAGCACATTCAACGAGGAGCCAGTATCTACCAAAACATGGGCCAGAGTCATGCCCCTGCATTCAACTAAAACATGAAGAGCATCATTATACTTCCTCCCCTTTAGTGTCAGATCCGCATCGGAAAAACCCAAACCATTATCGGCAGTCAGACTAGCCACACAATCTTTAAATTGATCAGCAGATGTCTCTTGTGGCACATGATCCGTCTTTAGAAACTTAACCAAATCCTTCGCATGGGCCTCGGAACACAACAACAAATCCAACATAGAAATTTTGGATGGGGTCTGCCCCAGCTGCTCGACCATGTTGTAGTCGCTCTTCCTTATTATCTTCAAAATTTCTTCCATTTCTTTCTTGGAAGCTTCTGGTATGGTTACTGAATTAGCCTTTGTCAAGACAGGCTCAATCAGTATGTCTTTGCCTCGAGTCTCAGTCGACTCGGTGATGGGAGGGTCAACAGGAGTGATTACTTGAATTGCAGTAGTAGTCTTGGGTGGAACCACAACAGGAATGATCATGGGTCCGGTAACAGTCTTCGGGGGAGAAATTTTAGGGGAGAACACTCTCCCACTTCTTGTTATTTTACTGGTTCCGACAATATTGACGATGTCGGAATCATCATTTTCAGCAATCTTGTCTTTAATGGCTAGCATGTCCTGCTTTATGTCGTGGTAATAGACGTCGGCCCCATAGTTCCAAGGAACAACTTTGTCCAAGGAGTATGGGATTGGCCCAGGCATGGTTATGATCAACAGAGTCGCCTTCAGAATTGATGTAATCCTGATGGGTCTCTTAGCGGAGGCCCTAGGATGATTGGTGGAAATGGTTATCATAGCAATGTCTTTACAAGAAACAGTCGGAACAGGAGTCTTCTCAAACAGAATCTCTTTGTCATCCATCAGGTGCTGAACACTTGTCTTCAACAAAGGGCAACCAGTTGGTAGAAATGGACAAAAGTGGAAACCTTCATCACATCCCAGAAATAAATCGGCCTTCAGCAAATTCCCTTTGATATTCATGAGTGGGGTCACCAATTCTTCCATAGAAGTCACAAACACATCTTCTTCAACGGCATTAACACCCCGACCATGTTTCGGCATATGAGCATTGATAATGTTGGGAGTCTCTAGGGGACCAAATTCAATCTCCTTAGCATCAATCAGATCTTGTACTTTGTTCTTCAAAGCCCAGCAGTCATTAGTATCATGGCCTGGACTTTCCGAATGGTAAGCACAATGAGCATTCAGTTTATAGTAGGGAGAGGTGGTGTTCATATTCTTCGGAGCTTCCCTCAGAGTAACCAGATTGGACTTCAGCAACTGAGGTAAAACTTGAGACAGTGTCATGTTGATCTGAGTAAACTGTCTAGCTGGTCTTTCAGCTCTTGGCTGATTGTTTCTTTGCTGAGCAGGTGCAGGTTTGGGAATCATAACAGCCCCTACCGTCGGACGGCGCTCGGTTAGATTCCGATTCTTTTGGTTATAGACGGAACTAACTTCCTTTTTACCTGCAAACAGCTTCCTTGCAGCATTAGAAGAGGCATCCTTCTGAATTTTTCCACTTCAGATTCCAGCTTCCACTCTTTCTCCTGTTAAGATCAGTTCAGTAAAACCCGCCGATGAACTTCCAATCATATGGTTGAAGAATATCCCAGTCAAAGTTCCCAGAAACATATCCACGAGCTCCCTGTCATCCAAGGGAGGTTGAACTCTTCCATCCAAATCTCTCCACTTCTGAGCATAATCCTTGAAACCCTCGTTTGAACCCATAGACAGATTTTGGAGTTGTGTACGGGTGGGAGCGAGGTCTGCATTATACTTATATTGCTTATAAAATGAAGCAGCAAGGTCTTCCCAGTTACGAACATTGGCTCTTTCCAGCTGATAGAACCAATCCAGTTGTGTTCCAGACAGACTATCTTGGAAGAAGTGAATCCACAAGTCTTTGTCAGCAGTATGAGGCTGTATCTTCCTCACATAGGAACGGAGATGCATTTTAGGACAAGAGACCCCATTATACTTAGCAAATACTGGTGCCTTGAATTTTGGGGGGATGACAACCCCGGAGACCAGACCTAACTCTTCAAAATACATCCCAGGAACATTCTGGATTTCCATAGCACTCAGACGCTCTTCTAACTGCTTATACCATTCATTAGTCGGAGGGTACTGCTCCTCATTATAATCAGTTTCATTGTCAGACTCTTTAGGACTAGGGTCCTCTTCTCTGGCTTTACCCTCTTGATTCTCTCCCTCTTTAGATGAAGAAGCTAAATCAACAACCCGTCTTGGCGGCCCTCTGAACCTTCTGCTCATATGTGCCACACCGACTGTCCTCTTGGTCTTCTTAGTGTTCTTCTTAACAATCAGAGCCTTCATCTCTTCTTGTCCTTTGGCCAGAGCCACAATCATTTGCTGGAACTGCGTGTTCTGAGTCTGGAGATCTTTCATAGTTTGTTCAAGAGCCATTGCTGAAATAAACAGCGGAGGAGATGAGAAACCTGTTATGAATCCTATTATGAAATGATATGTATGATATGTATTCAATGTTTTCAAGGGTTCTTAAAGGCTCAAATTTGCTTAAACAAAAAGGAACAAACGCGAATTGTATTAGTAAACTTGATATATTTTTAGAGTATAATTAAGCAAAATAAAACAAAAAGAAGACTAGGTTTCCCATGGGCGCATCCTCTTTGGCGCGATGTAGGCGTTGATATTCCTCTCTTCATGAAGTAGCCAGTGAGTTCCAAGACCTTCTTCTCGCTGGCGTAGAATTGGGCTTCAAACGTATCCCGCTCCTCTTTAAGCTGAACCCAAGACTTTTGTAACTCTTCGTGATCAGTTGGCATGTCTGGATAAAGAACAAGATGAGGAGTGTCTCCCTCGGCAACTGGTTCCATAATCATAGGTCGAATAGCGGGATAAGGCATCATAAGAGTTTGAGCGCGGGCTCGTACCCATCTGAGATACGGCTCGAGAGGTATGGAATTCTTATGCCCAAGTGTCTTGCTGTCAACCCTATGTACCATACTCCAAGCTTGTATGAACCTTTTGTGGTAACCCTAAACATCATTCTCATAGTTGAAGGCGATTCCTTGAATAAGTGTATCATGAGGACCATCCCTTCTCGCATAACCAAATTACCGTAATGCTAAGCAAGGGTTATAAGTGATTCCTCCCCTAATTCCTAAGAGAGGGACATTAGGGAATTCACCACAGCGATCGATGATAGTAACATCTTCCGAGAATCGTGAACACCAATGAATGTCTGAATACGTAAGGGAAATCAGTCGACGAGACCATCTTTTACCCTGTTCATTCTTCAAAGTAGATCTGGGCAGGTGCAAAATAAACCACCTAGCCAATAAAGGAGTGCAACACTGGAGGGCCCCCCTTCTTTTTAGAGTGCGAGCATGCAGAGAGTGTAGAATATCCCCGAGTAATGTAGGTACCCGGATTTCAAGACAGAAAAACCTGGATTGTGCACACATCTACGAGTTGATTTGCATTAGGGAACAGTACCATCCCGTAGACAAGGAGCTCCAAAACCTCTTCAAAAGCTTGTAGATCCATGGTATCCCTAAAATAGTAAGCCTTCTCGAACAAAAATTTAATCGGAATTCCTTGAACACTCCCTCTGGTTTCCCAATTTGTCACTATGTCGGACCGTTGTAAGGATAGAGCTTTAACAATTTCTTCAAGTTTGGGATGTCTTTCTGTACCGCTGAAAGGTAGCTGATCAAGAATGGGTATCCCTAATAACTGAGAAAATTCCTCTTTAGTAGGCACTAACTGGTAATCCGGAAATGTGAAACAGTGATGCAGAGGATCGAAGAACTGAAACAGCACTTTCAACATTTCTTCGTCAAGTTTTGCAGTGACCAAGTTGAGCAACCGACCATGCTTTTCATTGAAAGGAGAGCTTTCAGGAATCCTTACTGCCAAGTCCATTAATTGGGGAGATACTTTCACTAGGTTAATCTGAATAGTGTTCCTGCGGGCGGATGCCATATCCTACAAAACAGAGCAAAGATGAACCCTAGAAACCCTTGAAACAGTTAGTATGATATGCTATGGTATGATGTTTATGATGTCATGATAAATCACATGTATAGCCAACATAGACAAATCACACCAAGTTCTTAGGTTTAAGGCTTGCTTGAGTTTTAAGGTCATAACCTCTTGAAGTTGGATTGGTTCAACCTATCCTATAAATATGTAACCAAGTTCTAAAGGGATCTCAATATCACCGATCTTTCCCCCAAGCCTTGTTCAATCGATGATTGACTCGTAATCAAAAAACTCAGAAGTCAAACCTCAATGAGTGTAGCATCGAGTATCTGTCGACCTTGGGCATACACCAAAGTCGACCATCTCGCTACGTCATACTGGCCAAGTTGTGCAATTAAAGGTTCTAAGGTCAATTGATGCTATATAACACCATGTGGCGGCCCCGTACATCTCCCTGATTGACTCAAGGGTTACGGGTACCAACCAAAGTTCCACATCAATGTAGCTACTGCTTCAACCGTGTCGGTATACCCCAGCACAGCTCCCTCACAGTTTATTGCTACTTACCTAAAAGGTGTTTCCCGATCCTAGTGTAGGATCAAATAACCCAAACAGTTCCCATAAATATAAAGCAAGCAAGACAATCAAGAGAAAGCAGTTAAATATGACCTAGATCCTAAGGTTTACCCTACTTTATATTCTTCTCCCCAGCAAAGTCGTCAGTTCTGTGATACAGTGGCAGAACCGACTGTTAATATTGGTTTGCGTTTTTTGTTCGCAAATTTCGCGGTAAGCAAGAGTCACCACCGACTTTTATTTTATCCAACAAAGAAAAATGGAAAAAGAACAGAAAAAACCGTTTTCGAGATGTTTCTGAGTACGGGGGGTAGATTGTAGAAAAAGGGAAGGTGTTAGCACCCTTTCTATCTGTGGTTTTCCACGGGCTCTTAGGTACTTGCTCATTCTTAAATTGCTTTTCTGTGTTTGTGTGTTTGTTTTGAAAAGTTTTGTTTTACTTCGTTTTAACCCTTGTTTCTGTCCTCAAGAGTGTTATGAAGTTGTTTTTGAAAACTTTGTTTGGGAAAGTGTTGGTGTGAAAAAAGATTTGTTTGTTTGAGCAAGTACCTAGGAACTAATCTACCTACTCGAAAAAAGTCTATCCATTTTCCTTTTAGACAATGCTATCCCATTATTGAGAAATAGGTAGCATCGTCGTTGGAGTTTTTAGGGACATTCGAAGGGACAAGTACGATCACAAAAGCAATGTTAGGAAATGTTAGTAATCATCCTAAAGCCTTAAAGATCTTTTTTCGAGGCAACATCTGAATGGGTCATTTTAGATCTTTCGGGGCTAGACGATGGCCACTAACAAACCCTATACTTCATGACCATTTACCGAAGGTAACTGGAGTGGAGTAAACCCTAGGAGTGAGCATGTGCGAGTGTATGTTTTCAGTTAATTTATCTTTGCACATTTAGGGTTTTCTACTATATTAATTTTCAGTTTGTCTTTCCATACAATCCTATTAACATACGTCTAAGCAGTTTATAGTTTGCGGAAATTAAATGCGGGAAAGTTAAAAGTCCTAGTTATTACAGGGCTTTTGTAGATACATAATTATTTTGGACTGAAAATAAAGATGCAGAATTTAAAACCCTAATTACTATTACAAACTCGGAGCAGTTACAATAATAATAAAAAGGAAATCAAAAAATATGTGCGACGAATTAAATGCGAGAATAATTAGCAAACCTAAAAAATCTAGTTGAAAAAGATTTAGGTTAGTTTTTGAGAAAAGATTAAGTTGTGTACAAATTAACCCTAATTTCTAATTATTTTAGATTATGTAAAAAAGGAATTAAATTTCCATAAATAATTAAACTAATTAATTAAGGAAATAAAATATTTTTTATGAAAAAAATGATTTTTATGTTTTTTTGTGATTTTTGATTTTATCATAAAAATGATTTTTTGGGTTATTTTGTAAAACGGAAAATAATTAATAAATAATAAAAATAAGAAAATAGAGAGAAAAGAATTAAATTGGGCATGTATTTGCTGAAAGGGCGGTGTGATGTTGAAACATCTAGGCCCAAGAATGCTGAGCCCACTCCCTGCGCTAGATTCAGTGCCCTCTCTTTTTGATGGTGCGCCATGGTCATCCCTTGATGGGCGTTAGATCTGGCTAGGCATTGATCCATTGGCTGGATGGTTGGAGTGCATGGAACGCGCTTGGATGTGTAAAGTACCAGATCTGCATGTAAATGTTAAGAAAATAATAAAATGCTGGGACCTGGGGATCGAACCCAGGTCCTCCCCCTCAATACCACGCGCGCTTAACCAACTGGGCTACATTTTCTTTTGTTAATATAATAATAACAATATATTATATATAAAACCGAGTGGATAACTAAAACAAACAAAAAACGCGCGCCCATTATTCAAATAGGCCAATGATGGTTAGACACGTTAGCTTCTTCTTCCCCTGTCTGTTGTTTTAGGTTTAAAACTTTTACCTACGGACAAGCTTCCATGGCTATAGGACTGCAAGTTTCAAAAATCAACAGCAAGCATAATAAATTAATTCTAAGCACATGGATCGATTCGTCTTGATGCCACAAGCATCATGGTACCCCTTTCTTGGGCTAATTTAACCTATATGGAAAAACCCTAAAACGGCAAGGTAAACCCTAACAATGGCAATTATGAATACAGGCATCAAAACATCAATTAAACCATTCAGACACGTTGCAAATATGTCAATGAACCCAAATATATCATTAGAACATGTTTATGATGCAAGAATTATTGTAATCGAATTTGAAAAAGGAAGCAAACCGCATGGGTGTTATGTGATGATTTTGGGCTTGTGGAAGCTTCTAATTGATCGTGTTAGCTTCTGGGAAGGTCCAGGAAACGATTGGGAGTGTTGAAATGCTTTGAATTGCCTTCTAGGTTGGAAAATGATTCACCACTTTTTGTCAATTTTTTCAGTTTTGTTTCCAGCTTTCACGACCTGCAATCCGTCTCCTTGCGCATTGGTTGTGTTCTGTATTTGTACTAGAGCATATTAGGTCAACAAAAACAATTTAAATCTTTGTGAATCATGAAAATTTGATTTGATTTCGATCTTGTATTATATCTTTCCAAAACAAGTAAAATCATTCCAATTTTGATTCAATTTGCTCTTGCACGATTTGATCTGATATGCCAGCCTAATTGGATTTGATTCCTACAAAAAATCAGATCAAAATCAATCTTTTTGTATTTTTTGCCATTTATTTGATTTAATTTGAATTTTAAATAATAAAAAATAAAAATAAAATAAATAATGAAGCAAATAATGTGTGGATGCTGATTTGGGTCGTGGACCATGTCACAAGGAAGATGCAAGCATGATAAGCTAGGCCCATTTGACAAAAAAAATGCATTTTTGAGCACATTTGACTTTTGGCAATTTTGCAAAAATGGTCAACTTTGACAAGGTATATCTCCTCCAATTTTAACCCTAGATAGGTTTTCTTGGACTTTTTAGAAAGCTTAGGATGTCCCCTAAACAACCCTTTTGGTTTCATCTCAATTGGGTCTTCCATGTTCATGTAAGAAGCTTTGACCCAAAAGGTGTTTATGTTGACTTTTCAAAAGGACCTATAATGTAGAAATTTATATCTTTTGATGAGTGCATGTTTTGAACTTGTGGTCTGAATATGAGTTGTAGAGAATTGCATCCTATTCAAAATGAGCCTTGGATGGAAAATTTCTGATAAAGTATGAAGAAGTTATGCATGGTCAAAGTTTGGTTGACTTTTCCTATGAAACCCTAATTTAGCAACTTTTGAGTTTTGATGAATTTGGGGGCATTCCTTGAGGAATCATGATCAAGCCTTGATCTAATGATGGATATCACCTCAAAAATGTTGATGTTGACCAAAAATCTTGAAGTTTGACTTTATGTGGGCCACAATTGACTTTTGACCTAGTATAGTTGATTTTCAGGCATATGGGCAATTGATTGAGCAAACTTCTTGTGCAAGGCATGAAACTTGACATGGATGATCTTAAGAACATATTGGTACCATGGAAAGCATTTGTGACCTTTGGACTTCAACCATCTTGATGAGGAGTGAAACCCTAGTTTGAAGCTTGTTGCCTTAGGAGGAGGATTTGTCTGGTCAATCCTTAGTCATCCTTGAGAAATTGAGGACCTCTAGAGGCATGTATTGAGTAAAATGAGAGGGAAAATTTTGGGGTACAACAGCTGCCCCTGTTCAATCTTCTTAAACCTGAGGATGTAGATTGACTTGTTTTCCTTTCGTAATCTGAAGGTGGAAGATGATTGAACACTAGAGTGCCCGGAAATTTGCACTCGTCTGAGATGGTGTTGGACTGTGTAGGTAGTATCAGGAATGGGCTTACAGATGCCATTTGGAGGAGATAACGGAAGGACACCGGAGATGGGCTTAAAGATGCCATCCAGAAGATATGACGGAGAATCATCGGAGGTGGGCTTAAAGATTCCATCTAGAGGATGTTGATTTCCCGAGATATTCCTTTGATGAGAATTCCTGTTCCTGTCGTTGAGGAGGAATCTGCTGAGGAATGTTGGTCTCTGTCTTGGGAGAAATGGCATTTTAGGAACTTCAGTTGTCCGTTACTCTACTGGGGAATCATCTCTTAGTCGAGGAGATGAAAATGAACTGATATTTGGTCATGCTTCAGGCCTTACAGTGATTTTCCGAGGATAATAAGACTGACTGCTATCTGGTCGTGCTCCAGGCTTTATAGTGACTTACTGGAGAGATGAGATTAAACTTTCTATCTGGTCGTGCTCCAGGCTTTGCAATCTCAAAAACTGTTATCTGGTCGTGCTCCAAGCTTCAGAAGGAATTAAGTGGTTATCCAGTCGCATCCGAGTTTCAACTTGAATTTAAGGCATACTAACATTCGGTCGTTTCCAGGATTTAATAGTAATTGGCCGAGTAAACTGCTATTTGGTCGGATTCCAAGCTTCGCAGTACCTTATATTGTTATCTGGTCGGGCTCCAGGTTTCACAGTGTCTTTTACCGTTATCTGGTCGTGCTCCAGGCTTCAGTAATTTGGGGAAATTAAGATATTATCTGGTCGATTTTCGGGCTTCATAGCTTGAATTTGAGATATACCACTACCTGTTCGATTCCAGGCTTCATAGTACTTTGTACGGAGGGGTAACGATGCTCCCCAGATCACCATTGAATGGATGGATGAACCAGCTCACTGTCACGAGATCAATACTGAAGAATTAGTGGACCGGCCTTGGTTCCATGAAGTTAAGAGGTATCTCGAGACTCAATAATATCCGGAAGGAGATTCAGTCAATGATAAGAAGTTTTTAAGGAGATTCTATGCTAAATTCTTCATCAGTAATGGCATTATCTACAAACGCAACCATGACTCTGTATTACTTTGTTGCTTAGACAAGGTTGAGGCAGAAAAGATCATGGCTGATCTACATGAAGGCACTTTTGGCACCCATTCCAGTGGGCATACGATGGGAAAGAAGATCCTACGGGCAGGTTATTACTGGTCTACCATGGAAGCAGATTGCTATCAGCACTCTCGAACCTACCACAAGTGTCATATCTATGCTGACAAGGTGCATGTACCTCCAGTTCCTCTGAATGTCCTGACTTCTCCCTAGCCTTTCGCGATGTGGGGCATTGATATGATTAGAGAAATAAAGCCCATATCCTCTAATGGACACTGTTTCATCTTGGTGGCCATTGACTATTTCACGAAGTGGGTTGAGGCGGCTTCTTTCGCTTCCGTTACCAAGAATGTTGTTGCCCGGTTCATCAAATAGAATCTCATATGTCGGTACGGTATCCAGGAGAGGATCATCACAAACAATGGTATGAATCTCAACAATACTATGATCACCATACTGTGCATGCAATTTAAGATTCAGCACCACAATTCTTCCCCTTACCGGCCAAAGATGAATGGTGTTGTCGAAGCCGCAAATAATAACATCAAAAATATCATACAAAAAATGACAGTAACCTACAAGGACTGGCATGAGATGCTACCATTCGCTCTCCACGGTTACCGTACCATGATGCGCACATCAATCGGGGCAACACCTTACTCTCTGGTATACGGCATGGAGGTTGTCTTGCCTATTGAGGTCCAAATCCCTTCTCTGAGAATCACGAAGGATGCAGGGTTGAATGAAGATGACTGGATCCAAACTCGATTTAATCAACTGAACTTGATTGATGAGAAAAGGCTCACTGCTGTCTGTCAGGGTCAAATGTATCAAAAACAGATAATCAAGGCTTTCAACAAAAAAGTTAGACGCCAAGTGTATCAAGTCGGGGATCTGGTGATCAAGCGCATCATACTGCCGCAGGGTGATCCCAAGGGCAAATGGACTCCTACATACGAAGGACCATTTGTGATCAAAAGCATATTCTCTGGTGGAGCGATGATCTTAACCACTATGGATGGCGACGACCTGCCGCACCCTGTGAACACGGACATAGTCAAAAGATACTATGCATAAGAGACCCGCTAGGTTGACACACCTAAGAAAAACAAGGGCATCCTGGCGAACCATAAAGGTTCGGGAAAAAATTATGGATAAAAAAAAATTGTACACCCGGCAAGTTGAAAACCCAAAAGGGAGGCTTGGGCAAAAAAGGGTATCCCGATGGGCTGAAAACCTGAAAGGGCGGTCCAAGCAAAAGTTAGGAAATTAAAGCATATGACTATGCCCCGTTGATCACCTTGCAGACAACTTTTGGCTTCAACTAACAAACTCAGCGGTTCTAATCAATCCAATCAAACTTCGGACAAGGAAGAAAGTGGACAAGGCGCTCAGAGACACGAAGGCTATAGCAGAATGGGAACCCCATGGGATTATTTCACATAGCTATCTTTTCTTTGTATCAAATTTTCATCTTTTTTTACGACGATGTTCTCTTACTAGAATGTTCGTTTCACTGTACAAAAATACTTGTTCAAGTTAAATACAAAGATATCCCTTTGAAAGTGCAAAACTATCTGTTTTTTCTATTTCTGTGTTTTGTTTTCAAAAACATCTAATGATATATTTTTGAACATATGCATTTGAACATAACTACTGTTTACAAATGAACAAAAAAGGAACAGAAAATAGAAAGGCAATCACTAATGGATTTAAGAAATACAATAAAGTCTTTAGACTATTCCATAAAATCCCCCACAATGTGCAGCTTAATGACATCAAGCCCTCTCCTGTCCCTGGCGGAACAAAACTTCCAGTTTATCACTCCCCAGTAGAAGTCGCCCAATTTCTCAAGATTCCCCAATAGGATTTCACAAATAATACACGATGTTTCCCTTGCAACAGAGTTTATTTCTCTAAATAAAAGCTCATTTGTGATCGGTGGAAATAGAACTGACTGTTTTTTAAGCTGGTTCGCGAAATGTCGCGGTAAGCAAGAGTCGCCACCGTCTTTTATGTTCTCCAACATGGAAAGGACAAAAGCACAGCAAAATTCCTAATTCGAGAATGTTTCTCGGTTCGGGAGGTAGATTTATAGAAAGGGAAGGTGTTAGCACCCTTTCTATCCGTGGTTATCCACGGGCTCTTAGGTACTTGCTCTTATGTTTTCAAAAGATTGTTTGCTTTTCAAGTGTGAGTGGGTTTTGAAAAAGTTTCGTTTGAAAAATTTCTAAGTAACTCTTGTATCTGTCCTCAAGAGTGTATGAAAAATTTGTTTGAAAACCTTTTGAAAGTGCGGGTGCGAAAAGTTGTTTTTGTTTGTTTGAAAAGAGAAAGTACTTAAGAGAATCTACCTACTCTAAGGAATTAAGTTGTGTAAGAGTCCTTTAGATAGTGTTATCCCACCATTGAGAGGTAGGTAGCACCATCGTTGGAGGTGTTCGGGTCAATTCGATGATTAGGGACAGTGTGGTCACCGAAGCAATAGTATGACACCTTAGAAGTAACCCTAATGTCCTAGATCCTTTTTTTTATCCGAGGCAACCGTTTCGAGGCAACTGGATCTTTAGACAGGAGGGCGGCCTCTAAGACACCCTATACTTGATGACCACGTTGAGGCAACCAGTGAGGCGTACCCTAAGAGTGGTATGTGCTTGTGTGTTGTTTTCATGTTATGTTTATCTTGTACATGTTATTTGTGAGCTACGGATTGGTTTTATTATTCATACATTCTTTCATGCATTTTTTAGCAGTTAGGAGTGCGGAAAATAAATTGCAGAAATGTAAATCTAACTATTACAAGGCGCGGGTCTATACATCGCCAAAAACAAAAACCCGTTTTGGAAAATAAGTGCGAGAATTTAAAAGAAAGCGATAAAGTTATAATTATTACACTTCCTGAGCAGATGCAAAAATATAAAATATTGAATTAAAATAAACTGCGCGCGAAAGAATTGAATCGGGACGTCATGAGGGTTTTGAACCTTTTTTGAATAAGAATGAGATTTTATCCCTTTTTTGTAATTAAATGAAACTTAAAACTAATTATTAATCAATTAATTAAAAAAATGTTTTTTTTGTATTTTTATGTTTTTAATGAAGTAAAATAAAAAAGAAATTAAAAGTTGAAAATGAAAGACCTAATTCTAAATTAATTTTACTTATTAAAAAGAAATGTTAAAATTGTTCTAATTACACAACTAATTAATTTAGAATTTATTTACAAAATAAGTTAATAAATAATAAAATGTTTTTTTTTTGTTTTATTGTGAATTTTATGAGAAAAATTAGTTTGTTAGGTTAATTAACAATAATGATAATAATTAAAAAAATAAAATAAAAAGAAAAGGAAAATAGAAAAAAAAGAAATAGAAAACAATGGGGGTGTTGATGGCCCAATGGAGGTGTGAAGCCTGGAAATTGCTGGCCCATTAACCAGCCTTGTTGACTTTTGGAGATTGCCTGGAGCACGTTGACTGGAGAATATAGTGTTCATCACTTTTTGGCCCTCGGATTGATGATCATGGCCACTTGGCATGTGGAACGCTGAAGGTTCATGGTGAAACGCACTGGGCATCCTGCACACAAACACATAAGAAAAAATGATATGGAATTTTGGGGGACCTGGGAAGAACTTACAGCGCGGTATGATGGATCTTAGGACGTGGCAAGGGTTGCTTTAGCTTCAGGGGATGGCAAAGAAGAGAGTCACGTTCTCCTTTTGGCCTGAAAATGCTTGCAATACTCCTTTTGATCTCACACTTTTTTTGACACTTTTTGGATTTTGCTCTGGCCGTTTGTGTAATGTTCAGGTCGTGCTTTAGGTTGGAGAGGCTTGCATATGTATGTATCAAGGGATTTAAGTCAGCATTAGGAGCCTTAAACTTGTGCATTGAAGTTTTGGATTTCTTCTTAACCACCATTAAAGGCCTTTCAAAGCTTTGTCCAAATTTTGAATTTTCATGCCTAAATGAGCTTTACATGAATTTGGCAACTAGAATATGCTTCATGAAGGCTAATCAAACCACAAGATACCATTTATTCAATTTTTTTGATTTTACTTGAATTATTATGGATTAAAATGAATTAAATCCATAAAAATTAAATAAAAATAGAAAAATAATTATTTGGTCTTGAAATTGATCATGGGACACGTGGGTGGCATGACAAGGCTGAATCAAGTGGAAAACAGTGGGCCCTTTTGTCAAAAATTGAAGTTTCAAGGATAGTTGACTTTTGTCATTTCACAAAAATTTCCCAACTTCTCCAATGCATATCTTGCTCAATTTTGATCATATGAACATGTTCTTGGACATTTTGGAAAGGTCTTGAAGTCCTCTAACCAATGCCTTTGGTCCCATGTCATTTGAATATACCAATCTCAAGTTATTGTCTTTGACTTAAAGTGCCTTTTTGTTGACTTTTGAAAATGACCTATAATGTTGAAATTGATAACTTTTTGTGAGAGCATTTCTTGGATTTGGAATGTGAAGATGAGTTGTAGGAAATGTCATCCCCTTCAGAATGAGCATTGGATGGGATTTTTCTGATGAACCATGAAAAAGTTATGCCTTGGTCAAGTTACAGTTGACTTTTCAGTTGTCCAAAAATGGAAACTTTTGCATCTTGATGATTTTTGAGCCATTCTTGTGGAATCATGATCAAGACTTGATCAAATGATGATTGTGGCTTCAAAATAAGATGTTGACCAAAATTTTTGACTTTTGACTGCCAAATGACCATTTTACCCCTACAGTTGATTGTGAAGCAATTAGGGTTTTTGACTGTGCAACTTGATGCTGTGAGCCTTGAAACTTGACATGTGGATGCTTGACAATGTGTATAGGCATATGTGACTTGATTGAGACCTTGAAAACCTCAACTTCCTTGCAAGAACCAAAACCCTAATTTGACTGGCTTAGGAGG
The DNA here is from genome assembly GCA_948472305.1 of Vicia faba. Taxonomy (NCBI): domain Eukaryota; kingdom Viridiplantae; phylum Streptophyta; class Magnoliopsida; order Fabales; family Fabaceae; genus Vicia; species Vicia faba. Next base: position 747,936,592 of record OX451735.1, on the reverse strand, counting down.
GTGTTTGAACTGTGCAACCCTTGAGTAGACTTGAGCAAATTGAGATGATGTTTGTCAAAGCTTTGAAGAATATGGGAGGGAAAATTTTGGGGTACAACAGTTGCCCCTGTTCAATCTTCTTAGATCTGAGGATGTAGATTGGCTTGTGTGCCTTTCGTGATCCGAGGGTGGAAGATGATTGAACACTAGAGTGCCCAGAAATTTGCACTAACATAGTAGAGTATCAGCAGTGTGATGTCGGGAATGGGCTTATAGATGCCATTTGGAGAGATGGTGGATAGGAGGATGGGCTTATAGATGCCATCTGGATGTGACAGGACCTTGTCGGGAATGGGCTTATAGATGCCATTTGGAAATGTAATGGATATGAGGATGGGCTTATAGATGCCATCTGGAGGTGTGATAGAACCTTGTCGGGAATGGACTTATAGAGGCCATTTGGAGACTGTCTGTTGAATTGTAATTTTGTAAGTTGAAAGAGGGAACCTGTGTAGGGTTGCCTGATGTTGAGCTCGTGTAAAGCTGCATCTTGGAAAGAAGGACACCTGTGTAGGGTTGACTGATGATGAGCTCGTGTAAAACTGCATCTTTGGAGGAAGGAAACCTGTGTAGGGTTTACTGATAATGATTCCGTATAAGACTGCATCTGAAATGGAGAAGGAACCTGTGTAGGGTTACTTTGATGACGAGTCCGTATAAAACCGCATCTAGAGCTGAGAAGGAAACCTGTGTAGGGTTTACTGACGACGAGTCCGTGTAAAACTACGTCTGGAGTTTGAGAAGGGAACCTGTGTGGGGTTACTTTGATGATGAGCCCGTGTAAAACTGCATCCTGGAAGAAGTAAAACCTGGGTAGGGTTTCTGATGACGAGTCCGTGTAAAACTGCATCTTTGGGAAGAGAGAACCTGTGTAGGGTTTCTTTGACGACGAGCCCGTGTAAAACTAACGTCTAGAGAGAGAGAACCTGTGTAGGGTTTCTTCGGGATAAGTTCGTGTAAAACTTCTGGAGGAACCGGGGTAAGGTTACTTCGGGATAAGTCCGTGTAAGACTTCTGGAGGAACCGGGGTAAGGTTACTGCAGGATAAGTTCGTGTAAAACTTCTGGATGAACCGGGGTAAGGTCATCTTGAGATAAGTCCTTGTAAGACTTCTAGAGGAACCGGGGTAAGGTTACTGCAGGATAAGTTCGTGTAAAACTTCTGGATGAACCGGGGTAAGGTCATCTTGAGATAAGTCCGTGTAAGACTTCTGGAGGAACCGGGGTAAGGTTACTGCAGGATAAGTTCGTGTAAAACTTCTGGATGGACCGGGGTAAGGTCATCTTGAGATAAGTCCGTGTAAGACTTATGGATGGACCGGGGTAAGGTCATCTTGAGATAAGTCCGTGTAAGACTTCTGGAGGAACCGGGGTAAGGTTACTGCAGGATAAGTTCGTGTAAAACTTCTTGATGAACCGGGGTAAGGTCATCTTGAGATAAGTCCGTGTAAGACTTCTTCTGAAAGAAAAGGAACCGGTGTAGGGTTACTTTGATGATAAGTCCGTGTAAGACTTCGTCTGAAAATTGAGAAGGAACCGGTGTAGGGTTGCCTGATGATGAGTTCGTGTGAAACTACATCTGAGGTTGAGAAGGAACCGGTGTAGGGTTGCCTGATGATAAGTCCGTGTAAGACTTCGTCTGAAAATTGAGAAGGAACCGGTGTAGGGTTGCCTGATGATGAGTTCGTGTGAAACTACATCTGAGGTTGAGAAGGAACCGGTGTAGGGTTGCCTGATGATAAGTCCGTGTAAGACTTCGTCTGAAAATTGAGAAGGAACCGGTGTAGGGTTGCCTGATGATGAGTTCGTGTGAAACTACATCTGAGGTTGAGAAGGAACCGGTGTAGGGTTGCCTGATGATAAGTCCGTGTAAGACTTCGTCTGAAAATTGAGAAGGAACCGGTGTAGGGTTGCCTGATGATGATCAAGTAGATAATTGTCCTGTTTGGTTTCGGATATTAACCCATGATCAGTCGTCTACAGAATTTTCCTGGCTTGTTACCGGTGTTGATTTGGAACTGTAAAGGTAGATGGTAATCATCTTTTGATTGACTTTTTTTTCTGAAAAGGCAAAGTATTAGTCGTATGCAATGTCATGGTTCATGAACTGCATGATTTTAAGATGTTCTCAAAAATAAATGAGATTTGAGTTGTATGATGCGTATGCATGCTATAATGTATGAAGATGTGATGTTTATGAATGTATTCTCGTCTGGGAAAATAAATCCTTGATGAATGTCGGGAGTTTGTTGAATCCTGGGCTGATGTTGAAGAGTAGAGTTCTTCGTTTCCGCTGGGGGTGATGGTTGCAAGAATAAACCAGTAGGAGAAGATGACTCCGTTGGGGAATAAACTTGTTGGAGAGATTACTCTGCGGGGAATTACTCTGTGGGAAGAGATACCTTGTTGAGGTTTTGATGATAACTCTGCTGGGGATTCCGTTGATAAGCTCTGTTGGAAGATTTGATGAACTCCGCTGGGGATAGGAAGAGCTTCGCCGAGGACGATCCTTCCGTGGTAATTAGCTAAGGATAACCCAGTTATAAGTTCTGGTGAGGAATAATCTTTGAATAAAGCTGGGGAGATGCGTTCGTACTCTGCAGGGATAAGCTTCCAGAATCTACTGGGGATGAGCTCCCAGAATATACTGGGGAGATTGATTCAACTCTCCTGGGGAGACTTTTGAATTGTACTGGGGAATAGCTCCACTGGGGTGTCTGGTATTTCGCCGGGGAATAATATTATATTAAGACGGCTGGGGATGCTTGCTTAGGAATATCTGTATACTCCGTTGGGGAATATTGAGATTTTCTGGGGATACCCAACTTCCTTAAGGCTGACAGTAGATTAACTCTGCTTGGGGAGAGTGTTGTTGACTTGCTGGAGATATTGTGCCTTTTCAGGGCTGATGAGAGACCAACTCTGCTCGGGAGAGAGTATTGCTGAATCTTATCTTACTCTGCGGGGAGTGAAGGTATCTTGGTCACGTTCTTCAGCTGAACCTACCTTGGTACCTTGGCGGACAGAGCAACTAGATCGCTCGGACAACTCATTATTGCCCCTGTTTCTGCGGGAGAAAAAAAGACCTAGGAGGTGCTTGATAACTGCTGATTGATGAACCTTCTTCTGGTAGGCAAGTGACGAGATACCGGGACATAGTCATACGCTTTGATCCCTAACTTTTGCCTGGACCGCCCTTTCGGGTTTTCAGTCCACCGGGATACCCATTTTTGCCTAAGCCGCCTTTTCAGGTTTTCGACTTGCCGGGTGTACAGATTTTTCTATTTCATCCCTTATTTTTGCCCGAACTCTTTTGGTTCGCCCGGAAGCCCTTATTTTTGCCTAGGTGTGTCAACCTAGCGGGTCTTTGATTATGCGCAATATTTTTCGACTATGTCCACGCTCTTAGGATACAGGAAGTTGTCACTGTCAGTAGTGCAGTGTTACCATACCACCAGAAGATCTTCGTTTGATCGTCCAATGCCCCAAGTGATCCAGATGGAGATTTGCCCCAAGCTGGTTGGCCTTTTGAGAGATTCTCCGAATCTTGACCTAACTGCCCCAGATGATGGACAATGATCGTGCCGTGCCCCTTGATTGGAAGTGTTTCTGTTCATTAGGCATTCGTCGTGCGAACTTCTATGTTGTTCAAACAAATAGTCATATGCAAGCAATGTTATATTAAAAATGCAAAGCTTATGTCTGTATTGAAGTTTTTGAAAATGCATTTTTTAGTAAAACAAGCAAATTATGTAACATGTGATGTCAACTCAAGATTTTACAGCGAGCCTTAAGGAGTCAGGATACCTTTGGTAACAGTATGCTTTCAAACTAACCCATGCTTCAGCTAGGAATTTTAAGGGTTATAACGTGGCCTGGTTCACAATTTTAAGAAACAAAGGATAAAGGCTCAAATTATATGTACCCACCCGCTCTTCGTGATGTTCTTCAAACCTAAACTCAGTTGATCGTGCGTCAGACCTTGTTTGAGTCTTTGCTATGACGTTCCGGTGATGGTTCGAATGTTGACAATTTATTTTGAATAGGCGGTCATTTTTTTTTGTTGAGGGTTTGTAGGACCTCTTTCCTTTTTGATTTTATTATCCCTATTTTTGCCTGAACTGTTTCTTTTTGTGATTACAGTCAGCGGGATGCCCCAGTTTTGTAAGTCTCCTTCATAAGTTTTGACTTGTTGGGCTTTAGTTTTTTTTTTGGTAATGACTGCCTGTCTTTATGATTATAGGGAACCATCACTGTCTTTTCGTCTCGGAAGGACTTCTTTAATGTTGTTCGATGTGCACTTGGATCAACTGAGAGAACTACCCTGCCCCAGGTTATAATTAAGGGTTTTAATTTTCGAAAAGAAAAACTCCTACTTCTTTGGCTCAGAGGGGTTGACGAGGGATTATCTTCCTTATAACTCCAGTGTTTAGGAATTGAAACAATGCATGTACATCATCAACAGGGTCTATTCAAAAGCATACTGTAAAGATCGTAGTATCGTTTTCGTCATCCTCCCTCAAGAGGCTTAGAATTTTCAATCGAGAGTTGAACATCAAGAAAAATAAAAGCAATTTTGAATATAGAGAACACAATTACTTCAAAACAGACACGTGTAATGCATTAATGAAATAATAGAGTTTGACATAATAATTGTTTGAATAAGCATAGAAAAATACAATATTAGAATTTAAATGAACAAGAGTCTCTCAATCCTAGCCATGTTTTGGCAAGGGAGCAGTGATCACATCGGGAGTCTCAGCAGACTCGAATTCGATCTCCTTGGCGTCAATCATGTTCTGAATCTTGTATTTCAGCGCCCAATAATCCTCAGTATCATGCCCCGGGCTTCCGGAATGATAAGCACACCTCGCATCTGGGTTGTAGCTTGGAGAAGAAGTCTTAGGATTCGCAGGAGGGTTGATCACTGCAATCAGGTTCATCTTCAACATGTGTTGCAATGCTTGTGACAACGGCATATTGATGTTGGTGAACTGTCTTTTAGGCTCGTCCAGCCTTCGCTGATTTCCCTTCTGCTGTTGTCGGCATGGTGTAGAACCAGAGATCAGGACTGCCCCTACATGTTGGTCACGATGATCCTTCTGACTGTACGCAGCATTGGACTCTTTCTTGAATGGTTTCTTCTCAGTGTTCGAGGAGTCACCCTTTTGTATCTTCCCGGACTTGATACCAGCTTCTATCCTCTCACCAGTTAAGATCAGATCTGTGAACCCAGCAGAAGAATTCCCACTCAGATGGTTGAAGAAAGGACCAGACAGGGTCCCCAAGAACATGTCGACGAGTTCACGGTCAGTCAAAGGCGGTTGCACCCTTCCAGCCAGGTCTCTCCACCTTTGCGCGTACTCCTTAAAACCTTCACCCGTCCCCAGTGACATACCCTAGAGTTGGGTACACGTAGGAGCGAGGTCGGCATTGTATTGATACTGCTTATAAAAAGCAGTTGCCAAGTCCTCCCAGTTACGAATACTGGTTCCATCCAGCTGATAGAACCATTCGAGCTGAGTCCCTGAAAGACTTTCCTGGAAGAAATGGATCCATAAACTCTTGTCTGCCGTGTAGGGCTGGATCTTCCTTGCGTATGAACGGAGGTGCAACTTAGGACAGGAAGCCCCGTCGTACTTTACAAAGGCAGGTGCCTTGAACTTGTGAGGGATCACCACCCCATAAGATAAACCTAGATCTCTGAAATCCAACCCAGGTACATGTTGAATCTCCATAGCATTCAGTCGGTCCTCTAGTTGCTTGTACCTATCCTCAGCAGGAGGGTACTGTTCATCATTGAAATTTGTCTCGTTGTCGGAGACCATGAGACTAGGAACCTTTCTCCCTTGTGGGCTGTCTCTCCCAACAGATGGGGTGGTCAGCTCAGCCTCATTTTGTGATCCATTCCCAGATCTGCGTCTAGGGTTGAACAAAACAGTCCTTTTCTTCTTCTTCTTCAAAAGCAAAGTCTTCAATTCCTATTGTCCTTGGGCTAAGCTCATGACCAGCTCCTGGAACTGGGCGTTTTGGGCCTGGAGGGCCTTGATAGCTTGTTCATTGGATGATTCAGGATTCATGATGACTGCTGAAATAAACAGCGAAGAAGGTAAGTGACCTGTAGAACAGAGTACCTGTAATGCAATAATATGTATGTATGCATGCGATGTTTTCAAGGATCTCGCGGGGTAAACATAGAAACTTGTTAGAATTTGAATTTGGGTAGCTTGATTGAAGGAACTTCATGTTGTTGAGAGTCCTTCTTCAAGAGTCAAAGCTCACCATATCGAGTGGGTCATAGCCCCTGACTCAAGTTATCAATCTTGGCTAGGGGAAAATAAATCCCCTTTGCCCCTTGCTAGACATTTGATTCATCATGACCTGCATCACAAACCCTTGAGATCCTTGAAATGGATTAGTCCTTATGTAGGATGTATACAATGGTATGATGTTATGCTATGCATGGAGTGATGTAAGTAAACCCTATTATGAGTCCAGATTAAGGACTGTAAACAAAACCTGCAAGGAACCCATGTGTTAGATAACAAGCATGTAAGTAGTCAAGTTTGAAAGCACACAAGTCACACAAGACAGCCCTTAGAGTTTAGGCCAGCATGAAGTTTGGGGTACTACCCTCTTGAAGTTGGTGGGCTCAAAAACCTGTCCTATCAAAAGTAACTGGGTTCTAAGGAGCTCAATATCATTGGGTTGTTTTCTGTGTTCATTGTTTTGATTTAGCCACTGGACTGGCGATCAAAATATTCCAAGAAAATAACCCTCAATGAGTGTAGTATCGAGTATCAACCAACTTTGAACTGCACCAAAGTCATTCATCTCACTACCCCTAAAGAGGCCAGGATGGTCAAGTAAGGTTCCTAAGGTCAGTTGATGCTTCACGACACCATGCGGCGGCCCCGTACTCTCCTTGACTTGACTCAAGGGTTACCGGTACTCACCAAAGTGCCACATCAACGTAGCAAACTGCTTCAACCGTGTCGGTAATACCCCGCACAGTTCCCTCACAGTTTGTTGCTACTTTCTAAGAGGTATCCCCAGATCCGGGTTAGGATCTATGAAACTCCAAGGCAAACCCACAATATTAAATCAAGCAAAGCAAGCAATTGAAAACATAAAAGTGGTCTAATCCTAAGGTACACCTCACTTATTAGTGTCCCCAGCAGAGTCGCCAGTTCTGTGATCGGTGGAAATAGAACTGACTGTTTTTTAAGCTGGTTAGCGAAATATCGCGGTAAGCAAGAGTCGCGACCGTCTTTTATGTTCTCCAACATGGAAAGGACAAAAGAACATCAAAATTCCTTATTCGAGAATGTTTCTCGGTTCGGGAGGTAGATTTATAGAAAGGGAAGGTGTTAGCACCCTTTCTATCTGTGGTTATCCACGGGCTCTTAGGTACTTGCTCTTATGTTTTCAAAAGATTGTTTGCTTTTCAAGTGTGAGTGGGTTTTGAAAAAGTTTCGTTTGAAAAATTTCTAAGTAACTCTTGTTTCTGTCCTCAAGAGTGTATGAAAAATTTGTTTGAAAACCTTTTGAAAGTGTGGGTGCGAAAAGTTGTTTTTGTTTGTTTGAAAAGAGCAAGTACTTAAGAGAATCGACCTACTCTAAGGAATTAAGCTGTGTAAGAGTCCTTTAGATAGTGCTATCCCACCATTGAGAGGTAGGTAGCACCATCGTTGGAGGTGTTCGGTTCAATTCGATGATTAGGGACAGTGTGGTCACCGAAGCAATAGTAGGACATCTTAGAAGTAACCCTAATGTCCTAGATCCTTTTTTTTATCCGAGGCAACCGTTTCGAGGAAACTGGATCTTTAGACAGGAGGGAGACCTCTAAGACACCCTATACTTGATGACCACGTTGAGGCAACCAGTGAGGCGTACCCTAAGAGTGGTATGTGCTTGTGTGTTGTTTTCATGTTATGTTTATCTTGTACATGTTATTTGTGAGCTACGGATTGGTTTTATTATTCATACATTCTTTCATGCATTTTTTAGCAGTTAGGAGTGCAGAAAATAAATTGCAGAAATGTAAATCTAACTATTACAAGGCGCGGGTCTATACATCGCCAAAAACAAAAACCCGTTTTGGAAAATAAGTGCGAGAATTTAAAAGAAAGCGATAAAGTTCTAATTATTACACTTCCTGAGCAGATACAAAAATATAAAATATTGAATTAAAATAAACTGCGCGCGAAAGAATTGAATCGGGACGTCATGAGGGTTTTGACCCTTTTTTGAATAAGAATGAGATTTTATCCCTTTTTTGTAATTAAATGAAACTTAAAACTAATTATTAATCAATTCATTAAAAAAATGTTTTTTTGTATTTTTATGTTTTTAATGAAATAAAATAAAAAAGAAATTAAAAGTTGAAAATGAAAGACCTAATTCTAAATTAATTTTACTTATTAAAAAGAAATGTTAAAATTGTTCTAATTACACAACTAATTAATTTAGAATTTATTTACAAAATAAGTTAATAACTAATAAAATGTTTTTTTTTTTGTTTTATTGTGAATTTTATGGGAAAAATTAGTTTGTTAGGTTAATTAACAATAATGATAATAATTAAAAAAAGAAAATAAAAAGAAAAGGAAAATAGAAAAAAAAAAGAAATAGAAAACAATGGGGGTGTTGATGGCCCAATGGAGGTTTGAAGCCTGAAAATTGCTGGCCCATTAACCAGCCTTGTTGACTTTTGGAGATTGCCTGGAGCACGTTGACTGGAGAATATAGTGTTCATCACTTTTTGGCCCTCGGATTGATGATCATGGCCACTTGGCATGTGGAACGCTGAAGGTTCATGGTGAAACGCATTGGGCATCCTGCACACAAACACATAAGAAAAAATGATATGGAATTTTGGGGGACCTGAGAAGAACTTACAGCGCGGTATGGTGGATCTTAGGACGTGGCAAGGGTTGCTTTAGCTTCAGGGGATGGCAAAGAAGAGAGTCACGTTCTCCTTTTGGCCTGAAAATGCTTGCAATACTCCTTTTGATCTCACACTTTTTTTGACACTTTTTGGATTTTGCTCTGGCCGTTTGTGTAATGTTCAGGTCGTGCTTTAGGTTGGAGAGGCTTGCATATGTATGTATCAAGGGATTTAAGTCAGCATTAGGAGCCTTAAACTTGTGCATTGAAGTTTTGGATTTCTTCTTAACCACCATTAAAGGTCTTTCAAAGCTTTGTCCAAATTTTGAATTTTCATGCCTAAATGAGCTTTACACGAATTTGGAAACTAGAATATGCTTCATGAAGGCTAATCAAACCACAAGATACCATTTAATCAATTTTTTTGATTTTACTTGAATTATTATGGATTAAAATGAATTAAATCCATAAAAATTAAATAAAAATAGAAAAATAATTATTTGGTCTTGAAATTGATCATGGGACACGTGGGTGGCATGACAAGGCTGAATCAAGTGGAAAAAGGTGGGCCCTTTTGTCAAAAATTGAAGTTTCAAGGATAGTTGACTTTTGCCATTTCACAAAAATTTCCCAACTTCTCCAATGCATATCTTGCTCAATTTTGATCATATGAACATGTTCTTGGACATTTTGGAAAGGTCTTGAAGTCCTCTAACCAATGCCTTTGGTCCCATGTCATTTGAATATACCAATCTCAAGTTATGGTCTTTGAATTAAAGTGCCTTTTTGTTGACTTTTGAAAATAACCTATAATGTTGAAATTGATAACTTTTTGTGAGAGCATTTCTTGGATTTGGAATGTGAAGATGAGTTGTAGGAAATGTCATCCCCTTCAAAATGAGCATTGGATGGGATTTTTCTGATGAACCATGAAAGAGTTATGCCTTGGTCAAGTTACAGTTGACTTTTCAACTGTCCAAAAATGGAAACTTTTGCATCTTGATGATTTTTGAGCCATTCTTGTGGAATCATGATCAAGACTTGATCAAATGATGATTGTGGCTTCAAAATAAGATGTTGACCAAAAATTTTGACTTTTGACTGCCAAATGACCATTTTACCCCTACAGTTGATTGTGAAGCAATTAGGGTTTTTGACTGTGCAACTTGATGCTGTGAGCCTTGAAACTTGACATGTGGATGCTTGACAGTGTGTATAGGCATATGTGACTTGATTGAGCCCTTGAAAACCTCAACTTCCTTGCAAGAACCAAAACCCTAATTTGACTGGCTTAGGAGGGTGTTTGAACTGTGCAACCCTTGAGTAGACTTGAGCAAATTGAGATGATGTTTGTCAAAGCTTTGAAGAATATGGGAGGGCAAATTTTGGGGTACAACATCATCAACTCATCATCACTTCAAAACAAGAAGATTTACATTCCACGTCCCCAACAGCAGTCAGGGATTTATTTTCCCTAATCCAAAAGTATCACAGCAGCATAGCTTACATGCCTACACATCGCATCCATACGTCATAACATTGACAACACGAATGCATACAACATAATCTCATTCATTTTTTGAGAACATCATTGTTCAATGCATTTCATACATCATAACATTGCATACAACTAATCTTTCAGGAAAGATCATCCAGCAGATGGCTATCATCAACAATTTACAAAAAGGGTCAGAAATTGATACCTTAAACAAGCCAGGACAATTATCTACACGACAATCTGAAGCAATCCTACATGGGTTTCTTCTCATTCAACTTTCAGATACAGTTCAGATATGCTCCAGACACGGACCCCATTTTGATACTCATTCAGACTCAGCTTTCAGATACAGTTCAGATACGCTCCAGATACGGACGTCATTCTGATATTCATTCAGATTCAGCTTTCAGATACAGTTCAGATACGCTCCAGATATGGACTCCATTCTGATACTCATTCAGATTCAGCTTTCAGATACATTTCAGATACGCTCTAGATACGGATGCCATCCTGATACTCATTCAGATTCAGCTTTCAGATACAATTCAGATACGCTCCAGATACGGATGCCATTCTGATACTCATTCAGATTCAGCTTTCAGATACAGTTCAGATACACTCTCGATATAGATGCCATTCTGATACTCATTCAGTTTTAACTCTCAGATACAGTTCAGATACGCTCCAGATACGGATGCCATTCTGATACTCATTCAGATTCAGCTTTCAGATACAGTTCAGATACGCTCTAGACACGGGCGCTATTCTTATACTCATTCAGATTCAACTTTCATAAACGAGTCAAATACAATCCATTTATGGATACTATTCTAGTACTCAACCCAACACATCCACTATTCCAGTGTAAATCAACCAGAGATTTATTCTGACACTTCTTCTATTCCTACCAGAAATCATTTTGGATGGCATATACAAGCCCATCTCCAACAACTTTCTATCACCTCTCCAAATGGCATCTTTAAGCCCATTCCCTACACCATCAACCACCACATCCTCGAGTGCAAATTTTTGGGCACTCTAGTGTCCAATCGTCTTCCACCTTCAAGTCATGAATGGCGGATCCGCCAAACTAACTCTTCAGGTTTAAGATTGAATAGGGGAAGCTGGTGTACCCAAAAAATTTCCCTCTCATTTATCAAGTATTTTCCCATAAAGATCTCCTTTGGTTCAAGACTGCACTAGGGTTGATCAACTCAAGACACCTCCTTAAGCACTAATGACTAAAATTAGGGTTTGAGATTGCACAATGATAATTGAACTTTCAATGCTTCATATGACTTTGATGTATCATTATGGACCCCCAATATTACTCATGTCAAATTTAAGCCTTGGATCACATTTTTGCTCAGTCAATTGAGCAGTTGACCTAAAAATCAACTGTATTGGGGGAAAAGTCAATTGTGGCCAATTTACAGTCAAACTTCATAATTTTTTATCCACAACAATATTATAAACTCATATGTATCATTTGATCAAGTTTGGACCATAATTCCTCAAGAAATTTGATCAAATCATCAAAAGGGCAAAATGGTTAAAATTAGGGTTTTGACTGAGAAAAGGCAATTTCTGATTTTTTTTTTTGACCTAGCAAATGGTTAATTGGTTTGAGGCATGATCTCAAGAGTTCAATTGCATCATTTTGACATAATGGCATGACCCAAAACATTGCTCAAGATCAATTGGATTGATAGTGAATTTTCAGTCAACTGATCAAAAGTCAATTGTACACTGAAAAGTCAAACTTTGTCTTTTTGGTCAAAATCAAGTGTCAAAGATTACAATTCATCAAAACATGTCAAAATATGAAACTTATTCATAAAGAAATCAAAAAGTCAAGATTTCATTTTGAAAAGTCAAAGTTTTCTAACTTAGAAATTTTTCTAAGTGTTTAAAACTTCATGTTTTTTCACAACTTTGAGTAAATTTTTCACCATGGTGCAAGCTGATTCAAAAGAAACTTTCAACATGAAAGTTGTAGATCTCCATGATATCTACAACATTTATTTGCACAACTTCTTATAAAATTGCTTGGATCTCAAGTTATTAATTCATGAAGTCATGGTCTTGAAATTAAACACTTAGTGAAATTTTGCCCTAGCTTAGGCAGGATTTTGACTTAACTTCATGGCACTTTTTCATATAGTTCTAAGGGGAATTTTAAAAAGTGATTCAAAGAGGGGTTGTAGAGAACATTACAAGCTTTCTAAAATGTCCAAGAACTCCTTGAGATCATTCTTGAGCAGGGAGAATAGAAGAGAGGAAGTTAGTGTTTCAAACTAAAATTATAGGTCATTTTGTGATGAACGAAGATTCAAATTTCAAACCTATGCTACATAATCTCTACTTTACAGGCCTAAAACTTGTTAGGAACTCCATAATTAATTACTTGCACAGCTGTTAGAGGTCTCAACTCAAGCATTCAATGTAATTCCATGCTTTATATCCATTTTAGGAAGAAAGTGCACAATGCCATTTTGAAAAAGTAGCTTTATGCACAAAACTTGTTCTTGAGCCTTGCAATGGTTTTCTTCTGATCATACACGTCCTATAACTCAAGAGAAGTTTGTCTTAAGCCTTACAATCACTCATCCCATGCTTGTACTTCATCTTGGAACCATGCTCCCACTTTTCTTCAAAATCAAGTAACATAGCAATCAGTCTAGAACTTGTACTTCTGACCCTCCTAAGCACAAAAACCTTCGCATTACTTATGTACAAGTCCTTGGCAACAAAACACACGCGTGCTTAAGCCCTAAAAACACCAAGAACTCAGAACTGCATCACATACCTCCATTTTTGCATAACCTGACCAAAAGTTTGAAACTCACATCTCCCTCGTGTGTTTTCAAGCCTTTTGGTTCCTAAAGTTTCTAAACATCATTTAGAACTCATCCCACACCCTGTTACAAGACTGTAACACCATTAACACCATCCTCCATTTTCAAAAACAGAGCTTTGCACTTGGACTTCTCCAGAACTCCTCAGGCACTTTCAGCTCAAGCTAAGCATCACATTAACTTCTTGGGAACTTGAGGAAGCTAATCCAATCATTGGAATTCACTAAAAGTTGCTCAAACTCAAAACACGATACCCTTTTACAAGGTGAGTTTTCTAACTTTTGAACTCTTCATACAGGCATCATTTTCATTTGTGAATAAGAAATGTAGGTATCATTATCCTGAAGTTAACCATGTCTTTAGATTTCATTTATTTTGCTTAAGGAGTTAGAATTTTGAATCTGAACATCCTGGAAAAGTTAGGTCAGAATTTGGTACAATTCAAAATTCATGCTTATTTTTGAGAATTAGTTTAAGTTGTTTACATTTCTGGAATCGTGGTAAAATTTTACACAACTTTCATGTTTACATTTTTGCAAATGGTTGAGAAATGAACAAGTTGCAGGGCTTCTGGCTGGAGGTTGAAGATGAAGTACATTTCGGGCAAGACTTAGATTATATATTTATTGTTTTACATAAGTTAATAGATGTATCACCACCCTAGTGGTTAAAGCACACGCCTGTCACCATGAGGTCCTGTGTTCAATCCCCAGCGTGACCTTTTACAATTTTTTTTTTACTTTTCTCACATTTTCTGACTTTTTGCAGCGCTTGGGCCTTCCTCCATTGGGCCTGGGATTTTTGCTACACTTGCACACTCCTGATTATTTCTTAACCCCCCTGACTTTTTTTTATTTTTTTTATTTTATTTTTACTTTTTTATCTTTTATTTATTATTATTATTATTAATATTATTATTATTATTACTATTTTTAATAAGAAAAAATCTTAAAATATTTATATTTTATTATTTATATCTATTTAGTTTATTTTTCTTTACAAAAACAAAAGAGTAAAAAAAACATTTCTTTTACAATTAAATTTACGTTTTTAAATACTTAGATAATTTATTTTTAATTATTATTATATTATATTATTCATTTTTCTTGTAAATTAAAATCAATTTAGAATTTAGGACTTTTATTTAATTATTTTTTTTTATTAACTTAATTAAATTCACCAAAACCCTAAAAAACTTGTTTTCTTTAATTTAATTTATTCTACTAACTCAATATTAATTTTCTTATTTTTCTTAGTTAATTATTTTATTTAATTAGGTTAAAAAACCCTTTTCATAAAAAACAAACAAAAAATCACATTTCTTTTTATATTTACATTCTTGTGTTTTATTTGTCCATTTTGTATATTTATTCAAATTCAATATGGTTGTAATAATTATTTAGATTTAATTTCTTGCAATATTCCCCATTTCTAATTTGTACACCCCCTCCCCTAAATGATGTAATAGCGTAGTATTTTTATTTTTCGCAATTTAAATGCTTTATATACAAAATGCTAGTAATTAGGGTTTTGTATGGAAAGACTAAAACCAATCAATAGAAAACCCTAATCAAAGACAAATCAAGCATGATAATCAATACACTTGCACACAAACACCCCTAGGATAAATCCACTTGGTTGCCTTACAAAAATGGCCATATTATGCATGTGAGATATCTTAGCAAAAACAAGATCAATACAAGATCATAGTCCCTCGATGACGCTATCCAAAGTTGCCTTTCAAAATGATCTTAGTCCCTAAAGAAAAAGTCTAAGATATTTTGCAACATTGCTAATCATGGTTATACGATGACCCACACCCGTCCCTTTTACATCCAAAGATAGGGTTACTTACCAAATCAATGGTAAGATAACAATGTCAAAGGAAAAAGGAAATGAACATGAAAGACTTTTGAGTAGGTAGAATATTCTTAGTTACTTGCTCCATTTTAAAACAAAAACATCCTTTCTATTTTTAAAGCAAACACCAACACTTCCAAAACATCTTTCAAAACTTGAAAACATTTTCAAAAGATCAACACCTTTGTACACATTCTTATGAACGAGAATCATTACAAATTTTGCCTAGACAAAGGCCTCTGTATAAAATACTTTCAAAAACCACACAAAGCACATTTTCAAACAAAAGCAAGTGATCTAGCGAGTAACTAAGAGCCCATGGAAAACCATGGATGAAAAGGGTGCTAATACCTCCCCTGCTCATAATCTACCCCCCGAACTCAAGAAAATATCTCAAAGGTCTTTCCTGTGCTTTTTCACCTTTCCTTTTGGATAAAAGAAAAGTCGGTGGTGACTCTTGCTAACCGCAACATTTGCGATCAAACGCAAAACACCCAAGTCAGTTCTCCCACCGTATCACAGAACTGACGACTTTGCTGGGGAATATTCTTAAAGTGGGTTACCTTAGGGTTAGATCACATTTACTTGCTTTCATTGTTTGACTTGTATGCTTTATATTATGGTTCTTTGTTTGGGTTTGAATCCTCTACCCGGATTTGGGATACCTTATAGGTAAATAGAAATATGTTGTGGAAACTGTGTGGGGTATACCGACATGGTCTAAGCAATAGCTATGTTAGTGCGAAAAATTTGTGGGTATCGGTAGCCCTTTAGTAGTCAAGGAGAATACGGGGCCGCTGAGTGATGTCATGAAGCACTAATGAACTTCTAGAACCTTTACTTAACTAACTTGGCCATTAGGACGTAGTTAGATGACCGGCTTTGGTGCAGTCCAAAGTTGGTAGATACTCGATACTACACTCATTGAGGTTTGGTTTTTTGGGATATTTCGGTCTCCATTAAAGAGGCTTGCGCTGAAACAATGCCCAAAGAAACAAACCGGTGATATTCAGCTCCATAGAACCCGGTTACTATTACTATGACAGGTTTGAGCCAACTAAACTTCAAGAGGGTACTTACCTATGAGACTCCATACAAGCCTAAACCTAAGTACGTTTACTTTGTTTGTATATATTTACTTGTACATAACATCATAAACATCATAACATCATACTCATATTCACTAACCATTTCAAGGATCTTGGGATTTATCTTTGTTCTGTTTTGTAGGACATGGATTCTATTCGCAGGAAAACCATTCAAGTCAATATTGTAAGGATCCCTCCTCAACTTAAAGAGATAGCATCAATAATTCCTAAAAATTCTCCATTTACCGAAAGACATGGTCGCCTACTAAACTTGGTCACCTCCAACACTGATGAGGACATGATGAAGGTGCTCTTCCAGCTCTTTGATCCTTTACACCATTGCTTCACATTTCCCGATTATTAACTTGTGCCAACTTTGGAAGAATTCTCCCAACTCTTGAGGATTCCCATTCTCAATCAACTACCTTTCAACGGTACGGAAAGAGATCCAAAGCCAAAAGAGATTGCTCAAGCTCTACACTTACAACCATCTGATATCACAACTAATTGGGAAACAAGGAGTGGTGTCAAGGGTTTCCTTGCAAAGTTCTTGTTTGAGAAAGCCCAAAACTATTGGAACTCTTTAAATTTGCAATCTTTTGAGGAAATTGTGGCTCTCCTCATCTATGGGATGGTTTTGTTTCCAAATCCCGACCAACTCATAGATGTGAGCACCGTCAAAATCTTCATGTCTCGTAACCCGGTGCCTACTTTGCTAGGGGACATCCTACATTCTTTTCACACTCGCACTATGAGGAAAAGAGGTATCCTTATGTGTTGTACTCCTATTTTAGCAAGATGGTTTATTTTGCATCTTCCCCAATCTGTATTGAAGAACGAGCAAGGTTCAAGGTGGTCACATAGGTTTATGATACTCAAACATTCAGACATTCATTGGTGTTCCCGATATATAGAGAATGTTATTATTGTCGATTGTTGTGGAGAATTCCCTAATGTCCCTTTACTTGGCATTAGAGGAAGTATCACCTACAACCCCTGCTTAGCCTTAAGACAGTTTGGTTACGCCTGAAGGGATGGCCCACATGAGATGCTCATTCAAGGTTTGGTATTTGACTACGAGAATGACGATCAAGGTCATCGCCAGAGATTTATCCGAGCTTGGAGGATGTTGAATAAGGTAGATAGCAAGACATTGGGGCATAAGAATTCCATCCCTCTTGAGCCTTACCTCAAATGGGTACGAGCTCATGCTCAAATTCTTATAATTCCTTACCCCTCCATTCTTCCAGTAATCATAGAGCCTGTTGTGGAAGGAGATGCTCCATATACTATCCTGCATCCTGACATGCCCACCTCTCTTGAAGACTTACAAAGGTATTGGATACAACTTAAGGGGGAGCGAGACATTTTCGAGACCCAATTCTACGCCAGCAAGAAGAAGGTTTTGGAACACACTAAGCAACTTCATGAGGAGCGGAGCCTGAACGCCTACATTGCACCAAAGAGGATGCGTACAACTTTTTTATCTTGGAGTTTTTTGTATTTCTTTATAAACCCAAAAGAGGCATGGTGTACTCAAGCTTTGATTTATTAAAATAACGTGTGTTCCTTTTTTGTCTAAAGCAAATTTAAATCTCTAATTTCCTTGAAATCATTGCATATGCATCTACCATTCATCATAACATAAGAAGGTTTCTTAAAACAAGTCTCCTCATCTTTCTACTGTTTATTTCAGTAAGATGGATCTCGAGCAGACAGTAAAAGACCTCCAGGCGCAGAATAGTCAGTTTCAATAGATGTTCTTGACTCTAGCCAAAGGACAAGAGGATTTGAAAACTTTGGTGCTTGAAGAAAAGAAGAAGAAAGGAAAGAAAATAACCGGAGTTCTGAATATGGGAAGAAGGTTCCAAGGACAAGCCAGACAGACCATAGACTTTGCAACGTCATCTGGTAAAAAGGATAATCCAGAAGTGAAAGGCAAGGAAGCAGTTGCCCTGTCAGAATCTGAAGAGGAAGAAGAAGAAGATTACTCTGAAGAGAAATATCCTCTAGCCGACGACAAATACAAACATTTGGAAGAGCGTCTAAGTGCAATGGAAATTCAGAAAGTGCTCGGGATGGACTTTGAAGAGATGGGTT
The DNA here is from genome assembly GCA_948472305.1 of Vicia faba. NCBI lineage: Eukaryota > Viridiplantae > Streptophyta > Magnoliopsida > Fabales > Fabaceae > Vicia > Vicia faba. The sequence goes on along the minus strand of OX451735.1, from coordinate 747,918,261 downwards.
TAGTGTCTGGGATTGTTCTTCCACCAAAATTCAAGGCACCAATGTTCTCTAAATACGACGGGGTTTCGTGTCCCAAGATGCATCTCCCATCTTATGTGAGGAAGATACAGCCTCACACTACTGACAAAGATTTGTGGGTGTGATACGGTGGGAAGAACTGACTGTTTTTTGGAATGCTGGTTTGCGTTTTGCGTTTGTTTTCACAAAATGTCGCGGTAATCCAGAGTCGCCACCGTCTTTTATTTTATCCAACAAGGAAAGGAAAAAAGCACAGAAAAATTCCTTTTTTGAGATGTTTCTCGGGTTCGGTAGGTAGATTATAGAAAGGAAAGGTGTTAGCACCCTTTCTATCTGTGGTTATCCACGGGCTCTTAGGTACTTGCTCATTGTGTTTTTCAAAATTTCTTTTCTTTGTGTTTGTGGGTTTGAAAGAGCTTTTGTTTTGAAGAGAGTATAAGTGCGAAAAGTTTTGTTTTGTTTTAAAAGGAGAGCAAGTACTTAAGAACCATCTACCTACTCGAAAAGGAATTAAACTATGCTAATGTCCTTTAGACAATGTTAGCCCACTATTGATGAGTAGGTAGCATCGTTGTTGGAGTTTTCGGGTCAATTCGATTAAGGGACGTGTGGTCACTAAAGCAATGTTAGGGTGCCTTAGTGGTAACCCTAATGTCTTAGATCATTTTATCCGAGGCAACTGTTTCGAGGCAACTTATGATCTTTGGACAAGAGGGCGACCTCTAAAACTTCCTATACTCAATGACCACGTTCGAAGGCAGCCAAGTGAGGTGTACCATAAGGTGGCATGTGCAAGTGCGTTATTTCGGTTAATTATCATTGTACCTGTCATGGGTGAGCTACGTTGATTTTAGGTTAAAGATTTGATCTTGTAATGCATTCCCTATTATCAAACATCTAACAGTTAATAGTTGCGGAATTTAAATTGCCGAAATTAAAACAAGGCGTCGGGTATTTACATCGCCAAAAACAACCCTTTAATTTAAATTGCGGAAAATAAAAGAAAGCGATAAAATAAAAGTCCTAATTAAAAGTTATTTCATACCGGGAGCAATTACAATATTGGATAAAATGATACGCGTGCGAGAAATTAAATCGGGCGAGTTTTTAGGGTTTTGACCCTTTTTGTGAAAGAAAGCATGTTTTTGTTATTATTTTTTGAATTAAATGGAAATTGAATCTAAGTTAATAATTAAATTAAATGAGCTAATTAATTGATTAATAAAAATAATATTTTTTGGATTTTTTATATTTAAGGAAATAAAATAAATCTGGTCAAAATTAATTAAAAAAACCTAATTCTACATTATTTTTAATTATTTTGCAAAAGATATTAAAATTTAAATCTAATTAAAGCTAAATCAATTAAATTAATTTATTTACAAAAACAAAAGTGAATTTAATTTTAATAAATAAAAATAATATTTTTGGTTTTTCTAATTTTATGAGAAAAAATAAATTGTTTGGTTAGTAATTAATTAAGAATATTAAAATAAATAAATAAAGTAAAATAAAAATAAAAAGAGATACTCATGGGGGTGTTGGGCCCAGATTGTGGTGAGAATAGCATTTGTTTGGCCCAATTCAAACTAGCCTATTTTGACTTTCTCCATTCCACGCGTATGCATTGACTGGGGAATATGGTGAGCCTTCAATCCTGGCCCTTGGATTTGGCCTGAAGGCCATATGGCGCCTGGATCTTTAAGGAGTATGGTGTGCTACGCCTTGGGAACCACATGCAATTACCTGAAGAAAAATGAAACAAATGTATTGGGGGACCTGGGATTCGAACCCAGGTCCCATGGGGCTTTCCACTAGCGCCTCCACCAACTGAGCTATGATGTTTTATTGTTAATGAAATAAGCACTGATTATTATATGTGAAAAAACAAGTAAGATGCTGGAAAAATAAAAAATATGGCGCGCTATTTGAACGGGCCAATGGGAAGAAGACACATGGTCATCTTCTTTGTTGAATCTCTGGTTTTCTTACCTGCGGATTTTTATCTGCAGCAAGATCCATGGCTTCGTCCTAGAACGAGCTCCAAGCCACAAAAATGAAAACCAAGACCATCATTATGCTTGTTTCTTCCTCCTAAACTCATCCATGTCCATGGTTTGTTCTAATTTTTCCTGAAATCAAAACATCTAAAAAACAAGAACAAAAACCCTAGCTTCGGGTACAGGGTTACAGGCTACAAAAATGAAATCAAATATTGCAGAAACGTTCTAAATAGGCCGATTAACATGATTATGCAAAGATTTTGACAAAAGGATGCAAGAATAAGAGGTTGTAATTTCGTGTACAGGGATATATTTAGGACGACTTACAGTGAGTTTGGTGACGTTTCAAGGCTTGGTTTTGATTCCAATAGCTTCAGTGGACTCCTGGCAATTGAACCACGTTGAGATTTTGGATTGAATTGGCCTCCAATATCGATTTCAAATTCAAGCTTTTCAAGCTTTTTTTCAAGTTTGGTTTTGTGAATTTTTGCAGCTTCTAGGTCGTGTTCTTATATGCTTCATGTTATATATGTAACAAGGATTGTATTAGGTTAAAAATTTGGGCTTGAATCCATAAGCATTGATGTTTCAAGATATGATTTGATCCTCCATTAACAAAGCTTCCAAAAATGTCCAAATCCAATATTTTGTGCATGATATGCCTTGGTACGAATTTGATTGTGTTCATGATGTCAATTAAGACCTGTAATGATCAAAAAGATTCCAATTGATTAATATTTGGATTTTATTTGGATTTAAATTGATTTAAAATGAATTAAATCAATAAAAATCAAATAATATATAAAAATTAATAATTGGTCATGAAATTGAAGATAGGACATGTGTGTGGTGTGAGAAAATCAAATCAAGTGGAAAAAAGTGGGCCCATTTGACAAAATTTGAAGTTTTGGGGATAGTTAACTTTTGGCAATTTTGGAAAAATGCCCAACTTCAACAATGCATAACTTCTTCAATTTTGAACCTTTCGAGGTGTTCTTGGACTTTTTAGAAACCTTGAGATATCCTATAACCAACCCTTTTGATCTCATATCATTTTGATATTCCATTCTCAGGTTATAAGCTTTGTAAAAAAAGGTGTTTTTGTTGACTTTCAAAAATGACCTATAATGTCCAAATTTGTAACTTCTTGTGAGTGCATTTCTTGATCTTGGGGTGTGAATATGGATTATAGGAAATTGAGTCCTCTTCAAAATGAGCTTTTGATGGTTCATTTCGCATAAAATATGAGAAAGTTATGCTTGGTCAAAGTTGAGTTGACTTTTCCAGCAAAACCCTAATTTAGCAACTTTTGAATCTTGATGAATCTTGAGCAATCCTTGATGAATCATGATAAACCTTTGATAAAATGATGAATTAACCTTAAAAATGAGAATGTTGACAAAAAATCTTGAGGTTTGACTATTTGTAGGTCACAGTTGACTTTTGCCCTAGCACGGTCGATTTTTGGACCTCTTGAGCAATTGACTGACCAAACTTTCTCTGCAAGGCTTGAAATTTGACATGGATGAACTTGAGAACATATTACGAAATTTGAGGGCACTTGAGGTCATTTGGATGTAAGGACCTTGATGCAACACAAAACCCTAATTTGAGATTGACTGCCTTAGGAGATGATTTGACTGTCCAACTCTTGAGCCATCTTGAGCAACTTGGAGATTATTCTTGACATGTCTTGAGAAATATGGGAGGGCAAATTTTGGGGTACAACAGTGGGTCCACTTCTTCCAAGACAGTCTATCTGGGACTCAGCTAGATTGGTTCTATCAACTGGAAAGGGCCAACATTCATAATTTGGATGACCTTGTCGCTACTTTCTAAAAAAGATATCAATACAACATAGACCTTGCTCCCACCCATACTCAACTATAGAGTATGATTATGGTTTCAAGTGAAGGTTTCAAAGACTATGCACAGAAATGGAGGGACTTAGCAGGAAGAGTCCAGCCTCCCCTTTCAGAAAGAGAACTAGTATACATGTTTCTGGGTACCCTGTCCGGTCCTTTCTTTAATCACTTAATTGGAAGTTCCTCAGTAGGCTTTACTGAATTAATCTTGGCCGGAGAAAGAGTGGAAGCTGGGATTAAAAGTGGGAAGATTCAAAAATACGCGTCTTCCGCTGCTGTAAGAAAGCCATTTATTGGGAAGAAAGAAGTTGGTGTTGTGTATCCTCAAAGGAATCAAGAAAGAACTGAACACCGTCCAATGGTGGGGGCTGTCATGATCCCAAAGCCTGCACCTACTCAACAAAGAAATAACCAACCTAGAACAGAAAGACCAATAAGATAATTTACCTGGATTAATATGACACTATCTCAAGTCCTGCCACATTTGTTGAGATCTAATCTGGTAACTTTGGACTTCTCCAGAACTCCTCAGGCACTTTCAGCTCAAGCTAAGCATCACATTAGTTTCCTGGGAACTTGAGGAAGTTAATCCAATCATTGGAACTCACTAAAAGCTGCTCAAACTCAAAACACGATAACCTTTTGCAAGGTGAGTTTTCTGACTTTTGAACACTTCATACAGGCATCATTAGTGGTTCATTTGTGAATAAGAAATGTAGGTATCATTATCCTGAAGCTAACCATGTCTTTAGATTTCATTTATTTTGCTTAAGGAGTTAGAATTTTGAATCTGAACATCCTGGAAAAGTTAGGTCAGAATTTGGTACCATTCAAAATTCATGCTTATTTTTGAGAATTAGTTTAAGTTGTTTACATTTATGGAATCGTGGTGAAATTTTACACAACTTTCATGTTTACATTTTTGCAAATGGTTGAGAAATGAACAAGTTGCAGGGCTTCTGGCTGGAGGTTGAAGATGAAGTACATTTAGGGCAAGACTTAGATTATATATTTATTGTTTTACATAAGTTAATGGATGTATCACCACCCCAATGATTAAAGCGCGCGCCTGTCACCATGAGGTCCTGGGTTCAAGCCCCAACGTGACCTTTTGCAAAAAAAATGTACTTTTCTCACATTTTTTGACTTTTTGAAGCGCTTGGGCCTTCCTCCATTGGGCTTGGGATTTTTGCTACACTTGCACACTCCTGATTATTTCTTAACCCCCCCTGAATTTATTTTTATTTTATTTTATTTTTACTTTTTTTAATCTTTTATTTATTATTATTATTATTAATACTATTATTAATATTATTATTATTACTATTTTTAATAAGAAAAAAATTCAAAAATATTTATATTTTATTATTTATATCTATTTAGTTTATTTTTCTTTACAAAAACAAAAGAATAAAAAAAAAACATTTCTTTTACAATTAAATTTACTTTTTTAAATACTTAGATAATTTATTTTTAATTATTATTATATTATATTATTCATTTTTCTTGTAAATTAAAATCAATTTAGAATTTAGGACTTTTATTTAATTATTTTTTTATTTACTAACTTAATTAAATTCACCAAAACCCTAAAAAACTTGTTTTCTTTAATTTAATTTATTCTACTAACTCAATATTAATTTTCTTATTTTTCTTAGTTAATTATTTTATTTAATTAGGTTAAAAAAACCTTTTTCATAAAAAACAAACAAAAAATCACATTTCATTTTATATTTACATTCTTGTGTTTTATTTGTCCATTTTGTATATTTATTCAAATTCAACATGGTTGTAATAATTATTTAGATTTAATTTCTTGCAATATTCCCCATTTGTAATTTGTACACCCCTCCCCTAAATGAAGTAACAGCGTAGTATTTTTATTTTTTGCAATTTAAATGCTTTATATACAAAATGCTAGTAATTAGGGTTTTGTATGGAAAGACTAAAACCAATCAATAAAAAACCCTAATCAAAGACAAATCAAGCATGAAAATCAATACACTTGCACACAAACACCGCTAGGGTAAATCCACTTGGTTGCCTTACAAAATGGCCATATTATGCATGTGAGATATCTTAGCAAAAACAAGAAAAATACAAGATCATAGTCCCTCGATGACGCTATCAAAATTTGCCTTTCAAAATGATCTTAGTCCCTAAAGAAAAAGGCTAAGATATTTTGTAACATTGCTAATCATGGTTATACGATGACCCACGCCCGTCCCTTTTACATCCAAAGATAGGGTTACTTACCAAATCAATGGTAAGATAACAATGTCAAAGGAAAAAGGAAATGAACATGAAATACTTTTGAGTAGGTAGAATATTCCTAGTTACTTGCTCCATTTTAAAACAAAAACATCCTTTCTATTTTCAAAGCAAACACCAACACTTCCAAAACATCTTTCAAAACTTGAAAACATTTTCAAAAGATCAACACCTTTGTACACATTCTTACGAACGAGAATCATTACAAAGTTTTCCTAGACAAAGGCCTCTTTACAAAATACTTTCAAAAACCACATAAAGCACATTTTCAAACAAAAGCAAGTGATCTAGCAAGTAACTAAGAGCCCATGGAAAACCATGGATGAAAAGGGTGCTAATACCTTCCCTTTTCATAATCTACCCCCCGAACTCAAGAAAATATCTCAAAGGTATTTCCTGTGCTTTTTCACCTTTCCTTTTGGATAAAAGAAAAGTCGGTGGCGACTCTTACTAACCGCAACATTTGCGATCAAACTCAAAACACCCAAGTCAGTTCTCCAACCGCATCACAACTTCCTTTGATTGCTTTTTGAGTGGTGTACTGGATGTCGTATTCTGTTAAGACCATTTTCCATCGGGCTATTCTTCCAGAAAGAGTTGGTTTCTCGAATATGTACTTGATGGGATCCATTTTAGAGATTAATAAAGTAGTATGGGTCTACATATACTGTCTTAGTCGGCGAGCAGCCCATGCCAAAGCGCAACAAGTTTTCTCGAGCAGTGAATATCTTGTTTCACAGTCGGTAAACTTTTTGCTAAGGTAGTATATTGCATGCTCTTTTCGACCAGACTCGTCATGCTGTCCCAGTACATACCCCCATTGAATTCTCTAGCATTGTTAGGTACATGATTAGAGGCCTTCCTTCAACTGGTGGCATCAGAATCAGAGGTTCTTGTAAGTACTCCTTGATTTTATCAAAGCCTATTTGACAGTTGTCGTTCCATTTTACTACTTGATCTTTCTTCAGCAGCTTGAAGATTGGCTCACAGGTAGTAGTCAAATGAGAAATTAATCGAGTAATGTAATCCAGTTGTCCTTAGAAACCTTTGACCTCTTTCTCAATACAGGGTGTCGGTATTTCTTGAATAGCTTTAACTTTTGCTGGATCAACTTCAATACCTTTACCACTGACGATGAAACCTAGGAGTTTTCCAGATCTCACCCCAAAAGTGAATTTGTTTGGATTTAGCCTTAGTTTGTACTTCTCCAGCCTTTCAAATAACTTATGCAGATGATCAAGATGTTCTTATTTAGTCTATGACCTTTCTATCATTTTGTCGATGTAGAATTCTATCTCATGATGAATCATGTCATGAAATAAAGCTACCATGGCCCGCTGATAAGTTGCCCCGACGTTCTTCAATCCGAAAGGCATGACCTTGTAACAGAAAGTGCCCCACTATGTGATGAAGGTAGTTTTCTCCATGTTTTCAGGCGCCATCTTGATCTGATTATAACCCGAGAAACCATTCATGAAGGAGAATACCTTGTGTTGAGCAGTGTTGTCGACCAAAACATCAATATATGGCAGTGGGAAGTCATCTTTGGGGCTCACCCTGTTCAGATCCCTGTAATCTACACACATACGTACCTTGCCATATTTCTTTTGTACTGAAACAACATTTTTAATCCATTAAGAATATGACGTCACTGCTAAGAAACCTATGTTAAATTGTTTCATAACCTCGACTTTGATCTTCTCTGACATCTCGGGACGTGTACGACGAACCTTCTGCTTAATTGGAGAACAACCCTCTTTCATTGGCAGACGGTGAACTATAATATCAGTATCGAGCCCTGGCATGTCTTCGTATGACCAAGAAAATACCTTAACATAGTCGTGCAACATTTGAATTAATCTGTTCTTGACATTATCCTCTAACTTGGCGCCTATCTTGACCTCTTTTATGTTTGTCTTAGAACCCAAGTTTACCACTTTGATCGGCTCTTTGTGCGGTTGGATAGCCTTTTCTTCTTCTATTAAGAGTCTGGAAAGTTCTCTGGTTATTTCACAATCTTCCTTACCTTCGTCTTCGGCTTGGTAGATTGGATTCTCAAAGTCATAAGCGACAATAGCATAATCGTTATCAACGAGATCCATAGTGGATGGAGATCTGCAATGTAGTGTGTGGGTGTGTGTAAGAACACATAGCTATTTGAAAGTGCAATAAAAAAGAAAGACAGAGAGCGCAAAATTTGAATGCAAAACGTCCAACGTTTTCATTAAATGAAAATATGACATATGAAATGACAACCCTTAACAAACGGACCATTGTGCCCCGGGTTTGACACAAGGTTTAAAGTCATTATTTTAAAAGAAATTACATAACCAAATTTCTTAAATCAATAAAAATAGAAAAAACTATTACTCCTGACTGAAGGAGATATGGATAATGTCTTCTGATTTCCAATTGTCGAGTTTGTTGCCAATGGTAGGAAAGATCCAGTTGTCGAAGTCACAATCATTGTCAGCATCTTGTATAGCATTGACTTCGTTGTTGCTAATATCGAACAGAGGTCTTCCAGCTTGAGTGCGACGAACAACCCTTTGACCTTCTGTAGTAAAGCCCAAACCAAACTTGTCATATTTGTAGGGGATATTAGGAAGTTGGCCCCAAATTATGCAACCACTTTCTTCTATAGTAGCTTTGGCATATTTCAAGTAAGCCATCTTGTGCGGAACCCTGGTAGTTTTTGGAATGGCAGAAACATCTTCAACACCAGCAGGGGAAATAACTTCAAAATCTTGGCAGGGAGTCTCGATAAATTCACCATCCATCTCCATGTATCGGAATGAATTCAGATGGCTGACCATGTACTCCTCCTCTCCGCAGACAGTAACAATCTTCCCTTTTATAGGATACTTTAATTTCTGGTGCAAGGTGGAGGTAACAGCGCCTGCCCCATGGATCCAGGGGTATGCTAATAGACAAGAATAAGTTGGCCGGATGTCTATCACATAGAAAGTGGACTCAAATATCTGTGAACCCGCCTTTATAGGAAGATCTACCTCTCTGTGTACCATTATTTTAGATCCATCAAAAGCTTGAACTATAATGTCACTGGGTTTCAACCCAACCCCTTCACAATCCAGTCAGTCAAGAGCGCCTTTTGGTATAACATTCAGGGAAGATCCAGTATCAACTAACACATGAGCCAACATAGTGCCCCTGCATTCAATGGAGACATACAGGGCCCTATTATAATTTCTCCCCTCTAGAGTCAGGTCAGCATCGGAGAAATATAATCCATTGTCAGTCGTTAAGCTAGCAACATAGCTTCCAAATTGATTGGTAGAAATCTCTTGTGGTACATGAGCAGTCTTCAAAATTTTCATTAAAGCTTGTGCATGGGCTTCCGAACACAGTAGTAAAGATAGCATGGAGATTTTAGACAGGGTCTGCCCTAGCTGTTGAACAATTTTATAATCTCTCCTACGAATGATCTTCAAAACCTCTTCCAACTCTTGTCCAGAGGTGTCCTTGATTGTAGCTTCTTTTGGTGCCTCCATCTGGGCAGGCTCTATCTTTGGCTCTTTATCCCGAGCCTCAACAGTTGTCTTGGTAACTGTGACTTGAACAGGTGGAGATATTTCCGGAGAGAAAATCCTTCCACTTCTAGTAATTTTGCTGGTCCCTGCAATATTGTCAATATTGGGATCAGTCTCTTTGTCATCTTCGTTAGACATTTCTTGTTTAATGCCATGGTAATAGACATCAGACCTATAATTCTATGGAATAGCCTTCTCCGAGCAATATGGGATGGGCCCAGGTGTTTTAATGATTAAAGGAGTGGCTTTTGGATCGGAAGTAATCCTTATAGGACCCTTGGAAGTGATCTTGAAAGGAGTACCAGATATGACAGACAAATCTCGACACAGATTTTCAGCATACGGAACTTTCTAAATCAAAATTACATATTCATCCATCAGGCGTTGAATGCCTTCCTTTGGTAACCTGCAACCATTGGGTTGAATTGCACAGCAATAACATTCTTTAACGCAACCCAAAAATAAATCGACTTGTAGCAAATTCTTCTTGACTGTTGAGAGAGGAGTAACCATATCACTTACAGAGGTAACATACAAAACATCTTCAATAGCACTTATGCCTTTGTCATGCTTCGGCATAGGAGCAGTAATCACGTTCGAAGTCTCTGGAGGGTCAAACTCAATTTCCTTATTACCAATCATGTCTTGAATTTTGTTTTTCAGGGCCCAGTAGTTGTTAGTGTCGTGCCCAGGACTGTTCGAATGATAGGCACACCTCACATTTGGGTTGTACTTCAGAGAGAATGTGTTGGGATTAGGAGGAGGATCCCGGAGTGTTATGAGGTCAGCCCTTATCAAATGTTGAAATGCTTAAGCCAATGGCATATTAATCCTGTTGAATTTCCTTCTTAGGGCGTCTGACCTACACTGATTGCCCTGTTGTTATTGTTGAACAGGCGCCGGATTAGAGATCAACACCGCTCCCAGAGACTGATGGCGGTCATTTTTATCACGGCTCTTCTGGCTATAGAAAGTGTTGGTTTCTTTATTACCAATGAATGGCTTCTTCACAGTATTATAAGATGTAGCCATTAGAATCTTCCTGCTCTTGATACCACTTTCAACTTGTTCGCCAGTCAGAATTAGCTCAGTAAATCGTGATGAAGAACTCCCAATCAGCAAACTAAAGAATGGACCTGTCATAGTGCCCGCGAACATATCCACCAATTCCCGGTCAGTCAAAGGAGGTTGCACCCTTCCATCTAGGTCCCTCCATTTTTTAGCATACTTCTTGAACGCTTCATTCGAGCCCATGGAATGTTTTGAAACTGCACACGAGTCGGCACCAGGTCAGCATTATATTGATACTGCTTATAGAAAGTAGCAGCCAAGTCTTCCCATGTGTAAATGTTGGTTCCTTCTAGCTGATAGAACCATTCAAGTTGAGTATCAGACAAACTTTCTTGATAGAAATAGACCCGTAATTTCTGGTCAGCAGTATGAGGTTGGATTTTTCGAACATACGACCTTAGATGAAAAATGGGACAAGAGACCCAATCATATTTAGCAAAGATAGGGACCTTGAATTTGTGTGGGATGACCAACCCCAGGATCAGCCTTATCTCTCCAAAATCCAAACCAGGCACTTTCTGGATTTCCACAGCTTTGAGTCGGTCTTCCAACTGCTTGTATTTGTTATCTGCAGGAGGATATTGTTCGTCAGAGTAGTCTTCATCCTTAGAAACCTGATTATTTCTATCTTCACCCCTGACACTTCTGCCATCCTCCTCTTGGTTGTCGTCTTCCTCAGAGGAAACATCATTCACTCGAACTGGTTGAGCAGGACCTTTGAACCTTCTCCCCATGTTGAGGATAACAATCCAATTCTTAGTCTTATTTTCCGTGGTGATGAGCGCCATCATCTTTTGTTTCCCTTTGGCCAGATTCAGAAGAGTCTCTTGAAATTATGCATGTTGAGTCTGCAGATCCTTGAGAGTTTGTTCGAGAGTCATCTTATACTGAAATAAATAGTAAATAGATGAGAAAACCTGTATTGGAAAACCTGCTTATGAAATGATGCATGATATGTGTATTCCATGTTTTCAAGGATCTTAGGAAATTTAAATTTTCTATCCAAAAAGGAAACATAAACAAATATTTCATTAATAAGTTCAAAATTACAATTGCCTCTCTGGCTTACAATGAAAAGAAAAAGGGTCTTAAAGAGACAACAATGTGAACTTATAAAACCTAAGACTCAAGTCTCCCACAGACGCTTCCTCTTTGTGTCGATGTATGCATTAAGGCTTTTCTCCTCGTGAAGTTGCTTTGTAAGCTCTAACACCTTATTTTCACTTGTATAGAATTGAGCTTCAAAGGTATCTCGTTCTTCCTTGAGTTGAATCCAGGACTTCTGCAATTCTTCGAGGTCAGTGGGCATGTCTGGATGGAGGATAATGCGAGAAACATCTCATTCCACAACAGGCTCTGAGATCACTGGTAGAACAACTAGATATGGCATCATAAGGTTTTGAGCACGAGCTCGTACCCATTTGAGATAAGGCTCCAAAGGGATAGAATTCTTTTGTCCTAAAGTTTTGCTAACAACCTTGTTTACCATACCCCAATCACGTATAAACCTTTGACGATAACATTGAGGATCATCTTCATAGTTGAACACAATACCCTGGATAAGTGCGTCATGAGGACCATCTCTTCGAGCATAACCAAATTGTCGTAGAGCCAGAGAAGGGTTGTAAGTAATACCTCCCCTAATGCCAAGGAGTGAAACATTAGGGAATTCCCCGCAACGGTCAATGATAGTAACATCTTCCAGAGATCGGGAACACCAATAAATATCCGAATGAGAGAGCGGCATCATCCTTTGAGACCACCTCAAACCTTGTTCATTCTTCAATACTAATCAGGGAAGGTGATAAATAAACCACCTAGATAGCAGAGGTATGCAACACATAAGAGTCCCTCGCTTCCTCATAGTATGAGTGTGAAGAGAATGAAAAATGTCTCCGAGTAAAGTAGGCACAGGGTTACGAGTGAGGAAAATTTTGAGAGCATTCACATTTGTGAGTTGGTCTGGATTAGGGAAAAGCACCAAACCATAGATCAACAAAGCCAATATTTCCTCGAAAGCTTGAAAACTCATAGCATCCAAAAACAGTCTAGCCTTCTCTAACAGAAATTTAGCTAGAAAACCCTTGACTCCACTCCTTGTTTCCCAATTTAATACAATGTCGGCCCGCTTCAGATGTAAGGTTGCTGCAATTTCTTCAGGTTGTGGATCTTTCTCTAAACCGGTGAAAGGTATTTGATTGATAACAGGCACTCCCAATAATTGAGAAAACTCATCCATTGTTGGTACCAACTGATAATCGGGAAAGGTGAAGCAGTAATGTGTAGGGTCAAAGAACTGGAATAGAACACTCATCATATCTTCTTCAAAACCCGAGGTAACCAAACTAAGTAGTCGATCGTGCCTTTTGATGAGAAGGTATCTTCATAAAACTGATCCGGATAGTATTTCTGCAAGCGGAAGGCATAGCCTACAAAATAGGACAAAGATAAATCCTTAGGTCCTTGAAATGGTTAGTGAAAATGATATGGCATGATGTCATGATGCTATGATGTCATGTTCGAACAATTAATAAAACACAAACAAGACACACAAGGCCTTGGGTTTAAGCTTGCATGGAGTTTGTAGGTGAGTACCATCTTGAAGTTTTAGTTGACTCAACATGTCCTAAAAGAAGTAACTGGGTCCTATGAGTCTCAATATCAATGATGTTTCTCTCAGGCATTGTTTTAGCATAAGCATCTGAATTGCGACTGAAATATCCCGAGAGTCCAATCTCAATGAGTGTAGTATCGAGTATCAACCAAATTTAGTCTTCACCAAAGCCATCTATCTCACTACTTTCTAATGCCTAAGTTGTGTCAACTAAGGTTCTAAGGTCAGTTAGTGCTTATGACACCACGCGACAGCCCAACATTCTCCTTGACTTACTCAAGGGACACTGACACCAACCAATGTGTCACACTAACGTAGCCATCATTTAAACCATATTGGTCTATGCCATATAATTTTCACGATCTATTACTACTTACTTAAAATTCCCCCAGATCCGGGTATAGGATCTATACAAGAAATAAACCCAAGTATATCCTTAAATATAAAGCATATAAGGCAAACAAGTAAAGCAATAAAGGTGAACTAGCTCTTAAGGTAACCCCCACTTTTAGTGTTATGTCCCCAACAGAGTCGCCAGTTCTATAATACAGTGGGAGAACTGAATTTGGGTTTTGCGTTTTATCGCAAATGTTGCGGATAGCAAGAGTCGCCACCGACTTTTCTTTTATCCAATAAAGGAAAGGGTGAAAAGAAAAGGAAAGACCTTTGAGAATTTTCTTGAGTTCGGGGGGTAGGTTATGAAAAGGGAAGGAGTTAACACCCTTTTCATCTGTATTTATCTACGGGATCTTAATCGCTAGCTCACTTCTTAAAATGCTTTGTGTTTGTGTATGTTTGAAAATATTTTGAAAATGCCTAAGTGCGGAAATTTTGTAATGATTCTCGTATCGTTGAGAATGTATACAAAATGTTTGTTTTGAAAATATTTATGAAAGAGAGTGTTGTTTTGTGAAAGGATGTTTGAAAATGCCAATGTAAGGAAATTTTCATTATAATAACCCTTGTTTCAGTCCTCAAGAGTGTTTATAAAGCATTTTTGAAAGTAGTTGTTTTTGAAAGTGTGAAGTGTAAATATTTTTTTAGTTTGTGAGCAAGAGATTACGAGCGATCTACATACTCAAAAGGTCTTTGTTATTTTCCTCCTCCTTTACATATTTTTATCCCACCATTAGTTAGTAGGAAGCCCTATCATTGGATGTGAGGGACAGGCGTGGGTCATCATACAGTCATAGAAGGAAACTTGTAGGATGTTTTAGAAATTTTCGTAAGGGACTAAGATCGTTTACCAAAGGCAGCATCAAAGGGTCGTCGAGGGACTACAATCTTTTTTTCAAAGGGTCTTTGCTAAAGCATATCACGTTCGAGGGACATGAATGTTTAACTCTGAGGCACAAGTGAGGGTAACCCTAGAGGTGTGTGTGTGCGAAGTGTTTTGATTTCAAGTATTTGTCTTTGAGATTAGGTTATCTAACCGTTGATTTTAATCTTGCTATATAAATCGTAATTATTAACAGTAATAAGGAAAGTAGTAAATTGTGGAAATTAAACATTCTACGCTATTATAACGATTTGGGGATGGGGAGTACAAATTTGTGAATGGGGATCAAAAAAGCACTAAACCCTAATTTATTTATTACAAGCTTTGAGCAATTACATAATTGGGAAATAAAGTATGCGAAGATTTGTAAAATAAAGAAAAAAAGAAAATAAATTGTTTTGTAATTTTTTTATAGAATAAAGTTTGATGATTAACCTAATTATTTGATTAATTTGCATAAAAAAAATTAGTAAAAAAACCAAAAGAAACTAAATTAAATTTAAAAAATTAATTAATTTAATTAATTAAAAGGAAAACTAATTTAGTTAGCTTAATTAAAGACCTAAGTCTAAGTTAATTTAAAAAATAAAAATAAAAACTAAATGTTAGAAAATATTTTTGATGTTAATATTAATTTAAACCTAATTTTAAATTAATTAGAACTCAACTAAATTAGAAAAGGCCAATGTCTAATTAATTTTAATTAATCAACAAAATCAAAAAATCAAAATTAATATGGATTAACCTAAACCTAATTATTTTTTTAAATAAAATTATATTTTTTGTATTTTGATTAAATGAAATAAATAAATAAAAGTAAAAAAAGAAAATATAAATAGTAAAAGAAAAAGATTGGGCCTGGCGTTGTAAAAGGAAATTGGGAGGTATGAAAAGAAAAATAAATATTAGGCCCAACACAAAAAGTTTGTTTGAAGTAGAAAAATTTTAAAAAAATCAAATGGGCTTCGTGTTTGTAAAAGAAATTGGGAGGTATAAGAAACAGACCCACTAGGCCCAACAAGCTTCAACATTGGATCCTGTATGGGGAGTCCTTGAGGGTATAGTGTTGGGAGCGTGGCCTTGAGCGCTTGATTAGATAAAGGTGATATGAGGATGATCTGATGGTGAAGAGTTGAGGATGCACCATGCGTGCATTAGGCTTGCTTGCACTGGATCTGAAAGAACAAATATGTTAAAAAATAAAAGGGTATCGATGGGGCTCAAACCCAGGTCCCTTACATTAGCGCGCGTTTGTTTTACCACTGGGGTGGGTGTTTCATCAGGCTATGAAACACCCTCTAGTAAATATATTATAAACTTGTTTTTAAATATTGAAATTCATCTTCTTCCTCGCGCGCGTTTGACAGTAACAACAACAACATTTTCAAAATTTGTAAAAGCTTCATTTCTCAACCAAATTGAAAAATGAAAACATCAAATTTGCTTGATTTTTTACCACGAATTAAACCATGTAACTTTTGAAAGCTATAACTTAAATGATGAAGCAAAATTTGCTTGGTACCAAACTGAAACCTAATATTTCTGAAACTTCAATTCCAAAATTCTCATCACATAGTCTATATAAAGGAAAACTAAGGATATGGTTAGTTTCAAGGCAATCATATTTACATTTTATCTTTTGAAATTGAAAGCAAATGATGTGTGTATAAGGATTTCAAAGTTGGAGAAACTTACCTCTGAAGTGAGAATCAAGTTTGAAGTTAGGTCACTTTTAGAGGTGTTAGCATGATCTGGATAGCTTCACTGAACTCCCAGGAAGCTTTTGCAACGCCTATCTTGGATTAAGAGTGCCTTAATTCTTCTGGATAAGTCAAGTTGCAAAGGTGTAAAGTGAGGTTTGTAAAATGATGGTGGAGGTGTTACAGTCGAGCCAAGAGTGTTTAGACAACTTCTATTTGATGGATAAAATGTATTTGAATGATAAAAAAGAAAATGCACGAGTGGATTTGAAGTTGGGGTTGGAAGCTTCAAATGTGCAACAATGGAATTTTCTAAATGATTCTGAGTTTGAGATTGTTTGAGGGCTTGTTCCTTCTTCTCTTGGCTTGAAAATGAACCTTATATTTATAGGCAAAAGGTTTGAAGAGCTGAAGTAACCAGGTTTGCAAGATAACGAGTTATAACTTGGTTACTTAGTTTTGAAGTAACTTTTGAAGAGGCATTGTTCCAATGCATTGTAGGGTGGTTAGTAGGCTTAGAGATGTTGCTTCTGAGCACTCATGTTGAGTGTGATCAGAATAAACAAGTTAGAGGCTCAAGGAGTGGACTTTGTGATTAAAGTGATCTTTATGTAAATGGATATGGAGCTTTTTGCAATTTCATCCAAAAATGGTATGATCAAGTGGATAAAGCTTCAAATCCTTATGTAATGCACCATAATTTCATGTAAATCTCTGATTATGTGGAGATTCAGAAGCAACATGGCCTGAAAAGGGAGATTGCATGGTAAGGTTATGAAATTTGCTCTTGAGTTCTTCACAAAATGACTTGAAATTCAAGCATGAAATGCCTAACTTCATCTATTTGATTCTCCTTGCTCAAGTATGATAAAATTGTGTTCTTGGACATTTTGGAAAGCTTGCAACGTTGTCTACAACTTTCATGTTTACCACTTTGGCTAAATCAAATGGGAACTTGGTGGAAATTGGTCAAGAAGTTGGGATGAAAAACTGACCAAAACTTGTTGAAAAATTATATAAGTGTTGGATAAAAATAATCAGGACTTCATGGGCCTATATCTCTTCATCCAAGCACTTTTTGAGGTTCATCCCACAATAAAAAAGTTGTATAATTAATCAATCCCTACAACTTTCTTGTTGAATGTTTTCCTTGATCCAGCTTGTATCTTGAGGAAACTTGCTTGTGAAGTTAGGGTTTTTTTAGGTACAAAACACTTGAATTTTTTCTAAGTGTTTGAAAATCTTGACTTTTGACTTTTGTTGACTTTCTTGATTCTTGATTATCAAGCTTGATAGTTTTGAATATCTTGATGATTCTTGATTTTTGAATTCCAATTGTTGACTTTTCATCAATTGATTCAATTTTTCCACTATCAATCACTTGATGATTCTTGATTTTTGAATTCCAATTATTGAATTTTCATTAATCGATTCAATTTTCTACTATCAATCACTTATATCGTAAGTTTCTACCACCCTTTATAGATAAATGATAATTACATAATCTATTTAAAATCCACTCACTATTCTCCCTACACCTTCATTAGTCTTAAAGCCCCAAATCCTCGAAACCCTAAAACCCTCCGCTTGCGTTCGAATCTGTTCATCTTTAACAATCTCCTCTTAAAAATCAACCGCGGGTTCTTCATCTCATCCAGATCAAATGGATACCAATTTTCCTGAACTTAAATGCTCCATTCCTACATCTCAATTACGAGTCTTATTTGAATTTGAAGTTAACTTCGAAAACCTCAAAGAAAATGGTTATGATCTCTCTTTAGACGTCTCCTTTCAATTATGGGAAAACCTCTTTGAAATTCTAAAAGGTCCTACCTTTCCTGTTTTGGTAAAACAGTTCTGGATTATGGCAAGTGAATCAAGACAAGAGATCTCAACAAACATTGATGGATTACCAGTCGTGATTACTGTAGAGTCTATTTCATAGCTACTTAATCATGATGGGACTGGATTAAAGTGTTGCAGCTTAAACGACAAGTGCATCAGTAGGAAACACATGATGAATGTGTCCTCCAATATTTTCTTGAAAAAGAAAAGCTCCAATTTGTTCAAGGATCTTCATCCTTATCTTAATATCTGGGGAAGAATTATTTTAGAATGCATCTGTCAGAAACCTATCTCAAACAATTTTCCCTTAATCGATGATGGTATAAAGGAAATTTTATACAACCTGGCATTAGAAAGGAAGGTTAATCTTCCCCTCATTATTTTCAAGCATTTGAGAAATGCTATCAATTGATCCATAAGCCGTGAACAGAATCCTATCATATGGATACCTCTAGGAAGACTCATCATAACTCTCCTAATCAACTGTGGATTAGTTGATTCCCTTATTAGATCAAACATGCATGAATACCTGAATCTAATCTGGAAAATTGTTTGATGGAAGAAATATAAGAGACATGCTGTCAAATGTTATCCCTCCTTCTGAAGACCTCATGTCAAACTCTTCAAATTATCACACCCCTTAGACAGAAATTAACTATGTGTTCACTACTGCAGATGGACCAGAAGTTGTTTTTCATCATTTGAGAGAAAGTCTAGTCAAGAATGAACCAACTAGTATATCTCCAGAGGTCGTTGTATCAATCCTTCTTGACCCTCCTATCATCCTATCTTGTAGAACCATTCAATTCATTCTCAACATTTCTAAGCTTTATGGATACAAAGATACACTCATATCCATTTCTGAAGTCCGTGCCATAATTGGTCGAAAATGTACATATCTCAAACTCGATAACTCATCCAGTGATGAAGACTTGTGCTCTAAATCGCCAGAATCTCATATGACCTTTCCTGATAAACCCATTCCTCTTCAAAACATTCTTCCTACATTATCCTCTTCCCCAATTGAAAACCCTTATCAAGTTGCAAAATTTCTTGATTCTCTTTGTGATCGGTGGAAATAGAACTGACTATTTTGGAATGCTGGTTCGCGAAATGTCGCGGTAAGCAAGAGTCGCCACCGTCTTTTATTTTCTCCAATAAGGAAAGGACAAAAGCACAGCAAAATTCCTTTTTGAGATGTTTCTCGGTTCGGGAGGTAGATTATAGAAAGGGAAGGTGTTAGCACCCTTTCTATCCGTGGTTATCCACGGGCTCTTAGGTACTTGCTCACTATGTTTTCAAAAGTGTTTTTGCTTTTCTTGTGTTTGTGGGTTTTGAAAAAAGTTTGTTTGAAAACTTCGATTTAACTCTTGTGTCTGTCCTCAAGAGCGTATGAAGTGTTGTTTGAAAACTTTTGTTTGAAAGTGTAAGTGCGAAAAGTATTTTTGTTTTGAAAGAGCAAGTACCTGAGAACCTCTACCTACTCAAAAGAAATTAAGCTGTGTAAATGTCCTTTAGACAGTACTATCCCACTATTGAGACGTAGGTAGCACCGTCGTTGGGGTTTTTCGGGTCAATTCGATTATAGGGACATGTGGTCACCAAAGCAATAGTAGGACGCCTTAGCGGTAACCCTAATGTCTTAGATCGTTTTATCCGAGGCAACCGTTTCGAGGCAACTGGATCTTTAGAAAGGAGGGCGACCTCTAAAACACCCTATACTCAATGACCACGTCGAGGCAACCAAGTGAGGCGTACCCTAAGAGTGGCATGTGCACGTGTGTCAGGTTTCATGTTAAGTTATCTTTGTACATGCTATGGTGAGCTACGATTGATTTTAATTTAAGAGAAGTCTTGTCATGCATAGCCTAGTTAACATACATCTAACAGTTAATAGTTGTGGAAAATAAATCTACGCTATTACAAGGCGTCGGGTATTTACATCGCCAAAAACAAACCCTTGAAAAGTAAATTGCGAGAAAATAAATAAAGCGATAAAAAAGGTCCTAATTAAAGCTATTACATCCTCGGAGCAAATACATAAATATGGATCAAAAATTAATCAAGAATAATCACACGCGCGAGAAAAATTGGATCGGAGAAGTCCTTAGGGTTTTGACCCTTTTTGAGAAAGAAATAAGTTTTTAGTTATTTTGCATTTAATTAAATTAAACCTAAAACTAATTAATTAATAAAAAGAAATATTTTTGGTTTTTTATGTTTTAAGGAAAATAAATATAAAAAAATGATTAAAAGTTGTCAAGAACCCTAATTCTAATTTATTTTAAATTATTGTGAAAATATTAACCTAATTAAAACAACTAAATTAATTATGTTAGTTTTTATTTACAAAAATAATAAATTAAGGGTGAATTTAATAAATAGTAATAAAAAATATTATATTTTAGTTTTCTGAATTTATTATGAAAAAATTAATTTGTTAGTGAAAATAATAATTATAATAAATAATTAAAAGAAAAGAAATAAAAAAGAAAAGAAAAAGAATAAACCCAGGGGGGTGTTGGCCCAAGTTAGGAGGTATCTTTGGCAATTTGAAGCCCATTTGTTGCAGCCTGTTTTGACTTCCCTGGATTGTCCACACGCGCATTGACTGGGGAGTACAATGGTCCTTCATCTTTGGCCACTGGATTTGAGTGTGGAGACACCTGGCGCCTGGGAATTGGAAGCGTATGGTGGATACCTTTTGGAGATCTGCATGTGAATATGTACAAGAAAATAATAACAAGTATTTTGGGGGACCTGGGATTCGAACCCAGGTCCCAAAGATCACATACTAGCGTGCTTTCCACTCAGCCAGGTCGTTCCAATTGATATTAAAATAAAACGCAATAATTATATAAGAAAATAAACAAATATGTTGAAATCAAAACAAAACGTGCGCTGATTCAAATGGTCCAACCATATGTGAACACCTCATCATCTTCTTCATTGTACCTGTAAAAACAATATCAGATAGCGGGGGTTTTTAACCCCCACTAACCATGGCAACGAAAAATAGCGATTAGCAGCTCAATGCATATAAATATTTCGCGATGGGTGGATTATGTTCGTCTTGTCCTCACGAATTCAGCCATATGTCTTATAAGTCCTGATTTTTCCTAGTTCATAAAGCCCCAATTTCAAAGCTTAAGAACCATAGAAATCGTTCATGATATCTTGTGATTCAGGGAGTTATAGTTCAATTAAGTGATACCATTAGCTTCGTATGGTCCCTAGCAACATAAATCAACCACAAAAACATGTTAAATATGCATGAATCAAGATATACGATTATGGATAAAAGAGCCAAACCGTGAAACTGTCTAGGACGATTCTTTGAGTTTTAAGGCCTGAATTTGATTGTCACACGTTCCTGGAACCTCCTGCAATGTGTTTGAATAATCAAAAACCCTTGAATCAACCTAGAATGCCAAAATCAGTTTTCAATTTTCTTGGAATTTTTCAATATGCTATGCCTTTTTTTCTGCAGCTTTTTCACGTTTTTTAGGTTAGGATTTGCTTGCATATATATAGGGTAATTGAATTAGGTCAAAAGCTTGAACAAAAATCCATTGCATTGATGCTTGAATCCTTGATTGGAAATCAAATCTTTTTGATTTTTCATGATTGGAAAATGTTGCCAAATTTGTAGATTTTGTATCTTTGACTTGGTGCTCGAAATTGCCAGCATATATTGACCTTATTTGCTTCACAAAAAGATTGAAAACATCAAATCTTCTATTTTTCTACAATTTAAATTAATTAAATGAATTAATATTAATTAAAAATCCAATTAATCAATAAAAATAAGAAAATAAATTCAATTAAGCTTGATGGGTCGTGCATAAGCCATGGATGAAGTTTCAAGAAGAGACTTGAGGCCCATTAGCAAAAAGAAAGTGTTTTGAGCAAAGTTTGACTTTTGCAAATTCATGAAAATTTCCCAACTTCTCCAATGCATATCTTGCTCAATTTTGATCATATGACCATGTTCTTGGACATTTTGGAAAGCTCTTGAAGTCCTCTAACTAATGCCTTTGGCCCCATGTCATTTGGATTTACCAATCTCAATTTATGGCCTTTGACTCAAAGTGTACTTTTGTTGACTTTTGAATATGACCTATAATGTAGAAATTGATAACTTTTTGTGAGAGAATTTCTTGGACTTGGAATGTGAAGATGGATTGTAGGAAATGTCATCCCCTTCAAAATGAGCATTGGATGGAATTTTTCTGACAAACCATAAAAAAGTTATGCCCTGGTCAAGATACAGTTGACTTTTCTGCTGTCCAAAAATAGTAACTTTTTGCATCTTGATGATTTTTGAGCTATCTTTGTGGAATCATGATCAAGACTTGATCAAATGATGATTGTGGACTCAAAATAAGATGTTGACCAAAAATTCTGACTTTTGACTGCAAAATGACCATTTTTCCCCTATAGTGCACTGTGGGTCAAATGAGACTTTGTGCAAATTGGCACTGTGAGTCTTGAAACTTGGCATGTAGGTGCTTGAGGATGCATATAGGCCTATGAGACTTGATTGAACCATTGAAAACCCCAAATTACTTGAAAGAACCAAAACCCTAATTTCAGCTGTCTTAGGAGATGGTTTGACTGTACAACCCTTAAGCAATCTTGAGCAATTTGAGGATCATTCTTGACAAACCTTGAGGAATATGGGAGGGAAAATTTTGGGGTACAACAGTTGCCCCTGTTCAATCTTCTTAAACCTGAGGATGTAGATTGGCTTGCGTGCCTTTCGTGATCCGAAGGTGGAAGATGATTGAACACTAAAGTGCCCAGAAATTTGCACTCGCATGGTGTAGTATCAGCAATGTGATATCGGGAATGGGCTTACAAATTCCATTTGGAGATATGACGGATAGGAGGATGGGCTTATAGATGCCATCTGGAGATCATTTTAATTGTAACTTGGTAGGTTGAAAGAAGGAACATGTGTAGGGTTGCCTGATGATGAGTCAGTGTAAAACTGCATCTTGGAAGAGAAGGAACCGTGTAGGGTTGCCTCATGATGGTAGAGTAGATAGTTGTCCTGTCTGGTTTCAGGTATTAATCTACAATCCTTCATCCACAGATATTTCCTGGCTAGTTACAGGTGTTGATCTGGAACTTGAAAAAGGTTGGCAGATGAGATAGTTGTCCTGGCTGGTTACAGGTATTAATCTCTGACTTGAGAAAGAAAGATAGTCTTCCTGGCTTGTTACAGGTATTGATCTTCAATCTCTTCGTGTAGATAACTTTCCTGTCTAGTTTCAGGTATAGATCTACAATCAGTCGTCCACAGATATTTCCTGGCTAGTTACAGGTGTTGATCTGGAACTTAAGAAGGTTGGCCGATGAGATAGTTTTCCTGTCTGGTTTCAGGTATTAATCTCTAACCTGAGAAAGAAAGATAGTTTTCCTGGCTCGTTACAGGTATTGATCTTCAATCTCTTCATGTAGATAACTTTTCTATCTGGTTTCAGGTATAGATCTACAATCAGTCGTCCACAGATATTTCATGGCTTGCTATAGATATTAATCCGGAACTTAAGAAGGATGGCCAATGAGATAGTTGTCCTTTCTGGTTTCAGGTATTAATCTCTGACCTGAGAAAGAAAGATGGTTTCCTGGCCTGTTACAGGTGTTAATCTTCAATCTCTTCATATAGGTGGCTTTCCTGTCTGGTTTCAGGTGTTAACCTATAATCAGTCATCCACAGATATTTCCTGGCTAGTTACAGGTGTTGATATGGAAATTAAGAAAGGTTGATGGTAATCATCTTTTGATTGACCTTTTCCTGAAAAGGCAAAACATTAGTTGTATGCAATGTCATGATGTATGAACTGCATGATGTTCTCAAAATGAGATCGTATGATATGATGCGTATATGCATGTATCATGATGTATGACAATGTGATGTTTTAGCTGGGGAAAATAAATCCTGGATAGCTGCTGGAGAATGATGTTGAATTCTTCGTTTCTGCTGGGGATGATGAACGAAGATGATTGCACGAATAAACCTGTAGGAGAGGATGACTCCGTTAGGGAATAAACATGGCGAAGAGATTACTCTGCGGGGAATTACTCTGTGGGAAGAGATGCTTCGCTGAGATTTTAACGATAACTCCGCTGGGGATTCCGTTGATAAGCTCTACTGGGATTTTGATGATAAACTCCGCTGGAGGATAGAAAGAACTTCACTAGGGGATGATCTTTCAGTTGCAACTTGCTGAGGATAACCCAGTTGGACTCTGGTGGGGATAACTTTTGAATTTGGCTGGGGAGAGATAATTGCACTCTGCAGGGGACAAGCTTCCAGAATCTACTGGGGGAGATGATTCAACTCCGTTGGGGGGAGTTTTTCATACTGTGCTGGGAAGTGGCTCCATTGGGGGTATCTTGTATTCCACCGGGGAACATTCTTATACTCTGTTGAAGAATATTAAGACTGCCGGGGATGCTTGCTAAGGAATATCTGTATATTCCGCTGGAGAATATTAGGACCTACTGGGGATACCCGACTTTTTTAGGGCTGACAGTAGACTAACTCTGCTTGGGGAGAGTATTGCTGATTTGTTCATTGTGGCAAGGCTCGGTGGAGAGAGCTATCATTATTGTCTTACTCTTGGGGAGTGAAGGTATCTTGGTCATATTCTTCAGCTGAACTTACCTTGGTACCTCGGTGGACAGAGCAACCAGATCGCTTAGACAATTCTTATTGCCTCTACTTCCGATGTCACCCGTAATTAGTCCTTTGTTTCGCATGCAAATATTTGTGATCAGCAGATAATGTCAAATGCATATATCAAAAATGAACATTGGACGTTCTTTGCAAAACAAAACAGATAAAGGAAAAACAATTTGCAATTTGTATGAAAAGTGAGCTTGTATTGATTTTGAAATTTGCCTGTAAATAGGCGTTTTGTACAAGAGGCTGACGTCCTAGTAAGAGAACGCCGCCGAACAAAATAGAGTTTATACAATTTGTAAAAAAGAAACAGAACAGTTATGTGAAAAATCCCACTGGGTTCCAACTCTGCTATCGCCTTTATATCTTCAAGCGTCTCATCACTTTGCTGCTTAGTTGGAGATGAATCTGATTGATTGGTGTCGTCTGAGCCTGATGGTCGATACCGAAGTCTGGATACAGGGTGATCCAATGAGACATAATGTTACGCTTATCCCTAACGTTTTCTTGGACTGCCCTTTCGGGTTTTCAGTCCACCGGGATACCAATTTTTGCCCAAGCCGCCTTTTCAGGTTTTCGACTTGCCGGGTGTACAGATTTTTTATTTATTTTCATCCCTTATTTTTGCCCGAACCCTTTTGGTTCGCCGGGAAGCCCTTATTTTTGCCTAGGCCAGTCGACCTAGCGGGTTTTTAATCATGCGTAGTATCTTTTTACTATGTCTGCATTGGCGGGGTGAGGAAGGTCGTCACCATCCATGGTGGTTAGAATCATCGCTCCTCCTGAGAAGATGTTCTTAACCACAAATGGCCCTTCGTACGTGGGGGTCCATTTGCCCCTGGGATCACCTTGAGGTAGGATGATGCACTTGATTACCAGGTCCCCGACTTGATACTCTTGTCGTCTGACTTTCTTGTTAAATGCCTTGATCATCCGTTTTTGGTACGTCTGACCATGACAAATAGCAGTGAGTCTCTTTTCGTCGATTAGGTTTAGTTGATCAAGCCGAGTCTGGATCCAGTCATCTTCGCTCAAACCTGCATCCTTCATGATCCGGAGAGAGGGTATCTGAACTTCAATGGGCAGGACTGCCTCCATGCCATAGACCAAGGAAAAGGGTGTTGCCCCTGTTGACGTCCGTGCTGAGGTACGGTTCCCATGAAGAGCAAATGGTAACATCTCGTGCCAATCTTTGTAGGTCACTGTCATCTTCTGCACAATCTTCTTGATGTTCTTATTAGTCGCTTCTACAGCCCCGTTCATCTTCGGTCGGTAAGGAGAAGAGTTGTGATGTTGTATCTTGAATTGCTCGCAGAGCTCAATGATCATCTTGTTGTTAAGATTGGTACCATTATCTGTAATGATCCTCTCTGGTACACCGTATCGACAGATCAGGTTGTGCCGAATGAACCGTGCCACGACGTTCTTGGTTACGGTAGCAAAGGAAGCTGCTTCAACCCACTTCGTAAAGTAATCAATTGCTACCAGGATGAAATGATGCCCATTAGATGCTGTAGGTCTGATCTTGCCAATCATATCAATGCCCCACATTGCAAAAGGCCAAGGTGCTGTCATGACGTTCAAAGGAACTGGAGGAATATGCACCTTATCAGCATAGACCTGGCATTTGTGACATGTCCGAGAATGCTGATAACAGTCGGCTTCCATTGTGGACCAGTAATATCCTGCCCGGAGGATTTTCTTTGCCATGGTATGTCCACTGGAATGAGTTCCGAAGGTACCTTCATGCAGCTCTTCCATGATCCTTTCTGCTTCGATCTTATCCACACAACGCAGTAAGGTTGAATCATGGTTTCGTTTATAAAGAATGCTATTGCTGAGGAAGAACTTTGCCGCGAACCTTCTCAGAAACTTCTTGTCATTAACAGATGCACCCTCGGGGTATTCTTGAGCTTCAAGGTACCTCTTTACTTCATGATACCAAGGTTATTCTGTTACCTCTTCGGTCTCAAGATCGCAGCAATATGCAGGTTCATCCAATTTCCAGATAATGATCCGGGGAGCCTCGTTGTCCCACTTGACTTTGAACATAGAGGACATTGTAGTTAGCGCGTCCGCCAACTGATTCTCCTCTCTTGGGAAGTGTTCAAAGGTTATCTCCTCGAAATGGGAATCAACGTCAATACATACTCCTTGTAAGGAATAAGATTTGGGTGTTTCGTATCCCACTCGCCTTTGATCTGACTGATCACGAGAGCGGAATCTCCGAAGACACTCAGAAACTTGACCCTTAGGTCAATTGCAGCTCGAAGACCCATGATGCATGCTTCATACTCCGCCATGTTGTTGGTGCAGTTGAAACATAGTCGGGCGGTAAGTGGAGTATGAGAGCCCTTAGGAGATATGATCACAGCGCCAATACCGTTACCCAAAGCGTTTGAGGCTCCGTCAAAGTGCATAGACCATCGGGATCCTTCCTCAGGTCCTTCATCCGGTCCAGGTACTTCACAATCAGTCACTACCATGATATTCTCGTCTAGAAACTCAAAGTTCATCGACTGGTAGTCATCCACTGCTTGATGTGCCAAATGATCTGCCAATACACTTCCCTTGATTGCTTTTTGAGTCGTGTACTGGATGTCATATTCAGTCAAGATCATATGACATCTTGCTATTCTTCCGGACAAGGCAGGCTTTTCGAAGATATACTTGATTGGATCCATTTTTGAAATCAACAGAGTAGTGTGAGTCAACATGTACTGTCTCAGCCGGCGAGCAGCCCATACCAAAGCGCAGCAAGTTTTCTCGAGCAGTGAGTATCGAGTCTCACAGTCGGTAAACTTTTTGCTAAGGTAATAAATAGCATGCTCTTTTCGGCCAGACTCGTCATGCTGCCCCAGCACACACCCCATTGAGTTGTCAAGTACTGTTAAGTATAAGATTAGAGGTCTCTCTTCAACCGGTGGCATAAGAATGGGTGGCTCTTGGAGATACTCTTTGATTCTTTCGAAAGCGGCCTGACATTCATCGTTCCAACGTACTACTTGATCTTTCTTCAGTAGCTTGAAGATTGGTTCGCAAGTAGCAGTTAGATGGGAGATGAATCGGGCAATGTAGTTCAGCCGTCCTAGAAAGCCTCTGACTTCTTTCTCTGTCTTGGGAACTGGCATCTCTTGTATGGCTTTCACTTTGGCAGGGTCCACTTGAATACCTTTGTCGCTCACGACGAAACCTAGTAGTTTTCCAGATCTTACCCCGAAGGTGCACTTGTTCGGGTTTAATCTCAGCTTGTACAACTTCAACCGGTCAAACAGCTTCTGTAGATGATCAAGGTGTTCTTCCTCAGTTTGGGACCTTGCAATCATATCGTCGACGTATACTTCGATCTTGTGATGGATCATGTCATGAAACAGAGCAACCATGGCACGTTGGTAGGTTGCCCCAGCATTTTTCAACCCAAAAGGCATGACCTGGTAACAGAAGGTGCCCCACTGAGTAACAAAAGTGGTCTTCTCCATGTCTTCGGGAGCCATTTTTATCTGATTATAACCGGAGAATCCGTCCATGAAGGAGAATACCTTATGCTGAGCAGTGTTGTCAACCAGAACATCGATGTGAGGCAGAGGGAAGTCATCTTTAGGGCTCGCCCTGTTCAAATCCCTGTAGTCAACACACATTCGGACCTTACCATCTTTCTTCGGCACTGGAACCACATTGGTGACCGACTGAGGGTAAGAAGTCACTACTAGAAAACCGGCGTCAAATTGTTTCATAACCTCAGCTTTGATTTTCTCGGACATCTCGGGGTGCATACGGCGAACCTTCTGTTTTACCGGAGGGCATTCTTCCTTGGTAGGCAGATGATGAACCACAATGTCGGTATCCAACCCAGGCATATCTTCGTAAGACCAGGCAAAGATTTCCACGTAGTCATGCAGCATCTGAATCAACCGTTGTTTCACACTAAGCTCCAGATTGGCACCAATCTTGACCTCCTTTCTGTCTGTCTCAGTACCCAGATTTACCGTTTCCACTAGCTCTTCATGGGGCTGAATGGCCCTCTCTTCCTGGAGTAGCAGTCTTGCAAGCTCACCGGGCACTTCGCAATCATCTTCACCTTCTTCTTCGGCTAAGTTGATCATATTTTCGAAGTCATAACTAGCAGTAGCAGGGTCGTTACCAGTGAGATCGGAGTGGATTTGGACCTGTATATGTGAGTGTGTGTAAATAGTTGTTTTGAAATATATAATAAAGAAAGACAAGGAGCGCAAAATTTGAAATGAAAAAAACGTCCAATGCTTTTATTAATGATATATGAACATGACACACAAAAGCCCTCACAAATGAAGCCACGGCGCCCCGGGTAAGACACCGGGCCATAAAGTTTCATAATATTGTCTGTTACAAATTCAAAACAAAGGAGTTCATTACTGAGTCACAAAAGTAATAGGGACGAAGTCTTTTGCCGTCCAGTTGCTTGGTCCACCGTTGGTCGTAGGGTAGATCCAGCTGTCAAATTCAGATTCCTCCATGTCATCTTCAATGGCATTTACTCTCGAGTTGCTGATGAACACAGGAGGTCTTCCAATCTTTGCCTTACGAATAGCCCTCTGAGCTTCTGCAGTGAAACCCAAACCAAACTTGTCAGTCTTCTGAGTGAAATCAGGAAGTCGGCCCCAGTTTGCGCACTCACCCTTCTCAATAACAGCCCGGGCATCCTTTAAGGAAGCCATCTTCAACGGAGAATCTTCTTCAGTCACAGTCTCTGCTGATGCCAGTGTCTGAGGAACCTCTTCAAAGTGTTGAAAGGGGGTCTCAATGAACTCCCCATCCATTTCTATGTACCGGAACGAGTTAAGGTGGCTGACCATATACTTTTCCTCCCCCTGGATTGTCACAATCTTCCCTCTGACCGGGTATTTCAGCTTCTGATGTAGTGTGGAGGTCACCGCTCCAGCCTTATGGATCCAGGGATGACCCAACAAACAAAAATAGGATGGTCGAATGTCCATTACGTAGAATGTAGAATCGAATACCTGAGAACCAACTCTGATTGGAATATCAACCTCGCCGTGCACCATTCTTTTAGACCCGTCAAAGGCCCGGACAACAATGTTACTTGGCTTTAGTTCCAACCCCTCGCAGTCCAACCTGTCTAGAGCTTTTTTGGGAAAGACGTTCAATGAGGACCCAGTGTCAACCAACACATGTGCAAGAGTAGTGCCTCTGCATTCAATGGAGACATGCAGGGCATCGTTATGGTTCTTCCCTTTAGCGGTCAGATCAGCGTCGGAGAAACCCAAACCATTATCAGCAGTTAAGTTGGCCATACAATCGGTAAACTGATCAGCTGACGTCTCTTGTGGCACGTGGGCCGTCTTCAGGAAGGTAATCAAAGCCTTGGCATGGGCCTCTGAGCACAACAACAGTGATAACATAGAAATCTTAGATGGGGTGTGCCCCAGTTGCTCAACTACGTTAAAATCACTCTTCTTAATAATCTTAAGAATCTCTTCCATCTCCTGTTTGGAAGCTTCAACAGTGGTGGTATTTGGCGCCTCCGTCTGGGCAGGCACATCAGTGGCTATCCCTTTGCCCCGAGCGTCAGATGACTCGGCAGCAGGGGTACAAAAAGGAACTTGGTCAGGAAGAGAAATAGGCACACTTGCAGGTGTGATGACAATAGGTCTCTAGATAGCAGGTGGCGCAATATCTGGTGAGAAAAGTCTACCACTGCGGGTGACTTTAGCAGGCCTGGTGATGTTGCTGACGCCGGTACTAGTATCAAACTCTTGTTTAACTCCGAGCACATAAACATCTACCCCATAGTGCCACGGGACAGCTTTGTCGGATGTATAGGGGATGGGCCCCGGAACAGTGATGATTATGGGAGCAATCTTCTGAACAGGCATAATTTTGACAGGCTTCCTCGAGGGAGCCTTAGGAGAGTTGTTGAAAATAGTAACAATGGACACTTCTTCAGTAGGGGTAGCAGGAACAGCAATCTTCTCGAACAGAATCTCTTTATTATCCATCAGGTTTTGGATGCCTGGCTTCAAAAAAGGACAACCAGTAGGTGAAACGGAACACAGATGGCAACCTTTACTACATCCCGGAAATAAACCGGCTAGCAACAGGTTCCTCTTGACAGTCAACAGCGGAGTAACAATGTCATCCACAGAGGCTACAAACAGGTCTTCCTCTACAGCATTCACTCCATGCTTGGGCATGGGAGCAGTCACAACATTGGGCCTTTCGGGTGCCTCGAACTCTATCTCTTTAGCATCAATTAGGTCCTGAACCTTATTCTTCAGAGCCCAACAATCATCCGTAGTATGCCCCGGGCTGTCAGAGTGATAAGCGCAGCGGGCGTTAGGATTGTACTTTGGAGATGTTGTGTTTACAACCTTCGGAGCTTCTTTTATAGTCACCAGATTGGTTGTCAGTAACTGCGGCAATATCTAGGACAAGGTCATGCTGAGGCGAGTGAACTGCCTTCGGGGTCTCTAACCCCTTTGTTGATTGTGATGCTGAGGAGCAGCAGCAGGTTTTGAAATAACCACCGCGTTGACAGCTTGGTGGCGTTATGTTCTATTCTGTCTCCTTGAACCAAAGACAGCACTAGATTCCTTCTTGAATGGTTTCTTCTCAATGCTCGAGGAGGCACCTTTATGTATCTTCCCAGACTTGATACCAACTTCAATTCTCTCACCAGTCAAGATAAGGTCTGTAAACCCAGCTAAAGAATTTCCAATCAAATGGTTGAAGAACGGACCAGACAGGGTCCCCAAGAATATATCAACAAGCTCACGGTCAGTCAAAGGTGGCTGCACCCTTCCAGCCAGGTCTCTCCACTTTTGAGCATACTCCTTAAATCCTTCACCCGTCCCTAGTGACATACCCTGGAGTTGGGTACGCGTAGGAGCGAGGTCAGAATTATATTGATACTGCTTATAGAATGCAGTAGCCAAATCCTCCCAGTTACGAATACTGGCTCCATCCAGCTGATAGAACCATTCAAGTTGAGTCCCTGAAAGACTATCCTGAAAGAAATGGATCCACAAATTCTTGTCAGCAGTGTAAGGTTGGATCTTCCTTACATACGACCGGAGGTGCAGCTTTGGGCAGGAAGCTTCGTCGTATTTGGCAAAAGCATGTGCCTTGAACTTATGGGGAATCACCACCCCAGAGGATAAGCCTAGGTCTCCAAAGTCCAACCCGGGCACATTCTGAATCTCCATAGCACTTAAGTGGTCCTCCAACTGTTTGTACCTGTCCTCAGCAGGAGGGTATTGTTCCTCATCATAATTTGTCTCGTTGTCGGAGACCACGGGACTAGGAACCCTTCTCTCTTGTGGAATGTCTTTGCCTACAGATGAGGTAGTCAGCTCAACCTCATTCTGTAATCCATTCCCAAATCTGCGTCCAGTGTTGAACAAGACGGTCCTCTTCTTCTTCTTCTTCCTTTCCTTCAGAATCAGAGTCTTCAAATCCTGTTGACCCTGGGCTAGGCTCATAACCAACTCTTGGAACTGGGCATTCTGGGCCTGGAGGGCCTTGATAGCTTGTTCAGTGGAAGGTTCAGTAGACATGATGATTGCTGAAATAAACAGCGAAGAAGATAAGTGACCGGTAGAAAGGGTACCTGTTATGCATATGATGGCATGAAATGCGTATGATTTATGTATGCAATGTTTTCAAGGATCTCGCGGGGTAAACAGAGAAACTTGTTAGAATTTGAATCTAGTAGCTTGATTGAAGGAACTTCATGTTGCTGAGAGTCCTTCTTCAAGAGTCAAAGCTCACCATATCGAGTGGGTCATAGCCCCTGACTCAAGTTATCCTGTTTAGATCTCCAAACAACCTTGGCTAGAGGAAAATAAATCCCCTTTGCCCCTTGCTAGACAGTTGGTTCATCATGACCTGCATCACAAACCCTTGAGATCCTTGAAATGGGTTAGTCCTTATGCAGGATGCATGCAAATGTTATGATGTTATGATGTCATGATAAAGGCACACCACAAGTATTCATAAAAGGCAAACATGGTAAGGCACACAAGTCATACAAAAGAGCCCTTAGATTTCAGGCTGGCATGAAGTTTAGGTACTACCCTCTTTCAGTTTCAGTTGGTTAAGACCTGTCCTAAGAATAGTAACCGGGTTCTAAGGAGCTCAATATCATTGGATTGTTTTCTATGTTCATTGTTTTGATTTAGCCACTTAACTAACGACCAAAATATTCCAAGAAAATAACCCTCAATGAGTGTAGTATCGAGTATCTACCAACTTCGGACTGCACCAAAGTCGGTCATCTCACTACCCCTAAAAAGGCCAAGATAGTCAAGTAAGGTTCTAAGGTCAGTTGATGCTTCACGACACCACGCGGCGGCCCCGTACTCTCCTTGACTTGACTCAAGGGTTACCGGTACTCACCAAAGTGCCACATCAATGTAGCTACTGCTTCAACCATGTCGGTATACCCCGCACAGTTCCCTCACAGTTTGTTGCTACTTCTAAAGGGTATCCCCAGATCTGGGTTAGGATCTATAAAACTCTGATACAAGCCCACAAAATTAAAGCATACAGAGCATGCAAGTGAAAACACAAGTGATCTAATCCTAAGGTACACCTCACTTATTTAAATATCCCCAGCAGAGTCGTCAGTTCTGTGATCGGTGGAAATAGAACTGACTGTTTTGGAATGCTGGTTCGCGAAATGTCGCGGTAAGCAAGAGTCGCCACCGTCTTTTATTTTCTCCAACAAGGAAAGGACAAAAGCACAGCAAAATTCCTTTTCGAGATGTTTCTCGGTTCAGGAGGTAGATTATAGAAAGGGAAGGTGTTAGCACCCTTTCTATCTGTGGTTATCCACGGGCTCTTAGGTACTTGCTCACTATGTTTTCAAAAAAAATTTTGCTTTTCTTGTGTTTGTGGGTTTTGAAAAAAGTTTGTTTGAAAACTTCGATTTAACTCTTGTGTCTGTCCTCAAGAGCGTATGAAGTGTTGTTTGAAAACTTTTGTTTGAAAGTGTAAGTGCGAAAAGTATTTTTGTTTTGAAAGAGCAAGTACCTGAGAACCTCTACCTACTCAAAAGAAATTAAGCTGTATAAATGTCCTTTAGACAGTACTATCCCACTATTGAGAAGTAGGTAGCACCGTCGTTGGAGTTTTTCGGCAGCTTTTTCACGTTTTTTAGGTTAGGATTTGCATGCATATATATAGGGTAATTGAATTAGGTCAAAAGCTTGAACAAAAATCCATTGCATTGATGCTTGAATCCTTGATTGGAAATCAAATCTTTTTGATTTTTCATGATTGGAAAATGTTGCCAAATTTGGAGATTTTGTATCTTTGACTTGGTGCTCGAAATTGCCAGCATATATTGACCATATTTGCTTCACAAAAAGATTGAAAACATCAAATCTTCTATTTTTCTACAATTTAAATTAATTAAATGA
Organism: Vicia faba; assembly: GCA_948472305.1. Taxonomy (NCBI): domain Eukaryota; kingdom Viridiplantae; phylum Streptophyta; class Magnoliopsida; order Fabales; family Fabaceae; genus Vicia; species Vicia faba. Next base: position 747,883,931 of record OX451735.1, on the reverse strand, counting down.
ATTAATATTAATTAAAAATCCAATTAATCAATAAAAATAAGAAAATAAATTCAATTAAGCTTGATGGGTCGTGCATAGGCCATGGATGAAGTTTCAAGAAGAGACTTGAGGCCCATTAGCAAAAAGAAAGTGTTTTGAGCAAAGTTTGACTTTTGCAAATTCATGAAAATTTCCCAACTTCTCCAATGCATATCTTGCTCAATTTTGATCATATGACCATGTTCTTGGACATTTTGGAAATCTCTTGAAGTCCTCTAACTAATGACTTTGGTCCCATGTCATTTGGATTTACCAATCTCAAGTTATGGCCTTTGACTCAAAGTGTACTTTTGTTGACTTTTGAATTTGACCTATAATGTAGAAATTGATAACTTTTTGTGAGAGCATTTCTTGGACTTGGAATGTGAATATGGATTGTAGGAAATGTCATCCCCTTCAAAATGAGCATTGGATGGAATTTTTCTGACAAACCATAAAAAGGTTATGCCCTGGTCAAGATACAGTTGACTTTTCTGCTGTCCAAAAATAGTAACTTTTTGCATCTTGATGATTTTTGAGCTATCTTTGTGGAATCATGATCAAGACTTGATCAAATGATGATTGTGGACTCAAAATAAGATGTTGACCAAAAATTCTGACTTTTGACTGCAAAATGACCATTTTTCCCCTACAGTGCACTGTGGGTCAAATGAGGATTTTGACTGTGCAAATTGGCACTATGAGTCTTGAAACTTGGCATGTAGGTGCTTGAGGATGCATATAGGCCTATGAGACTTGATTGAACCATTGAAAACCCCAAATTCCTTGAAAGAACCAAAACCCTAATTTCATCTGTCTTAGGAGATGGTTTGACTGTACAACCCTTAAGCAATCTTGAGCAATTTGAGGATCATTCTTGACAAACCTTGAGGAATATGGGAGGGCAAATTTTGGGGTACAACACTCTTGATAAAGAAACATCCTCTAACTTTATTGATATAGTTGAGGTATCATTTAACTCTGAGGAAGAAATTAAATCATTTACTCACTGAGTGTGAACCAAGTTTTCATCCACAGGAACCCAATCCTTTTCCCAATCCCAATTCCTTTGTTGACCTCTATCATAACCCATCCCACTACTTTGCTCCTTCTGATCCTAAACAAAAACATATCCAAATAACCCTTCCATCCATCACATCCAACAACTAGCCTTCAACACCCTTTCATCCTGCTTTTTATCAAACCTCGATCAGGCCACTAACCCCAGTTGAACTCTTCCAAAAGTTTACATAACTTTCTCTACTCTCTCTTGAAGATATCTTAAGAATCTCTTCCTCCAGCATGGATCCCTTCAAAACTGAAGCCGCCTGGATTAACTTCAGACATGTAATGAATGTCAACTATGACATCATGCAATATGTCTGTTGTCAAGAGGCTAAATAGAAATATAAAGACTTGCTTGAATCCTTATCCTCTCCTCCCTTGTGTTTACCCTCTCCAGAACCTACAAGACAAGTGGTTCTTGGATTAGAGGTTGAACGTCCTTCCAATGTCTCTAATTCTGTCTTAGTAATAGCTAAAAACCAAGCCTCATGCTCTGGTGTAAAGCCTACTATGGATGTAGAAAAGGAAATTTATGGGATAAAGGAAACTATGGAGAAGATGCATGAATCTAACTGGATTATTCAAGAACGTCTAGAAAGCCAGGAGAAGACAAATTTAGATCGAGCAACTTCCTTCAACCAAATGGTTGAGATGTTAAAGAAGTTCATGGAGAAGTTTAACAAAGAGTCTTAGGATTAGATTACATCTTAAAACTTAGGATTAGGATCTATTTCCCTCTGTTTCTAAAAACTCTTATAGTTCTAAACTCTTGTGTTTTATGTGGTTTATCGAAATGATGGTTATCTTTAATGTTTATCTTTCTATCTCAATCTTCAGTTAAGATAAAACTTAAAACATATTTTAAATAAACATGAAAAACTCAAAGAATGAAGATACCTTTAATCATCTGCTTTTTTGTTAACTATCTTCTTAGTTTAAATTTCTCTATATTCATTACAGTTCTAATCTTACAAATAATCTATTCTGAATTATATTATTCTCTCCAATTCATTCAAATGGTATTTCAATATTTTTCTATCCATGCTTAAATCAATAAATTATATTTCCTGAGTTGATTATCTTGTTAATCTAATTCTCTCTGTACCTTATCACCTTTTTGATTTTTTACAAAGGGAGAGAAAGTAAAATGATATTTTGATAACACATACCAAACATGTATAATGTTGTTGCTACTAATTGTTTGTTTGATGTTTCAATCTGGGAACTCTAAACAAGTTCACCAAGTATTCAAAGACAAGTTGAAGAAGAAGATCTTGATTCTAAGGTTGAAAACCTTATGGATAAAATCAACTCTGATTTTATATCTAAGATTTTATACATCTTATGATTATATGAATATTCAAACAGATGACCAAACACAACTCAGAAGTTATAAACTTATTGAAAGTAAGGTAATCTTACTTGATATCATAGTATTCAGAAGTTGTTAACTTTCTGAAAGTATGAAATTCAGACTCAAATCTTAGAAGTTGTGCTCTCCTGAAAGGAAGTCAAGTCAACATTCTGATGCATCCTCTCATACGCAAATGCCATTCAGAATTTATGCTCTAATATGTGTGCTTCGGCAACGTACGCTCTATTTAGAAGTTGTGAACTGTCTAATACAATGGAGAATATCAGATCAAATGTTGATGCTTGAAAAGCATAGTGTTTTAGTTGTGATATCAGAATCATGGTGTTGTACCCCAAAATTTTCCCTCTCATTTCTCAAAGGATCACCCTGAACCGTCAGGTTTGCTTCCATCCAATTTCAAGCTTTGAATTACAAATTTTTCAAGAAAATCATTCACAAGGGCAAAATGGTCATTTGCACACTAAAAAGTCAAACTTTAACTTTTGGATCAAAATCAAGTTTCAAGAATCATATTTCAGCAAGACATGTTAAAATATGAAGTTTCTTGCATTAAGAAAGTCAAAAGTCAAATTTGCTATTGGAAAAGTCAAATTTCTAAATACTTAGAATTTTTTCTAAGTGTTTAAGAAATATGACAAGCTCATAACTTTTGATCAGATTATCACCATGATGCAAGTTGATTCTGGAGTAACTTCTAACACAAGAGTTATGGACTCAAACAATATCTGAAACATTACAGAATAAAATATCTCCTAGAAATGTTGGGATTTCAAGTTATGACTCCTCAAAAGACACGTCCATGAAACTGAAGCACTCAGAAAATTCTAGACAGTTCCAAGACAGAGTATGGTTACAACTTCTGGGCCAGTTTTCACAAAGATTCAGTCAGAGTTTGCAAGGGTAGTTCAAAAAAGGTTTACAAAGCATGTTGCAAGCTTATTGGAAAGTCTGGGAGCTCCTTCAGAACATGATGGAGCAAGGAGATACAAAGATCAGAAGTTAGATGTCTATTCTAAGTTACGCTAAAGCTGAACTTCTGATTCAGAATTAAGCAATGATGAAGAATCTCATGTTGCAGGATTTCTGGTTTGAGCAATCTCATCATCATTTAATGCTCACAACCACTTTTGAGTCTTTATCCAAAGGATTTCCCCACATGTGCAATAAAGTACCTTTACTACCTTGGAAAAGCAAACTTTTGTACAAAAGTGTGTTGGGCCCATACGTTGCTTTTGCTTTTGAGGTTACTTTTCCTTAATTCTTGCTTAAAAAATCCAGCTTAGGCCCTGTTAAAACTGCTGACCACCCTACCTATTTGAAATTACTTCAAGAGCAAGTCAGCGCCCAGCTTATGATGGTGGTGCCCCTTGACCTCTCCAAACTACTAAACCTTTGCCTATAAATTAGACCTTATTGGAAATTGTAAAAGGGTCGGAAAATTGAGAAATAAAAAGCCTTGAACCCCTGCTAAAATTCCAAGAATCCAAAACGGCAAACACAAAATACAAAACCTGTTAACTTTTGATTTCTTGCATTCAAACTCCCTTTTTCTCAAGTGTTTCTTGACCAAAACCGTCCATACAGTTTCTGATTCACATATTAGAAGTTATCCTAACTTCTGTGTTCAGACTGTAACACACTCTCCATCCACATCCACCTCAAGAAGTCATAACTTTACCCCTTGGCTATTCCAGAATTTCTCTAATCATTCATTGCCCAAGTTGAAAGCTTCCAGCCTGCTGAGTACGTGAAGAAGCTGTTCAGAACATCACCAGAGTTCAGAACCAGACTCCAGTTCACAGAGTGTTTTCCAGCTGCAAGGTAAGTTTCTACTGACTCTCATCATATTACTTAGGCATTATCAGATTTGCATGTTCAAAAATACAATGTAGACATCATGTTTCTGATGTTGTACGTATTCTGAGGTTTCACGTATTTGTATGCCTAAGTATGGAGTAAAGTAGTTCAGAACTTCTTAAGGAAATTAGAATTAGAAAATTCATGCTTGCCTCGGATTTATAGTTTTGATATCTCTTGTTTCTGAAACATTATGAAACCTGCCATAACTGTGGTACGTGCATCTTTTGTTCTATTGAGAAATGACTAAATTGCAGATGTTCTGACTAGCATGGAGAGGGAGACTAAGCTCTTCCAGTGGCATCAGAACTTCTGAAATCTTCTTTGTTCCCAGCAGACCCAAAACTTCTGACTTTACCTATTTCTACTAATGTGATTTCTGTTTTTGCAGTACGCCAGAGTCAGACCTTCTGATCTCTCTTAGTTCAGCAATGTGCTGATTCTATTACCTTTTCCTTACTATTTTTGCTATCACTTTTATTTTCACTAATCAAAAACACCAAAAAAAATTTACATTTTACATGCTTTATTTTATTTCTTTTAACACAAAAAAATCAAAATATTTTCCTAAATAAAACTTATTTCTTTACTTAAACAAAACAAGTCCATTTTACATTTCCTGTACATCCTTATCCATTCAATATGGTTGTAATAATAACTTAGTACTAAATTTTATTTGCAATCTCCATTTGTAAATTTGTACACCCCATCCCCCAATGATTGTAATAGCGTAGGATATTTACTTTCCGCACTTTTTATTACTTTCATATATTGCTAGTAATTAGGGTGTGTATGGCAAGACATGAAATCAAAAAATAGAGAACCCTAATCAAGACAAAATGCATGCAATCAAACACACTTTGCACATATTCACACCTTAAGGTAATCTCACTTGTTTCCTATCGGAAAAATAGTCATGTCCCTCGAATGTTGGCGTTTTAGCAAATACCCTCGATAAAAGATCATAGTCCCTCGATGACCCTCGATGTTGCCTTCAGTAAACGATCTAGTCCTTAAACGACATTGCTAAAACATCCATAGGTTGCCTTATATGACTATACAATGACCCACGCCCATCCCTTCACATCCAATGATGGGGCTTCTCACCAAATCAATGGTAAGATAGCAACACCTAAAGGAGGAGGAAAAGAACATCTAAGACCTTTTGAGTAGGTAGGTTCGCTCCTAGTTGCTTGCTTGCTCACAACAAAAACATTCTATATATCAACACACTCACTTTGAAACATTTTCAAAAGATAATACTTTGTATGCGTTCTTATAGAGACGAGAATCATTACAAAGACACCTTTTCAAAATAACTTTCAAAAACACATCCCACAAACACTTTTTTTGAAATATTTTTGAAACAAACACTTTGTATGTGTTCTTATAGAAACGAGAATCATTACAAAGTTACAATTTCAAAATACTTTCAAAACCCACACCACAAGCATATTCAAACAAAATAAAGTGATCTAGTAAGTAACTAAGAGCCCATGGAAAACCATGGATGAAAAGGGTGCTAATACCTTCCCTTTTTATAATCTACCCCCCGAACTCAAGAAATAATATCAAAGGTCTTTCTTATGCTTTTTCACCTTTCCTTTTTGGATAAAAGAAAAGTCGCTGGCGACTCTTGCTATCTACAATATTTGCGATCAAACGCAAAACCTTCAAGTCAGTTATTCCACCGTACCACAGAACTGGCGACTCTACTGGGGAATATTCTAAAAGTGGGGTTACCTTAGGGTTAGATCACCTTTATTTGCTTTCTTTGTTTGACTTGTTTGCTTTACATTTTGGTTCCTTGTTTGGGCTTGTTCTAATCCTCTACCCGGATTTGAGATACCTTATAGGTAAGTAGCAATACGTTGTGGAAACTGTGTGGGGTATACCAACACGGTCTAAGCAATAGCTACGTTAGTGTGACATATTTATGGGTATTGGTAGCCCTTGAGTAGTCAAGGAGAATACGGGGCTGCAGAGTGATGTCATGAAGCACTAATGAACTTTTAGAACCTTTACTTGACCAACTTGGCCATTAGGATGTAGTGAGATGACCGGCTTTGGTGCAGTCCGAAGTTGGTAGATACTCGACACTACACTCATTGAGGTTTGGTTCTTTGGGATATTTTGGTCGCAATTAAAGAGCCTTGCGCTGAAACAATGCCCAAGGTAACAAACCACTAATATTGAGCTCCTTAGAACCGGGTTACTATTAACTAGGACAAGTTTATCCAACTAAACTTCAAGAGGGTACTTACCTACAAACTCCATGCAAGCCTAAACATAAGGACTTGTTTGCTTTGTGTGTATATGACTATTTGTATATAAACATCATACCATAGCATTTTCGATAACATTGAACCATAGAATTTCAAGGATCTCAAGGGTCTTTGATGCAAGGTCACGTTGAACCAGACGTCTATCAAGGAGCAATAGGATTTATTTTCCTCTAACCAAGCACCATCAAAGATCAAGTACAACAACTTGAGTCAAGGGCTACAACCCACTGGACATGGTGAGCTTAATTCTCGTGGAAGGACATCCACCAATACAAAGTTACCAAATCAAAATTGTAAGTGACTACTAACATTTACCCCACGAGATCCTTGAAAACATGCATTCATATATCATGCATCATATCATGACAGGCTTCTCCCACAGAAGTTTCCTTATCTTCCTACTGTTTATTTTAGTAGAGATGGCCCTAGAATAGGCCATCAAGAGCATTCAGATTCAAAATGCTCAACTTCAAGAGATGTTCTTGAACCTATCCAAGGGGCAAGAAGAGGTGAAAGCTCTCCTCACAAGGGGCATGGTCATGGGGAATCCGGAGGGCAGCAAGGATGATCAATTGGAAAGGCTACAAACTGAAATGGCAACAATGAAAGTCTAGATGATGGGACAATTGGTGGGCCAGATGGCTCTTATCCAAAACCTGGCTCAAGGATAGGAAGAGCTGAGAGCCCTTGTCAACAGGCTTCATCAAGACAGATGCAACCAAATGGGGCAAACAGCCAGAATTAGAGATCGAGTCATTGATCAGCCTCCGATGAAGAGTGTACCTTTCCAAATTGCTTCCACGTCACGAGCCCAACAGCAATCTCGCCAATAACAACAGGGTAATTGGCGTAGGCAAAATACATCTGAAAGACGCTTCATCGAAGTCAACATGTCATTGGCTCAAGCACTGCAACACATGTTGGAGGCCAAGCTGGTTACATTAAAAGACCCCCCTCAGAATCCCAACACAGCTTCCCCAAGGTACAATCCAAATGCAAGACATGCATACCACTCCAACAGTCCTGGACATGACACCAATAGTTGTTGGACGTTGAGAAATAAAATTCAAGATCTGATTGATGAAGGAACACTAGAATTTGCACCAGATGGTCAACTGGAATTTTTCTACCATCCCTCAAAGGCTTACCGCCTAAAGTGAAAAGTTCAGACAAAGAGGCTTCTGTTCATTTGAGTTTTCAACTGTAATCTCTTTTGTTGTTTAAACAATTATCTATTAATGTCAAACCTTGTTTCATTAATGCATTGCATAAGTTTGTATTGAATTCATCCTTTCATTTTTACTATATTTAAACTATGTTTTTTACTCTCTTGCTAAAAGTTACTAGCCTTTAGATGGAGGATGAGGAAAACGAAGCCATAATCTCAGACAGTATGCTTTTGAACAGACCTTGTTGACGATGTACAGGTGTTTCTTTCAAATCCTAAATACTGGAGTTATAAGGAGGATAATCCCTAGTCAACCCCTTCGAGCCAAAGAAGTAGAAGTTTTCTTTTTTTTACACAAATTAAAACCTTTAATCAAAACCTGGGGCAGGGTAGTCTCTCAGTTAATTCAAATGCGGATTCAGTATACAACGAATGACATCAAAAACATTCCTTCTAAACCAAAAGATGGTGATTGGTTCCCTATCAAATAGGCAGTCATTATCTCTCAAAAGAAAATCCCACTAAGTCAAAACCTACGAAAGATACTTAAAGAAAACTAGGGCATCCCGCTGATTGTAAAAAACAAGAACAGTCAGGCAAAATCAAGGATAGTGAAATTCTGGCAGCAGATACTTAATGTCACAGTGAATGTTATGACACCGTATCTGACACACTTCAAGACAGTAAATTTAAAAGCAGTAAAAAACACAGTCAATTGTTTACCCAGTTCAGTGTGTAACAACACCTACTATGGGGGCTACCAAGCCAGGGAGGAAATTCACTATAAGAGATATTAATTCAGGAATAAACCAACCAGTTTATCTCCTTCACTTTAGACCTACCCAATGTAACTTCAATCTAAGTTCAACTTAAACCTAAGTTCCTACTCACTCCCCCTCAATCACAGCAGTGATACTAAACAATTGATTAATGAAATTATGCAGACACTCTTCAGTACATACACTTGATTTTGCTTCACAGCTTTAATCAAGTGACAATCACTCGTGCTTCAAAGCTTTGAGTGATACACAACCCTAACTTGACTTTGCTTCAAAGCTTTAATCAAGTGACACAAACACTCGTGCTTCAAAGCTTTTAGTGATACACAACCCTTACAATCAAATCCTACTCCAAATCACTTATCACAATGATAATTGCTTGGCTCACAGTAGTTACAACTATACAATCCCTTATTGGTCTTCTGTCAAAAAGTATCCTCACCAATAATCTTCATGAGGAATATATAGGCAGGCTATTCTTCAGTTAGGGCTTCCATGAAAATAACTAGGGTTAATTCCTGTTATCCTCAAGACTTGGTCTTAGGCTTTCATCAACCAGATTAGGGTTAAGCAAGGTTAACCTAATGTCCACGTGAGCATCTGATCTGGACTGTATACAACAACATACCAGATTTCTGAAAAATCTCAGGAATAACAAATCTGCACAAATGTTAGATCAGTACAGGATGTCTTAACATTGGTTATGACAACAAGAATCATGTTCACTGATTTTGGTAGAATGCAATATGATCATTGCTTAATGATCATGCTCATCACTCATATTGAGTAGCTCCTGTATGACATTCTTTTTCTGCAGAATGTACCTTTATCCCAGAATGTTATGACATCAGTCATGACATTCACAAATCTGGTTTTACCAAAAAAAATGGCAACAAACAAACACTTACAAACTCCCCCTTTGGCAAATTTTTGGCTAAAACCCCTAACCAATTAGAGATTAGAAAGCAGCAGAATTTTTTACTAACAGCTACCAATATCTAATTCTACCAAAATTATCATAATTTCTTCTCCCCCTTTTTAGCCATAAAGAGGCCAAAGATACTTGTACTTTTAAGTTATACAGTCATCCAAAAGGAATAAAAAAAACACAGAAATAATAAAATTCATTTGGCAGCAACAGGTTCCAGCAGCAAACTTTTCAACAACACTGATCTTCAGGCACTGTCATCTTCCGAGGTAGCACTATCTTCAGCATTATGCTGGCCTTCCCTTCTTTGTCCTTCATTCTCCTCCTGTTCTAGTCTAGCAATCAGGTCCTCAAGAGTCATCTTTCTTGTATCAAGCTCTTTGTAGGTTTCTTTTAGCAGAGCTATAACATCAGTTTTCTTGGAATGAGATTTGATAGTTGATGTCTCAGCAGATGTCATAACAATGTCAGGGACATGTGTTCCCTGAAACAGCTTATAGTGCAAACCAAGAGCAGGGGATCTTTTGCATACAGAGTCTTTTTCAACTAGAATATTAGGATATTGAGCAATGATTATACCACACAGGAGAGAAGGAAAAGCAATAGGGCCTTTAATAGCACAGCTTCCAGCATGTTTCAATGTTTGATCAAAGATGTACTTGCCATAATCAAAGTTTGTCCTGGTTCCAACAGCATAGATAAATCTTCCCAAACCTGTGGAGATGGTGGATTTATGGTTGGTGGGAACCCAGTTAGCTGCACCAATTTTGTGCAGTATGGCGAACTTCATGCTCAGCTTGCTTGCATTTAGCTTCCCTTTCAAGGGCCAGCTCTTGACTTGCTTTGCAGTGATGGTTTGACAAACTTGGTTGTCAGTAACTTCAAGCTCAGGACAAGCATCATCAGGTCTTCCTAGGAATTTGTTTATTTCAGAAGGAGAGAAATTTACCTTCCTTCCTCTCACATACACACTTTTAAAATCAGCTGACTTTCCATCAGATAAATTTACTATGAATTCTTTGACAAGAATCTCATAGCAGTTGGTAAACTTTACCACAGTTTTCATTAGACCAGCAGTCTTGATTAGATCCATGATTTCCTTACATTCAATAGCATTGTTGTTCAGCTCTCTCTCCAAAGCAATCCTTTTCAGAAATACATACTTCCACCTGTTTGCATTTTCTGGATGGTGAAAGGAGATGTTGTCAATGGAAACTTCAGGGACTTTAGGCATTTTGCTCGAAGAGAGTTTCTTCCTGAGAGGAATGTCTGGAACATTGCTCTCAACATCAAACTCAAATTCTGATTCCTCATCAGATTCAGAGGGTTCAGGGTCCTTCCTTTTCTTGGCTATTGGTTGTCTCAAAGGTTTTGAGAGACTATCAACAGGTACTCTAGTTTTCACCTTCCCCTTCCCTTTTGACAATCCAGCTTTTCGATCCTTCTCAGCTTCTACTCTAGTCTTGATCTCATACCTGGTTTTCTTATGAACTACTTCAGTAGCCTTCTCTTTGGAGGGGCTTTTGGCAGCATCCTGCTTTTCTTTTCTGCTCATCATCCTTCTAGCTATGCTAGGGTTGATATTAGTAATTAAATCATTGTCAGAGTATTCTTCATCAACATCAATAACTGGGGGTTCAACAGCCTTGTCAGTAGGGTTCTGGTGATCATCATGTTTTTCTGGAGTTTTTCTAATGTTGTCATCAGGTGTCTCAACATTCTGAGTGACATATGGATCCATTTCTACATTAGGACTAGCAGTTTCTTGGTTCAAAGGTACAGAAATGTCAGGTACAGAGTGATTCTCATTTAGAATCCTAGTGACTAGTCTAGAAATAGCTTGATGAACATAAGTAGAACCTTCCCTATTTGCTATTTCTGGAGGAACAGAAGATGATGGTTGAGAAGATTTACCAGATGGAGAGGCTTATGATCTTCTTGCATGTCTGGTTCGCAGCTTCTTGACCTTAGTGGGATCAGCTGCCAGTTCACGAAGAGGAGTTATCTCAAGAACATCAGTATCCATGCAGTTTGTGATTACCCTAGGTTCGCTGTCAGAGGATGCGGAAGAAGCAGTCGCCTTTGAAGAGGATGATGACATGGATTGTTGAGACATTTTGAGTGATTTAGAAAACAAGTAACAACGAGAATGGAATCTTCATTTGAGAGAATGGAGATTGTTGCAGATACGCGAGAGGAGGTAGAAATATGATTGTCTATTCAACTTCTTAAAATTTTGGAAAGAAATAGGGAAACAAATGATTAGCCCAATCAGAATAGACTTAACTAAAATATCTCTATCATCCCTTGTTTTAAGCAAAATTAATTGCTACATCTCTTCATATTGGCAAATACCCAGCTTGCCCCTCAAATTTTCAAATTGACTAGCATCAAGTGCCTTGGTAAAAATGTCAGCCAGTTGTAGTTCAGTGGCAACATGTTCCATTTTAATCACCTTTTCTTCCACAAGATCTCTGATGAAGTGATGTCTAATGTCAATATGCTTGGTCCTGCTGTGCTGTATAGGATTCTTGGAAATGTTGATAGTACTCAGATTGTCACAGTACAATGTCATGACATCTTGTGTGACATTATACTAAGTAAGCATCTAATTCATCCAAATCATTTGAGAACAGTTGCTACCAACTGCTATGTATTCAGCTTCAGCAGTAGATAGAGACACACAGTTCTATTTCTTGTTGAACCAAGAGACAAGATTATTTCCCAAAAAGAAGCATCCTCCAGAGGTGTTCTTTCTATCATCAGCACTTCCAGCCCAATCAGCATCATAGTAACCAGACAGAATTGGTTCACATCCATGAGAGTACAGCAAGCCATAGTTGTAAGTTCCACTCACATACTTCATAATTATTTTCACTTGGTTGATGTGACTTACTTTGGGTTCAGCCTGGTATCTTGCACATACTCCAACTTCAAAAGCAATGTCAGGTCTGCTGGCGGTTAAGTATAGCAGACTTCCTATCATGCTTCTGTACAAGCTTTGATCCACATTAGCCCCACTTGAGTCTTTGGACAGCTTTAAATGAGTAGGTGCAGGAGTCCTTTTGTGACTGGCATTCTCCATTCCAAACTTCTTGACAATATTCTTTGCATACTTGCTTTGAGACAGAAAAATTGAGTCTTCCATCTGTGTGACTTGTAGTCCAAGAAAGTAGGTCAATTCTCCCATGAGGCTCATTTCAAATTCAGCTTGCATTTGGTCAGAAAAATGTTTAACCATTTTATCTGACATTCCTCCAAACACTATGTCATCAACATAAATTTGAGCTACCATTATCTTTCCTCCTTCATTTTTGACAAAAAGGGTTTTATCCAAGCCTCCTTTCCTGTATCCTTTGTCAGTGAGGAATTTTGTCAATCTGTCATACCAGGATCTAGGAGCTTATTTCAGGCCATATAGAGCTTTCCTCAATTTGTAGATATGATCAGGACAATTTGGATCCACAAATCCTTTAGGTTGTTCCACATATACTTCCTCATTTAAGTACCCATTTAAGAAGGCACTCTTTACATCCATCTGAAATAGCTTAAACTTAAGGAGACAAGCAACTCCCAAAAGAAGTCTGATTGACTCCAGTCTGGCTACACGAGCAAAAGTTTCATCAAAATCAACCCCTTCAACTTGAGTGTAGCCTTGAGCAATAAGCCTTGCCTTATTCCTGGTGAGAACTCCTTCAGCATCTGATTTGTTCTTGTAGATCCATTTTGTGCCAATAATGTTTGTTCCTTCTGGTCTAGGAACTAACTCCCATACTTCATGTTGCTTGAATTGGTTCAAGTCATCTTGCATTTCTCCAATCCAGTATTCATCAGTCAAAGCCTCCTTAACATTTTTTGGTTCAATCTTAGAGACAAAGCAAGAGTTTGAGATAATTTCTCTAGATCTTGTAATGACTCCACTGTTTGGGTCTCCTATGATGAGTTCCTTAGGATGATCTTTCTGAATTCTGATGGAAGGATCTTTGTTAGCTTCCTTTGATTCAGATTCTGATGAAGTAGTTTTAGGTAGATCATCCCTTTTAGACACTTGAGTTGAAGTCTCAAAGAATGTCTCAACATCATATGGGACATCGGTTTCCTCATGATAATCATCAACTATGTCATTTATAGATTCCATCATAGCTTTGGTCCTGGAATTGAATACCCTATATGCTCTGCTGTTGGTAGAGTATCCTAGGAATATTCCTTCATCACTTTTAGGATCCATCTTTCTCCTTTGTTCATGATCTGTCAGAATATAGCATTTGCTTCCAAAGACATGGAAGTACTTTACTGTAGTCTTTCTTCCTTTCCATAGTTCATAAATGGTGGTTGATGTTCCCTTTCTCAAGGTGACCCTGTTATGGACATAACAGGATGTATTCATAGCTTTAGCCCAAAAATGAATAGGAAGTCCTTTGGCATGTATCATTGCTCTGGCAGATTCTTGTATAGTCCTGTTTTTCCTTTCCACAACTCCATTTTGTTGAGGGGTTATGGGTGAAGAGAATTCATGATTGATTCCTTCTAAAGAACAGAACTCATCAAACTTACTGTTTTCAAACTCCTTGCCATGATCACTTCTGATTCTGACAATGCATCCTTCTTTTTCTCTTTGAATTCTTTTGCACAGTTCCTTAAATACATCAAATACATCGTACTTTTCCCTAATGAAGTTAATCCAGGTGAATCTGGAAAAATCATCCACAACAACATACGCATATCTCTTTCCTCCAAGACATTCCACCTGCATTGGACCCATCAGATCCATATGTAGGAGTTCTAGCACCTTTGAGGTGGTCAGATGTCTCTTCTTTGGATGTGACATTCTAGTTTGCTTTCCAACCTGACATTCACCACAGACTCTCCCTTCATTAATTTGAAGCCTTGGAATCCCTCTGACTGCCTCCGTGGATATGATCTTTTTCATCCCTCTTAGATGTAAATGACCAAGTTTTTGGTGCCACAGTTTCACTTCCTTTTCTTCTTTGGCTATAGAGCACACAGAAGAATAATTAGTGTTCTCAGACTCCCATAAGTAACAGTTGTCTTTTGATCTGACTCCTCTCATTACAACTTCTTGTTTTTTATTTGTTACAAGACATTCAGACTTGGTGAAGTTGACCATGAATCCTAGATCACATAATTGACTGATACTTATGAGATTAGCAATCAAGCCTTTTACCAGCAATACTTCATTTAGGTTTGGAACTCCTGGGCAGTCCAAGTTTCCAACTCCTTTGATTTCTCCTCTAGCACCATCTCCAAAAGTTACATAACTAGTAGTATGAGGTTTAACATTATTCAGAAGATTCTTGATTCCAGTCATGTGTTTAGAGCATCCACTGTCAAAGTACCAGTCTTCCTTTGCAGATACTCTAAGGGAGGTGTGAGTTATCAGGGCTGCAGACTTTTTCTTCCACTGTTGAGTATATGGTGCCTTGTTAGACTTAGGTTTGACAGTTGGGATCTGATTAGGATATCCATACAATCTGAAGCAAAATGGCTTTATGTGACCAAACCTTCCACAATGATGACATCTCCATCTTTGATACTTTTTCTTCATATTTCTCTGTTCTCGATGTTGAGTTCTATGTTGTGACATCTACTTTGACATTTGTTTATCAGGTATGATCTTCTTCTTTTCTACAGTAGATTTCTTTGCTGCCACAAATCCTAGACCAGACTTGTCTCCCACAGTTTGTCCAGCCTGAAGGATTTCTTCTAATTTGTCAGTTCCATTTGTCAGCATCTTGACAGACTTGGTCATCTGATCAAGTTTTGAGTTTAGCACTTGAACTTCACCTTCGAGATGACTTATAGTATTAGTGTATGCCTTCTTCTCAGCCTCCAACTTTACTATGAGTTTTTTTTGTCTCTCATTTTGCTGACAGACTTCAGCACTTCTGATACATAGCTTCTTGTAGGAGTCAGCCTGTTCTTCAAATGTCAATTCCTCATCACTAGAGTCACTATCAGAGTTACAAATACCAGCTAGTGCAGCAACTAGTTTGGCAGATTCTTCTTCAAAATTACTTTCTGAGTCACAATCAGACCAAGTAACAGACATTCCTTTCTTTTGTTTCTTAAGAAAGGTAGGATATTCAGCTCGAATGTGCCCATATCCTTCACATCCATGGCATTGGATTCCTTTGCTTTGATTTCCCTTTTCTTCAGACTTTGGTCTTCTGTTGGAGTCATAAGATCTGTTAATGTCAGAGGGAATGTTCTTGACATTTGACCTTGACTTTGGGTCCATTCTCTTGATTAGTTTGTTGAACTGCCTTCCAAGCATGGCTATAGCTTCTAAAATATTCTCTTCATCCTCCTCCTTGTTTTCATCTTCAGTATTAGATACTACTGTTATGCTCTTGTTTTTTTTGTCAACATTGTCATTGATTCCCATCTCAAAAGTCTGAAGTGACCCAATGAGTTCATCAACCTTCAAGTTGCAGATATCCTGAGCTTCCTCTATAGCAGTCACCTTCATTCCAAATCTTTTAGGCAAGGATCTGAGAATCTTTCTCACCAGCTTTTTTTCTGACATCTTTTCTCCCAATGCTCCTGAGGTGTTGGCAATTTCCAAGATGTTCATGTGAAACTCATGAATGGTCTCATCTTCCATCATCCTTAGGTTCTCAAATTTGGTAGTCAGCATCTGAAGCCTTGACATTTTTACTTTGGATGTACCCTCATGGGTAGTTTTGAGAGTGTCCCAAACATCCTTGGCCAGTTCACATTGATGTACTAATCTGAATATGTTTCTATCAATTCCATTGAACAAGGCATTTAATGCTTTGGAGTTACCCAGGGCTAACTCATCTTCTTCTTTGCTCCATTCTTCCTCAGGTTTCAGACTGGTTGTCCCATCTTTCCCAGTTATGGTGGGATGGTTCCATCCTTTGTCAGCAGCTCTCCAAGCCTTTTTGTCCAGTGATTTTAAGAAGGCAATCATACGAGGTTTCCGGTAGTCATAATTTGATCCATCCAGAATGGGTGGTCTGTTCCCAAATCCTCCTTCTTTGTCCATAGCGCCAAAAATAATATCCCTAGATCTCACCCAGTAAGACAGGCAGGGTTTCTGCTCTGATTCCAATTGAAATTCTGGAAGCAGATACTTAATGTCACAGTGAATGTTATGACACCGTATCTGACACACTTCAAGACAGTAAATTTAAAAGCAGTAAAGAACACAGTCAATTGTTTACCCAGTTCAGTGTGTAACAACACCTACTCTGGGGGCTACCAAGCCAGGGAGGAAATTCACTATAAAAGATATTAATTCAGGAATAAACCAACCAGTTTATCTCCTTCACTTAAGACCTACCCAATGCAACTTCAATCTAAGTTCAACTTAAACCTGAGTTCCTACTCACTCCCCCTCAATCACAGCAGTGATACTAAACAATTGATTAATGAAATTATGAAGACACTCTTCAGTACATGCACTTGATTTTGCTTCACAGCTTTAATCAAGTGACAATCACTCGTGCTTCAAAGCTTTGAGTGATACACAACCCTAACTTGACTTTGCTTCAAAGCTTTAATCAAGTGACACAAACACTCGTGCTTCAAAGCTTTGAGTGATACACAACCCTTACAATCAAATACTACTCCAAATCACTTATCACAATGATAATTGCTTGGCTCACAGTAGTTATAACTATACAATCCCTTATTGATCTTCTGTCAAAAAGTATCCTCACCAATAATCTTCATGAGGAATATATAGGCAGGCTATTCTTCAGTTAGGGCTTCCACGAAAATAACTAGGGTTAATTCATGTTATCCTCAAGACTTGGTCTTAGGCTTTCATCAACCAGATTAGGGTTAAGCAAGGTTAACCTAATGTCCACGTGAGCATCTGATTTGGACTGTATACAACAACATACCAGATTCCTGAAAAATCTCAGGAATAACAAATCTGCACAAATGTTAGATCAGTACAGGATGTCTTAACATTGGTTATGACAACAAGAATCATGTTCACTGATTTTGGTAGAATGCAATATGATCATTGCTTAATGATCATGCTCATCACTCATATTGAGTAGCTCCTGTATGACATTCTTTTTCTACAGAATGTACCTTTATCCCAGAATGTTATGACATCAGTCATGACATTCATAAATCTGGTTTTACCAAAAAAAATGCCAACAAACAAACACTTACAGATAGTAAATCAAAAACAGGTCACTACAAATCCTCAACAAACATGGAAAATATGGCAAAAATGACTGCCTTCCAACAAACTTAACTTCACTAAACCATCACCAAAATGTTATTCCAGACTCGGTTGGAGTTCAAACGCACAATTAACCGAGTTTAGGACTGAAGAACATCACGAAGAGCGGGTGGGTACAAACACACTTTGATCCTTTATCCTTTGTTTCTTAAACCGTGAACCAAGCCACGCTACAACCCTTCAAAAGTCCTAATTGAAGCATGGATTATTTCGAAAGCATATTGTTACAAAAGGTATCTTGACTCCTGTAAGGCTTTACCCTGAATCTTGAGTTTGAATTTTCTTACAAAACTTATTTACTTGCTAAAATGCATTTTCAAAACTGCAAGACCAACATAAACTTTGCATTCTTTGAATATCGTTGTTTTCATGTGGCTATTTGTTTGACTACAGAGAAATTCACACAACGAATATCCGATAAACGAAAGCTCTCTCAGTGAACAAAATCACTTCAAGTGGGATGACATTTCCATTGGAAAATCTCCTATCAACAAGGGGGCATGACATGTCACTATCCAGCACACCTAGGGCAGTCCAGTCAAGATTCTAAGAAATCTCTCAAAAAGTGCTGGATAACTAGTGACAGGTCACCATCTTCATCACTTGGGGCATTGGACGCAAATCCCAACAAAGGGTTACATACAGTCAAACATTTCCTGGAAGTGTCATAAGCACTTGATACTAGGGGCAGTGACAAGTCTCCCCAGAATCCTTCTCATAGGATGATTCCCCAACCAGATTTTTCAATCTCTGAAAACCTCTCCCCAACTGAGTCGACCTAAAGAATCCTCGAGGTATTTCCCAGTGAAGTCGCTATCTTCTCCAATAGAATGACAACAGGTTTTATTTCCCCAACAAATTACGGATTCCCCAGCTTGAGTTTGCCTCTTAGACTAATCATAGGACCATCACTCCTCTTCCCCAATAGACTATTCTACATTCCCCATCAAGTTACTGTGAAGCCTGGACCCGACCAGATATCAGTTCTGAAGATGTGAAAAACACAAGAAGGGGGGGGGGGGGTGAATTGAAAAACTTGGATCAAAAATAGATTAATGACACAGTATTTTTATCCTAGTTCGTTTGATCTCAAACTACTCCAGTCCACCCGTCAAGGTGATTTCTCCTCTCTCCAACGAGGTCTTAATCCACTAATCTCAAAAGATTACAACAGCTACTTTAACAACTGTTAAAGTCTTCTTGAGTACAACCACAATCCGGTTAATCTCAAGGAACTTCTTTTACAATATAATTGAACAAAATGTGTTGTTGTTTTCTAACAAAACAGTTTATCACAACTGTGATAAATTACACAGATTAAGCTTAGAATAAGGATTGAATTTGCTTGAGTTTGAATATGCGTGGTTTTAAATTCTTAGAAAATTGTTGTGTGCGTACATACGTGCTTCTTTTTGCAAGCAGACTTGTTTATATAGGCAAGGCAAAGACGTTGTCCATAAAGCAAGTTTTATGTTATTAACACACTTTCCTTTTGGAGAAGATCTTGTCTGAAGAAAGTCGTTGGCATTAATTCTGTCTTGAATGTTCAGTAACGCTTCAGAGTCTTCTTTCCTTAACTGCTGATGACGCTTCAGAATATTGATGACTTGGTTGATATATCTTTGATCAGATCAGAGTTTATTGTAATTGAGCGCATATTCTTGTCATCAATCTTTAGCGTATAATCTGATTTGCTTCAGCGTGTAATACTTTATTGCTGATCTTCTGATGCTGATTTTGATCAGAACTTTAGCATATACAAAACATATTTTTAAGGAGCATATTTGTTCTTTGTATATATATTCTTTGTATTTATTTATTCTTTGTATTTGTTATCATCAAAACTTTAATCAAGGGTTGTAGAATCAAATTATGTTTTAACAATCTTCCCCTTTTTGATGATGACAAAAACCAGATTTTTCAATTAAAAATAAAGAATAAAAAGTATAGAATTAAGAAGAAAAACTCCCCCTGAGTTGATTACTTCCCTTAAATACTTTGAGTCTTTGAGCATCATAATTTAACTGCGTCTTGCATCAGAGTTTTATACCTGTTCAAACTTTTCAGAAGAAAGAAGTTAAGTAGTTCAGAATGTTTGAGACTTCTGTCTCAGTAAACTGTTATTGAAAATATCTTACTTTCTCCCCCTTTTTGTCAGTTATCAAAAAGACTATATAATCAGAGCTAAAAAGGATTTATATTAAAAATAAGAAGCAATGATAAGAAGTTTATAACAGAAGAAATGTAAAACAAAATGTTACAGATAAACAGATTTTAAAACAAAAGAGAATCTAAGAGGGAGGAGGAAGGCGTGTGAACAAATCTTCCAACAAGCCCTTGATCTGGGTGTTGGTTTCCTCTTGTTTGCTCAAAATTCTCTTGATTTCTTTGTTTGTGTCATCCTGTTTATCCAACCTTTCCTGGATAACAACATTTGCTCTCTTCAATTCTTCCAGAGTTTGCCTTTCATAGGAAGGGGCTGGAGAATCTTCAGTTTCTGGATGCTTCTCAGAGCATTCTGCAACTTGATCATTTTGAACCAATTCCTCTGCTGAGATCATCTCATTTGGAGCAGCAGTCAGAGTGAGACCTTCTGATTCTGGTTGAACTTTGTCTGATGGACGATGTTCTGACCAGGGAGCATTATCCAGAGGGATAATCTCTTCCTTGAGAAGTTGGCTCAGAACTTGGTCTTCAAAAACCTTTAGCAGATCACTAAAATTCTGTTGAACTTGTTCATAGCTCTGTTCTTGCAGCTTATGTGTTTCAGAACTTATCCATTTTCTGAAACTTGTCCAAAGATAATCGGAATCAGCAGGATTAGTCATCTCTGGACTAGCTTGCTTCAAGGATGTTATCCATTTCTGCATTTCTGTTTCAAACATCAATAAACTAGTACCAACATCTGGTGTGGTTTCAGATGGTGTTGGTTTTGGAATGGCAGTTTTGTTAGATATAGCAGCTAAACGTTCAAAAACAGTTGGATCAATGACAAGTCTTACGTTGTCATTTGGATTTCTCTTTGGTGAGGGAGTGGGAGAGTCTGGTATAATTATTGGACTGGTTGGGGAATTTGGTGGTGTTGATTCCAGAGAAGAAGGAATTTGTGGAATGTCCAGAATGGTGAGGGGAAAATGGATGGCCAGAGGTTCAGTGATTCCTGGAATATGGATTGTATCTGAATCTGAAGTAGGTTCTTCAGATTGGTTGGATTGAACATTGTGAGGTTCTGGTTCACAGGTCTCAGATGGTTGGTTCTCAGAAGATTGAACTTCTGGTTGTGATTGTTCAGGTTGTGGAGATGGTGGATGAGGAATATCTGGTTGTGGAGAGAGAGGTAGTGGTATTTCTGGTTGTGGAGAGAGAGGAATATCTGGTAGTGGAATATCTGGTTGTGGAGCTTCTGTTGTAGTTTCGGAGTTTGGATTATCTAGGATTAGAGGATTTGGATTTTCTGGTGTGGGAGCTGAAATATCTTGGTCAAACGAGTCAATGTCTGACTGAACTTTTGCAAGTTCTGGTTGAGTTGATTCAGTATTTGGATTGATAGGAAGGGAGTGAGTTTCTCTAAGACTTAGAGTTTCTGAGGGATCAAACCCTATGTCAAAATCATCAAAAGTTTGTGGGGTTGAAATATCTGATTGGGTAGTTAAGGGATCAGATGTTGATATAGATATTGATTCTAAAACAGTAATAGAAGAAGGATTACCTTTCTTTTTAGCAGCTTTTGGAGTTCGCTGGGATGATCCTTCTGCTGCTGCCTTCCTTTTCTTGTTCTTCTTCAAAACAACTTCTGGAGCTGCCTGTTGCAAGTCCTAGATATTTAACCCCGGTGCAGTGCCATCTGCCTTACACGCATCCAAATATCTGACGATTATCTCAGGCTTGGAGTCAATATTAGAGAACATAGGAAAATCATCCAGAGGAATTCTTCTGGAAGTGATGGTTGCAAAGGAAGTAACGTTGGGTTCCTTTTTGATGTTCTCAATAATTTTCATCTTTTTCAGATTCTTTTCATTCAGTGGCTTTCCAGCAGTTGCTTCTAGAGAGCTAATTTCCTGTGCTTTAGTCAGATGCTCTATCAGCTTATTCTCTGTCAGAATATCTGATATGAGTCTTCCAAGGGGTATCCAGTCCCTTTTGGTATGCTCATCTTCTCTAGTCTCCTTAACACTGGTCCTCAGATGATTAAATAGCAAGTGAGCAAGATTTACCTTAGTCTTCTTGGAGATAAAGTAGATCAGAAACTGCTGATCAATGTTTATGTAGTTAGGAGAGCTGGTTGGCTTCTTGTGGTTGATGTATCCCAGAATTATCTTAGCCCATATTCTGTGATGATCCTTCAGATCCCTTATCTTGCTGGAGGGAAGACCCAGAGTGAAAATTTCTCTTGCAATTGAAGAAACATCAAAACATCTTTCAGCCATGTCTATACACCTGATGCCACCACCATTGTAACCTATCAGTCTTGCAATTAGGTCTTCAGTAATGACTATCTTCTTCCCTATTACATACGAAGTGACTTGATGGTTTGAGGATGAAGCATGAATCCAAAATTCTTTCACAAGAATTGGAAACGTTGGACCTAGAAGACGGTCAAAATACTTGTTCCATCCTTGAGCATTGACCTCTTCAGAGAGATTGAATCCATTTTCTTGAAGACTTTCAAAATCCACAATCAGTTCTGAAAGAACTTCCAGGTTGTCAATGGGCGTGAGTAGAGTTCTGAATGGTTCTTCATATTGTTCCATAGATTCAGTTCCCTGAGCACTGGTGTTTGGGACGCTTGAAGAAGCCATGTTCACACAAGAAATTTTGAGAAAAAATGAAAGGGTTTTGAAAGTACGAACAGAAAACAATTAGAATGTATTGAGAGAGTAAAAAGTGAAAGAGTGAAAAGAGTGAAACTTGGGTTTAAATAGATTTTTGAAAACATAAACTGCAAGAGAGAGAGAAATAATTAGTAATGATTATAAGCATTAATGACAGCTGATTTTAGGGGATTCAGAAAGATATTGGAACGGTTACCCATGACATGTGTCTCAATGCACCCAATCAGCGCTTTTGACCTTTCAGAAAAGTGAACGCGTGTTCAGCCTCAGAAGGTAGCTGATGAATGGATGACAATTGTTTGCTTACATGAACAACACACTTCTATCCTGGAAATGAAACGCTCAAATCTTCATGGATAGATTCTGATACAATATGTACTTCTAAAATTCTGAAGGCAGGTTGATCAGCAGTTCACAGAAAATAACCAAAATTCTGAAGGTTAAGATATGTAAGTAAAACAGTTTATTCTGGGCAAAGCTTCATGCTGAGATGTTTCAGAATGAAGTTAAACCTATCTTCAGACAGAGGTTTTGTAAAGACATCAGCCTATTGATGGTCTGTGTCAATGAATTTTAAATTAAGAATCCCTTTCTGAATATAGTCCCTAATAAAATGATTTTTTATTTCTATATGCTTATCCCTAGAATGCAAAATGGGATTTTTACTGAGACAAATAGCAGAAGTATTGTCACAGAAGTATTGTCCAGATACAATCACCTCTGGATGGCATCTATAAGCCCATCTCCAACAAATGTCCATCATTTCTCCAAATGGCATCTTTAAGCCCATTCCCTATACAATTAACGACAACATCAAGTTCAAATTTCTGGGCACTCAAGTGTTCAATCATCTTCCACCTTCAAGTCATGAATGGCAGATCCGTCAATCTAACTCTTCAAGTTTAAGAAGATTGAACAGGGGCAGCTGTTGTACCCCAAAATTTTCCCTCTCATTTCTCAAGGGATCATCCTGAACCCTCAGGTTTGCTACCATCCAATTTCAAGCTTTGAATTACAAATTTTTCAAGAAAATCATTCACAAGGGCAAAATGGTCATTTGCATACTAAAAAGTCAAACTTTGACTTTTGGATCAAAATAAAGTTTCAAGAATCATATTTCAGCAAGACATGTTAAAATATGAAGTTTGTTGCATTAAGAAAGTCAAAAGTCAAATATGTTATAGGAAAAGTCAAATTTCTAAATACTTAGAATTTTTTCTAAGTGTTTAAGAAATATGACAAGCTCAGAACTTCTGATCAGATTATCACCATGATGCAAGTTAATTTTGGATTAACTTCTAACACAAGAGTTATGGACTCAAATAAGATCTGAAACATTACAGAACAAAATTTCTCCTAGAAATGCTGGGATTTCAAGTTATGACTCCTCAAAAGACACGTCCATGAAACTGAAGCACTCAACAAATTCTGGACAGTTCCAAGATAGAGTTTGGTTACAACTTTTGGGCCAGTTTTCACAAAGATTCAGTCAGAGTTTGCAAGGGTAGTTCAAAAAAGGTTTACAAAGAATGTTGCAAGCTTCCTGGAAAGTCTGAGAGATCCTTCAGAACATGCTGGAGCAAGGAGATACAAAGATCAGAAGTTAGATGTCTATTCTAAGTTACGTTGAAGCTAAACTTCTGATTCAGAATTAAGCAATGATGCAGAATCTCACGTTGCAGGATTTCTGGTTTGATCAATCTAATCATCACTTAATGCTCACAACCACTTTTGAGTCTTTATCCAAAGGATTTCCCCACGTGTGGCATAGAAGTACCTTTACTGCCTTGGAAAAGAAAACTTTTATACAAAAGTGTGTTGGGCCCATACGTTGCTTTTGCTTTTAAGGTTACTTTTCCTTAATTCTTGCTTAAAAATCCAGCTTAGGCGCTTCTAAAACTGCTGACCACCCTACCTATTTGAAATTACTTCAAGAGCAAGTCAGCGCCCAGCTTATGATGGTGGTGCCCCTTGACCTCTCCAAACTACTAAACCTTTGCCTATAAATTAGACCTTATTGGAAACTGTAAAAGGGTCAAAAATTTGAGAAATAAAAAGCCTTGAACCCCTGCTAAAATTCCAAGAATCCAAAACGGCAAACACAAAATACAAAACTTGTTAAATTTTGATTTGTTGCATTCAAACTCCCTTTTTCTCAAGTGTTTCTTGACAAAAATCGTCCATACAGTTTCTGATTCACATATTAGAAGCTATCCTAACTTCTGTGTTCAGACTGTAACATACTCTCCATCCACATCCACCTCAAGAAGTCAGAACTTTACCTCTTGGCTATTCCAGAATTTCTCTAATCATTCATTGCCCAAGTTGAAAGCTTCGAGCCTGCTGAGTACGTGAAGAAGTTATTCAGAACATCACCAGAGTTCAGAACCAGACTCCAATTCACGGAGTGTTTCTCAGCTGCAAGGTAAGTTTCTGCTGACTCTCATCATATTACTTAGG
Source organism: Vicia faba (assembly GCA_948472305.1). NCBI lineage: Eukaryota > Viridiplantae > Streptophyta > Magnoliopsida > Fabales > Fabaceae > Vicia > Vicia faba. Next base: position 747,858,919 of record OX451735.1, on the reverse strand, counting down.
CATTATCAGATTTGCATGTTCAAAAATACAATGTGGACATCACGTTTCTGATGATGTACGTATTCTGAGGTTTCACGTATTTGTATGCCTAAGTAGGGAGTAAAGTAGTTCAGAACTTCTTAAGGAAATTAGAATTAGCAAATTCATGCTTGCCTCTGATTTATAATTCTGATATCTCTTGTTTCTGAAACATTATGAAACCTGCCATAACTGTGATATGCACATCTTCTATTCTGTTGAGAAATGACTAAGTTGCAGATGTTCTAACTAGCATGGAGAGGGAGACTAAGCTCTACCAGTGGCATCAGAACTTCTGAAATCTTCTTTGTTCCTAGCGGACCCAGAACTTCTGACTTTACCTATTTCTACTAATGTGATTTCTGTTTTTGCAGTACGCCGGAGTCAGAGCTTCTGATCTCTCTTAGTTCAGCAATGCGCTGATTCTGTTTCCTTTTCCTTACTATTTTTGCTATCACTTTTATTTTCACTAATCAAAAACACCAAAAACATTTTATGTTTTACATGCTTTATTTTATTTCTTTTAACATAAAAAGATCAAAATATTTTCCTAAATAAAACTTATTTCTTTACTTAAACAAAACAAGTCCATTTTACATTTCTTGTACATCCTTATCGATTCAATATGGTTGTAATAGTAACTTAGGACTTAATTTTATTTGCAATTCCCATTTGTAAATTTGTACACCATATCCCCCGATGATTGTAATAGCGTAGGATATTTACTTTCTGCACTTTTTATTACTTTCATATATTGCTAGTAATTAGGGTGTGTATGGCAAGACATGAAATCAACAAATAGAGAACCCTAATCAAGACAAAATGCACGCAATCAAACACACTTTTCACATATGCACACCTTAATGTAATCTCACTTGTTACCTATCGGAAAAATAGTCATGTCCCTCGAACGTGGGCGTTTTAGCAAAGACCCTCGATAAAAGATCGTAGTCCCTCGATGACCCTCGATGTTGCCTTCGGTAAACAATCTAGTCCCTAAACGACATTGCTAAAACATCCATAGGTTACCTTCTATGACTATACAATGACCCACGCCCGTCCCTTCACGTCCAACGATGGGGCTTCTCACCAAATCAATGGTAAGATAGCAACACCTAAAGGAGGAGGAAAAGTACATCTAAGACCTTTTGAGTAGGTAGGTTTGCTCCTAGTTGCTTGCTTGCTCATAACAAAAACATTCTATACCCAAACACTCTTACTTTGAAACATTTTCAAAAGATAATACTTTGTATGCGTTCTTATAGAGACGAGAATCATTACAAAGACACCTTTTCAAAATCACTTTCAAAAACACATCCCACAAACACTTTTTTTTAAACATTTTCGAAACAAACACTTTGTATGCGTTCTTATAGAAACGAGAATCATTACAAAGTTACATTTTCAAAATACTTTCAAAACCCACACCACAAGCACATTCAAACAAAAGCAAGTGATCTAGCAAGTAACTAAGAGCCCGTGGAAAACCATGGATTAAAAGGGTGCTAATACCTTCCCTTTTTATAATCTACCCCCCGAACTCAATAAATAATATCAAAGGTCTTTCCTGTGCTTTTTCACCTTTCCTTTTTGGATAAAAGAAAAGTCGGTGGCGACTCCTGCTATCTGCAACATTTGCGATCAAACGCAAAACCTTCAAGTCAGTTCTCCCACTGTACCACAGAACTGGAGACTCTGCATGGGAATATTCTATAAGCGGGGTTACCTTAGGGTTAGATCACCTTTATTTGCTTTCTTTGTTTGACTTGTTTGCTTTACATTTTGGTTCCTTGTTTGGGCTTGTTCTAATACTCTACCCGGATTTGGGATACCTTATAGGTAAGTAGTAATACGTTGTGGAAATTGTGCGGGGTATACCGACACGGTCTAAGAAATAGCTACGTTAGTGTGACATATTTGTGGGTACCGGTAGCCCTTAAGTAGTCAAGGAGAATACGGGGCCGCTGAGTGATGTCATGAAGTACTATTGAACTTTTAGAACCTTTACTTGACCAACTTGTCCATTAGGACGTAGTGAGATGACCAGCTTTGGTGCAGTCCGAGGTTGGTAGATACTCGACACTACACTTATTGAGGTTTGGTTCTTTAGGATATTTTGGTCGTCGTTAAAGAGGATTGCACTGAAACAATGCCCGAGGAAACAAACCAGTGATATTGAGCTCCTTAGAACCCGGTTACTATTAATTAGGATAGGTTTAGCCAACTAAACTTCAAGAGGGTACTTACCTACAAACTCCATGCAAGCCTAAACCTAAGGACTTGTCTGCTTTGTGTGTATATGACTATTTGTATATAAATTTTCTTACTTTGCATACTTGTACATAACATCATGACATCATACCATAGCATTTTCGATCACATTGAACCATAGAATTTCAAGGATCTCAAGGGTCACGTTCAACCAGACGTCTATCAAGGGAAAAGAAGATTTATTTTCCTCTAACCAAGCACCGTCAAAGATCAAGTACAACAACTTGAGTCAAGGGCTACAACCCACTTGACATGGTGAGCTTAATTCTCGTGGAAGGAGATCCACCGATACAAAGTTACCAAATCAAAACTGTAAGTGACTACTAACATTTACCCCACGAGATCCTTGAAAACATGCATCCATATATCATGCATCATATCATGACAGGTTTCTCCCACACAAGTCTCCTTATCTTCCTACTGTTTATTTCAGTAGAGATGGCCCTAGAAAAGACCATCAAGAGCATTCACATTCAAAACGCTCAACTTCAAGAGATGTTATTGAACCTATCCAAGGGGAAAGAAGAGGTGAAAGCTCTCCTCACAAGGGTCATGGTCATGGGGAATCTGGAGGGCACCAAGGATGATCAGTTGGAAAGGCTACAAACTGAAATGGCAACAATGAAAGTCCAGATGATGGGACAACTGGTGGGCCAGATGAATCTTATCCAAAACCTGGCTCAAGGACAGGAAGAGCTGAGAGCCCTTGTTAACAGGCTTCATCAAGACAGATGCAACCAAATGGGGCAAACAACCAGAATTGGAGATCGAGTCATTGATCAGCCTCCGATGAAGAGTGTACCTTTCCAAATTACTTCCATGTCACAAGCCCAACAACAATCTCGCCAACAACAACAGGGTAATCGGCGTAGGCAAAATACATCTGAAAGACGCTTCACCGAAGTCAACATGTCATTGGCTCAAGCACTGCAACACATGTTGGAGGCCACACTGGTTACGTTAAAAGACCCCCCTAAGAATCCCAACACAGCCTCCCCAAGGTACAATCCAAATGCAATATGTTCGTTCCACTCCAATAGTCTTGGACATGACACCAATAGCTGTTGGACGTTGAGAAATAAAATTCAAGATCTGATTGATGAAGGAACGCTAGAATTTGCACCAGATGGTCAACTGGAATTCTTTTTCCATCCCTCAATGGCTCACCACCTAAAGTGACAAGTTCAGACAAAGAGGCTTCTGTTCATTTGAATTTTAAATTGTAATCTCTTTTGTTGTTTAAACAATTATCTATTAATGTCAAACCTTGTTTCATTAATGCATTGCATATGTTTGTCTTGAACTCATCCTTTCATTTTCACTATATTTAAACTATGTTTTTTACTCTCTTGCTAAAAGTTATAAACCTTTAGATGGAGGATGACGAAAATGAAGCCATAATCTCATACAATATGCTTTTGAACAGACCTTGCTGACGATGTACAGGAGTTTCTTTCAAATCCTAAATACTGGAGTTATAAGGAGGATAATCCCTAGTCAACCCCTTTGAGCCAAAGAAGTAGAAGTTTTCTTTTTTTTACACAAATTAAAACCTTTAATAAAAACCTGGGGCAGGGTAGTCTCTTAGTTAATTCAAATGTGCATTAAGTACATAATGAATGACATCAAAAACATTCCTTCTAAACCAAAAGATGGTGATTGGTTACCTATCAAATAGGCAGTCATTACCTCTCAAAAGAAAAGCCCACTAAGTCAAAACCTACGAAAGAGACTTAAAGAAAACTGGGGCATCCCGCTGATTGTAAAAAACAAGAACAGTCAGGCAAAATCAGGGATAGTAAATCAAAAAGAGGTCACTACAAATCCTCAACAAACATGGAAAATATGGCAAAAATGACTGCCTTCCAACAAACTTAACTTTTCTGAACCATCACCAAAATTTTATTCCAAACTCAATTGGAGTTCAAACGCACAATTAACTGAGTTTAGGACTGAAGAACATCATGAAGAGCGGGTGGGTACAAACACACTTTGAGCCTTTATCCTTTGTTTCTTAAACCGTTAACCAAGCCACGCTAAAACCCTTCAAAAGTCCTAATTGAAGCATGGATTAGTTCGAAAACATACTGTTACAAAAAGTATCCTGACTCTTGTAAGGCTTTACCCTGAATCCTGAGTTTGAATTTTCTTACAAAACTTCTTTACTTGCTAAAATGCATTTTCAAAATATCAAGATAAACATAAACTTTGCATTATTTGAATATCGTTGTTTTCATATAGCTATTTGTTTGACAACAGAGAAATTCACACAACGAATATCCATGAACGAAAGCTCTCTCAGTGAACAAAATCACTTCAAGTGGGATGACATTTCCATTGGAAAATCTCCTATCAACAAGGGGGCATGACATGTCACTATCCAGCACACCTAGGGAAGTCCAGTCAAGATTCCAAGAAATCTCTCAAAAAGTGTTGGATAACTAGGGGCAGGTCACCATCTTCATCACTTGGGGCATTGGACGCAAATCCCAACAAAGGGTTACGTACAGTCAAACATTTCCTGGAAGTATCATAAGCACTTGATACTAGGGGCAGTGGCAAATCTCCCCAGAATCATTCTCATAGGATGATTCCCCAACCAAATTTTCAATCTCTGAAAACCTCTCCCCAACTGAGTCGACCTAAAGAATCCTCGAGGTTTTTCCCAGTGAAGTCGCTATCTTCTCCAACAGACTGACAACAGGTTTTATTTCCCCAACAAATTACGAATTCCCCAGCTTGAGTTTTCCTCTCCGACTAATCATAGGACCACAACTCCTCTTCCCCAATAGACTATTCTACATTCCCCAGCACCCGACCAGATATCAGTTCAACATCGACTCCCCAATAGAGCAACGGACGACCAAGGCTCCTGAACTCTTTTCCCCGAGCAGGAATCAACCCTCTCCATAGAATTTTTAACATTCCCCAGCGGAGTTCTCCTCAAACAACAAAACAGGAATCCCAGGTGGAAACATTCTAAGCAAAGTTTGAAGACACACCTACTCTTCAACAGCAGTCCGGGATTTAATGACTCCCCAGCATTTGTCAAGGATTTATTTTCCAGACAAAAAATACATTCATTAACATTTCACAGTTTATACATCCTGGTTACATACATGACAAGTGCATACGACACAATCTCATTTATTTTGAGAACATCATTGCACCATGCATTTCATATACCATGACATTGCATACAACTAATGTTTTGCCTTTTCAGGACAAGGTCAATCAACAGATGGCTATTGTCAATAATATTCCAAAGGTCAGAAAGTAATACCTGTAACAAGCCAGGGCAATTATCTACACGACCAGCTAAAGCAATCCTACATGGGCTCCTTCTCGTACACTCTTCTAGATACAATTCAGATACGCTCCAGATACGGATGCCATTCTGATACTCATTCAGATTTTAATTTTTGATATAGTTCAGATATGCACCAGATATGGATGCCATCCGGATACTCATTCAAAGACAACTTTTGATACAGTTTAGATACGCTCCAAACACGGATGCCATCCTGATACTCATTCAAAGCAACTTTTGATACATTTCTGATACGCTCCAGACACAGATGCCATTCTGATACTCATTCAGATTTCAATTTTTGATATAGTTCATATACGCTCCAGATACGGATGTCATCCTGATACTCATTCAAAGACAACTTTTGATACATTTCAGATACGCTCCAGACACGGATGCCATTCTGATACTCATTCAGATTTCAATTTTTGATATAATTCAGATACGCACCAGATACGGATGCCATCCTGATACTCATTAAAAGATAGCTTTCAGATACAGTTCAGATACGCTCCAAACACGGATGCCATTCTGATACTCATTCAGATTTCAACTTCAAATACAGTCCAAATACAATCACCTCTAGATGGCATCTATAAGCCCATATCCAACAAATGTCCATCATTTCTCCAAATGGCATCTTTAATCCCATTCCCTATACAATTAACCACAACATCATCGAGTGAAAATTTCTGGGCACTCAAGTGTTCAATCATCTTCCACCTTTAAGTCACGAATGGTAGATCCGCCGATCTAACTCTTCAAGTTTAAGAAGATTGAACAGGGGCAGCTGTTGTACCCCAAAATTTTCCCTCTCATTTCTCAAAGGATCACCCTGAACCCTCAGGTTTTCTTCCATCCAATTTCATGCTTTGAATTACAAATTTTTCAAGAAAATCATTCACAAGGGCAAAATGGTAATTTGCACACTAAAAAGTCAAACTTTGACTTTTGGATCAAAATCAAGTTTCAAGAATTATATTTCAGCAAGACATGTTAAAATATGAAGTTTGTTGCATTAAGAAAGTCAAAAGTCAAATTTGCTATTGGAAAAGTCAAATTCTAAATACTTAGAATTTTTTCTAATTGTTTAAGAAATATGACAAGCTCAGAACTTCTGATCAGATTATCACCATGATGCAAGTTGATTCTGGATTAACTTCTAACACAAGAGTTATGGACTCAAACAAGATCTGAAACATTACAGAACAAAATTTCTCCTAGAAATGCTGGGATTTCAAGTTATGACTCCTCAAAAGACACGTCCATGAAACTGAAGCACTCAGCAAATTCTGGACAGTTCCAAGACAGAGTTTGGTTACAACTTCTGGGCCAGTTTTCACAAAGATTCAGTCAGAGTTTGCAAGGGTAGTTCAAAAAAGGTTTATAAAGCGTGTTGCAAGCTTCCTGGAAAGTCTGAGAGATCCTTCAGAACATGCTGGAGCAAGGAGATAGAAAGATCAGAAGTTAGATGTCTATTCTAAGTTATTTTGAAGCTAAACTTATGATTCAGAATTAAGCAATGATGCAGAATCTCACGTTGCAGGATTTCTGGTTTGATCAATCTCATCATCATTTAATGCTCACAACCACTTTTGAGTCTTTATCCAAAGGATTTCCCCACGTGTGGCATAGAAGTACCTTTACTGCCTTGGAAAAGAAAACTTTTATACAAAAGTGTGCTGGGCCCATACGTTGCTTTTGCTCTTGAGGTTACTTTTCCTTAATTCTTGCTTAAAAAATCCAGCTTAGGTGCTGCTAAAACTGCTGACCACCCTACCTATTTGAAATTACTTCAAGAACAAGTCGGTGCCCAGCTTATGATGGTGGTGCCCCTTGACCTCTCAAACTACTAAACCTTTGCCTATAAATTAGACCTTATTGGAAACTGTAAAAGGGTCGAAAAATTGAGAAAGAAAAAGCCTTGAACCCCTGCTAAAATTCCAAGAATCCAAAACGGCAAACACAAAATACAAAACTTGTTAACTTTTGATTTCTTGCATTCAAACTCCCTTTTTCTCAAGTGTTTCTTGACCAAAACCGTCCATACAGTTTCTGATTCACATATTAGAAGCTATCCTAACTTTTGTGTTCAGACTGTAACACACTCTCTATCCATATCCACCTCAAGAAGTCAGAACTTTACCCCTTGGCTGTTCCAAAATTTCTCTAATCATTCATTGCCCATGTTGAAAGCTTCCAGCCTGCTGAGTACGTGAAGAAGTTGTTCAGAACATCACCAGAGTTCAGAACCAGACTCCAGTTCACAGTGTGTTTTCCAACTGCAAGGTAAGTTTCTGCTGACTCTCATCATATTACTTAGGCATTATCAGATTTCCATGTTCAAAAATACAATGTAGACATCATGTTTCTGATGTTGTACGTATTCTGAGGTTTCACGTATTTGTATGCCTAAGTAGGGAGTAAAGTAGTTTAGAACTTCTTAAGGAAATTAGAATTAGCAAATTCATGCTTGCCTCTGATTTATAGTTCTAATATCTCTTGTTTCTGAAACATTATGAAACCTACCATAACTGTGATATGTGCATCTTCTGTTCTATTGAGAAATGACTAAGTTGTAGATGTTCTGACTAGCATAGAGTGGGAGACTAAGCTCTGCCAGTGGCATCAGAACTTCTGAAATCTTCTTTGTTCCCAGCGGACCCAGAACTTCTGACTTTACCTATTTCTACTAATGTGATTTCTATTTTTGCAGTACGCCAGAATCAGAACTTCTGATCTCTCTTAGTTCAACAATGCGCTGATTCTATTTCCTTTTCCTTACTATTTTTGCTATCACTTTTATTTTCACTAATCAAAAACACCAAAAACATTTTACATTTTACATGCTTTATTTTATTTCTTTTAACATAAAAAGATCAAAATATTTTCCTAAATAAAACTTATTTCTTTACTTAAACAAAACAAGTCCATTTTACATTTCCTGTACATCCTTATCCATTCAATATGGTTGTAATAGTAACTTAGGACTTAATTTTATTTGCAATACCCATTTGTAAATCTGTACACCCCATCCCCCCGATGATTGTAATAGCGTAGGATATTTACTTTCCGCACTTTTTATTACTTTCATATATTGTTTGTAATTAGGGTGTGTATGGCAAGACATAAAATCAACAAATAGAGAACCCTAATCAATACAAAATGCATGCAATCAAACACACTTTGCACATATTCACACCTTAAGGTAATCTCATTTGTTGCCTATCGGAAAAATAGTCATGTCCCTTGAACGTGGGCGTTTTAGCAAAGACCCTCGATAAAAGATCGTAGTCCCTCGATGACCCCCAATGTTGCCTTCGGTAAATGATCTAGTCCCTAAACGACATTGGTAAAACATCCATAGGTTGTCTTCTATGACTATACGATGACTCACGCATGTCCCTTCACATCCAACGATGGGGCTTCTCACCAAGTCAATGGTAAGATAGCAACACATAAAGGAGGAGGATAAGAACATCTAAGACCTTTTTAGTAGGTAGGTTCGCTCATAGTTGCTTGCTTGCTCACAACAAAAACATTCTATACACCAACACTCTCACTTTGAAACATTTTCAAAAGATAATACGTTGTATGCGTTCTTATAGAGACGAGAATCATTACAAAGACACCTTTTCAAAATCACTTTCAAAAACACATCCCACAAACACTTTTTTTGAAACATTTTCGAAACAAACACTTTGTATGCGTTCTTATAGAAACGAGAATCATTACAAAGTTACATTTTCAAAATACTTTCAAAACCCACACCACAAGCACATTCAAACAAAAGCAAGTGGTCTAGCAAGTAACTAAGAGCCCATGGAAAACCATGGATGAAAAGGGTGCTAATACCTTCCCTTTTTATAATCTACCCCCCGAACTCAAGAAATAATATCAAAGGTCTTTCCTGTGCTTTTTCACCTTTCCTTTTTAGATAAAAGAAAATTCGGTGGCGACTCTTGCTAACCGCAACATTTACGATCAAACGCAAAACCTTCAAGTCAGTTATCCCACCGTACCACACATGGCCCAAAAGCGCTGATACATAATGTGTGGCATTATTCAATCATGCTCAAATCAAATTTTGATTCTTCATCAAGTGCTAACAGAAACCAGGTTCTGAGATGAAGATCAGGCGTTCTAGTCAGACTCTGATGAATTGCTGTAGAGAAGTGTTACTTCTCTATTCTTATGTTCTGATACTCAAAATTTATTTTGTGAGTCTTAGGCTCAGAGGGAGACTCTGAACATGCTTAAATAAAATTTTGGGTTTAACAAATTCAGGGGGAGTTGTGAGCTTAACTCTAAATTTGTCGGTTATGGTGATTACCCTGTATAAATTGTTCTATTAAAACACATGGTTTTGTCATCATCAAAAAGGGGGATATTGTAATTACAAGAAGTGTTTCCTACATCTGGCCTTGAGATTTTGATGATAACTTCACATGTTATCTTAGAGAATAATTGTATACACTAATAGTTTCGTCTAGTGTGTAGTTGCTACTATAATGTTTTGACTTTGGTACAAGGCGTGTGACATCATTAGGTTCTGAACATACACTATAGAAGAAAACATGTGGTTACATGTTTCGATAAAGTCAAGGTTCTGAACTGATCTTCTGCAATGTGTCTTAGGAACGTTAGTATAAGAAGTTCTGATTGTGGCTTTGTGGTTTAGCTTTGGAAGCCTTCTAAAGCTTTACTTCTGTGTTATAAGTTCTAAAGATTATGAAGACAGTGTTCTGATGAACAATTTCTGATGATCTGGAAAAAAAGGAAGTTCTTACAACCAAGTGCTGAAGACTCTGAAGAACTAGGTTCTATGTGATAAGTTCTGAAGACTCCAAGACTTAGGTTTTAAGGCTCATAAGAAATATTCTTCTACAAAAAGCTTCAACGTTCAATATTCATATATCTAAAGCCTCTAAAGATAAGAAGAAAGTTCAAATGGTTAACGTGTGATGTTTTGTAAAAGGTACATAAAGTGTATATGACATCCACTATAAAACCCTTTTAAACCCCAGGGAATATTCATAAATAATTCATACAATTAATCAGAGTATTCACCAAAAGAGCGTCACATCTTCATATAAAACATCTTAACAAAACATCCTGCCCTGTAACACGGGTTTTCAAAATCATTTAAGACGAATATGTCCTTAGTAACATCAATTCAATACTTCAAAACTTCACAGCGGAATCATTAATTCAAAACATCTTATTATAAATTCTTCATAAAATCTCAGCATACTTCATGATTCATAAACAGAATTCAAAATAACACGATACCATGAAAGGTAACCCAACATCTTAGAAACAAAACAAAGGACATAAGATTCATGGTTCAGACGATCCCAGCCATGATATTACATATCAGAGCAAGACCCACTTTATTCTATGAAAAGAAAATAGACACACTCTAAAGCTACCCTCTAATGCTTCGACGGCTACTCCTGTTCACTTGCGCGTTACCCATGTGGAGGCAAGATTCAAGGCATCACATATGCAAGGCATCATAATCATTATAAAAGACATAAGGAATAAATATAATATATATGCACATAGGAAAGACATCACACATCATTAGAACCTCGTGTTATACTCACACCTTCACAACATCATTAACACATAACATCATATCGTCATAAGACCATTTAGCAATAAGCATCATTAAATCACATCATTATACAATGTAACTTATAATGAATTGCAACATCATCAACTCATGCATGCGGTACCAAAACTTCATTGATGACTCAGTCATCGTTATCTCCAAAGATCCCCAACATAGGATCGATTCCCACTTGGAACCATATTACTTCAACATTTTGCACTTAAAACATATTATGGGATTGATGCCTTTATTAGATGATTGTCCTATCATCTTCACTGGACCAAAGTCCTAATAACATCATTAGACCAAAGTCCTAAACTATTCCTTGAATGCATGATGCACAACAACATAATAAAAGGGACCACGACTAGTCAAACGCGTCATCATTCATGATTTCATCTTAATATCATCATATCATCTCAATTAAACAATCATCATCATATCATCTTAAATAAACAAACATCATTAAAATATCATTATTGAACAAACTGTTGGTGTAAGCCCTAGAGGCCAATACTTTGGGTACTTGTATCAAATTATTTATTAATAATAAAAGGCATTTATTTATTATGTTTGATTTTCCAAAATAATAGAGTCTCTAGAATATTTAGTTTGTTTAATGAAATATTAAGTGTGACTTAATCATGAGATCCCATTAAATATAAGAACATTATTCTTAAAATATTTGTAGTCGAGCTTTATTGCAAAGTGGGATAACATTAACGTAATGAGATTATTATGAAGATAGACTGATGATCACACCTCATGGATCATGGATAAGGAGTTATCAAGTCTTGACTTAGGTATGAATATTAGGAGTAATATTTATATTGGGTTGACCCGCTATGAGAATACTACATAGAATGTTATGCAAGGTGTCATAAGTTATTCTCATGGTGATAATGGTGTATACCACCCTTCGACCTGAAACCACTATGGACCTTATATATGGAGTTAAGTACTTTATTACTGATCAAACATTATCCGTAACTGGATGACCATAAAGACAGTTGATGGGTACTTCATAAAGTATGTTGAGGGACATGAGTAACCTAGATGGAATTTGTCCATCCTGCATAACAGGATAAATGTCTAAGGGCCCAATATTGAACTGGACAAGGGTGACACAGTTTATGCCTTGTGTTCAATATAGACATAAGGGCAAAAGGGTTATTGTACACACAAATATTAACACATAAAGGTTTTGTCAGATCACATGACATTTTCGTGACTTGGGTAGCAGTGATGTGTTGCTAGATACTGCTCACTGTTTATTATGTTAAATGTGTAATTTAATATAGTTGCCAACGTCACGAAAACCTACAGGGTCACACACATAAGGACAGGTTGATGAGAGATAGAGTAAATAAGGAACACTGTAAGGTATGGTGGACTTAAGTGAAATATGGAATATGTTAAGGTACCACGCGCTTAAGTGATATGCGGTATATCATAAGGTCTGATACTCGTATGCTTAATTGAGCTTTTAGCTTGCAGCCTTAATTGGGCTTTTAGCTTGCAGCCCACATAAGTGGTTCTATAAATAGAACCCTTGTGCTGAAGCATTTCACTTGGTGAAAATTCGGTCTTGATTTCTAGCCGTATATTTTGTATGATTCTCTCACTTAAAGTTTATGTTCGTAAGCAGCTAGCACTGTGTTTGGAAGTGATCTGTTCGTGTGGACTGAGTAGAGACGTTGCTATTCATCAATGTTCGTAATCACAACATCAAAGGTCTGAATCATCACAAGAGGTAATGATTTCTATCACTGACCATGCCCATTTATAAGGATCACTAAAGGAAAATTTTAATTTTCTGCTGCGTTTTAGATCTCAATTTTCCTTCAGTGGTATCAGAGCCACTTATGAAACCATGGATTTGATAGTTGTTTATTTTCTGTACGTTCTATATTAATCAGATTAAAACACATAATAAATTGAATAATAACCGAGTAAATTAAATTTTGGCATCATGGTGTGTACGGTTTGGGCGAATCGATGTTGACTATGCTTCAGAATCCGACACTAGTATGGTGAAGCAATGATACATGGGTCATCCATAAGTTACACTAATATGATTGATCAAATTTATATTTGATATAAAATAATTCTAGTGCAAATATGGTATATTGGATATATTGTTTAAATTTATCCCATTCAATCACAGAATGATTGTTATTCTTTTGAAAGATCATTGGTCATTCGCTTTAGAATCTGACGTTAGTATGGTGAAGCAATGGCATATTGATCGATCATACTGAATTATCAATTGAGTTGTGTTTGACGGTATGAATTTATTAGCATTAGGATTCATCACGACACTGGGGTTGTGTTGTAAGAGAGTTATACGGATTAGGGTTGTAACAGCACAAGAGTTATGTGAAAAACGATGATGACCGGGCAGCGGAACCCCCAGCTAACTCTGTGTAGTGTGATCACTCGCCAAAATTTAATTTGACTTATTTAATTAACAGAATTTAAATTAGTAATAATAATAAAGTGTTTATTATTGTTGTCTTGTGGTGATCGGTTATGGCCTTAGATTCCTTTATTTTGTTTTTGGGATTTTAAAATATGACTTGCGTGTCGTGCCTTTCTCTTAATCTCTCTATGTAACTTATTTTCTCATCTCATTCCCTCGTATGTAAAACAAGTATTCTTTTACGTAATGTAATGTAATGTAATGTAATGTAATTGAGAAAAGGAATAAGACAAGATTGAAGGAAAACAACCATGGAGATCTATCTTGGAGAAATTTATATTGTTATTAGGTTAGCTTAGGTTCTCTCATTGGCTTGGGAGAACAACTACGCTAGGGGGCCATAACTATATCCTTTTATATGTATGTTGATGCATGTGTTTGTATATTGATGCATGTGAGAGACGATTTGCATGTTAAGCCGGTGAGATCAAACTAATATCAAATTCCATCAAAAGGAATATTAAGTTTATGCTTTCCAAGTTTTAGCACTCATCAAGACTAGTATCGAACAATGTAGGTTTCTCCTAACGCGAGGTGCATGTTCTATATTAGTAAGATGTGATGGGATAAATGTAATATCCAATTGCTAAAACATTGGGTCAAACTTAACTAAACAAATTATAATAAGATTATACATGTTTAGTAGTAAGAGTTGGAAATGATTCATATGATGGATTAGAATAAGGAGTTATTCTCCCAACTGAAAATATTCGAGAATTGTATGAGATACAATTGGAAGGAGTTCCTACCTAAATAACCTAGTTTGGTGTAATCGTCCTAACACTGACTTAAAACAAAGTGAAATGTGGATCTCAACCCACTAGAAAATCTTCCAACAGGATTTTCCGAATCAAATGATGAGGGTCATTTGTTTTGAGTAAAATAGTGGGAGCATATTTGATTAAAGGCCTAATTGAATATGTTGTTTTAATGATACTTATATTTTCATATTTTCTTATAGATTACCATGACAATAAACACCTCTAACAACATTTTGCAATCAATCCTTAACAAGGAAAAGTAGTATGGGATAAATTTTTTGGATTGGAACCGAAATCTGAGGATTATCCTCAAGCATGATAAGAAGTTGTATGTCTTGGAGACACTTGTTTCTGAAGTGAAACCTCCTAGTTCTGCACCTAAGGGAGAAAGAGATGCTTATAAGAAGCATGTTGATGATGCCAATGAAACCTCTTGCCGTATGCTAGCTACCATGAACGCAGAGTTGCAAAAGCAGCATGAGAACATGTCAGCGTTCGATATGATCGGACATCTGAAGATGCTCTATCAAGAGAAGGCAAGAAATGAGAGGTTTCAGGTTTCAAATGCCCTTTTTAATAGCAAGTTAGCTGAGGGAACCCCTGTAGGTCCCCATGTACTCAAGATGATTGGGTATGTGAAGAACCTTGAAAGGTTAGGGTTTCCCCTTGGAAAGGAAATTTCAACTGATTTGATCCTGCAATCGTTTCCAGAGAGCTTAAATCAATTTGTCTTGAATTTCAACATGAATGACATGGACAAAAGTCTTCTAGAGTTGCTAAGCATGTTAAGAACTGCTGAGCAAAATGTGAAGTCAAAAGGGAAGTCCATTCTGATGGTCAGTAATGGAAAGAAGCTAAACAAAAGGCCCACCAAGCAGGTAGGTAAAGGGAAAGGCAAGGAAGTTACCAAACCTAAACTTATTGTTCCTGCTTTGAAGCCTAATAGAGGAATAGAAAAATAGGGTACTTGCTTCCATTGCGGTAAGACCAGACACTAGAAGAGAAACTGCCCAAAGTACCTGAAAGATAAGAAGAATGGAGTAGAGACTTCAAATTCAGGTATTTTTGTTATAGAAATTAATTTATCTACTTCTGCATCATGGGTATTAGATACTGGATGCGGTTCTCACATTTATACTAATGTGCGGGGGCTAAAAAGGAGTAGATATTTGGAAAAAGGTGAAGTTGATCTACGAGTTGGAAATGGAGCAAAGGTTGCCGCTTTAGCCGTAGGAACTTATGTTTTGACTTTACCTAGTGGTTTAATAATTCAGTTAGAGAATTGTTATTATGTACCTGCAATTAGCAGGAATATTATTTTTGTTTATTGTTTGGACAAGTTTGGTTTTTCATTCATAGTAAAGAACAATTGTTGCTCCATTTACTTGAATGATATATTCTATGCTTCTGCACAAATGAACAATGGACTGTATGTCCTTGATCTTGAAATGCCAATTTATAACATTAATACTAAAAGGATTAAACCTAATGAGATAAATCCAAGTTACCTTTGGCATTGTCGCTTAGGACACATAAATGAGAAACACATTTCCAAACTCCATAAAGATGGACTCTTGGACTCTTTTGGTTATGAATCATATGAAACATGCAGGTCTTGTTTAATTGGAAAGATGACAAAGTCCCCATTCACGGGAAAAGGTGAAAGGGCTAACAATCTTTTGGCCCTCATACATACTGATGTATGTGGACCAATGTACATACCATCCAGAGGAGGTTTTCAATACTTCATCACATTTACAGATGATTTCAGTAGATATGGATATGTGTATTTAATGAAACACAAATCTGAAACCTTTGAAAAGTTAAAGGGATTTAATAATGAAGTACAAAACCAACTAGGTAAGAATATTAAAGTTCTTTGATCAGATCAAGGCGGTGAATATTTAAGCCTAGAGTTTGATGACCATCTAAAGGAATGCGGGATTCTATCCCAACTCACTCCTCCAGGAACACCACAATGGAATGTGGCATAATTTTTCTCAACTTCAAAGCTCTACCAATACCAGTTATCGGAGTAACTCTCAAAAACACATTATCATCTTTTTGAAATTCGAGATTTTTCCTCCTCTTATCATGGTAAATCTTCTGACGACTCTGAGAAGTCTTCATCTTCTCTTAGATCATATTTATCTTTTCATTTGTCTCTTGTACAACCTCATATTCGAGTACAACACTCTCGCCTGACTCATACAAACATTATGGAGTTCTAAACCTCCTATCATACAACGATTCATATTGTGCCATCCTAATACTAGAATGGAAACTATTATTATAAGTAAACTCAATCAATGAAAAGTGACTATCCCAATATCCCCCTTGTTCTAGCACACAAGCCCTCAGCAAATCCTCCAAAGACGGATGTCTGTGGATGATATGGAGAACTCAACTTTAACTTAGTACCAAAGGCATTCTGCAAACCTGTCCAAAATTTCAACGTAAACCTCAAATCTTCATCCCACACGATACTCAAAGGTATTCCATGTAGCTTCACAATCTCATCAATATACATCTCGGCTAGCTTATCCATAGGATGGTTAATCTTCATCAGTAAGAAATGAGTCGACTTAGTCAACCTATCCACAATCACCCAAATTGAATCATTGCCCTTAGTAGTCTTCGATAAACCTTACACAAAATCCATGGAAACATTGTCCCATTTTCACTCTGGAATAATCAAAGGTTGCATAAGACCTATAGGCTTTTGATGTTCAATCTTCGACTTCTGATAAGTTAAACAAGCATAAACAAACTTAGCGATCTCCTTCTCATACCAGGCCACCAAAATAACTTCTTCAAGTCTTGATACATCTTTGTAGCACTGGGATGAATACTCAACCCACTTCTATGTCATTCCTCAAGAATACTTTTCTTAAGCTCTAGAACATCTGAAACACACACTTTATTGCCAAATCTCATTACACCATTCTCATCAATTCTGAACTTATCTTCTTTACCTTGGTTAATCAAAGTCAATTGGTCGACTAACCTCAAATCAAACTTCTGATCTTCACGAATTTCTTCCATAATACCACTAGTTAGCTTCAACATTCCTAACCTTACACTATTAGGAGTCTATTCACACATGAAGCTCATATATCTGAGTTGTTTGATCGTCTCTAACTCTCAAACCATAAGCATTGACATATCCAATGACTTCCTACTCAATGCATCAACAAGTACATTTGCTTTACCAGGATGGTAATTCAAATCAAATTTATAATCCTTCAACAACTCAAGCCATCTTCTATGCCTCATATTCAACTCCTTCTGGTTGAACAAGTATTTCAGACTCTTATGAACTCCAAAAACTTTGAATTTAGAATCGAAAAGATAATGTCTCCAAATCTTCAATACAAACACGTATATGTTGGATTAATTGAACTTAGGATTGGAGAACATCAAGGAGAATGGGGTGGGCTAAATAAATTTTGAGCCTTATATCTTTTGCTTCTTAAACCACGAACTATGGCCATGTTATAACCTTTAAAAGTACTAATTGAAGCTAGGTTCACTATGAAAGCATACTCAACAAGATTTGTGTTAAACTGACTCCTATGTTTGTTAAAATTATTGCTAACCACTTCGCCTCTTCGAATCTCCATCTCTAATCGTCCATTTCTATTCCATAACAATTTCGATTTCAAGAACTTGCAGCGCATCAAACATAATTACTTTTTCAAAATGTACAATTTCATCTACGAATCAATGCTTAGCATCAAAGGCAGCTTTTCCAAGAAGCTTCTAACTAGGGGAAAAGCATATAAGAGGATCCCTATAGACATGGGGCAAATATTATTGACCATATGGGTATATCACATGAAGATACTATTAACAAGGGGTGATCATTCCGAGATTCAATCAACTTCATTCCAATCTCAAAGCACTGTTCAATCAGGGGCATGCCTTTCGAAGGAGTATTCCTTAATCAAGTCATATCCCAATAGGGTATGACTCAGTTTCCTCATTTTAAAAAACCTCTCAAGGCCTTGATAATCAGGAGCATCCTTCCAAAGATTCAAATATTCAGGCAATACGTACCAAGTTCATCCTACTATACGTAGGGTCCAAATTCCCTTTCGAGCAACTTCAAGTACAAACTTTTCAAGCTTCGAATACTAGGGGAAATCTATGTCAAGTTCATGGTGTGGTCTAGAGTTCTTTCTGAGGGTACTTTGTCCAGATCCAAGAGATTGAGGGGCACCTCCTTCAAAATTTAAATGTTGGGGTAAGCCACTACGAGGATCGATCAAAAGAAGTTGATTCAAAATGGTTCATCACAACCAAACATTTTCAAAAGTCTTTTAATCAGAGGCATAGTGCAAAATAGCGGGGCCATTCATATTATGATCAAACTTTTCTCAAAATCATATCAATGAGAATTTCCTCCAAGACCTTACCACCAAATTAGGAAAGGACAGTCCACATCGAGGCAAGCTATCCGCGTACTTTCATAATCTCCAATGGATATTTCTCTTACATCAGCAATCTTCGAGCTCAAATCGAGTATCGGGAAATCATGATAGCATAACATTCAACCACCATGTGACAAGCAACCTTGTTACATAAACAAACATCTACACTTTAATCATCTACGACCCATCACAGGGGCACCATTCAAAAAACCATTTGAGTCATAATCATAAAGCGTAAAGTCGTATAAATCATGCATTAGGGATTTTCGATCTATAATCAAACTATACTTATCATCTCATCCATCTGACGAATTCTGACAGCATGGATTGAGCATATCTCAAAAAAAGAAAAAGAGAAGCCCAATTACGCATTCGCTTTTCAAAATCCAACATCCATCAATACATATCCAAGTCACTCATTGCACGCATCAATCAATCATTACATTTCATGCATCAATCAAATATACATGCATGGCATAAAACCATGTTTCATGTGAAGACAATCATCATTGTCAAAGCAAGTTATAATTCTATGTTTAATCTCGACAATAGATTCCCCTGGTTAATCTCGGCAGATGATTATCCAGAAGACCTCGGCAAAAGGTAATTCTATGTTGAATCTCGACAGCAAATTCCCCTGGTTAATCTCGACAGTTTGATTATCCAAAAGACCTCGGCAGAAGGTAATTCTACGTAGAATCTAGGCAGTAGATTCCCCTGGTTAATCTCGGAAGTTTGATTATCCAGAAGACATCGGTAGAAGGTGATTCTTTGTTGAATCTTGGCAGTAGATTCCCCTGGTTGATTTTGGCAGATGATTATCTAGAAGACCTCGGTAGAAGGTAATTCACAATTAAATCTTGGCAGAAGATTCCCCGAGTTAATCTCGATGGATGATTATCCATAAGACCTTTGCAGAAGGTAGTTCACACTCGAATCTCGGCAGTATATTCCCTTGGTTAATCTCAGCATTTGATTATCCAGAAGACCTCGGTAGAAGGTAATTCACAAACAAATCTAGGCAGTAGATTCCCCTGGTTAATCTCGGCAGTTGATTATCCAAAAGACCTCGGCAGAAGGTAATTCTATGTTGAATATCGGTCGTATATTCTCCTGGTTAATCTCGAGAGATGATTATCCAGAAGACCTCAATAGTAGGTAGTTCTTAATCGAATCTTAACAATAGATTCCTTGGAAATCTCGACATTAGATTTCCTATTAAGAGCCTCGCATCAAGCATGACGTACACATAGCCATATCAAAGTATCAAGGTCATTTATAACATCTGGTACATGTATATATAAGGAAAATTTAGGGTTTATTTCTGCATGTTGATAGCCTTGGTTGAGAACAGACACGACCGGTATCTTCAACGAAACTTCAATTTCAACCTTCATACCTAACATTTTTATGCTAAACAATTACCTTGGTTGAGAACAGACACAACCGATAAAAATCCGATCTCATCTCCGATTTAGTTATCTAAAGATTTGATCATCAAAAACAACTTTTTCTATGATATAACCCATTGCGTCAGTCTCCATATAGCAATGTGTTTCCTCCCCTGTGATATAACTCATTGCGCCAGTCTCCATGCAACAATGTGTGAAATCTGCAATATAACTCATCGTATCAGTCTCCATGCATCGATATTGTTATCAAGATTTTTCAACCATTTACCCCCTAGGTTGTGGTAGATGTGCAAAGTGTGAGTTCATATTATTTATTCCCTAGGTTGCATTGAATACGTGAATTCATCCTCGGATTGTTTGCTCTCTTGATTGTAGTTGTTGCACCCTAAAATTTGCCCTCTCATGTTTTCCAAAGTCTTCCCCCTGCATGGTTGACCAGAAACCCTTGCCTAAGGAAAAAGAAAATTTTTGAGTGGTGCTTTAAGTACCTTTCGATTGGCATTCTGAAAGGCCCTTCGATTGGTATTCTGAAGGAGCATTTCGATTGGCATTCTGAAGGAGCACTTCGATTGGCATTCTGAAAGACCCTTCGATTGGCATTCTGAAGGAGAATTTCGATTGACATTCTGAAGGAGCACTTCGATTGGCATTCTGAAAGACTCTTCGATTGGCATTTTGAAGGAGCATTTCGATTGGCATTCTGAAGGAGCACTTCGATTGGTATTCTGAACAAGCACTTCGATTGGCATTCTGAAAGGCACTTCGATTGGTATGTTGAATGAGCCTTTTGATTGGCAGTATGGACAAGTACTTCGATTGATCTTTGGACAAGGGACATTCGAAGGAGGTTATCAAGAGGGCACTCAAGTCAAAAGCATCCAGGTTCATTCAAGAGACACAAATGTTTCAAAAAAGGAAAACTTTTAATGTGTCTGTTTCTTGTCTCATGGAATTTAATGGCCTGTTTAATGGCTGTCTCTTGCCATTACTGCACCCTCACACCCCTATAAATACAGAGGCCAGCATACATATCCAACACACAAAAAACTCTGCATGAGAACACAGAAAAAAACTCTGCAGGAGAACACACGAAAAACACAACAGGAGAACAAAAAACCTTGGAGTTATGCTGCCAAAAATCATCATCACTTCCAGGAAGCCATACCCAATCCTTGCACCATCCATCCCACGCCCAGAAATCCCAAATCAAAAGTGCCTACATCCAGGAAGTGCCCAGATCGAAGGTGCCTACATCCAGGAAGCATCCAAATTAAAAGTCCAATCTGCTGGTAAGAAAGGGTAAACCATCCAACCTTATATTTTCATAATACATTCATACTGGTTGTTACCTTCGATTTTCCATCCTAGACAGGATCAAGAGGCCTGGGTTTGGAACCCAGGCCATGTCCATCATTTACTAATATTTGCTGCAGACATGGCCTGAAGAGACCCAACAAGCGCAGGATCGAAGGGCCTGGGGTTCAATACCCAGGCCCTGCATTTTATTTTGCTAACATACTTTTGCAGGTATAGCATCCCAGATCGAAGGAGACACCTTCTCTGGATCGAACCCATTAGCATGCTGGATCGAAGGAGGCATCTCATTCCTGGATCGAAAGCCATGACTTCCATGATCGAAAGACAATCCTCTTCCCTGGATCGAAGGCTACTCACGCCTGACTGTCTGGCCCAATCGAAGCTTCCATTCCCTCCCTGGGTCGAAACTCCTTTTTTTTCCCTGGATCGAAGGATTCCCCTTGTATTTTATTTTTGCTTTCATTGACATCTTTTTATCTTTTTTAATTAACATTAAAATAAAATCAAAAACACAAAAAACATTAGGCTAGTTTTTTCTATTAAATTAACTTTGTTAATTAATCATTTAATTATCTTAACATTTTTCCAAAACTAAAATTAAATAGATTTAGGTCTTTTTTCATAAAATAAAATAAAACAACAAAAAGATTTTTATTCTTAGGATTTTTAGAGTTTATTTTCAGATTCATGCGCGCTTATTTTATTATAAATGTCCGCTGGTTTGTAATAGCTTAAACTAAGACTTTTACACTTTACTGCTTTTTTATTCCCCCAATTTTTGGACATGTAAATAATCCCCCTCCCCGAAGCTTTGTAATAGCATAGAATTTACAATTCCCGCACTTTAAATTCTTGTACATATATTAATTGTTTAGATGTATGCTAACTAGGCTATGCATGACAAGATTAACTCTTAATTTAAAATCAACCACAGCTCACCATAACATGTACAAAGATAACATAAACTGAAAATTGACACACTTGCACATGCCACTCTTAGGGTACACCTCACTTGGTTGCCTCAAACGTGGTCATTAAGTATAGGATGTTTTAGAGGTCGTCCTTCTGTCCAAAGATCAAAGTTGCCTCGAAATGGTTGCCTCGATAAAAATGATCTAAGACATTAGGATTACCACTAAAGCGTCCTAACGTTGCTTTAGTGACCACACGTCCCTAAAATAGAATTGACCCGAAAAACTCCAACGACGGTGCTACCTACTCCTCAATAGTGGGATAGCACTGTCTAAAGGACAGTTGCACAGTTTAATTCCTTTTTGAGTAGGTAGAGGTTCTTAAGTACTTGCTCATTTTTAAAACAAAACAAAAACTTTTCGCACTTACACTTTTACAAACAAAGTTTTCAAAAAAACTTCATTACACTCTTGAGGACAGAAACAGGAGTTATATCAAAGTTTCAAATAAAAACTTTTCAAACCCACAAACACAAAGAAAAGCAAACTTTTGAAAACATAGTGAGCAAGTACCTAAGAGCCCGTGGATAACCACGGATAGAAAGGGTGCTAACACCTTCCCTTTCTATAATCTACCTCCCGAACCCGAGAAACAATCTCGAAAAGGAATTTTTCTGTGCTTTTATCCTTTCCTTGTTGGATAAAATAAAAGACGGCGGCGACTCTTGCTTACCGCGACATTTTGCAAAAACAAACGCAAACGCGAACCAACATTAAAAAACAGTCAGTTCTCATTCCCACCGATCACAAAACTGGCGACTCTGCTGGGGATGTATATAAGTGAGGTGTACCTTAAGATTAGATCACTTGTGTTTTCAATTGTATGCTTTGTATGCTTTAAATTTTGTGGGTTTGTATCGGAGTTCTATAGATCCTAACCCGGATCTGGGATACCCTTTAGGTAAGTAGCAACAAACTGTGAGGGAACTGTGCGGGGTATACCGACATGGTTGAAACAGTAGCTACGTTGATGTGGCACTTTGGTGAGTACCGGTAACCCTTGAGTTAAGTCAATGAGAGTACGGGGCCGCCGCGTGGTGACGTGAAGCATCAATTGACCTTAGAACCTTACTTGACCATCTTGGACTTTTTAGGGGTAGTGAGATGACCGAATTTGGTGCAGTCCGAAGTTGGTAGATACTCGATACTACACTCATTGAGGATTGTTTTCTTGGAATATTTTGGTCTCTAGTTCAGTGGCTAAACCAAAACGATGAACATAGAAAACAATCCAATGATATTGAGCTCCTTAGAACCCGGTTACTATTTATAGGACAGGTTTTGAGCCAACTAAACTCAAGAGGGTACTTACCTATGAAACTCCATGCAAGCCTGGAATCTAAGGGCTCTTGTGTATGACTTGTGTGCCTTCAAACTTGAGCTACTTGCACGTTCTTGTTATCTGACAACAGGGTTTCCTTGCAGGTTTTGTTTACAGTCCTTATCCAATAATCTGGATTTACTGCAGGGCTTACTTACATCACATCACATTTGTGCTTAAACGCATAGCATACACATCATAACATTATACCATAGCATTTTTCAATAACCATTTCAAGGATCTCAAGGGTCTGTTATGCAGGTTATGGTGAATCAAATGGCTATCAAGGGGCAAAGGGGATTTATTTTCCTCTAGCCAATGCCATCTAGAGATCAAAACATGATAACTTGAGTCAGGGGCTATGACCCACTCGATATGGTGAGCTTGACTCTTGAAGAAGGACTCTCAGCAACATGAAGTTCCTTTAATCAAGCTACCAGATTCAGATTCTAATAGTTTCTTATTTACCCCGCGAGATCCTTGAAAACAGTGCATACATATATCATACATATCATTGCATAACAGGTCTCCCAGTACAGGTCTCTTATCTTCTTCGCTGTTTATTTCAGCAATCATCATGTCTACTGAACCTTCCACTGAGCAAGCTATCAAGGCCCTCCAGGCCCAGAATGCCCAATTTCAAGAGTTGGTCATGAGCCTAGCTAAGGGTCAGCAGGACCTGAAGACCCTGATTCTGAAAGAGAGGAAGAAGAAGAAAAAGAGGACCATCTTGTTCAATACTGGACGCAGGTTTGGAAACGGGCTGCAGAACAAAGTTGATATGACCACCCCATCTGGAGGGAAAGACAGTCCACAAGAAAGGAGGGCTCCTAGCCCTGAAGTCTCCGACAACGAGACGGACTATGATGAAGAACAGTATCCTCCTGCTGAGGATAAGTACAAACAGCTGGAAGACCGTTTGAGCGCTATGGAGATACAGAAGGTACCCAGTCTGGACTTCGGAGATCTGGGCCTATCCTCTAGGATGGTGATTCCCCATAAATTCAAGGCACCTGCCTTTGCCAAGTATGACGGAGCTTCCTGTCCCAAGCTGCACCTCCGATCATATGTGAGGAAAATCCAACCTTACACTGCTGATAAGAACTTGTGGATCCATTTCTTTCAAGATAGTCTGTCAGGGACTCAACTTGAATGGTTCTGTCAACTGGAAGGAGCTAGCATCCGCAATTGGGAGGATCTTGCTGCTGCTTTGTACAAGCAGTACCAGTATAATGCCGACCTTGCTCCCACGCGTACTCAGCTTCAGGGTATGTCTATGGGTACAGGCGAAGGCTTTAAGGACTACGCTCAGAAGTGGAGAGATCTTGCTGGAAGAGTCCAACCCCCTCTGTCTAATAGGGAGTTGGTGGACATGTTTCTTGGGACTTTGTCTGGTCCCTATTTCAAACACTTGATCGGAAGCTCTTCAGCCGGATTCACCGAGCTAATACTGACCAGCGAAAGGGTCGAAGCTGGCATCAAAAGTGGGAAGATTCAAGAAGCTACACCTTTTGATGCTCAGAAAAAGCCCTACAATGGGAAGAAAGAGTCCAATGCAGTGACTGGTCAAAAGAGTCGTCATGATCAACAGGTAGGGGCAACCCTGATCTCCGATCCCACGCTTGTTCAACAAAGACAGAGCAATAGGTGTAGGTTAAGATATCAAGAAAGGCAGTATACTGACATCAACATGCCTTTGTCTCAAGCATTACAACAATTGCTGAAGGTGAAACTGATCACGCTAAAGGATCCTCCTCAAAACCCTGATACTTCTTCTTCTAAGTATAATCCGAGTGTGAGATGTGCCTACCATTCTGACAGTCCTGGACATGACACCGACGACTGTTGGACTTTGAAGAACAAGATCCAAGACTTGATTGATGCCAAGGAGATCAAGTTTGATCACTGATCCTACGCCAAATCATTGAGAATGTCTTTGTTTCATTTGAATTTTCATGTTGTAATTTCTCTTGTTATTCAAACAATTATCTATTAATGCCAAACTTTGTTTCATTAAATGCATTGCATATGTTTGTCTTGATTTGATCCAATCATTTTAATTACATTTAAACTATGTTTTTTACTCACTTTATAACATTCAACTCTTGCTAAAAGTTACAAGCCTTTAGAGGGAGGATGGCAAAACAATGCCATAATCTCATACAGTATGCTTTTGGACAGACCTTGCTGATGATGTACAAGCATTTCTTTCAAATCCTAAACACTGGAGTTATAAGGAAGATAATCCCTAGTCAACCCCTTCGATTCAAAGAAGTAGGAGTTTTCTGTTTTAAACACAAATTGAAACCTTTAATTTAAACCTGGGGCAGGGTAGTCTCTCAGTTAATTCAAAAGATGTGCATTTAAGTTGCAAAACTCTCAGTTCATAATACAACGAACGACATCAAAAGCATTCCTCTGGAATCAAAAGACAGTGGTGGTTCCTTATCTCATAGGCAGTCAATCTCTCAAAAGAGAAAAGCCCACTGAGCCAAAACCTATAAAGAAGGCTTAAGAAAGCTGGGGCATCCCGCTGACTGTAATCTCGAAAACAGGAACAGTCAGGCAAAAGTTAGGGATAATAAATCAAAAGAACTAGGTCGCTACAAATCCTCAACAACATGAAAAATGTTGCAAAAATGACTGCCTTCAAAAATCCAACTTGTGTGAACCATCACCAAAACATCGTTCCAGACTCATTTGGAGTTCAAATGCACAATTAACTGAGTTTAGGATTGAAGAACATCACGAAGAGCGGGTGGGTACAAATATACTTTGAGCCC
Organism: Vicia faba; assembly: GCA_948472305.1. NCBI lineage: Eukaryota > Viridiplantae > Streptophyta > Magnoliopsida > Fabales > Fabaceae > Vicia > Vicia faba. The sequence goes on along the minus strand of OX451735.1, from coordinate 747,832,223 downwards.
TTATCCTTTGTTTTTTTTAAACCGTGAACCAAGCCACGTTACAACCCTTCAAAAGTCCTAACTGAAGCATGGGTTAGTTCAAAAGCATACTGTTACAAAAGGTATCCTGACTCCTGTAAGGCTTTGCCCTAAATCTTGTGTTGAATTTGTCTTATAAAAAGTTTTCTGCTAAAAAACGCATTTTTCAAAACTTCGAGACAAGCATAAAATTTGCATTATTTGAATATCACTGTTTGCATTTGGCTATTTGTTTGACAGTGGAGAAATTCACACAACGAATATCCGATGAACTAAAGCCCTCTCAGTGAACAAAATCACTTCAAAAAAGATGACACTTCCATTGACAAATCTCCTTCCAATCAAGGGGCATGGCATGATCATTGTCCATCACCTGGGACAGTCCAGTCAAGATTCCAAGAAATCTCTCAAGAAGTGCAGAGTAATCAGGGGCAGGTCTCCGTCTCCATCACTTGGGGCATTGAACGCCAATCTCAGCAAAGGGTTACGTACAGTCAAAAATTTCCTGGCAGTGTCACAAACACTTGCTACTAGGGGCAATGACAAACCTCCCCAAAATCCTTCTCATAGGATAACTCCCAGCAAAGGTCTAATCTCTGAAAACCTTTCCCCAGCTGAACCAACCTCAAGAATCCTCGAGGACTTCCCCTAACGAATATGTCACCTCTCTAGCGGACTGACGACAGGGTTTATTTCCCCAACAACACCAGGATTCCCCAGCTTGAGTTTGCCTCTCCGACTACTACAAATCAAAGGACCACAACTCCTCTTCCTCAGTAGACTACTCTATAGTCCCCAACAAGTTACTGTGAAACCTGGAACCGGCCAGATGTCAGTTTAACTTTGATTCCCCAATAGAGCAATGGATTCCTTCAAGTTACTCCTGAACTTGTTTCCCAAGAATTAATCAATACTCTCCACAGAGTTCACAGCTTCCCCCAACGAAGTTCTCATCAACAAAATGAGGATCCTCAATGGAAGCATTCTAAGCAAAATTTGAAGACATACCTACTCTTCAACAGCAGTCCAGGATTTAATAACTCCCCAACACTTGTCAAGAATTTATTCTCCAAGACAAAATTGCATTTCAATAAAATTCATAGCATATGCATACAAAATACATATAGCATGAATCTCATTTATTTTGAGAACATCATTACACAATGCATACATTATGACATTGCATACAACTAACTCTTTACCTTTTCAGGAAAGATCGATCAACAGATAAAAGTCATTACCTTTTGGAGTAGCAGTCGTCAAAGATTCCTTCATCATCCCGTTGAGGTAGTAATCATCCAAGATTCCTTCACCATCCTGCTGAGGTAGTAATCATCCAAGATTCCTTCATCATCCCGTCGAGGTAGTAATCGTCTAAGATTCCTTCATCATCCTGCTAAGGTAGTAATCGTCCAAGATTCCTTCATCATCCTGCTGAGGTAGTAATCGTCCAAGATTCCTTCATCATCCTGCTGAGGTAGTAATCATCCAAGATTCCTTCATCGTCCTGCTGAGGTAGAAGTCGTCCAAGATTCCTTCATCATCCTGCTGAGATAGTAATCATCCAAGATTCCTTCATAATCCTGCTGAGGTAGAAGTCATCCAAGATTCCTTCACCATCCTGCTGAGGTAGAAGTCATCCCAGATTCCTTCATCATCCTGCTGAGGTAGTAATCGTCCAAGATTCCTTCACCATCCTGCTGAGGTAGTAATCGTCCAAGATTCCTTCACCATCCTGCTGAGTTAGTAATCATCCAAGATTCCTTCATCATCCCGCTGAGGTAGTAATCGTCCAAGATTCCTTCACCATCCTGCTGAGGTAGTAATCGTCCAAGATTCCTTCACCATCCTGCTGAGGTAGTAATCGTCCAAGATTCCTTCATCATCCCGCTGAGGTAGAAGTCATCCCAGATTCCTTCATCATCCTGCTGAGGTAGTAATCGTCCAAGATCCCTTCATCACCCTGCTGAGGTAGAAGTCATCCAAGATTCCTTCATCATCCTGCTGAGGTAGAAGTAATCCAAGATTCCTTCATCATCCTGCTGAGGTAGTAATCATCCAAGATTCCTTCATCGTCCTGCTGAGGTAGAAGTCGTCCAAGATTCCTTCATCATCCTGCTGAGGTAGTAATCATCCAAGATTCCTTCACAATCCTGCTGAGGTAGAAGTCATCCAAGATTCCTTCACCATCCTTCTGAGGTAGTAATCGTCCAAGATTCCTTCATCATCCCGTCGAGGTAGTAATCGTCCAAGATTCCTTTATCATCCTACTGAGGTAGAAGTCATCCCAGATTCCTTCACCATCCTGCTGAGGTAGTAATCGTCCAAGATTCCTCCATCATCTGTTTGGAGTAGCAATCGTCTCAGATTCCTTCATCACACATCATTATCAGAAAAGACCTTCTCTGGTTAGATTTATTTCTTCCAGTTAAAACAAACAACTAAAGACCTCCTCTAGTTAGATTTATTTCTTCCAGTTAATGACAGGAAATCAGAGACCTTCAAATAACAGTCCAGATACAATCCAGATTCGGATGTAATTCTGTCACTCATTCAAATACAATCCAGCAATCATTTCTAGATGGCATCTTTAAACCCATCTCCAACAACTATCCATCATCTCTCCAAATGGCATCTGTAAGCCCATTCCCGACACCACAATGCTGATACTACACCATGCGAGTGCAAATTTCTGGGCACTCTAGTGTTCAATTATCTTCCTCCTTCGGATCACGAAAGGCTCGAAAGCCAATCTATATCCTCAGGTTTAAGAAAATTGAACAGGGTCAACTGTTGCACCCCAAAATTTTCCCTCTCATGTTTTCCAAAGTCTTCCCCCTGCATGGTTGACCAGAAACCCTTGCCTAAGGAAAAAGAAATTTTTTGAGTGGTGCTTTAAGTACCTTTCGATTGGCATTCTGAAAGGCCCTTCGATTGGTATTCTGAAGGAGCATTTCGATTGGCATTCTAAAGAAGCACTTCGATTGGCATTCTGAAAGACCCTTCGATTGGCATTCTGAAGGAGCATTTCGATTGACATTCTGAAGGAGCACTTCGATTGGCATTCTAAAAGACTCTTCGATTGGCATTTTGAAGGAGCATTTCGATTGGCATTCTGAAGGAGCACTTCGATTGGTATTCTGAACAAGCACTTCGATTGGCATTCTGAAAGGCACTTCGATTGGTATGCTGAATGAGCCTTTCGATTGGCATTATGGACAAGTACTTCGATTGATCTTTGGACAAGGGCCATTCGAAGGAGATTATCAAGAGGGCACTCAAGTCAAAAGCGTCCAGGTTCATTCAAGAGACACAAATGTTTCAAAAAAGGAAAACTTTTAATGTGTTTGTTTCTTGTCTCATGGCATTTAATGGCTTGTTTAATGACTGTCTCTTGCCATTACTGCACCCTCACACCCCTATAAATACAGAGGCCAGCATACATATCCAACACACACAAAAACTCTACAGGAGAACACACAAAAAAACTCTGCAGGAGAACACACGAAAAAACACAACAGGAGAACAAAAAACCTTGGAGTTACGCTGCCAAAAATCATCAGCACTTCTATGAAGCCATACCTAATCCTTGCACCAGCCATCCCACGCCCAGAAATCCCAAATCAAAAGTGCCTACATCCGGGAAGTGCCCAGATCGAAGGTGCCTACATCCAGGAAGCATCCAAATTAAAAGTCTAATCTGCTGGTAAAAAAGGGTAAACCATCCAACCTCATATTTGCATAATACATTCATACTGGTTGTTACCTTCGATTTTCCATCCTAGACAGGATCAAGAGGCATGGGTTTGGCACCCAGGCCATGTACATCGTTTACTAATATTTGCTGCAGACATAGCCTGAAGAGACCCAGCAAGCGCAGGATCGAAGGGCCTGGGGTTCAATACCCAGTGTTGTACCCCAAAATTTTCCCTCCCATATTCCCCATGATTTGTCAAGGATCATCTCCAAATGGTTCAAGACTTCTCAAAGATTGCACAGTCCAACTGCCTCCTAAGCCAATCAAAATTAGGGTTTTGGTTCTTGCAATGAATTTAAGGTTTTCAATGGCTCAATCAAGTCTCATGTGCCTATATACATCCTCAAGCATCTGCATGTCAAGTCTCAAGGCTCACAACATCAAATTGCACAGTCAAAAGCTTCATTTGCTTCACAATCAACTGAAGGGGTAAAATGGTCATTTTACAGTCAAAAGTCAAGATTTTTGGTCAACATCTTATTTTGAGTCCACAATCATCATTTGATCAAGTCTTGATCATGATTCCACAAGCATGGCTCAAAAATCATCAAGATGCCCAAACTTACTATTTTTGGACAGTAGAAAAGTCAACTGTACCTTGACCAAGGCATAAATTTTTCATGGTTCATCAGAAAAATCTCATCCAATGCTCATTTTGAAGGGGATGACATTTCCTACAACTCATCTTCACACTCCAAGTCCAAGAAATGCTCTCACAAAAAGTTATCAATTTCTACATTATAGGTCAATTTCAAAAGTCAACAAAAATGCACTTTAAGTCAAAGATTATAACTTGAGATTGGTAAATCCAAATGACATGGGACCAAAGGCATTGGTTAGAGGACTTCAATACCTTTCCAAAATGTCCAAGAACATGTTCATATGATCAAAATTGAGCAAGATATGCATTGGAGAAGTTGGGAAATTTTCATGAATTTGCAAAAGTCAACTATCCTTAAAACTTCAATTTTTGACAAAAGGGCCCACTTTCTTCCATTTGATTCAGCCTTGTCATGCCACACACGTGTCCCATGATTAATTTCAAGATCAAATATTTATTTTTCTATTTTATTTAATTTTTATTGATTTAATTCATTTTAAATCTATAATAATTCAAATAAAATCTAAAAATCAATAGAATAGTATCTTTATGATTTATACAGCTTTCATATATCATGTGCTGACCAAACAATTCGTGCTAGGGCTTATGTGTACACAAAATCTTAGATTTGATTCAAATATGGAAAGTTTGTCAATGGAGGAAAGTGTAAACCTAATTCTCTCATATACATGGATTAAGGCCCAGCTTTTGACCTAATTTTGTTCTCACATACATAAGCAAGCAGTACCAACAAGACACACGACCTAAGCATTGCTAAAACGGCCAAGGCAAAACTGAAAAATTGTTGGAAAAGTGGGAGATCAAGAACAGTCTTGCAGGCGTTTTCAGACCAAAAGGAGCACGTAGCCTTCTTCCTTGCCGTCCACTGAAGCTAATGCAATCAACACCACGTCCAAAGACCACCTACAAAGCGCTGTAAGTCATCACGAAGTCACCCCTGGACATGGAATCGTGATTCTCCATTCTTGCACTTTTTTCTCAAAAACATTGGCATATTCATGTTTCTTGTTTGATTTCTAACCTAATGACAATATTCAATTTCGTTTTTAGGCCTTACATGATGATACCCGTGCCTAGGGTTTGTTTGTGTTGTTTTTAGGTATTTTGTTTCCAGGTGAAATTAGAATAAATCATGAGCATGGATGGACTCAGGGGATATGGACAATCATAACCATGTGCTTGGAATGAGTTTTTGAAGCCTAGGGACAATTTTAGGAAGGACCTACGGAGTTTCCTGCGGATAGAAATCCGCAGGTAAAAAACCAGTGACCAAGGAAGAAGACGCTGACGCGTCTCCCTCTCATTCGTTCTTTTAAAAAATCGCGCGTTTGTTTTTTGTTTCAGGCATATTTGTTGAGTTACTAATATATTAATTGCTATTTGGTATAATATCAATTAGAGCAATTGGTGTAGTGGCAAGGGCGAACAGGCATTGAGCGGTGGGACCTGGGTTCGAATCCCAGGTCCCCCAAAATATTCATTCTCTTTTTTCTTCACATAATTGCGTGCAGGGTTCAAAAGAAGGTGTACCATATACCTCCAGTTCACAAGCGCAATGTGGCCTCAAGCGTGGATCTTGTGGCCAAAGATGATGACTACCATACACCTTGGTCAATGCACATGCAGCCAATCTCCAAAAGTCAAACGGACTGGAAAACGAATGGGCCTGGAATCTGCTTGCTCACCTCCTTGCTGGCCCATCACCCCCCTGGTTAAGTATTTTTTCATTTATTTTTATTTTACTAATTTCTAACTATTATTATTATTATTTATTTAACTAACATAATTAATATTATTTTCATAATAAATTCAGACAATTAAAAAATGTAAATATTTTTATTAATTATTATTATTATTCTTATTTATTAATTTTAATTATTTTGTAAATAAAATGCTAACAAACCAATTTAGCTTAAATTAGGTTTAATTTTGATTCTTTTCATAATAAATAAAATTAACATAGAATTAGGTTTTTTTTTTCTTTTTGACAATTTTAATTCCTTTTATTTTATCTTCATTAAGACCTAAAAAACTAGAAAAATACTTTTCTCTTGTAATTAATTAATTAATTAGTAAATTAGGTTTAATTTTAATTAATTGCAAAAAAGGACCAAACTTCTTTCTTTTCTCAAAAAGGGTCGAAACCCTAAGGACGTACTGATTCAATTCTTTCGCGCGCACTTTATTATTTTGATTATATTTATGTATCTGCTCCGAGAATGTAATAGACAATTAGGACTTTTATCGCTTTATTTAATTTCTCGCATTTTATTTTCAAAGGGTTATGTTTTTGGCGATGTAAATACCCGATGCCTTGTAATAGCGTAGATTCACTTTTCGCAATTTATTTTCCGCAAATCTATTAACTGTTAATTATGCATGCAAAACTTGTTTGAAGAATAAAATCAAAACGTAGCTCACAATGATGCATGCAAAGACAATTTAACATGAAACTGGACACACATGCACATGCCACTCCTAGGGTACGCCTCACTTGGTTGCCTCGACGTGGTCATCAAGTATAGGGTGTTTTAGAGGTTGCCCTCCTGTCTAAAGATCAAAGTTGCCTCGAAACGGTTGCCTCGGATAAAACGATCTAAGACATTAGGGTTACCGCTAAGGCGTCCTACTATTGCTTTGGTGACCACACATGTCCCTATAATCGAATTGACCCGAATAACTCCAACGACGGTACTTCCTACTTCTCAATAGTGGGATAGTACTGTCTAAAGGACATTTACACAGCTTAATTCCTTAGAGTAGGTAGATTTCTCCTAGGTACTTGCTCTTTTAAAACAAGAAGACAACTTTTCGCACCTACACTTTCAAAAAGTTTTCAAACAAACACTTCATACACTCTTGAGGACTGATACAAGAGTTACCTAGAAGTTTTCAAACTAAACTTTTTCAAAACCCACAAACACAAGAAAAGCAAACAATTTTTGAAAACATAGTGAGCAAGTACCTAAGAGCCTGTGGATAACCACAGATAGAAAGGGTGCTAACACCTTCCCTTTCTATAATCTACCTCCCGAACCGAGAAACATCTCGAAAAGGAATTTTGCTGTGCTTTTGTCCTTTCCTTGTTGGAGAAAATAAAAGACGGTGGCGACTCTTGCTTACCGCGACATTTTGCGAACCAGCTTTAAAACAGTCAGTTCTATTCCCACCGATCACAGAACTGGCGACTCTGCTGGGGAGTATTGTAAGTGAGGTATACCTTAGGATTAGACCACTCTTATGTTTTCAATTGTATGTCTTGATTGATTTTATATTTGTGGGCTTACATCGGAGCTTCATAGATCCTAACCCGGATCTGGGGAATACCCTTTAGGTAGCATAAGCTGTGAGGGACCTGTCCCCGCATAGACCGACACGGGTGAAGCAGTAGCTACGTTGGTGTGACACCTTGGTCTGTACCGATATCCCTTGTGTTAGAACGAGGAGAATATGGGTCTTCTGAGGAGTCATTAAGCACCAACCGACCTTAGAACCTTAAATTGACCCAACTTGGCCATAGAACAATAGCAGTATGCTACACTCATTGAGGCTAAACTCTCGCGATGGTTCTGGCCGCAAGAAAAGATTGCGAAGCTGGAGTTATGACTGATTGAGGGTAGTCAGTGATATTGAGATCCTCTAGAACCCAGTTACTATTTTCTAGGACAGGTCTTAACCAACGAAATTGAAAGAGGGTAGTACTTAAACTTCATGCTGGCCTAAACTCTAAAGGGTTGTCTTGTGTGACTTGTGTGCCTTATCATGTTTGCCTTTGTGAATACTTGTGGTGTGCTTTATCATAACATCATACCATCATACCATTGCATGGATCCTGCATAAGGACTGACCCATTTCAAAGACAATAGGGTTTCATCTTTGCTCTATTTTGTAGGACATCATGATGCCCGTGCGAAGGAATACTATCCGGCTCAACTTTGTTCACCCACCTGATTTGCTTAAATAATTGGTTGATAGAATTCCAAATACTACTTCCTTCATCCAGAGGCATGGTTCTCTTCTCGGTTTAGTCACTTCAAAGTGGGACCAACAACTGATGAGTGTCCTGACCCAGTTTTATGATCCCCTGTACCATTGCTTCACCTTTCAAGACTTCCAGCTGGTCCCTACCCTGGAAGAATTCTCTGATTTGCTTGGTATCCCTGTTTTGGAGCAGACTCCGTTCACTGGTTGGGAAAAGACTCTTAGGCTTGAGGAGATTGTTGCAGCCCTTCCCTTGACCACCAAAGAGGTAATGGATAACTGGGTGACTAGAAGCGGAGTTAAGGGCTTTTTGGCTAAGTTTCTGATTAGTAAAGCTAACAGTTTCTAGAATGACTTAGACTTCAGGGCGTACGAAGACATTCTGGCTCTCTTAATCTATGGTCTGGTATTGTTTCCAAATCCTGATACCTTTGTCAATATCAATGCCATAAGGATCTTCATGTCTCGGAATTCGGTACCCACTCTCTTGGGTGATATCCTGCAACAGCTCTATGCTTGTACTGCCCGAAGACGGGGAACTTTGTGGTGTTGTGCTTCTTTGTTAGTGAGGTGGTTTATTTCGCACCTCCCTAAGTTCGTGCTGAAGAACAAAGAAGGAAGGGGCTGGGCTCATAGGTTAATGTCTCTCACTGATAATGACATCATTTGGACTCTCAGAGGTTTGGATGAGGTAGCTGTTATTGATCGTTGCGGAGAGTATCCTAATGTTCCTTTGATCGGTACCCAGGGAGGAATCTCTTATAATCCATGTTTAGCTCTCCGTCAGTTTGGAAGAGCCAGAAGAGCAGGGCCTCATGAGATGTTGGTACCTCACATCAGTTTTGAGTTTCAAGTAGACAGTGACGAGCTGCGTCGTAGATTCATCCAGGCTTGGGACAGAATTCACAAGGCTGACCCACATGAGTTGGGACCGAGGACCTCTCTACCAATGGAACCCTACTACAAATGGGTCCGCATCCGTGCTCAGAAGTTAGGTATGCCGTACGAAGCTGTCAGGCCTATCATTCTTGAATTTCCTGATAGAGACGGGGTTCCTCCAACTGTACTCCCTCCTCAGATACCCACTGATGTTGATGCACTAAAAAGGTCTTGGGCGCAACTACAGGAAGAACGGGATTCTTATCGGGAAAGGTTCAATGAGTAGGAACAGAAAATCCAGAAGGTGACCAAGCAATTGGAAAACGAGTGGATCTTGAATGACTATATCCATACTGAGAAGAGGAGGCCATGGGAGCACTGATGGGCTTTGGATGTTTCTTTTACAGCTTTTATTTCCTTTTCAGTATTTTCATTCTTGTAACGCCTAAGAGCAATTTGTTGAACAATTCAAAGTTTAATCTAATAAAGTTTGTTTCCTTTTGTTTACAAAGTTGAAATCTGATTGTCTTTGAAAACATAAATCATACGCATTCCATTCATCATATGCATAACAAGTACCCTTTTACAGGTCACTCATTCTTCTTCGCTGTTTATTTCAGCAATCATCATGACTTCTGAACCTACTACTGAACAAGCTATCAAGGCCCTCCAGGCCCAGAACGCCCAGTTTCAAGAGCTGGTCATGAGCTTAGCCCAGGGTCAACAGGAATTGAAGACTCTACTTTTGAAGAAGAAGAAGAAGAGGACTGTGCTATTCAACACTGGACGGAGGTTTGGGAATGCACTGCAAAATGAGGCTGATCTGGCTACTTCCTCTGTAGGGAAGGACAGTCCCCAAGAAAGAAGGGTTCCTAGTCCCGTGGTCTCCGACAACGAGACAGATTATAATGATGAACAGTACCCTCCTACTGAGGACAGGTACAAACATCTAGAGGACCGGTTAAGTGCTATGGAGATTCAACATGTGCCCGGGTTGGACTTCGGAGACCTAGGTTTATCTTCTGGGGTGGTGATCCCTCACAAATTCAAAGCACCTGCTTTTGCAAAATACGACGGGGCATCCTGTCCTAAGCTGCATCTCAGATCATATGTGAGGAAGATCCAACTGTATACTGCAGACAAGAATCTATGGATCCATTTCTTCCAGGATAGTCTTTCAGGGACTCAACTCGAATGGTTCTATCAGCTAGATGGAGCCAGTATTCGTAACTGGGAGGACTTGGCTACTGCCTTTTACAAGCAGTATCAGTATAATTCTGACCTCGCTCCTACGCGTACCCAACTCCAGGGTATGTCACTAGGGACGGGTGAAGGTTTTAAGGAGTATGCGCAAAAGTGGAGAGACTTGGCTGGAAGGGTGCAGCCACCTTTGACTGACCGTGAGCTCGTTGATATGTTCCTAGGGACCCTGTCTGGTCCATTCTTCAACCATCTGATTGGGAATTCTTCTGCTGGGTTTACAGATCTGATCTTGACTGGGGAGAGAATAGAAGCTGGTATCAAGTCTGGGAAGATACAGAAGGGTGCTTCCTCGAGTACTGAGAAGAAACCGTTCAAGAAGGAATCTAGTGTTGTTTATGGGTCGAGGAGACAAAATAAACCAGAACGCCGCCAAGCTGTCAACGCGGTGGTAATTTCAAAGTCTGCTGCTGCTCCTCAGCAATACAACCAACCAAGGGGTGAGAGACCCAAAAGGCAGTACACTCGGCTCAGTATGACCCTGTCTCAGATATTGCCGCAACTACTATCAACCAATCTGGTAACTGTCAAAGAAGCTCCGAAGGTAGTGAACACAACCTCTCCAAAGTACAATCCCAACGCCCGCTGCGCTTATCACTCCGACAGCCCGGGGTATACTACAGATGATTGTTGGGCTCTGAGGAATAAGGTTCAGGACCTTATTGATGCTAAAGAAATACAGTTCGAGGCGCCCGAAAGGCCCAATGTTGTGACTGCTCCCATGCCCCAGCATGGAGTGAATGTTGTGGAAGAAGACCGGTATGTAGCCTCTGTAGATGATATTGTTACTCTGTTGTTGACTGTCAAAAGGAACCTGTTGATAGCCGGTTTATTTCCGGGATGTAGTAAAGGTTGCCATCTATGTTCTGTTTCACTTGCTGGTTGTCCTTTGTTGAAGTCAGGCGTCCAAAACCTGATGGATAACAAAGAGATCTTGTTCGAGAAGATTGTTGTTCCTGCTGTCCCTACTGAAGAAGTGTCCATTGTTACTATTTTCAACAACCCTCCTAAGGCTCCCTCAAAGAAGCCTGTCAAAATCATGTCTACTCAGAAGATTGCTCCTATCATTATCATTGTTCCGGGGCCCCTCCCCTATACGTCTGACAAAGCTGTCCCTTGGAACTATGGGGCAGATGTTTATGTTCTTGGGGTTAAACAAGAGTTTGATACTAGTACCGGCATCAGTAACATCACCGGGCCTGCTAAAGTCACTCGTAGTGGTAGATTGTTCTCACCAGATATTGCACCACCAGCTATTCAGAGACCTCTTGTCATCACACCTGCCAGTGTGCCTGCTTCCCTTCCTGACCAAGTTCCTATTTCTACCCCCGCTGCCGAGTCATCTGACACTCGGGGCAAAGGGATTGCTACTGATATGCCTGCCCAGACAGAGGCACCAAAGACTACCAATGTTGAAGCTTCCAAGCAGGAGATGGAAGAGATTCTCAAGATTATCAAGAAGAGTGATTTCAATGTGGTTGAGCAGCTGGGGAACACCCCGTCAAAAATTTATATGCTATCACTGTTATTGTGTTCAGAGGCCCATGCCAAGGCCCTGATTACCTTCCTGAAGACGGCCCACGTGCCACAAGAGACGTCAGCTGATCAATTCACCGAGTGTGTGTCCAACTTAACTGCCGATAATGGTTTGGGTTTCTCTGACGCCGATCTGACTGCTAAGGGGAAGAACCATAATGATGCCCTGCATGTCTCCATTGAATTCAGGGGCACTACTCTTGCCCATGTGCTGGTTGACACTGGTTCCTCGTTGAACGTATTACCCAAGAAAGCTCTAGACAGGCTGGATTGTGAGGGTTTAGAGCTCAAGCCAAGTAACATTGTTGTCCGGGCCTTTGACGGGTCCAAAAGGATGGTACATGGTGAGTTGAAATTCCAATCAGGGTTGGCTCTCAGGTCTTTGATTCAACATTCTATGTGATGGACATCCGACCGTCCTACTCTTGCTTGCTGGGTCGTCCTTGGATCCATAAAGCTGGAGCTGTGACCTCCACACTACATCAGAAGCTGAAGTACCTGGTCAGGGGGAAGATTGTGAAAGTTCAGGGGGAGGAAGAGTACATGGTCAGCCACCTTAACTCGTTCCGGTACATAGAGATGGATGGGGAGTTCATTGAGACCCCCTTTCAACACTTTGAAGAAGTTCCTCCGACACTGGCGTCAGCAGAGACTGTGACTGAAGAAGATTCTCCGTTGAAGATGGCTTCCTTAAAGGATGCTCGGGCTGTTATTGAAAAGGGTGAGTGTGCAAACTGGGGCCGACTTCCTGATTTCACTCCGAAGACTGACAAGTTTGGTTTGGGTTTCACTGCAGAAGCTCAGAGGGTTGTTCATAAAGCAAGGATTTGAAGACCTCATGTGCTCATCACCAACCCGGGAGTAAATGCTATTGAAGACGACGTGGAGGAATCTGAATTCGACAGCTGGATCTACCCAACAACCAACGGTGGACCGAACAACTGGACTGCGAAAGACTTCACACCTATTACTTGTGTCACTCAGTAATGAACTCCTTTGTTTTGAATTTATAACAAACAATAATTTGAAACTTTATGGCCCGGTGTCTTACCCGGGGCACCGTGGCTTCATTTATGAGGGCTTTTGTGTGTCATTTTCATATATCATTAATAAAAGCATTGGATGTTTTTTGCATTTCAAATCTTGCGCTCCTTTTCTTTCTTTATTATATATTGCAAAACAGCTATATTTACACACACTCACCTATATAGGTTCCAATCCACTCTGGATGTTACTAGTAACGACTCTGCTACTGCCAGTTATAACTTCGAAAATCCGATCAACTTAGCCGAAGACGAAGGTGAAGATGATTGCGAAGTGCCTGGTGAGCTTGCAAGACTGTTACTCCAGGAAGAAAGGGCTATTTAGCCACATGAAGCGCCAGTGGAAACGGTAAATCTGGGTACTGAGACAAACAAAAAGGAAGTCAAGATTGGTGCCAATCTGGAGTCTAGTGTGAAACAACGGTTGATTCAGATGCTGCATGACTATGTGGAAATATTTGCCTGGTATTACGAAGATATGCCTGGGTTGGATACCGATATTGTGGTTCATCACCTGCCTACCAAGGAAGAATGCCCTCCGGTAAAGCAAAAGGTACGTCGTATGCGTCCAGAGATGTCCGAGAAAATCAAAGCTGAGGTTATGAAACAATTTGATGCCGGATTTCTAGCAGTGACTTCTTACCCTCAGTGGGTTGCCAACGTGGTTCCAGTGCTAAAGAAAGATGGTAAGGTCCGAATGTGTGTTGACTACAGGGATTTGAACAGGGCGAGCCCCAAGGATGAATTCCCTCTGCCTCACATCGATGTTCTGGTTGACAACACTGCTCAGCATAAGGTATTCTCCTTCATGGACGGGTTCTCCGGTTATAATCAAATCAAGATGGCTCCTGAAGACATGGAGAAGACCACTTTTGTTACTCAGTGGGGCACCTTCTGCTACAAGGTCATGCCTTTTGGGTTGAAGAATGATGGGGCAACCTACCAACATGCCATGGTTGCTTTGTTTCATGACATGATCCATCATGAGATAGAAGTATATGTCGATGATATGATTGCAAGGTCCCAAACTGAGGAGGAACACCTTGACCATCTGCAGAAACTGTTTGACCGGTTGAAGTTGTACAAGCTGAGGTTAAACCCGAACAAGTGCACCTTTGGGGTGAGATCTGGAAAATTGCTAGGCTTCGTCGTGAGCGATAAAGGTATTCAAGTGGACCCTGCCAAAGTGAAAGCCATACAAGAGATGCCAGTTCCCAAGACAGAGAAAGAAGTCAGAGGCTTTCTAGGACGGCTGAACTACATTGCCCGATTCATCTCGCACCTAACTGCTACCTGTGAACCAATCTTCAAGCTACTGAAGAAAGATCAAGTAGTACGTTGGAACGATGAATGTCAGGCCGCTTTCGAAAGAATCAAAGAGTATCTCCAAGAGCCACCTATTCTTATGCCACCGGTTGAAGGGAGACCTCTAATCTTGTACTTGACAGTACTTGACAGCTCAATGGGGTGTGTGCTGGGGCAGCATGACGAGTCTGGCCGAAAAGAACACGCTATTTATTACCTTAGCAAAAAGTTTACCGACTCTGAGACCCGATACTCACTGCTCGAGAAAACTTGATGCGCTTTGGTATGGGCTGCTCGTCGGCTGAGACAGTATATGTTGACCCACACCACTCTGTTGATTTCAAAAATGGATCCCATCAAGTACATCTTCGAAAAGCCTGCCTTGTCCGGAAGAATAGCAAGATGGCAAATGATCTTGACCGAATACGACATCCAGTACACGACTCAGAAAGCAATCAAGGGAAGTGTGTTGGCAGACCATTTGGCACACCAGGCAGTGGATGACTACCAATCAATGAACTTTGAATTTCCAGACGAGAATATCATGGTAGTGACTGATTGCGAGATACCTGGACCGGATGAAGGACCTGAGGAAGGATCCCGATGGTCTATGCACTTTGACGGAGCCTCAAACTCTTTGGGTAACGGTATCGGCGCCATGATCATATCTCCTAGAGGCACTCATACTCCACTTACCGCCCGGCTATGTTTCAACTGCACCAACAACATGGCAGAGTATGAAGCCTGCATCATGGGTCTTCGAGCTGCAATTGACCTAAGGATCAAGTTTCTGAGTGTCTTCGGAGATTCCGCTCTCGTGATCAGCCAGATCAAAGGCGAGTGGGATACGAAACACCCAAATCTTATCCCCTACAAGGAGTATGTGTTGACATTGATCCCCCATTTCGAAGAGATAACTTTTGAACACTTCCCAAGAGAGGATAATCAGTTGGTGGACGCGCTGGCTACGATGTCTTCCATGTTCAAAGTAAAATGGGACAACGAGGCTCCCCGGATCATTATTTGGAAATTGGATGAACCTGCACATTGTTGTGATCTTGAGACTGAAGAGGTAACTGAAAAACCCTGGTATTATGAAGTAAAAAGGTATCTTAAAGCTCAAGAATACCCCGAGGGTACATCTGTTAACGATAAGAAGTTTCTGAGAAGGTTCGCGGCAAAGTTCTTCCTCAGCAATGGCATTCTGTACAAACGAAACCATGATTCAACCTTACTGCGTTGTGTGGATAAGACTGAAGCATAAAGGATCATGGCAGAGGTGCATGAAGGTACCTTCGGAACACATTCCAGTGGGCATACCATGGCAAAGAAAATCCTTCGGGCAGGATATTTCTGGTCCACAATGGATGCTGACTGTTACCAACATTCTTGGACATGTCACAAATGCCAGATCTATGCTGATAAGGTTCACATCCCTCCAGTTCCTTTGAACGTCTTGACAGCACCTTGGCCTTTTGCAATGTGGGGCATTGATATGATCGGCGAGATCAGACCTACAGCATCCAACGGACATCGCTTCATCCTGGTAGCGATTGATTACTTTACGAAGTGGGTTGAAGCAGCTTCCTATGCTACCGTAACCAAGAATGTCGTGGCACGGTTCATTCGGCATAACCTGATTTGTCGATACAGCGTCCCGGAAAGGATCATTACGGATAATGGTACCAATCTTAACAACAAGATGATCACTGAGCTCTGCGAGCAATTCAAGATACATCACCACAACTCTTCTCCTTACCGGCCGAAGATGAATGGGGCAGTCGAAGTGGCAAATAAGAATATTAAGAAGATTGTGTAGAAGATGACAGTGACGTACAAAGATTGGCACGATATGTTACCGTTTGCTCTTCATGGGTACCGTACCTCAGCACGAACGTCAACAGGGGCAACACCCTTTTCCTTGGTCTATGGCATGGAGGCAGTCTTGCCCATCGAAGTTCAGATACCCTCTCTCCGGATAATGAAGGATGCAGGTTTGAGCGAAGATGACTGGATCCAGACCCGGCTTGATCAGTTAAACCTAATTGATGAAAAGAGACTCACTGCTATTTGTCATGGTCAGACGTACCAAAAACGGATGATCAAGGCTTTTAACAAGAAAGTCAGACGACAAGAGTATCAAGTTGGGGACCTGGTAATCAAGCGCATCATTCTACCTCAAGGTGACCCCAGGGGTAAATGGACCCCTACTTACGAAGGGCCATTTGTGGTTAAGAACATCTTCTCATGAGGTGCGATGATTCTAACTACCATGGATGGTGACGACCTTCCTCACCCCGCCAATGCAGACATAGTAAAAAGATACTACGCATGACTAAAGACCCGCTAAGTTGACACACCTAGGCAAAAATAAGGGCTTCCCGGCGAACCAAAAGGGTTCGGGCAAAAATAAGGGATGAAAAATGAAAAATCTGTACACCCGGCAAGTCGAAAACCTGAAAAGGCGGCTTGGGCAAAAATGGGTATCCCGGTGGACTAAAAACCCGAAAAGACGGTCCAGGCAAAAGTTAGGGATAAGCGTAATACTATGTCTCATTGGATCACCTTGCACCCAGACTTCGGCATCAACTATCAGACTCACACGGCACCAATCAATCAGATTCATCTCCAACTAAGCAGCAAAGTGATGAGACGCTTGAAGACATAAAGGCGATAGCAGAGTTGGAACCCAGTGGGATTTTTCACATAGCTGTTTTGTTTTCCTTTTCAAAATTGTATAAATTCCATTCTATTCGGCAGCGTTCTCTTACTAGGACGTCAGCCTCTTGTACACAAAACGCCTATTTACAGGCAAATTTCAAAATCAATACAAGCTCACTTTTTCAGACAAATTGCCAACTGTTTTTCCTTTATCTGTTTTGTTTTGCAAAGAACGTCCAATGTTCATTTTTGATATATGCATTTGACATTGATTGCTAACTCATAAATATTTGCATACGAGACAAATGACTAATTACAGGTGACATCAGAAACAGGGGCAATAATAATTGTCTAAGCAATCTAGTTGCTCTGTCCACCAAGGTACCAAGGTAAGTTCGGCTGAAGAATGTAACCAGGATACCTTCACTCACTGCAGAGTAAGACAAGATTCAACAATACTCTCCCCACGCAGAGTTGGTCTCCAATAAACCCCGATAAGGCACAGTATCCCTAGCAAGTCAGCAATACTCTCTCCCCAAGCAGAGTTAGGCTATTGTCAACCCTAAGGAAGCTGAATATCCCCAGAAGATCTCTATATTCTCCAGCAGAGTATACAGATATTCCTCAACAAGCATCCCCGGCAGTCTTAATATAAGATTGTTCCCCGGCGGAATACCAGACACCCCAGTGGAGCCATTTCCCCAGTGCAGTCTCCAAAGTTTCCCCATGAGAGTTGAATCATCCTCCCCAGTAGATTCTGGAAGCTTATCCCCAGTAGATTCTGGAAGTTGGTCCCCTGTAGAGTACATACATCTCTCCAGCCATATTCAGAGGTCATTCCCCACCAGAGCCTATAACTGGGTTATCCTCAGCTAATTACAAACGGAAAGATCGTCCTCGGCGAAATTCTTCCTATCCCCAGCGGAGTTCATCAAAATCCTCAACAGAACTTACCAACGGAATCCCCAGCAGGAGTTATCATCAAAACCTCAGCGAGGTATCTCTTCCCACAGAGTAATTCCCCGCAGAGTAATATCTTCATCAAGTTTATTCCCCAACGGAGTCATCTTCTCCTACCGGTTTATTCTTGCAATCATCATCCCCAGCAGAAACGAGGAACCCTACTCTTCAATGTCAGCCCAGGATTTAACTTCCCGACATTCGTCAAGGATTTATTTTCCCAGACGAAAACACATTCATAAACATTTCACATTTCATATCTCCTATTTACATACATGATAAAGTGCATACGACACGATCTCATGACATCATGCATTCCATACATCATGACATTGCATACGACTAATGTTTTGCCTTTTCAGGAAAAGGTCAATCAAAAGACATTACCATCAACTGTTGCAGTTCCAGATTCGATACCTGTATCTAGCCAGGGCATATCTGTGAGCGATTGATTGTAGATTCGATACCTGTATCTAGCCAGGGCATATCTGCATGAAGAGTTTGAAGATCAACCCCTGTAACAGGCCAGGAAATTATCTTTCATTCTCAGGTCATAGGTCTACGCCTGTATCCATCCAGGAAAGCTATCTCGACCAACCTTTTGGAATCCCATATTCGATACCTGTATCCAGCCAGGGCATATCTGTGAACGACTAATTCCAGATTCGATACCTGTATCTAGCCAGGGCATATCTGTGAGCAATTGATTGTAGATTCGATACCTGTATCTAACCAGGGCATATCTGTGAGCAATTGATTGTAGATTTGATACCTGTATCTAGCCAGGGCATATCTGTGAACGACTAATTCCAGATTCGATACCTGTATCTAGCCAGGGCATATCTGTGAGCAATTGATTGTAGATTTGATACCTGTATCTAGCCAGGGCATATCTGCATGAAGAGATTGAAGATCAACCCCTGTAACAGGCCAGGAAATTATCTTTCATTCTCAGGCTAGAGGTCTACGCCTGTATCCAGTAAGGAAAGTTATCTCGATCAACCTTTTGAAGTTCCAGATTCGATACCTGTATCCAGCCAGGGCATATCTGTAGACAACCAATTCCAGATTCGATACCTGTATCTAGCCAGGGCATATCTGTGGACGACCAATTCCATATTCGATACCTGTATCCAGCCAGGGCATATCTGTAGACGACCAATTCCAGATTCGATACCTGTATCTAGCCAGGGCATATCTGTGGACGACCAATTCCAGATTCGATACCTGTATCCAGCCAGGGCATATCTGTAGACGACTAATTCCAGATTCGATACCTGTATCTAGCCAGGGCATATCTGTGGGCGACTAATTCCAGATTCGATACCTGTATCCAGCCAGGGCATATCTGTGAGCGAGAGTTTGAAGATCAACCCCTGTAACAGGCCAGGAAATTATCTTTCTTTCTCAGGTATGCAAGTCCTCGCTAAGGAATCTCTCACGCGATCGACACCCCCGGATGGCATCTTTAAGCCCATCTCCACAACTATCCATTACACTTCCAAATGGCATCTATAAGCCCATTCCCGACAAGATTCTGTCACATCTCCATATGGCATCTATAAGCCCATCCTCTTATCCATCATCTCTCCAAATGGCATCTGTAAGCCCATTCCCCGACATCACATTGCTGATACTCCACTATGCGAGTGCAAATTTCTGGGCACTTTAGTGTTCAATCATCTTCCACCTTTGGATCACGAAAGGCACGCAAGCCAATCTACATCCTCAAGTTTAAGAAGATTGAGCAGGGGCAACTGTTGTACCCCAAAATTGTCCCTCCCATATTCCACATGATTTGTCAAGGATCATCTCCAAATGGTTCAAGACTTCTCAAAGATTGCACAGTCCAACTGCCTCCTAAGCCAGTCAAAATTAGGGTTTTGGTTCTTGCAATAAATTTAAGGTTTTCAATGGCTCAATCAAGTCTCATGTGCCTATATACATCCTCAAGCATCTACATGTCAAGTCTCAAGGCTCACAACATCAAATTGCACAGTCAAAAGCTTCATTTGCTTCACAATCAACTGCATGGGTAAAATGGTCATTTTACAGTCAAAAGTCAAGATTTTTGGTCAACATCTTATTTTGAGTCCACAATCATCATTTGATCAAGTCTTGATCATGATTCCACAAGCATGGCTCAAAAATCATCAAGATGCCCAAACTTACTATTTTTGGACAGCAGAAAAGTCAACTGTACCTTGACTAAGGCATAACTTTTTCATGGTTCATCAGAAAAATCTCATCCAATGCTCATTTTGAAGGGGATGACATTTCCTACAACTCATCTTCACACTCCAAGTCCAAGAAATGCTCTCACAAAAAGTTATCAATTTCTACATTATAGGTCAATTTCAAAAGTCAACAAAAATGCACTTTAAGTCAAAGATCATAACTTGAGATTGGTAAATCCAAATGACATGGGACAAAAGGCATTGGTTAGAGGACTTCAATACCTTTCCAAAATGTCCAAGAACATGTTCATAGGATCAAAATTGAGCAAGATATGCATTGGAGAAGTTGGGAAATTTTCATGAATTTGCAAAAGTCAACTATCCTTAAAACTTCAATTTTTGACAAAAGGGCCCACTTTCTTCCATTTGATTCAGCCTTGTCATGCCACACACGTGTCCCATGATTAATTTCAAGATCAAATATTTATTTTTCTATTTTATTTAATTTTTATTGATTTAATTCATTTTAAATCTATAATAATTCAAATAAAATCTAAAAATCAATGGAATAGTATCTTTATGATTTATACAGCTTTCATATATCATGTGCTGACCAAACAATTCGTGCTAGGGATTATGTGTACACAAAATCTTAGATTTGATTCAAATATGGAAAGTTTGTCAATGGAGGAAAGTGTAAACCTAATTCTCTCATATACATGGATTAAGGCCCAGCTTTTGACCTAATTTTGTTCTCACATACATAAGCAAGCAGTACCAACAAGACACATGACCTAAGCATTGCTAAAACGGCCAAGGCAAAACTGAAAAATTGTTGGAAAAGTGGGAGATCAAGAACAGTCTTGCAGGCGTTTTCAGACCAAAAGGAGCACGTAGCCTTCTTCCTTGCCCTCCACAGAAGCTAACGCAATCAACACCACGTCCAAAGACCACCTACAAAGCGCTGTAAGTCATCACGGAGTCACCCCTGGACATGGAATCGTGATTCTCCATTCTTGCACTTTTTTCTCAAAAACATTGGCATATTCATGTTTCTTGTTTGATTTCTAACCTAATGACAATATTCAATTTCGTTTTTAGGCCTTACATGATGATACCCGTGCCTAGGGTTTGTTTGTGTTGTTTTTAGGTATTTTGTTTCCAGGTGAAATTAAAATAAATCATGAGCATGGATGGACTCAGGGGATATGGACGATCATAACCATGTGCTTGGAATGAGTTTTTTAAGCCTAGGGACAATTTTAGGAAGGACCTACGGAGTTTCCTGCGGATAGAAATCCGCAGGTAAAAAACTAGTGACCAAGGAAGAAGACGCTGACGCGTCTCTCTCTCATTCGTTCTTTTAAAAAATCGCGCGTTTGTTTTTTTGTTTCAGGCATATTTGTTGAGTTACTAATATATTAATTGCTATTTGGTATAATATCAATTAGAGCAATTGGTGTAGTGGCAAGGGCGAACAGGCATTGAGCGATGGGACCTGGGTTCGAATCCCAGGTCCCCCAAAATATTCATTCTCTTTTTTCTTCACATAATTGCGTGCAGGGTTCAAAAGAAGGTGTACCATATACCTCCAGTTCACAAGCGCCATGTGGCCTCAAGCGTGGATCCTGTGGCCAAAGATGATGACTACCATACACCTTGGTCAATGCACATGCAGCCGATCTCCAAAAGTCAAACGGACTGGCAAACGAATGGGCCTGGAATCTGCTTGCTCACCTCCTTGCTGGCCCATCACCCCCCTGGTTAAATATTTTTTCTTTTATTTTTCTTTTACTAATTTCTAACTATTATTATTATTATTTATTTAACTAACATAATTAATATTATTTTCATAATAAATTCACACAATTAAAAAATGTAAATATTTTTATTAATTATTATTATTATTCTTATTTATTAATTTTAATTATTTTGTAAATAAAATGCTAACAAACCAATTTAGCTTAAATTAGGTTTAATTTTGATTCTTTTCATAATAAATAAAATTAACATAGAATTAGGTTTTTTTTTTCTTTTTGACAATTTTAATTCCTTTTATTTTATCTTCATTAAGACCTAAAAAACTAGAAAAATACTTTTCTCTTGTAATTAATTAATTAATTAGTAAATTAGGTTTAATTTTAATTAATTGCAAAAAAGGACCAAACTTCTTTCTTTTCTCAAAAAGGGTCAAAACCCTAAGGACGTACCGATTCAATTCTTTCACGCACACTTTATTATTTTGATTATATTTATGTATCTGCTCCGAGAATGTAATTGACAATTAGGACTTTTATCGCTTTATTTAATGTCTCGCATTTTATTTTCAAAGGGTTATGTTTTTGGCGATGTAAATATCCGACGCCTTGTAATAGCGTAGATTCACTTTCCGCAATTTATTTTCCACAAATATATTAACTGTTAATTATGCATGCAAGACTTGTCTGAAGAATAAAATCAAAACGTAGCTCACAATGTTGCATGCAAAGACAATTTAACATGAAACTGGACACACATGCACATGCCACTCCTAGGGTACGCCTCACTTGGTTGCCTCGACGTGGTCATCAAGTATAGGGTGTTTTAGAGGTCGCCCTCCTGTCTAAAGATCAAAGTTGCCTCAAAATGGTTGCCTCGGATAAAACGATCTAAGACATTAGGGTTACCGCTAAGGCGTCCTACTATTGCTTTGGTGACCACACATGTCCCTATAATCGAATTGACCCGAATAACTCCAACGACGGTACTTCCTACTTCTCAATAGTGGGATAGTACTGTCTAAAGGACATTTACACAGCTTAATTCCTTAGAGTAGGTAGATTTCTCCTAGGTACTTGCTCTTTCAAAACAAGAAGACAACTTTTCGCACCTACACTTTCAAAAAGTTTTCAAACAAACACTTCATACACTCTTGAGGACTGATACAAGAGTTACCTAGAAGTTTTCAAACTAAACTTTTTCAAAACCCACAAATACAAGAAAAGCAAACAATTTTTGAAAACATAGTGAGCAAGTACCTAAGAGCCCGTGGATAACCACGGATAGAAAGGGTGCTAACACCTTCCCTTTCTATAATCTACCTCCCGAACCGAGAAACATCTCGAAAAGGAATTTTGTTGTGCTTTTGTCCTTTCCTTGTTGGAGAAAATAAAAGACGGTGGCGACTCTTGCTTACCGCGACATTTCACGAACCAGCTTTAAAACAGTCAGTTCTATTCCCACCGATCACACCCAGGCCCTGCATTTTATTTTGCTAACATAATTTTGCAGGTATAGCATCCCAGATCGAAGGAGACACCTTCTCTGGATCGAACCCATTAGCATGCTAGATCGAAGGAGGCATCTCATTCCTGGATCGAAAGCCATGACTTCCATGATCGAAAGACAATCCTCTTCCCTGGATCGAAGGCTACTCACGCCTGACTGTCTGGCCCAATCGAAGCTTCCATTCCCTCCCTGGGTCGAAACTCCTTTTTTTTCCCTGGATCGAAGGATTCCCCTTGTATTTTATTTTTGCTTTCATTGACATCTTTTTATCTTTTTAATTAAACATTAAAATAAAATCAAAAACACAAAAAACATTAGGCTAGTTTTTTCTATTAAATTAACTTTGTTAATTAATCATTTAATTATCTTAACATTTTTCCAAAACTAAAATTAAATAGATTTAGGTCTTTTTCACAAAATAAAATAAAACAACAAAAAGATTTTTATTCTTAGGATTTTTAGAGTTTATTTTCAGATTCATGCGCGCTTATTTTATTATAACTGTCCGCTGGTTTGTAATAGCTTAAACTAAGACTTTTACACTTTACTGCTTTTTTATTCCCCCAATTTTTGGACATGTAAATAATCTCCCTCCCCGAAGCTTTGTAATAGCGTAGAATTTACAATTCCCGCACTTTAAATTCCTGTACATATATTAACTGTTTAGATGTATGCTAACTAGGCTATGCATGACAAGATTAACTCTTAATTTAAAATCAACCACAACTCACCATAACATGTACAAAGATAACATAAACTGAAAATTGACACACTTGCACATGCCACTCTTAGGGTACACCTCACTTGGTTGCCTCAAACGTGGTCATTAAGTATAGGATGTTTTAGAGGTCGTCCTTCTGTCCAAAGATCAAAGTTGCCTCGAAATGGTTGCCTCGAAATGGTTGCCTCGATAAAAATGATCTAAGACATTAGGATTACCACTAAAGCGTCCTAACGTTGCTTTAGTGACCACACGTCCCTAAAATCGAATTGACCCGAAAAACTCCAACGACGGTGCTACCTACTCCTCAATAGTGGGATAGCACTGTCTAAAGGACAGTTGCACAGTTTAATTCCTTTTTGAGTAGGTAGAGGTTCTTAAGTACTTGCTCATTTTTAAAACAAAACAAAAACTTTTCGCACTTACACTTTTACAAACAAAGTTTTCAAAAACACTTCATTACACTCTTGAGGATAGAAATAAGAGTTATATCAAAGTTTCAAATAAAAACTTTTCAAACCCACAAACACAAAGAAAAGCAAACTTTTGAAAACATAGTGAGCAAGTACCTAAGAGCCTGTGGATAACCACGGATAGAAATGGTGCTAACACCTTCCCTTTCTATAATCTACCTCCCGAACCCGAGAAACAATCTCGAAAAGGAATTTTTCTGTGCTTTTGTCCTTTCCTTGTTGGATAAAATAAAAGACGGTGGCGACTCTTGCTTATCGTGACATTTTGCGAAAACAAACGCAAACGCGAACCAGCATTAAAAAACAGTCAGTTCTCATTCCCACCGATCACAGTAGTAAACATGACGAAATCGACAATATAACTCATTGCACCAGGCTCCATGCAGCGATGTTATTATCTAGATTTTTCAATTATTTATCCCCTAGGTTGTGATAGATATGCGAATAAATATGCGTAATCCATTGCATCAGTCTCCATGCAGCAATGTGTTATCAGACTCTGTTTTATTCATCCCCTATGTTGTGATGAATAAAAAAATCAAATCAAATCAAAACTTACTATATTAGTCTCCAAGCATTAGTAAATCGACTTTTTCAAAACTTGTATTTTTTGCAAATGAATCTACAATCTCTTAGATACTGGCGAGTTATCCATGTTGTCTTATCTAAGTTCTATAAAAAAAACTTTGGTTCAAACACTGGTAAGATGATACATCATCATTTATTCTTATTCTTCATAACCATGGGAACGTTGTACAACATATCTTTATAATCTTTCGGACAAATTTTGGGATCTTCCAATATTTAATAAATTTTTGATCAGAATGTATGAGACCTACGTATTCTCACACTACTCGATCAAAAAATAATTAAATAGGGGCAACTGTCATACCCCAAATTTTCCCCGCCATTATATTATATTTAGGTTTCTAATTAAATAAATCATATTATGTAGGTTTTATTTCTAGGGGGTGTAAAACATGGAAGAGAGGTGTATTGATCTAAAGTAGACTATCAATATCTGATGGCCCATTAAGGTTTCATTCATGTTTTGAGAGAGAGTGCATTTTTTAATGGGGGTACACTATTTTGAAAAATCATGGGCCTTTCTAAATCAGAAAGGGCACATGTAATTTTTCTGTTCCATTTCAGATATTGAAAAGAAGATGTATAAAACAAATCATTTTGTTTAAAGCCTAATATTTAAATCAGGAAGGTCCATAAAACAATTTATTTTTTTAGGTGGTCCAATAACTAATACAATTTGGCCCGGTCAGCTTGTTGTTTGTTTTAAAAAAAATATTTTGTTTTGATTTCAACATTATCATTAATTTTATTAACATTACTATTATTATTTTCGAATATATTATAACCATTATTATCATTATTAATAATATTACTATTACTATTATTAAATATCTTTGTACCATATCATAAACTTAATAAAAAAATTTGATTTATTTTATTAAATAAAACATTGACTATTGAAGTCAGATTGAAAAAACAAAGAGGCTCTTCTTTTCACACGGTTCATTATAGCCCAAATAGGCAGGCCTAGTTCCAAATTAAATAAAGAAATGTTAAACAAAAAAAGGCTTTTTCATTTTTTGCACAGTCCGAGCCAAACGGGCACAAGTCCAGAAAAAAACAGACAAACGCATACTGTTCAAATTATGAGAAAGATAATATACTTTTTCAGTACAAAAATGCATATTGTTCAAATTGTAAGAAAGAATAATCAAATAGAAGTAAATCTTTACATTAAGTTTCCAAAGACAATATCAAACTAATACAAAAACTAAATTAATACAAGACAAAATCAAAGTTCATAATCAATACAAAATTAAAACTTGTATTAACTTTACAGACATATTAAATTGTTTCCTAAATCTATAGGGCCTAATTAAAATCATAGACAAATTAATCTATTTCCTAATCTATAAATCCCTTAAAACTCTATAAAAACCTAAGATTAACAGACAAGAAAGAGAAAACAAAAAAATCAGAGAGGAAAGGATGACAGAGAAGAAAATTATTAGAATGAGGAAAATTCGTAATAGAAGAAGGATATATAAGTCCCATCATTCTAATCCCCGTTCACTTCTGCCTAGGGTTTCAACATCTGAAACCCTAGATCCAATCGTCGTACCGCCATTGAATCACCGCGTTAATCATCATCATCGGCTTCCACCTGTGAATCAAAAAGAGAGAGCTTAGAAGGGAACTGAAACAGAGAAGTTTAAGGCACCAGAAGGTAATCTCTAACTTAGCTTGATGGTTAATTGATGCTTTACCCCCCCCCCCCCCCCCCCCCACCCCCCAATTTTACTAAACGCACTAAAAAATATACCCCCTTGTCTTATTGGGCCTCAATTCAATATCTGAATTTAAGGCCCTAATATCTGCACCCTCCCATTTTTACTAGCCTAATATTATTTGCACCCCCTTGCGTTTTATTTAATTTTCTTTATTATTTTTATATTTTATATTTTCTGTTTTCTTTTTATAATTATAATATTATACTAATTAATATTATTATTAAATCACGTGAATATTATTTTCTAAATTCATCCAAAATATTATTTATTTTCATTGCATAAAAATATTTTTAATCATGCATTTAAATAAAGATGTTTTTTTACGATTAACACATAAAAAATATTCAACCAACGATAAATTATTTTTCATAACTAAATTAATTCAACAATTAATTTTGGAAAAGGATTTTGAAGCACATTTTAATTAATTGTGCGTTTTGTCTAAACATCTCTGATATTTACACACCTAGACTAAGTATGCGGGAAATTCAAATATCTTCATAATCCATAAAAAACACAAACCAACTACGAACTACAAATTCGGACTCTGATTCCTCATAAGAGGATACGTAGGCATACGAATTAAAACCGTGGTGAGTTTCCCTAATAAAAATTAAAACCCTATTTCCTAAAATCGCACTTCTAACCCTAGTATCCTTGTGAAAAAGGTAGATGAGGGGTGCCTAACACCTTCCCTTCATCTAGAACCAAGTCCAAAAAACCTAGAATCTTTAACTTTTAGGGTTATCCTTTATATTCTCTTCCTTAGGATAAAAATTAAGGGTGGTGGCTTTAAAATTTAAAACCAGTTACAACACATGAGCAACAACTTGCCCATTTTGCATCAATACACCACCAAGACCCATCTTAGACATGTCGCAATACACCACAAAAGACTCACTCGGATTAGGTAAAATTCACACTTTGACAACTATATATAATTTATTTTCCTTTAACACTTGAAACACAATTCTCAAATGCTTAACATGTTCTTCTTCTGATTTAGAATATATCATAATATCGTCAATGAACACCATGATAAACTTATTGAAATATGAATGAAAAGTCTGATTCATATGCTTCATGAAAACACCTTGCACATTAGATACACAAAACGACATCACAATGTATTTATAATGACCATGCCTCATTGGGGAAGCCATCTTCAGAATATCATCTGGTTTAACTCGAATCTGATGATAACCCGACTTCAAGTCAATCTTGCTGAAAACACAAGCACCCACTAATTGATCCATTAAATCATCGATCCTCAGTAGTGGATACTTATTCTTAGTTGTCACTTTATTCAACTGTCTGTAATCTACATACAGCCTCATACTTCCATCTTTCATCTTAACTAGCAACACATGAGCACCCCACGCGAAACACTCGGTCAAACGAACTTCTTCTAGAGCATCTCTTCCAATTGTTTCTTCAACTCGCTAAACTCTGAAGCGGACATTCTGTAAGGAGCCATCGATACTAGACTCGTACCTAACACCAAATCTATAGAAAACTCCACGTCATGTTCAGGAGGTAAATTATTTATGTCATCTGGAAACACCTCTAGAAATTCACAGACAACTAGTAATTCCATATTCGCATCTTTACCATCAACTTGCAATGACGCAAACATCGCAAACATCAAGGCTTCATCTTCTAAATGTTCGTTCACTTGCTTAGCGGTCAACAACATCAATTATCCATTATCACCAAACTTAGGGAACCTCAAAGTCTTATTATAACAATTGATATGAATGTAGTTGAACTCCAACCAGTTTATCCCAAGGATAACATCGATTTGGTGTAAGGGTAGACACACTAAATCCATCACAAAACTCTTGCCATAAATAGTCAAAGGACACTTCAAACAAACGTAAGTAGTAGTAACAGAACCACTAGCAGGAGTATCTATCACTATATTATCATTCATATTGGACATTTTCAATTACAACTTAATAGCATATTCAAGTGAAATAAAGAAATGAGTAATGTAACACCTCAATTCTACCCCGACAATTATATAAATAAATCAGAGTTATAAAAATCATTCATGCAAATGAATCAGGATGCCACAAATTCTTCTATCAAAATTCATTGCATTCATCGTGGATATATAACACTTTTAAAACATCGGATGAACCATCATCATGACATCTTTAATTAAATAATTCAACATCTACGCAACGTAAATTCTTAATAACATCTCTGTCATCATTACAACAACTTCAAAACAACACAATTTAATAATAATCAACTTTAAGTTCAACAACTGGATAATCAACAATCAAAAGCAACAAGCGTTCATCCCCCCGAGTGTTACATATCAGAGCAATGACACCGACTCAAACTACTGAAGGTATACAACCTTCACTCTCGATTACCTGCATGTTACCAACATAAGAGCAACATTCAAACAGAAGGAGTGAGATATCTGACAATATAATAGAGCGCATGATAATTAATATATTAAATTAGATCACATAACATCACCACTTCTCATCTCATAATCAACAATAATCACAATGATAATACACATTCACAACATCAATACACACTTCTTTATGCAACCATATAATGCGACTCAATACTATGCAAATGCATGTGGTACCATTTGGAGCAGAACTCCCATCTCAAAAATTTGCCAATTAATATAGGCATCAACAAGGCATAAGCCTTCATCTCAATATTCACCAATACAGGCCATCTCAACGAGCATAAGCTCCATCTCAAAATGCAATGTATGTGACACAATGATGAATGTAATAACAACATCACAATTAACAACATATAAATACAACATCATCGTTGGCCAAAGGCCTACATCTCAAAAGCATCTCAACATCTCTTCATCAAACATCTCATATCATCATAATAATTCATCAAACATCATTTATTCATCATAAATTATCAACACAACATCATTAATAACATCTCATCAACAACTCAGTTGTACATTAATACGACGGTAATTCATACTGCTATTTTTAATCTTATATTATTACTATCATTACTCCTACTATTACAAATCAAACAACAGCCTATAAATATTTCATCCTCATCATTCTGCATAAAAACCAACATAACGATTAACGCGGGAATTAATTCAAATCCTATGGTTATCCTTCATATCTTCATTTTAACCCTTAAGAATAAAGCTCATCGCGTTAGCTATTCAACGTTTTGAACGACACCTCAAACGGAGTCCAAAAACTCAAGTTACAACATTCTCAAACTGATTCTGCCAAAAACCAGGCAACATGGATCAATGCATAACGTCTTGGATCGACGTGTACTGCACTGAACTCGCAACATGAGTCGACGCATCCTCTCTTTTATCGACTCACACTGAGTCTACCATACAACATGTATCAACACATTCCCCTACGTATTGATTCATCCTGAGTCTAAAAGTCCTCATGTATCGATGCAAAACCTCTTCGTGTCGACTCATCCCGAGTCTCTAAACCTTCATGTATCGACACATGATGTTTGGGGTCGACGCATACTGCTCTGTCCTGCATAATTTCTACGATTTTCTCTGTGTTTTCACTACAGGTTCTATACTTTAAGCCCTAAAAACTTAATCTAATCATGGATAATCATCACTTACAGTTATCCTATAATTCTACATCAATTACACAGCATTGAGACGTCATCGTTCATCTATAATTCATCAATTTCATCATACAACATCATAAACATTCAATTCATGAACAAGACAACAATCACCTCTAACCCCACATACCAATTATCATGAACCCAATTATAGAGTCAGAACCCCACCCTTACCTTGGATTGAAGGTCGCTCTATAATCTTCCGGTTGAAACCTCGTTCTGCCGTTTTTCCTCTTTTTCCAGCAGCTTCACGTTCTTCTTCTCAATCCTTATTCTTCTACTGCCTCCTCTTTTCTATTCTTTCTAGAAACAATAAAATAACCTATTATTCTTTATTCCTTATTGAGCTTAAAACTAATACACCCCCTTATTACTACTTTCATTCCTTAAAAATAAGCTCACGTCAAATAATATTATACTTATAATATTATTTCACCACTTAATAAAATAATTAAATCCAATTAATCACAACACATCTTCTCAAATATTCCAAAAATAATTTAATTAAATAATTAATTAAATTACGGGCGTTACAACTCTTCCCCACTTAGAATATTTTCATCCTCGAAAATTTACCTCAATCAAACAACTCAGGATAGGAGTCTCGCATCTTGCTCTCCAATTCCCAAGTCATGCTTTCTCCGGCAGCTCCTAGCCAAACCACCTTAACCAAAACAATCTTTTTGCCCCTCAGAGTCTTTATTTCACGATCCGCGATCCGCACAGGCATCGTCTCCACCGTAAGATTATCCCGTACTTGCACATCATCCACATGAATTACGTGAGATGGATCTGAAATATACTTCCGGAGTTGCGACACATGAAACACATCATGCAAATTTGAAAGATTAGGTGGTAAAGCCACTTTATAAGCAACATTCCCCACTCTCTCTGAAATCTGATATGGTCCAATAAAACGAGAAGTGAGCTTCTTATACTTCAATGCTCTCCTAACACCAGTCACAGGTGTAACTCTTAAAAACACATGCTCACCAGCTTGAAATTCTAAATCCTTCCTTCGCTTGTCATGATTATTCTTTTGTCTACTTTGGGAATCTTTCATCTTTTCTCAAATCAACTTCACCTTCTCAGTAGTTTCACGAACAAGTTCAGGTCCAAGTACTACACTTTCACCAGATTCATGCCAACATAACAGAGTTCTACATATTCGACCATGCAACGCTTCAAAAGGTGTCATCCCAATACTGGAATGATAACTGTTATTATAAGTGAACTCTATCAACGGAAGATAAGTATCCCACGAACCTCCCTGCTCAAGAACACATGCCCTCAGCAAATTTTCCAATGATTGAATCGCCCGTTCAGTCTGACCATATGTCTGCGAATGATACACTGAACTCAATCTCAACTTAGAACCCAACGCTTCTTGTAAACTCTTCCAAAAATAAGAAGTAAATCTTGGATCTCTATCTGAAACAATGCACAAAGGAACACCATGCAGCTTCACAATTACACTAGTGTAAATCTCAGCCAACTTCGACACTAGAAAGCTGATGTTAATAGGAATAAAATGAGCCGACTTTGTAATCCTATCAACAATCACCCAAATCGAATCATGTCCTCTTAAAGTATTAGGCAACCCCGTCACAAAGTCCATTGAAATGCTATCCCATTTCCATTCTGGAACTTCTAACGGTTGCATCAACCTGCTAGCTTCTGATGCTCAACTTTCGACTTCTGACAAGTCAAACAGGCATACACAAACCGAGCCACATCACTCTTCATTCCAGGCCACCAAAACAAACCTTTCAAATCTTGATACATCTTTGTAGCTCCTGGATGAATACTTAACTTACTTCTATGACTCTCCTCAAGTATCACTTTCTTCATCTCAGCATCATCAGGAATACAAATCCGATTACAAAACCTCAACACACCTTGCGCATCTAACTTAAAATCACTATTCT
The DNA here is from genome assembly GCA_948472305.1 of Vicia faba. Classification (NCBI taxonomy): domain Eukaryota; kingdom Viridiplantae; phylum Streptophyta; class Magnoliopsida; order Fabales; family Fabaceae; genus Vicia; species Vicia faba. The sequence continues at coordinate 747,799,699 of OX451735.1, read as the reverse complement.
CAGACTGATCAATTCTAACCATCGAATCTACCAATTTAACATCCAACTTCTGAGCTTCTCTGATACTGTCTAGAAATTCATTATTAACCTTCAACATACCCAACATAACACTTTGCGGAGTAACCTCGCAAACTAAGCTCATATCTCCAAACTGCTCAATTAATTCTAACTCTTTAACCATCATTGCTGACATATGTAAAGTCTTTCGACTCAACGCATCAGCTATCACGTTCGCTTTTCCTATATGATAATTCAAACCAAAATCATAATCCTTTAAAAATTCCAACCATCTTCGCTGCCTCATATTTAACTCCTTCTGATCGAAAAGATACTTCAAACTCTTATGGTCACTAAACACTTCAAATCTAGAACCATAAAGATAATGCCTCCAAATCTTCAACACAAAAACAACTGCAGCAAGCTCTAAATCATGCGTAGGATAGTTCTTCTCATGAGTCCTTAACTACCTTGACGCATAAGCAACTACCTTACCATTCTGCATAAGCATACCTCCTAAACCCATCTTAGAAGCATCGCAATACACCACAAAAGGCTCTCCTGGATTAGGCAACGACAAAATCGGAGTCGACATCAACCTCTTCTTCAATTCTGCAAAACTTTCTTTGCACTGAACATCCCATACAAAAGCTCTACCTTTACAAGTCAACTTAGTCAACGGAAGTGCCAACTTAGAAAAACCTTCGATAAACCTTCTATAGTAACCAGCTAATCCCAAGAAGCTTATAATCTCAGTAACTGACTTGGGAGTCTCCCATTGCAACACATCATCAACCTTCGATGGATCTACAGCAATGCCACTACCTGAAATCACATGACCAAGAAAACTAACCTCCTTTAACCAGAATTCACACTTGGACAACTTTTCATACAACTTCTTCTCTTTCAAAACTTGCAATACTACTCTTAAGTGTTCAGCATGCTCTTTTTATGACTTAGAGTAAATCAAAATATCATCAATGAACACCACCACGAACCGATCCAAATAAGTATGAAGATATGATTCATATATTCCATAAATACTCCCGGTGCATTAGTAACACTGAAAGGCATCACCGAATACTCATAATGTCCATAACACGTTCTAAAAGCCGTCTTCTGGATATCTTCATCTTTCACTCTAATATGATGGTAACCCGACCTCAAATCAATCTTGCTAAACACACGAGCATCCACCAATTGGTCCATCAAGTCATATATTCTTGGAAGTAGATACTTGTTCTTAATCGTCACTTTATTCAACTGTCTATAATCAACACAAAGCCTTATACTTCCATCTTTCTTCTTTACTAACAACACTGGAGCTCCCCACAGCGATACACTTGGTCTTACAAACTTCTTCTCAAGTAACTCCTCCAATTGCTTCTTTAACTCTGACAATTCAGATGCAGACATCCTGTATGGTGCCATAGACACTGGTCTGGTACCAGGTACAAGATCAATAGCAAATTCAACTTCCCTCTCCGGTGGTACATCAGGAATCTCATCAGGGAAAACTTCAGGAAATTCACACACCACCTGCAATTCCTTAATTATAGCTTGAGTCTCTACATATAGCGACGCCATCAACAAGAACATTTGTGCTTCCTCTTGCATCAACTTCCTCAACTGTCTAGCAGACAACAAACCATCTTCCTCTTCTTCAGGAGTAGAAAACTTCACTGACTTGTCATAACATTTAATATAAACACAGTTATGCTCTAACCAGTTCATACCCAAAATCACATCCAAACCTCTTAACGGTAAACAAACCAAATCAACAACAAAGTCTCTGTCGAAGATCTACAAGGGACACTTCAAACACATAAAAGAAGTAGTCACTGACCCCTTGGTAGGAGTATCGACGACCATTTCCCCATTCAAAGAAGACAACATAAGACCCAATCTTTCAACACAACCAACAACAATAAAACAATGTGTAACACAGGTATCAATAATAGTAATTAAAGGAGTACTAATGAAATATGTACCTTTGATAAGTTTGTCCTTGGCAGTTGTCTGATCCTCAACCAGAGCAAACACTTTACCACTTGTCTGAGCCCTCTTTGGTTTCGGACACTGACTACCAATGTGCCCTTCTTCTCTACAATTGAAACAAAGCACATCCTTATGTTCACACTCTGATACAACATGTTCGTTCTTTCCACAACGGAAACATCTCTTCACTTCAGCAGTGCACACATTACTCTTGTGCCTAGGTTTTCCACGCTTAAAGAAAACCACACCAGTAGGAGCATCTCCCCCACTAGTCCTCTGACCCTGAGCAACTTTATGTTTACCTTTACCAACTGGGGCATCATAAGGCTTACCACGATTCTATTGGTGCTTACCCCTCTTCTCATTAATAATCTTATAATGAGCATTATTATCCTCCTCATAAATCCTACAACTATCAATCAAATCAGCAAAGACACGGATCTTCTGGTATCCAACTGCCTTCTTGATCTTCGGGCGTAACCCGTTCTCAAACTTGATACACTTCGAAAACTCAGCATTTGCATCAGCGTAATATGGATAAAACTTAGCCAACTTAGCAAACTTGGCAGCATACTCAATAATTGACATATTTCCTTGCTTCAGCTCAAGGAACTCAATCTCCTTCTTACCACGAACATCTTCAGGAAAGTACTTCCTCAAAAATTCCCTACAGAACACAGCCCAAGTGACATTCTCACCTGCAGCCTCCAACTTCTGACAAGTCTCTAGCCACCAGTCATCAGCCTCGACTGCTAGCATATGAGTACCATAACAGACCTTCTGCGCTGGAGTGCAGTCCATCACACGGAAGATTCTCTCAATCTCTTTCAACCACTCCAATGCTCCGTCAGGATCATACGTTTCCCTTGAACGTAGGTGGATTCTCTCTCTGGAAAGTCGCCAAGCTACAAGATCCAACATTCCCGTCAGCATTCGGCTGATTTTCCATCACATGAGCCATTACTTCTAAAGCAGCAGCAAGTGCAACATCATTCCTTCCAGCCATCTCAACTTATAACTACAACATAAACAACGGTTAAAACTCAAATTAACAATGCTCGATTGTTAGACAACTATAACTCGACGACAAGGTCGGACCAACCTTTTGCTCTGATACCAACTTTGTAACACCCCAATTCTACCCCGACAATTATATAAATAAATAAGAGTTATAAAAATCATCCATGCAAACGAATCGGGATGCCACAAATTCTTGTATCAAAATTCATTGCATTCATCGTGGATATATAACACTTTTAAAACATCGGATGAACCATCATCATGACATCTTTAATTAAATAATTCAACATCTACGCAGCGGAAATTCTTAATAACATTTATGTCATCATTACAGCAACTTCAAAACAACACAATTTAATAATAATCAACTTTAAGTTCAACAACTGAATAATCAACAATCAAAAGCAACAAGCATTCATCCCCCCGAGTGTTACATATTAGAGCAATGACACCGACTCGAACTACTGAAGGTATACAACCTTCACTCTCGATTACCTACACGTTATCAACATAAGGACAACATTCAAATAGAGGGGGTGAGATGTCTAACAATATAATAGAGCGCATGATAATTAATATATTAAATTAGATCACATAATATCACCACTTCTCATCTCATAATCAACAATAATCACAACGATAATACACATTCACAACATCAATACACACTTCTTTATGCAGCCATATAATGCGACTCAATACTATGCAAATGCATGTGGTACCATTTGGAGCAGAACTCCTATCTCAAAAATTTGCCAATTAATATAGGCATCAACAAGGTATAAGCCTTCATCTCAATATTCACCAATACAGGCCATCTCAACGAGCATAAGCTCCATCTCAAAATGCAATGTATGCGACACAATCATGAATGTAATAACAACATCACAATTAACAACATATCAATACAACATCATTGTTGGCCAAAGGCCTACATCTCAAAAGCATCTCAACATCTCTTCATCAAACATCTCATATCATCATAATAATTCATCAAACATCATTTATTCATCATAAATTATCAACACAACATCATTAATAACATCTCATCAACAACTCAGTTGTACATTAATACGACGGTAATTCATACTGCTATTCTTAATCTTATATCATTACTATCATTACTCCTACTATTACAAATCAAACAACAGCCTATAAACATTTCATCCTCATCATTCTGCATAAAAACCAACATAATGATTAACGCATATTGCTCTGTCCTGCATAATTTCTGCAATTTTCTGTGTTTTCACTATGGGTTCTATACTTTAAGCCCTAAAAACTTAATCTAATCATGGATAATAATCACTTACAGTTATCCTATAATTGTACATCAATTACACAACATCGGAACATCATCGTTCATCTATAATTCATCAATTTCATCATACAACATCATAAACATTCAATTCATGAACAAGACAACAATCAGCTCTAACCCCACATACCAATTATCATGAACCCGATTATAGAGTCAGAACCTCACCCTTACCTTGGATTGAAGGTTGCTCTATAATCTTCCGGTTGAAACCTTGTTCTGCCGTTTTTCCTCTTTTTCCAGCAGTTTCACGTTCTTCTTCTCAATCCTTATTCTTCTACTGCATCCTCTTTTCTATTCTTTCTAGCAACAATAAAATAACCTATTATTATTTATTCCTTATTTGGCTTAAAACTAATACACCCCTTATTACTACTTCCATTCCTTAAAAACAAGCCCACATCAAATAATATTATACTTCTAATATTATTTCACCACTTAATAAAATAATTAAATCCAATTAATCACAACACATCTTCTCAAATATTCCAAAAATAATTTAATTAAATAATTAATTAAATTACGGACGTTACAAGTAACACCAGTATCAATAACAGAAACCAATTCAACATCTTTAATAAAGCAAGTACCTTGAATCAAGTTATCCTTCTTAGAATCCTCTGACCCACTCAGAGCGAATGCTCTACCATTGGTCTATGCAATAGAATCCTTCCTTAGTTTCTAACACTGGGTACTGATATGACCATGCTCTCCACAATTGAAATAAATTGGATCATTGCTCTTACATTCAGAAGCACGATGACCGAACCTACCACACCTGTAACACCTCAACACCTTGTTCTCACATTCGTTGGATCGGTGACCTTGTTCACCACACTTATAGCACTTGATAAAAGCAGGAGCCCTCCCCCACTTGTCTTCTTCCCATCATAAGCCTTATGTTTCCATTTATCAACTGAGCCATCATAAGGCTTCTTACGATCTTGATATTGCTTTCCTCTTTTCTCATTCAAACTCTTGTAGTAAGTTGGATGAGCTTTGTTATCCTCTTCATAGATTCTACAATTGTTCACCAATTATGAAAACACATGGATCTGTTGATACCCAATCGCCTACTTGATCTCCGGACGCAAACCATTCTCAAACTTGATACACTTTGAGAACTCAACAATTGCCTCACTGTAATATGGATAAAACTTGAAGCATACTCAGTCACAGTTAAACTTCCTTGTTTCAACTCAAGAAATTCAGTCTCTTTCTTCCCGTGCACATGTTCAGGAAAATACTTCCTCAGAAACTCCCTGCTGAACACAGCCCAAGTAATCGCTTCACTGAGAGTTGTCAGTCTCTGACAAATTCCAACCTACCAGTCATCAGCTTCCTCTGCCAGTTGATGCGTACCAAACTGCACCTTATGCGCCTTTGAGCAATCCATGACTCAAAATATTCTCTCAATATCCTTGAGCCAAACTTGTGCTTCATCAGGATCAAACCTACATTTGAAAACAGACAGATGATTCCTCTGAAACGTCTTTGAAACACGAGATCCATCATTAGGATGATGTTGCACCGCCCGAGCCATAGCGTGCAAAGTAGCAGCAATTGCGGTATCTTTCCTTCCAGCCATTTCTCTGTTTTACATCAATAATAGTCACAATAGTTAGAAATTATCTCGACGGTATTCCACTATCATACAATACAGACTCAATAACCTGGCCAAACACACTGACCTGCTATGATACCACTAATATAATACCCTTCTATACCCTAAGGAATATTCATAAATAATCCATACAATTAATCAGAGTATTCACCAAAAGGGCATCACATCTTCTTATAAAACTTCTTAATAAAACATCCTACCCCGTAACACGGGTTTTCAAAATCATTTAAGATGAATATATCCTTAGTAACATCAATTCAATACTTCAAAACTTCGTAGTGGAATCATTAGTTCAAAACATCTTACTATAAATTCTTCATAAAATCTCATCATACTTCATGATTCATAAATAGAATTCAAAATAACTCAGTACCATGAAAGGTAACCTGACATCTTAAAAACAAAACAAAGGACATAAGATTCATGGTTCATACGATCCCAGCCCTGTTGTTACATATCAGAGCAAGACCCACTTTATTCTATGAAAAGAAAATAGACGCACTCCGAAGCTACCCTATAATGCTTCGACGATTACTCATGTTCACCTGTACATTACCCATGTGGAGGAAACATTCAAGCAGAAAGGGTGAGTAAATCATAATAATTATAAAAGGCATAAGGAATAAATATAGTAGATATGAATATAGACAAGGCATCACACATTATCAGAACCTCGTGTGTGATACGGTGGGAGAACTGACTAGTGTTTTGCGTTCGTATTCGCACTTGTGCGGTTGAGCAAGAGTCGCCACCGACTTTTTATTTTATCCTAAAGGAAAGGTTAAAAAAGCACAGCAAAAACCTTTTGAGATATTTCGTGGGTTCGGGGGGTAGATTATGAAAAGGGAAGGTATTAGCACCCTTTTCATCCATGGTTATCCATGGGCTCTTAGTTACTTGGTTTTTTAGATCACTTGCCTTGTTTTTCGATTGCTTGAAAATGGTGTGTGTGTGGGTGCTTTTGAAAATGCTTTGGAAGAAGATGCCTTGTCTTAGGCGACCAATGTATTTGACTCGTGTTTGAGTGTTTTACAAAAGTGTGGATCTTTTCGAAAAGATGTTTCAAAATGTTTTTGAGAGTTTGTTTGAAAGTGTTGTGGATTGTGGTTTTTGAAAAGAAGGCAAGTGTTTTTGCAAGTTGATCTCAAGTAACTAAGAGTTTTGTCTACCCTATTGTACTCAAAGGTTTTTGTTATGTTTTAACCCCTTTTAACAATTTTGTTCTACCATTGAAATTGGTGGACAATCTTGCGTTTAGGAAGTTTATTCGGGACGGGCGCGGGTCATCGTATGGACCATGAATGCAATGGTGCCAAGTGTCTTTGGCAATTTTGCTTTGAGGGACTTGATCATTTGTTTAGGCAACATTTTGAGACTCATGATCATTTGATTTTGTTTTGCCAAAGATACTCGACGTGCAAGCATGGCCCATTTTGGAAGGCAACATGTGGGATTACCCTAGGGGGTGCAAGTGTGATTGTGTATTGATTACATGTATTTGTCTTGTATTAGGTTATCTAGCGTTTGATTTTATGTACATGCAAACCCTAGGTCTAACCATGGTATAATTGGAAAACTGTAAATTGCGGAAATATAAAATCTACGCTATTACAAATAGTATCCGGGAGTGGGGGTACATGTGTATGAATGGGGATGAGACTTATAGTATCCAATAAGTTACAACCAAATCGAATTTGCGACCAAATGTAAATATCGAATATACAAATATAAGATAAACAAATGTGTATAGGGCAATGTGAATGTATTTGTGTGTAATTATTTACAGGTGCGATAATGTGAAATTGAAGTGTATTAGGGTATTTGACCTAGATATGTGTTTTAAGGAATCTTTGATTTGTATATTCGAGATATGTACAAAAAGAAAATTGTTTTAAATTAAATGCTCAAGTTTTAATTAAATTGTGAAAATGATATTTTGAGAAAAAAGAGTATATTTCCATGTGTTATGTACAACAATATTTAAATGTCAAGAATTGAATTATGCATGTTCAAAAAAGGTATTTTTAAATTGTTATGTACAAAATGTTTTAAGAAATTAAATTATGCAAAAAATGTATATTTACTTAGTATGTACAAAATATATTTTAATTAAAAGAGTAAATAAATAAAAAGAAGAAAGTATTTTCAATTTTTTAATATATGACAAAAATGTATTTTAATTATGAATAGGATTTTGCAAAGAATAAATAAAAAGAAAGTATTGTTTATATAATATAAAAAAAAGGGTTAGTATTAATGTTCTTGTTAAAAGAAGAGGAGGCATTTTAATGGGCTTAGGCGAAAATTAGAAACGGGTCAGGCCCATTGATTGTTTGGAGCAGCGTTTTTAGGGTTTGAGAATTGTTGTTCATTTGATAACGCGTAGGGTTTGGACAGCGCCGTTCGTGGGTTTCGTCTTCTTCGTTTTCCGGTTACAATCCCTCCGTCTAGCCACCAGCGCCGCTCCCCCAAGTCTCTCTTCCCTCTATGGCATGAACCCTGTGGTCTTGTGATACGAGGTTTGGTTTCAATGCTTTTTTGTTCTTTTTACGAATCGCGTGCTTCATTTCAGTTTGAATCTTAACCTTAATCTTTTATTATGAGGTGAAGGAGAAGAAAAGAGGGAGAAGATTGTACTACCTGACCTTGGAGAAGGAGGAGAGACGGGGGATGTGACGCTCAGGAGGCCGGAACGAGCGGAGAGTGTTGAGGTTTGCGCTTCGGTAATCTGGTATCTTTGTATCTCTTTGCCTACTTTGCCTACTTTGCCTATGGTTTCGTGATGATCTTAACTGAAAACCTCTTATATCCTTATTTCCTCTTCTTCTTCTGTCCCTTTGTGTTGATTGGAATATGATGCTTGCTTTTGAAGATTTTCTCTCTTCTTCTCCTATTGCCCTGAACTTCTGTTGAGTTGGATGCCTTCTGAGATGTTTATATTGCCCAATGATGTTATACTGAGGGCCTAGGGTTGGTTCTGAATGCTTGCTTGATATATGTGATTGCTTGCTTCTGTATCTTCTCTTACAGTTGCCTAGAACTTTCGTTGAGTTTGCCTTAGATATTTACTGCCTATGATGAAAGGGTTTCTGAGGCTTAGAGGGTTAGAAAAATGGTTCTGGTTGGCTTGGTGGTGTTAGCAAGTAAGATGTTTGTGGGAGTTATACTGTGGTTGGTTTCTGAGTTTCAGCAGGTTAATGGTTGTTTGACAGGGGTTCAACAGGTTTGTACCTTAGTATGGCTTTTGAGGTTATGTGTTTGTAGTGGTTTTGATTAGGCTTGATGTTGGTTCAGTTTTGGCATTGAGTCAATGTAGGTTTGTTGTTGATGGCTTGTGAAGTCGTTTAAGGTTTGAACTGGACATGTAAGGGTTTCAGCAGGCTTGGGATATTCAGGCCTTGGATGATTTTGGGTGTCTTGGCAGATTAACTGGTTTTTTGAGGCTTTAGCAGGTTAATGAGGTTTGATGGTTTTACTGATGCAGATTTAACTGGTTTGGGGATTTCTGGTTTTTTGAACTGGTTGTGTTTAGTTTGATTGCAGGTTATCTTAGGCCAAGGCTTATGCAGGTTATGCTTGCAGTAGTTTGGTGTTTGCTTAGCTTGATGAGGCTTGGCCTGGTAACTTAGGCTTCAGCAGGTTGTTGGTTTTTGGTTGGTTTATCAGGTTTGAAGTTTGACAGTATGGTATATTTGCATATGCTGGTTGGTATGTTGAGGCAGGATGAGACTCTTGAGGTTATGTTGGTTTTGAATGATTTTTTTTGTATATTTTCCTCCTCCTCTCTTTGAACTGTGTTGTACTTGTGTTATATCTTTTCTTGTATCTTCTGCCCCTCCTGAAAACCTGCATCTGCTGCCTTTATCTCTCTCTCTCTTTGTGCAGTTAAAAGAATTTTTAATGTTTTTTACTGTACTTTCTGAAAGTGGCCACTTGATGGGAAATGATGATTTAGAGTTAGCTTGCTTGCATAACTTTCCTCTGCATACTTTATCCAGCTTTTGTGCTCTTTTGATATCTTTCAAAATCTTCTCTTGACAGCTTTTGAGTGGACTTTGTATTTTGACAGTAAATTGCACTCTTTTTATCTTCTTTGATATCTTTGAGTAGACTTTGGCATTTGTGACAGCAAACTGTACTTTTCTTTGATTTTTCCAGTTTGGTTGAACTTGAACTATGCAGTTTGAAATCTTGAATTTATGCATTTGACATTTTGCATTCGATAAAATTCTTCCCTCTTTGTGAACCGGGAGAAATCCCGTGATTTGCAGAGAGGGTCAACTGATCCCAGTCAGTGGCCCTTAATGATGATTGCAAATTTTATCTGTCTTTAATTAATTCAACTGCTTTTGACTTTCTCTTTTTTTCTTTTGCAGATGAAAAATGGAGCACCGGAGCGAAGTGAAGAACGAAGAATTAGAAATAAATAGGATAGTTTTTCCCCTTTATTTAAATTTAAATCAATGTAAAAACAATGTTTGTAATTTAAATTCCAAACATCAATTGTACATTTAATTTAAAGATAAATAAAAGTTTCCATTATCCAATTTAATTCTATTTTCTCTTTATTGTTTATTTATTTATTTAAAACTCTTTGAATTAAAACAATTGAAAAATAAATTTCAATCACTCAATTTAGAATAATAAATAACTTAAATAAAACAATGTCTTAGTAATATTGATCAATTAAACATGTCTTTTCCAATACCCAAAGCAAAGCAGCAGTTAACCAAAATAAACTGATCAAGCGCATTCCTTTTTCACTGATTCTTTGCCAGACACTGTAATTCCAAACTGCACATCTTCTTTGACTGGCTCAAACAAAACAACAGGAATTCAACCCAACTGCCTCTTCTTACTGATTAAATTAAAAACAATGCGCATTTAACCCGAATCTCGGAATAAACTGCGACGTGCTGTGGAATTTTAATCTTTCTGAGAATATGCCCATAAAACCTTAATTCCTGATTAAATGCCAAATAACGTTCGCCTGATCAAAATGCGCCAGAATCAACCAAAACCCTAAGCCAATTGCTTGAACTGTTCTAGGGCCATGAAAACCAGTAAAACCCTAATTTTGCTTGACTGACAAGAAAAGTCCATTTGTCCGATTCTTGAGCCAGTTTAAAAAATCAGGAAATGCTTGAAGCTGAGATTTCTTGGGGAAAAATGCAAGGGCAAATTTTGGGGTACAACAGTTGCCCCTGTTCAATCTTCTTGGACCTGAAGAGTTAGATTGGCAAGTTTGCCTTTCGCGACTTGAAGGTAAAAGAAGATTGGACACTAAAGTGCCCAGAAAATTTGCACTCGGCGATATGATGGTGGAGGTGAATGGGCTTAAAGATGCCATTTGGTGATGGGCTTAAAGATGCCATCTGGTGTGATAGAATTTTGTCGGGGAATGGGCTTAGAGATGCCATTTGGTGATGGGCTTAAAGATGCCATCTGGTGACTGCTGGTAGGAGGATGGGCTTATAGATGCCATCTGGACATGTTGAACTGTATGTCAATGGTGAGCGGACGAGTATCAGAAGGGCATCCATGTTTTGGAACATCTCTGAATTAGAGGTCCGAGTAAGCAACAGGTTGACATCCATGTCTGGAGAACCCGTAAACTATTTTCAGGAGTTGAGAAGAGTCTGAACAAGTCGGTAGATTGACATCCGTTGTAGGGAAGAATCTGTAAACTGTTTTCAGAAGTCTTGAAGTTGAAAAGGAACCGGTGTAGGGTTTCTTGATAATGCGTTTGGATGGATCTGGAATAAGTATCAGAATGTCGCCGTGTCCGGGTCAAATCTGAACTATTTCTGGATGGATCTCGGAAGATGATCTGTGTCTGTCGACTGCTCTTACCTGAAAAAGTAAAGGGTTAGTTGTATGCAATGTTATGATGCATGATGCAATGTATGTGACATCAATGTTTATGACATGAATGTGATGAATGCGCATGTAAACTGATGAGCTAATCTTGCTGAGGATAAATGAATCCGAGATGGCTGAAGATAAAAGCATCTTGACTGCTGCCGGGGAGAATAAATCCTTGGCTGCAGCTGGGGAAGAGAATTCCTGATGACCTCTACTGGGGAGCTCCAAACTAGTAGACTCATGCTGGGAGGTAAGATTGAGAATCTTCAGCTCGGTAGGAAGTAACTCTGGAGACTTCACTGGGGAACTCAAGATTTGCCCTCCCAAAACTTTGTGGGGGAGAAGGTTCATTAGTCTGGCTCCGCTAGGGATTGATAATTTGAAGTTTTAGTTTTGCTGGGGATAATGAAGCTTGACTCTGAGTGGAGCTAGCTTGAGAAGAATCTGAACAAGCGATAGGTTAACATCCGTTACTTGGAGAACCCGTGAACTATTTTCAGAAATCTTGAAGTGGAACCGGTGTAGGGTTTCCTGAAGATGAGCTCGTGTAAAACTGCATCGGTTTTGAATACTTTTGACATTCGAATGCCCCAAGTGGTGATGTAGATAATTTCCTGGCTTATTACAGGTGTTGGTCTACAATCGGTCGTTCACAGATGTTTCCTGGGTTGTTACAGGTGTTGATCTGGAATTCTTCAGACATGCCCTGGCTGGATACAGGAGTCGAATCTGGAATTGTGATAGTTGATAGACATGCCCTGGTCGGATACAGGAATCGGATCTTCAAACTCCTCAGACGTGCCCTGGCTAGATACAGGAATCGAGTCTGGAAATGTTGAAATTGATAGATGTGCCCTGGCTGGATACAGGAATCGAATCTTCAAACTCTTCAGACGTGCCCTGGCTAGATACAGGAATCGAGTCTGGAAATGTAGTCAACAGATATGCCCTGGCTGGATACAGGAGTCGAATCTGGAATTGTAATAGTTGATAGATGTGCCCTGGCTGGATACAGGAATCGAATCTTCAAACTCTTCAGACGTGCCCTGGCTAGATACAGGAATCGAGTCTGGAAATGTAGTCAACAGATATGCCCTGGCTGGATACAGGAGTCGAATCTGGAATTGTAATAGTTGATAGATGTGCCCTGGCTGGATACAGGAATCGAATCTTCAAACTCTTCAGACGTGCCCTGGCTAGATACAGGAATCGAGTCTGGAAATATGATCAACAGATATGCCCTGGCTGGATACAGGAGTCGAATCTGGAATTGTAATAGTTGATAGATGTGCCCTGGCTGGATACAGGAATCGAATCTTCAAACTCTTCAGACGTGCCCTGGCTAGATACAGGAATCGATTCTGGAAATGTAGTCAACAGATATGCCCTGGCTGGATACAGGAGTCGAATCTGGAATTGTAATTGATTTGTTGAACACTTTTGACATTCGAATGCCCCAAGTGGTGATGAAGGAATCTTGAATCAGATTATTCTGCATATTGAGAGATTTCTTGAAATCTTGATTGGACTGCCCCAGGTTAACTGAACTTTGAAAGATCTGTTGGACCTTGACTGGATTGCCCCAGGTTAACTGAACTTTGAAAGATCTGTTGGACCTTGACTGGATTTCCCTAGGTTAATTGAATTGTGACATGTCATGCCCCTTGTTGATAGGAGATTTGATGGAAGTGTCATCCTCTTGAAGTGATTTTGCTCACTGAGAGAGTTTTCGTTCCTCCGAATGTTCGCTGCATGAATTTCTTCGTTGTCGAACAAATAGTCAAATGCGAACAGTGATATTCAAGTAATGCAAAGTTTATGTTTGTCTCGAAGTTTTGAAAAATGCGTTTTTTAGCAGAAAACTTTTCATAAGACAAGTCAACACAAGATATTAGAGCAAAGCCTTACAGGAGTCAGGATACCTTTTGTAACAGTATGCTTTCGAACTAACCCATGCTTCAATTAGGACTTTTAAAGGGTTGTAACGTGGCCTGGTTCACGATTTAAGAAACAAAGGATAAAGGCTCAAAGTATATTTGTACCCACCCACTCTTCGTGATGTTCTTCAACCTAAGCTCAGTTAATTGCGTCATACTCTGTTTTGAGTTTTGAACGACTTTTGGGCGATGGTTCACCAGTTGAATTTGGGGAGACAGTCATCATCTCCTTTTCTTTCTTCAACATTTTTCATGTTGTTGAGGATTTGGTAATGACCTCACTATTTTGATTTTGATTTGTTATCCCTAACTTTTGCCTGACTGTTCCCGTTTTCGAGATTACTGTCAGCGGGATGCCCCAGCTTTCTTAAGCCTCCTTTATAGGTTTTGGCTTCGTGGGCTTTTCTCTTTTGAGAGATTGACTGTCTATGTGATAGGGAACCACCCTTGTCTTTTGATTCCAAAGGAATGCTTTCTCTTTTTTGACGTCGTTCGTTGTATTACGAACTGAGAGTTTGCGACTTCAATGCGCATTTTCTTTTGAATTAACTGAGAGACTACCCTGCCCCGGGTTTATATCAAGGGTTTGGATTGTTTAGAACAGAAAACTCCTACTTCTTTGGCTCGAAGGGGTTGACTAGGGATTAACTTCCTTATAACTCCAGTGTTTGGGGATTGAAAGAAATGCCTGTACATCATCAGCAAGGTCTGTTTAAAAGCATACTGTATAAGATCACGGTATTGTTTCGTCATCCTCCCTCTAAAGGCTTTACAGCTTTTTATCAAGGGTCAAATATCATAAAGAAAAGCATAAGAGTAGTGAAACGCATGGATGAATTCAAGACAAACATATGCAATGCATTAATGAAAACAGAGTTTAACATCAACAAATAATTGTTTGATAGCAAAAGAAATTACAACTTTGAAAATTCAAAAAGAAGCAAAAGTCTTTCAGCTCGAGCTTCGTCACTTCAAGTGGAGAACCCTTTAACGGAAGATCTTCATCTCGCCGTCTGGCATGAATTCCAGCACCCCAATGTCGATCAGATCTTGAATCTTGTTCTTCAAGGCCCAACAGTCGTTGGTGTCGTGTCCCGGGCTGTAGGAATGGTAAACACAAAATGCGTCGGGATGATAGTGAGGAGAGGAGATGTTGGGCTTCTGAGGAGGATTCTTTACGGTAAGCAAATTGACCTCCAACAGGCGCTTCAGTATGAAGAATGATGGTATTTCAGTCTCCGTGAACTGTCTTCCCGACTTTTCTTGTTTACGCCGATTGCCCCGTTGACGCTGGCGAGGTTGTTGATGGGTTCGTGACCCTGAAGCTAGCAAAGGAGCTTTCCCCTTGTCTTCTTGAGTGGATGGAGGCTGAGCGGTGACTTGCTCTTCAACCTCAGATGTTTGCCCCAGTTGGTTGTTTGGAAGCAGTTGGCGAACAAGAACTCTGAGTTCCTCTTGTCTTTGAGATAGATCTTGGATGAGAGCCATCTGGCCCACCAACTGTCCCATCACTTGAGTCCTCAGTGTTGTCAGATCAAACTGCAGCTCCGCAATCTGATCACTCCTGGCATTGTTGGAATTCCCCAAGTCCTTGGTGAGGAGAGCTTTCATCTCTTCTTGCCCCAGAGACAAGTTCAGGAACATCTCCTGCAGCTGAGCAGTCTGGTCTTGGATGTCTTTGACAGACCGTTCTAGAGCCATCTCTTGCTGAAATAAACAGCAGGAGGGTAAGGAAACCTGAAAAAAGGAAAGATTGTCAAGATGCAATGCATGATATGTGGATGCATGCTTTCAAGGATCTCTTGGGGTAAACACAAAAAAATGTTAGAGGTTGAACTTTGCTCTTGGGTTGGAGATCTCTACACCGGTGGACGTCCTTCCACGAGAATCAAGCTCACTATGTCAAGTGGGTCATAGCCACTGATTCAAGTTGTTGCACTTGATCTTTTGATTGGAGAGCTTTGTATCGGTGGACGTCTTTCCACGAGAATCAAGCTCACCATGTCAAGTGGGTCATAGCCACTGATTCAAGTTGTTGCACTTGATCTTTGATTGGACTGGTTAGAGGAGAAACCTCTTGCCCCTGGATAGATGTCTGGTTCAACGTAACCCTGCATCAAAAGAACCCTCGAGATCCTTGAAATGGTTATTGAAAATGCTATGGTATGATGTCATGATGTACATGTATGCAAAAAGCAAGTGAGTGTATATACAGGCAAACATATTCACACAAAGCAAACAAGTCCTTAGGTTTAGGCTTGCATGAGGTTCAGGTACTACCCTCTTTCAGTTTGTTGGTTAAAACCTGTCCTATCAAAAGTAACCGGGTTCTAGAGAATCTCATATCATTGGCTACCCTCAATCGGTCATAACTCCAGCATCGCAACCTTTTCTCGCGGCCAGAACCATCGCGAGAGTTTAGCCTCAATGAGTGTAGCATACTGCTACTGTTCTAATGGCCAAGTTGGTCAATTTAGGGTTCTAAGGTCGGTTGGTGCTTAATGACTCCTTGGAAGACCCATATTCTCCCCGTTTTAACACGAGGGATATCGGTACAGACCAAGACGCCACACCAACGTAGCCACTGCTTCACCCATGTCGGTATACGCCGGACAGGTCCCTCACAGATTATGCTACCTAAAAGGGTTTCCCCAGATCCGGGTTAGGATCTATAAAACTCCGATACAAAGCCCACAAATGTAAAGCAAACAAAGCAATCAATTGAAAGTAAAGGTGATCTAAACCCTAAGGTAACCCCACTTTTAAGTAGTCCCCAGCAGAGTCTCCAATTCTGTGATACGGTGGGAGAACTGACTAGTGTTTTGCGTTCGTATTCGCACTTGTGCGGTTGAGCAAGAGTCGCCACCGACTTTTTATTTTATCCTAAAGGAAAGGTTAAAAAAGCACAGCAAAAACCTTTTGAGATATTTCGTGGGTTCGGGGGGTAGATTATGAAAAGGGAAGGTATTAGCACCCTTTTCATCCATGGTTATCCATGGGCTCTTAGTTACTTGGTTTTTTAGATCACTTGCCTTGTTTTTCGATTGCTTGAAAATGGTGTGTGTGTGGGTGCTTTTGAAAATGCTTTGGAAGAAGATGCCTTGTCTTAGGCGACCAATGTATTTGACTCGTGTTTGAGTGTTTTACAAAAGTGTGGATCTTTTCGAAAAGATGTTTCAAAATGTTTTTGAGAGTTTGTTTGAAAGTGTTGTGGATTGTGGTTTTTGAAAAGAAGGCAAGTGTTTTTGCAAGTTGATCTCAAGTAACTAAGAGTTTTGTCTACCCTATTGTACTCAAAGGTTTTTGTTATGTTTTAACCCCTTTTAACAATTTTGTTCTACCATTGAAATTGGTGGACAATCTTGCGTTTAGGAAGTTTATTCGGGACGGGCGCGGGTCATCGTATGGACCATGAATGCAATGGTGCCAAGTGTCTTTGGCAATTTTGCTTTGAGGGACTTGATCATTTGTTTAGGCAACATTTTGAGACTCATGATCATTTGATTTTGTTTTGCCAAAGATACTCGACGTGCAAGCATGGCCCATTTTGGAAGGCAACATGTGGGATTACCCTAGGGGGTGCAAGTGTGATTGTGTATTGATTACATGTATTTGTCTTGTATTAGGTTATCTAGCGTTTGATTTTATGTACATGCAAACCCTAGGTCTAACCATGGTATAATTGGAAAACTGTAAATTGCGGAAATATAAAATCTACGCTATTACAAATAGTATCCGGGAGTGGGGGTACATGTGTATGAATGGGGATGAGACTTATAGTATCCAATAAGTTACAACCAAATCGAATTTGCGACCAAATGTAAATATCAAATATACAAATATAAGATAAACAAATGTGTATAGGGCAATGTGAATGTATTTGTGTGTAATTATTTACAGGTGCGATAATGTGAAATTGAAGTGTATTAGGGTATTTGACCTAGATATGTGTTTTAAGGAATCTTTGATTTGTATATTCGAGATATGTACAAAAAGAAAATTGTTTTAAATTAAATGCTCAAGTTTTAATTAAATTGTGAAAATGATATTTTGAGAAAAAAGAGTATATTTCCATGTGTTATGTACAACAATATTTAAATGTCAAGAATTGAATTATGCATGTTCAAAAAAGGTATTTTTAAATTGTTATGTACAAAATGTTTTAAGAAATTAAATTATGCAAAAAATGTATATTTACTTAGTATGTACAAAATATATTTTAATTAAAAGAGTAAATAAATAAAAAGAAGAAAGTATTTTCAATTTTTTAATATATGACAAAAATGTATTTTAATTATGAATAGGATTTTGCAAAGAATAAATAAAAAGAAAGTATTGTTTATATAATATAAAAAAAAGGGTTAGTATTAATGTTCTTGTTAAAAGAAGAGGAGGCATTTTAATGGGCTTAGGCGAAAATTAGAAACGGGTCAGGCCCATTGATTGTTTGGAGCAGCGTTTTTAGGGTTTGAGAATTGTTGTTCATTTGATAACGCATAGGGTTTGGACAGCGCCGTTCGTGGGTTTCGTCTTCTTCGTTTTCCGGTTACAATCCCTCCGTCTAGCCACCAGCGCCGCTCCCCCAAGTCTCTCTTCCCTCTATGGCATGAACCCTGTGGTCTTGTGATACGAGGTTTGGTTTCAATGCTTTTTTGTTCTTTTTACGAATCGCGTGCTTCATTTCAGTTTGAATCTTAACCTTAATCTTTTATTATGAGGTGAAGGAGAAGAAAAGAGGGAGAAGATTGTACTACCTGACCTTGGAGAAGGAGGAGAGACGGGGGATGTGACGCTCAGGAGGCCGGAACGAGCGGAGAGTGTTGAGGTTTGCGCTTCGGTAATCTGGTATCTTTGTATCTCTTTGCCTACTTTGCCTATGGTTTCGTGATGATCTTAACTGAAAACCTCTTATATCCTTCTTTCCTCTTCTTCTTCTGTCCCTTTGTGTTGATTGGAATATGATGCTTGCTTTTGAAGATTTTCTCTCTTCTTCTCCTATTGCCCTGAACTTCTGTTGAGTTGGATGCCTTCTGAGATGTTTATATTGCCCAATGATGTTATACTGAGGGCCTAGGGTTGGTTCTGAATGCTTGCTTGATATATGTGATTGCTTGCTTCTGTATCTTCTCTTACAGTTGCCTAGAACTTTCGTTGAGTTTGCCTTAGATATTTACTGCCTATGATGAAAGGGTTTCTGAGGCTTAGAGGGTTAGAAAAATGGTTCTGGTTGGCTTGGTGGTGTTAGCAAGTAAGATGTTTGTGGGAGTTATACTGTGGTTGGTTTCTGAGTTTCAGCAGGTTAATGGTTGTTTGACAGGGGTTCAACAGGTTTGTACCTTAGTATGGCTTTTGAGGTTATGTGTTTGTAGTGGTTTTGATTAGGCTTGATGTTGGTTCAGTTTTGGCATTGAGTCAATGTAGGTTTGTTGTTGATGGCTTGTGAAGTCGTTTAAGGTTTGAACTGGACAGGTAAGGGTTTCAGCAGGCTTGGGATATTCAGGCCTTGGATGATTTTGGGTGTCTTGGCAGATTAACTGGTTTTTTTGAGGCTTTAGCAGGTTAATGAGGTTTGATGGTTTTACTGATGCAGATTTAACTGGTTTGGGGATTTCTGGTTTTTTGAACTGGTTGTGTTTAGTTTGATTGCAGGTTATCTTAGGCCAAGGCTTATGCAGGTTATGCTTGCAGTAGTTTGGTGTTTGCTTAGCTTGATGAGGCTTGGCCTGGTAACTTAGGCTTCAGCAGGTTGTTGGTTTTTGGTTGGTTTATCAGGTTTGAAGTTTGACAGTATGGTATATTTGCATATGCTGGTTGGTATGTTGAGGCAGGATGAGACTCTTGAGGTTATGTTGGTTTTGAATGATTTTTTTTGTATATTTTCCTCCTCCTCTCTTTGAACTGTGTTGTACTTGTGTTATATCTTTTCTTGTATCTTCTGCCCCTCCTGAAAACCTGCATCTGCTGCCTTTATCTCTCTCTCTCTCTTTGTGCAGTTAAAAGAATTTTTAATGTTTTTTACTGTACTTTCTGAAAGTGGCCACTTGATGGGAAATGATGATTTAGAGTTAGCTTGCTTGCATAACTTTCCTCTGCATACTTTATCCAGCTTTTGTGCTCTTTTGATATCTTTCAAAATCTTCTCTTGACAGCTTTTGAGTGGACTTTATATTTTGACAGTAAATTGCACTCTTTTTATCTTCTTTGATATCTTTGAGTAGACTTTGGCATTTGTGACAGCAAACTGTACTTTTCTTTGATTTTTCCAGTTTGGTTGAACTTGAACTATGCAGTTTGAAATCTTGAATTTATGCATTTGACATTTTGCATTCGATAAAATTCTTCCCTCTTTGTGAACCGGGAGAAATCCCGTGATTTGCAGAGAGGGTCAACTGATCCCAGTCAGTGGCCCTTAATGATGATTGCAAATTTTATCTGTCTTTAATTAATTCAACTGCTTTTGACTTTCTCTTTTTTTCTTTTGCAGATGAAAAATGGAGCACCGGAGCGAAGTGAAGAACGAAGAATTAGAAATAAATAGGATAGTTTTTCCCCTTTATTTAAATTTAAATCAATGTAAAAACAATGTTTGTAATTTAAATTCCAAACATCAATTGTACATTTAATTTAAAGATAAATAAAAGTTTCCATTATCCAATTTAATTCTATTTTCTCTTTATTGTTTATTTATTTATTTAAAACTCTTTGAATTAAAACAATTGAAAAATAAATTTCAATCACTCAATTTAGAATAATAAATAACTTAAATAAAACAATGTCTTAGTAATATTGATCAATTAAACCTGTCTTTTCCAATACCCAAAGCAAAGCAGCAGTTAACCAAAATAAACTGATCAAGCGCATTCCTTTTTCACTGATTCTTTGCCAGACACTGTAATTCCAAACTGCACATCTTCTTTGACTGGCTCAAACAAAACAACAGTGTAAGTGCCTTCGTTTGGGATTGGCTCATCTCTTGTAAAACAAATAGCAACAACAATAATGTAATGTAATGTACAATAGGAACAGCCTGAAAATTCTATTGTAAATGCCTAAACATGTTCTGGAACAACATGTCTCAAGAGATGTCATAACATCATACCAGACATCAAGCTACTGAACTGTCAAGACTGATGCAGTTCTGTTCCTAAAGTTATGCAGAATATTCTGCCAAATAGAATGCATAACAAGTAGCGAAAATTGAAGGCATACGTGGAGCCCTAGAAGAATTCAATCAGAAGCTAAGGATAAGGAGAAAAGCTCGATTGAAGACCTAACTTGTAGCAGAAGTTTTCTGCTTATTTTATGCAGGTTGTTAAAGCTGCATTGCTGTTATATGAAGGCCCAAATCCAGTTGGGTAAAAGGGTTATAAATAGAAGTATTGTAACCTAATTTGTGGAATCGCTGATTGACAAGATGTAATCACTTAGGGCTAGTTGTGAACCACCCGGGCTGTGGGATGGTCACCATACTCCTTGAAACCTGTAGGTTAAAGGATGTATGCATTGTACTTGATTGAAGCTTTTAAGCATGATCAAGGTGTGTAATGGAAGTGTATCTTCTGAACAGTTTATGTACTATAGAAAGTTATCACTGCGGTGATTGAGGGGGAGTGAGAGGGGTCTCATATCTAGGATTGGATCTTAGGTAAAAGTGTCATTAGGTAGTGATTAAGTGAGAAGGCTGTCAACGGGTGTGTTGGCTGTAGGGTCTTTGAATTGATACTACTAACAGTGAACTTTATCCCTGGCTTGGAAGCCCCCAGATGAAGGTTGATTGAACCGAACTGGGTGAACAATTCTGTGTGTTATTTACTTTCTGTATTGGTTATCTGTTTGATGTCACAGCATTCCTCGTAACATCAATGTGTAAGATTAACCTTAAATGTTCTGAACTTCAGTAAATCAGAACCTGCATGTTGCTGGCTCTGGTATGTTAGTCCAGTGACTGATGTAGAACAGATATCAAAAGTACAGCCTCTTCTACCTGTACAGCACTTAATGTCAGATCAGAGGTCTTAACATTCCGTTAGACATTCTGAGTCTGTGACATACCGGAATTTCAATTGGTATCAGAGCAGGCATCCTGTCTGTCTCTGGATGAGATCCATGGGGGATACTTTCCGGTTGTGTACAAGGTAGAATATTGTTTGAACCAGTAGTGTTCATATTGTTTGGTCCCTAGGAGTGGAGGATGGACCAATTTGGGAGAAACTAGATCAGCTATGTTGAAGGAAGATGAAAGTGTTTGAACAAATTCAAAGACCTCATGCGGGAGTGAAGATTTTGGAGTGCATTGTTCAACCTGTATTCAGCACAGAGAAGAATATTATCAAAATCTTCATGCGGGAGTGAAGATATTGATAAGGCATCACATGTGTTTACAAAGCCTTCTTTTAACAGGGCTGTAGAGTTGGGTTTAGAAAGTTGTTCGGTGAAGAAGCAAACAACTTGTGGGATTGATTTATTTTCAATCCTTATGTGTCATGCTTACTATATGGAGTAAGCACTGTGTAAGTTCTGGTGAAATACTGCTATTCCGCTGCATAGCTTCTGATACAACCCCTAAAAGTAAAAGAAGAACTCTAGAGCTATTATTTTTGTTGTTGATTCTCATATGCGTCTGCAAGCCACTTGAAGACCTTGAAGATTATCAAGGATGATGTGTTCCAAGAAGATGCAACTAATGTTCTTAAGGATGTTAGAACATCATGCAACTGCCAGTTGAAGAACAGATGTTCTGGGTGCTAAACACATGTAATGTGAGTACATATGTTTGGAACCTACTCCTGATCTGGAAGAGGAGACATCTGTTTTGAAATAATTGATCAGGACATGATCAACAGGTCATCTACTCCAGTTGTGAGTTTAAGGGAGTATATGTGCTGAGCCAAATGCACTTAAAAGGACTTTAAAGCTGTGGATGATGGAAATCATTTGTGTCTTCAGCCAAGTAAATATGCTTAGCAAGCATGAAGAAGTAATCAGTCTAGTATGATTAGATAATTCTAATTGAATAAATGATGGAAGCAGAATCTTTATGTGTTAAATCTAAAGCTTGTGATGATAAAGAATGCACAACATCACAACTGTTAAAGACATCAGTTGTTGAGGAAAGATGGATAAGTCCCAGATTGACAATGAAGTTTCTTCTTGTACAAGTTACAGAATGTGGCAACCTGAAAACTTGTACAGCAAGCAAACCAAAGACTCTTAATTTGGAACCTGTGGCAAGTTCCAAATAAAGAATATTTACTATGTGTCTAAAGTAAAGAGCTCTACACTGTATCCATAAAGAGGGAAGTTGGATAACAGTTTGTTCAGAGGGAGTAGTATGATCAAGCTGATGTGAAAGGGAGTTCATCCTACCTTGTTCTATAAGATACTTGAGTTTATTTCTCATGATCTTAGTGATTTCCAAGGAAGATAGGAATAGAACAGGTTATGTCTACCAATCACATAAACTGCAGCATGTGAAGGAGAATTCACTTAATTCTCTACAAAGGTCTGAGCTGAGTTTCAGGGGGAGTCCTTAACCTGAGGATCTTGGAAGACATGTCTTACAAAATGTCTTGACATCCTGGACCAAAGTCAAATGGTGGATATCTGCACTTTGACAAGTCATCCCCATCACCTAGGATGAACTTGTTAGTTGTATGTAGCAAGGAGGAGTTATCTTCAAAAGATCATGGGTTCCTGAGAAGATCCTCTTCTTGCTTGAAGTTCATTTATGTGAACAACTTGGTTTGCTCTTGTCTACAGGAGTATGGTACAATTAACTCCTTTGTACTGTTCGAGGGTCAGCAGACAAGGTGAAGGTGATCCATGCTAGTTGCTGCATGGTTATGTGGTTGTTGTGGTTCTTCATGCATGGAACAGAAGATTGTTAGAATAATGATCCTACCTTGAGAAGATGACATAATCTAACTAATACTGAATACTTTGACGGGAGACTAAGTATTCATTAGGATCTTGCATAAAGATATATATATGCACTTCGATGGGAGACTAATTGTTTGCAAGACTGCATTCTGAACCTATTTCTCAGAACTTGGTAGAGAGTTTATTTCTCTCTAAGAATATTCTGGTGAGTAATCACACCTTTCTTATGGGGAATATAAAAGGGCATTAATCCCCTGGATGTTAACTTCAGAATCCAAGCAGATAGGTTCATGCTGTAACATCATTTTTTTTGTTAGAAGTCCGTGGCAGAGACTTGGAACTGTGAATCTTAATATTCTAGTGTGGCAGTTTTATTGTTGGTTTGGAATAAGTAGATTCTACTTGTGTTTAAAAGAAGTATGCTTAACAACGCATAACTACTGTTGTGGTCTGAAGAAATTTACTAGTATTAGCAACTACTAGTAAATATATTATACAGAAGAATGACATGATCAAAGGATAATCCTTCTAGAAAGTCTAAATCTTAGTAAAGCTTGTAAGCACACTAAGAAGGTTGGAGGTTGGTTTCAGACTATGGCTACATAAGAGTCATGATAAGTGTGGAAGTGCAAGGGCATGAATCAGAGATGTCCTTACTATTCTAAGACTAGTTCAGGGTGCTTGAAGTTACCACCTCAGAGCTAGTGCTACTGGTTTCCACGCCACTGTTTTGATTGGCCTTAACAAGGGAAGTCACTGAGTGTTGCACTTTTCCCAATTACAATATACATTGAAGGGAGACTCTGTATCTGTATTGTTGGACTTAATCTGAAGATCAGAAGTCAGAAGAGGGCAGTGGTATGCTGATGTTTATGTGTTCTGATAATATGACATTGTGAACTTTTAAGTGAAGTCATGGATAATGTCTCAACAACAGGAGATTGAAGAATTTCTCTTGTTATTGGACTGGGGTTAGGAAGAAAATCTCAGAGATTCTTAAAAAGTATCATAAGTGGCAGTTTTAATACTTTTGGAGCAATTTGGAAGATCCAGATCTTATCAATAGCAACTTGGTCGTACTAGCAAATCAGACTTCACTAGCTCCAACAACTACTAGTGAATGGAAGATCAGAAGAAGTAAATCAGATATATTCAGCATATGTTCAAGGGGTTCTTTTACTACAAGAAATAGAAGTGGCATCTAAATTTGTGTATTAGAACTAATCTGTGATGTCCTGTGAAGCAGTTTGGAGTCTTCTGGTGTATTGGATCTCAGCAACACAAAGCATGAGTGATGACCATGCTTAATGCTGCTAATCTCTTGCTACTAGCTGGTTAAAGTGCCCTTCTCTGTGCCTAAATGAGAGAAGTAAAAAGAAGACTGCTGTTGTTGAAAAATGCAAGGTAATGTCTAAGTAAGTGTCATGACATTATCAACGACATTGCAACCTTGGGGAAATCAAGAAGAATACGGGAAAATAACTTCGCCACGTCATTGGTAGTCTGTTTCCTAGAAGGAATAAATCTTCAGTCCCGAAAATGGGTCAAAGGCTGATTTTATTCAGGAATTGCTTTGACCAAAATTTATGCATGTATTAGGACTGGTTCTCTTTGTGGTATTGGCAGAAACAAACAATACATGCACAGTCAGTCTGAAATATGCACATGCTCTAACAGGTATCCTTGACCAAGATTTTATATTACCATCTTTTTGAACCTGGTATCTCCTTATATAACCTCCTGTCACACATTCTTTTCTCTCACAACCATCATGGGGTTTATACGGATTTGGGAAAACTGTTCTTGGATCTGGTTTTGTGAGGGCTTTCTTTGGCAATTTTTGGCCAAAAAGGGGGAGAAAGGAGTACTGTTAAAAACTGTCCTCGTTGCAGCAGCTACTCAAAATTTTGATCACAAAGACTACTTGTCACAAACTCAGCAGAAATTCAAATGGCGTGAATTTCTTTGTGACTTGTGATCTGAGTTATGAACACAGTTGTGACCTGTGTTCTGAGTTACAAGGGAGATATTCTGGTCACTCCTTAAAGGTTCTCTGATGCCTCTGAAAGGATAGTTTATCTCCCACGGTCCTCTTTTTCCACCATCAGTGACAAGAAATGGTTCGTGGACTAAAAGGGAATGAGATGCATCCTCTTCCTCCTGTGCCACAAGAGGTCCTGAATGGTGAGTATTATTGTTGTATTTGTTTTAGCCAAAATTAGCCAAAGGGGGAGATTGTAAGTGCCTTCGTTTGGGATTGGCTCATCTCTTGTAAAACAAATAGCAACAACAATAATGTAATGTAATGTACAATAGGAACAACCTGAAAATTCTATTGTAAATGCCTAAACATGTTCTGGAACAACATGTCTCAAGAGATGTCATAACATCATACCAGACATCAAGCTACTGAACTGTCAAGACTGATGCAGTTCTGTTCCTAAAGTTATGCAGAATATTCTGCCAAATAGAATGCATAACAAGTAGCGAAAATTGAAGGCATACGTGGAGCCCTAGAAGAATTCAATCAGAAGCTAAGGATAAGGAGAAAAGCTCGATTGAAGACCTAACTTGTAGCAGAAGTTTTCTGCTTATTTTATGCAGGTTGTTAAAGCTGCATTGCTGTTATATGAAGGCCCAAATCCAGTTGGGTAAAAGGGTTATAAATAGAAGTATTGTAACCTAATTTGTGGAATCGCTGATTGACAAGATGTAATCACTTAGGGCTAGTTGTGAACCACCCGGGCTGTGGGATGGTCACCATACTCCTTGAAACCTGTAGGTTAAAGGATGTATGCATTGTACTTGATTGAAGCTTTTAAGCATGATCAAGGTGTGTAATGGAAGTGTATCTTCTGAATAGTTTATGTACTATAGAAAGTTATCACTGCGGTGATTGAGGGGGAGTGAGAGGGGTCTCATATCTAGGATTGGATCTTAGGTAAAAGTGTCATTAGGTAGTGATTAAGTGAGAAGGCTGTCAACGGGTGTGTTGGCTGTAGGGTCTTTGAATTGATACTACTAACAGTGAACTTTATCCCTGGCTTGGAAGCCCCCAGATGTAGGTTGATTGAACCGAACTGGGTGAACAATTCTGTGTGTTATTTACTTTCTGTATTGGTTATCTGTTTGATGTCACAGCATTCCTCGTAACATCAATGTGTAAGATTAACCTTAAATGTTCTGAACTTCAGTAAATCAGAACCTGCATGTTGCTGGCTCTGGTATGTTAGTCCAGTGACTGATGTAGAACAGATATCAAAAGTACAGCCTCTTCTACCTGTACAGCACTTAATGTCAGATCAGAGGTCTTAACATTCCATTAGACATTCTGAGTCTGTGACATACCGGAATTTTAAACAGGAATTCAATACAACTGCCTCTTCTTACTGATTAAATTAAAAACAATGCGCATTTAACCCGAATCTCGGAATAAACTGCGACGTGCTGTGGAATTTTAATCTTTCTGAGAATATGCCCATAAAACCTTAATTCCTGATTAAATGCCAAATAACGTTCGCCTGATCAAAATGCGCCAGAATCAACCAAAACCCTAAGCCAATTGCTTGAACTGTTCTAGGGCCATGAAAACCAGTAAAACCCTAATTTTGCTTGACTGACAAGAAAAGTCCGTTTGTCCGATTCTTGAGCCAGTTTAAAAAATCAGGAAATGCTTGAAGCTGAGATTTCTTGGGGAAAAATGCGAGGGCAAATTTTGGGGTACAACATCGTGTTATACTCACACCTTCACAACATCAATAACACATAACACAATACCGTAAGAACACCATTTAGCAATAATCTTCATTAAATTACATCATTATGTAATGTCACTTATAATGAAATGCATCATCACCGACTCATGCATGTGGTACCGAAACTTCATTGATGACTCAGTCATCGTTATCTCCAAAGATCCCCACCATGGGATCAATTCCCACTTGAAACCAGAGTACTTCACAATTTTGTACTCAATTCACACTATGGGATTGATGCCTTCACTAGAAGATTGTCTTATCATCTTTACTGGACCGAAGTCCTAATAACATCAATAGACCGAAGTCCTAAACTATGCCATGAATGCATGATACACGACAACATAATAAAAGTGACCATGGTTAGTCAAACGCATCATCATTCATGATTTCATCTTAATATTATCATATCATCTTAACTAAACAATCATCATCATATAATCTTAAATAAACAAACATTATCATAACATCATCATTGAATAAACATCACTATAACATCATCATATCATCATAATCGAATAAAATGTCTCTATAATCCAACACGGGGAACCTAACTTCATCCTAGATTAGAAATTTGGGAAATAATCCTCTCGTCTCATTTTATTCCATCTAACTAAAGTTAATTTCATTAGCTATCCAACGCTTCGAACAACACCTCAAACTGAATTCTAAAACTCAATTATGGTTCTTTTAAGAACATCTAACACAACCAATCATATATGGACACCATAGCCTGGAGACACGCCTCCTTCACTCGATGACACTTCCATTGCCACATGCTTTTCCCGACGACACTAGGAATGACGCACTTCAGTAACTTTCTCTTTTTCTGCCTTTTATCGCCTCTTATGTTCGACTGGCGAAGCTTCATTGCCCGACAACACTACCTATGTCACTCGGCGACACAACGCAAACAAGGTTTTCTTTTTGCGATTCCTGCATAAAAACTAGTCCAAATCTTGCGACTTCTGCATATTATAGGTCCTAAAACACCATCTAATCATAGGTTTTTCACCAAACATCAACAATTCAATGTATTATATATTACGAGTATAATTGCTTTCAATCTAAGACCACAAACATCATCTAATTTAACAAATTATCACATGTTCATCACAACCAAAAACCTACTACAAATCTGTAAATATCTAAACCTTAAATCGATTATAATAATCAAGATAAACACCCCTTACCTTAAGATCTATTGCTTGTTTCTGATTCCTCCTCGTGCTCTACCGAAATCCCTATGCTCTTCTTGCCTCTCTGTGCCCTATGTCTCTTTCTCCCCATGGATCTTCCAATTCTATTGTACAGAATAATCATATAAAATCTCAAACCTTCTCCTTATACCAAACTTTCCCTCTTAGACCCTTAATAATGAACTTCCCATCATGCCCTCACTTATCCTTCACTAATGACCATAATGTTCTTATTTTCTCTACATCATATATTATTCTACTTATTTAAATCCAAATAATTCTAAATAATCACTATTAAATCTAAATAATTATAACTAATTATTTACATTCTAAACCTTCTTATTATCTCATCCCACACCATACAAATCATCATCTTAAACATCTAATTCATCGAGTCATAATTATTGCATCACAAATGCATAACGAATACACATTATATACCGTCACATGGACAAACACAAAGCACCAAAACATCATATATATATATATATATATATATATATATATATATATATATATATATATATATATATATATATATATATATATATATATATATATATATATATATATATATATATATATATATATATATATATATATATATATATCAAACACTTCACAGAGACTTATACTTACACTAAATTAATTAAATAATAATTAATCTAGAATTTTGGGGTGTTACAACTACTCTCTAGGGTGGTGTTACAACTACTTTCTTTACTTAACGGATTCTGTTTACAAGCTTAATAGAAAAATATTATTCTGAGGAAAATGTGGAAAGCTATCATTGAACAGTGATAGGATACAAAAATATTATTTTATATTGTCTAAACTCTTACACCTTATTCTATCTGTTGGGAACTAATTGTTGGTTTAAGAAAAGTTTATTCTATCCTCACAATGACTCTCTATGTCAAGGGATATAAAAGAAGATCAAAGCTTCAAAGATAAATTTATGGTTAGTGGTTTAACCGTTGTTATTGTCCAACAAGCTCCATCCCGTGGAAGGAAAGCAGTGGACTCTGAAGATGTTAAAGCTGCAATGCTATACATACTGAAGACCACTAAAAGAAGAGAGAAAAGAAAGAAGAAGTAGACTACAAGATGTTATTAAACTTACAATCACATACATCTTGATAGATCTCAGAAGAAGCAAGGAGTTGTTGCTCGTAGCTTGCTCAACAATAACATGGAGAAGAACATTACAAGATGATACTCAACTTCTGATCATATACATCTTTGTAGAACATTGTAATGAACACTATAGTTGTTGCTCGTATAGTGTTTATGTTCATATCTATTCATGTGAATTGTTTTAACACTTGAGTTGTTGCTCGTAGAAGTGTTAAACAATACGTGCTTAAATATTTTGTGTAATATGCTTAGAAGAAGCAACCATGTAAACATAGAAACCCCATCAACTGTTGTTGATTAGTTCCTTAAGAGACTGAGTGAATGTCTGATCTCAAGAAGATAATGGATGCTGGTCATTGTGAGAAATCCTGATAGGAGATTTTGCGGGATCAGATTCTATTGGGTTAATGATTGTTATATCTGGTTGGATCACCGAACATATCATTTGAAGGTTCCTTGAGAGACTGAGTGAAGGTATGATCTCAAGAATATAATGGTTGTTGGTCATTATCGGAAATCCTAATAGGAGATTCTAAGGAATCATATTTTGTTGGGTCAATGGTAGTCATATCTCAAAGAGGACAGAGTGAAGGTCAGACTCTTGTGAGATACCTGATGGATATCATTGCAAGTAAATCCTAGTAGGAGATCTTGAGGTATCATATTCTATTGGGTTAATGAACGTTATATCTGGTTGGATCCCTGAACATGTCATTGTGTGTTAGTCACCGGCAGTTTCCCGTGCAATTGTAATCAGTTTGGTTATAGTAGATTAAGTCCTTGGATAAGTCAAAATCATCCTTGCGAGGGTGGATGATTTCTAGATAAAATAATTGTGTTTTTTATCTTCATTGTCTTTATTGCTATTATCATTTGAGTGCTTAGAATTTTAATAGGGAATTATTTCTATTAACATAATTCAAACCCCCAATTTCTTGTGTTTTCTCTACCTTCCTATGATCCAACTAACCTTAGTTGAACCACTTTTGAAGCAACCCAAATTTTAAAAGAGAAATTTACTAAAATGCTTCCTCATTTAAACATCCTTGCTTATGTTAAACCTAAGGACATATATGACTTAGCCTTCAAACTTCAACCACCAAAATTCCCAAAATTTCCTGGCACTAATTTTGGCTTGGACTTTTATCCTCATTACCCAAACTAGTTAATTTATGGGGATTAAATTAACTTTTTAAAACAAGATTCTCAAAAATCTGCTAAATGAGTGGTTTCGATTAAGCATACCTTGGACAGTTTCAAAGGCTTCCTTCACTATGGCTTATCAGCTATCTCAATTCTTTCTCCGACGGGTGAAGGATTGGAACCAAAGGATTTACATGGTCCTTTCGATTACATTTTTTATTTCTTTAATACCTGATATTAACCATGGTTATCACGTACATTGTTTTAGCCATCGAAAAGAAAACCATAAAAAAGGAATAATCTATCTTGAAGACAGGTTCTACTGAAGCTTCTAAACAAACCAACATTTCAACAAAAAACGCTACTCCAGATACCAAAAAATCAAAACCATCAAAGGTATCATTCGATATTTTATCCGCTTCTTGCATTTTATCATTTTTTAACAGCATTATTTTTTCAGGCTAGTCACGTACATCCAAAATCTCCACACAAAAGAAAATATACTCATGGTATTTCAGTAGAAATTAAAGACAATGAAGACACTCCTCCCACTCTTTTACAGACTAAAAAGATAAAGAAGAAGAAGGCGAAGACTTCTGATGCAGTCTCTTCGCAGCCATCCAAGCAAAACCCTGAGCTCATTGTATTTCCCCCAAAACCAAAAGAGAAAAGCACGTCCCAACCATCTGGCGGCGTTATTCTAGAATGATTCGAAAGCGACAACTCAAGTCCTGATGGACTAAAGGTATAACTTATATTCGTTATTCTTCTTTGATCACCATTATTATTTTATTCGAACAAATGTTTTTCTTTTATTGCACAGGAAAATCAACCAACTCATACTGAGTATCCAATCAAGCCTGACGTTCCTCCTAATAGTGGTATTGCTTCGTACCATCCCTTGTCAAGCGATAAATATTTTCAGCAAATGGTCTTCGTGTGCAATTAACTAACTTGATACAGTTGTACCATCTAAAAAGGAATCTATTCCCCAGACTGAGAATGACCCAGAGGTACGTCAAGGTGCGACCAAGAGGGTTAGTAAGGAAGAAAGGCCAAATGATGATAGCCTTAGTGATTCTTCTCCCAATAAGATTAAGTTTGATGATGATTTTCTTGATGATGATGGACATTTTACTGACAAAATTGCACAATACTTCGATGAAGGTGAAAAAGGTGCACGAGAAGAAGAAACCAAGGGAGAAAAAGACAAGGAACCTCGTGTTCAAGCCATCTCCCAAGATAAAACCACTTATGCAAATCAGCAAACCAATAGAAACGCTTCACCACAGCTTTCCCAAAGAGAACTGTAGGCTTTGAAGAAGAACAAACCTATTGAGTACGTAAGTCTCGTGATGGAAAATAGGGTATCAATTGCCCAAAAAACTTGTCCCAGTACATCTGCCACTTCGAGTGGAAGTTCCAGTGCTGAGACTAATTATCAACTCCTCTAGAAAATCAAAGAAAAGGTCTTCGAAGCTGACATGTTCGAAGTTTTGAAGGATAATGCCATTGCGAGCTCTATACTAAAGAAGTTGATAAACCAAATTAATATAGTCACTTGTTCTTCTGAGATTGCTGAAGTTCTGATGGATGTGAATACTCAGATAAACACAATCATCGTAGATTTCCTCAGGGAACATGATATGGCTTCGAAACTCCAAGAAAAGCAAACTCTTTAGGAAACTGAGTGGTCGAAAGCTCTTGCCTCAACAGACAAAGCTGAAAAACTTGGCCAAGATTTTACAAATGCCAAAGAGGAGTTCAATACCAATGTTCACTCTATCTCTCTCTGGAAAGAGCAAATTAAAGAGTTGCAAGAGAAAATTTCTCAGATGGAAGCATGCCAGAAAATTATCGAACAAATGGATCATACTGAATTGGAGCATGCGATTGCTCAAAGTGTGCAACATGTGGATGCAGCCAAAAAATTAGAAGATGAAATAACTGCTCTTCATATTACTAAATCTTTTATTGATTGCAGGCTAAAACTGGAAAAAACCAAGTATGATATAATGAAAGTTAACTTGCCTTTTTGAATCTGCTGAAAACTTTGGTGTATTTCCATTTTGCATTTTGTACGCTTTTTAATTATGTAATTTCGAGACAAATCCATTTTGGCATTTTATGATAACTCCATGTTGGCTTTTAGTTCATTACTTTATACTATTTTGTCGTAATATTTAGCTCTTGAATGATAGGTTTATACTTTTTCAAGTACTTAACATTTATCTTCAAGAGTCTTCGATCCTCTACCAATTCTTTTATTTCGTAGGCATTATTTGTGAATGCTTTAATAATTTGAAAAGGTCCTTCCTAATGTGGAGACCATTTTCCTAACAACTTATTCTTTCGACCCATTGGTAATATTACCTTCCATACCAAATCATCATTCAAAAAGACTTTACTTCTGACTCTTTTATTGTATGCTCTAGTTGTTCTTTCTTTTTGCCTTCTCAAGAACTCTAAAGCATGTAGTATCTCTTCGTCTAAATCCATTAATTCATTCATCATCATTTCCCAATAATTGTCAGAGGGGATTTCGTTATGCCTCTGGATTCTTACTGACTGTAAATATATTTCCACTTGTAAAACTGCATCATGTCCAAAAGTCATACGAAATAGAGTTGTGTTCATCGCTTCTTTTGGAGATGTTCGACAAGCCCACAAAGCTTGATCTAAGGTCTTATGCCAATTTTTTTGGCTTTCTTCCTACATGTCTTTTTATCAAACCAATAATCACCTTGTTTGCAGCTTAGACTAGTCCACTCGCCTGGGCATAATAAGGCGTAGAAGTTAGTAATTTGAAACCCATTTCTTTAGCGAATTTCTGCATCTTTTGCCAGTGAAGACTGGTCCCTGATCAGTTGTAATTGTTTTTGGGATTCCAAATCAGTAGATTATGTGCCTTTGAATGAATTCAATAATACTCTCTTGATCCATATTTACCAAAGGTATTGCTTCAATCCATTTTGTAAAATAATCAATCCCTACTAGGACGTATTTATGTCCTTTGGATTAAGCCGATCGAATCTATCCAACCAAATCTAATGGCCAACCTCTGAAGGGTCATGGTTTAATGATCGAATGTAATTCACTTCCAGGAGCATGTTGAATTCCTGCATGAACTTGACATTCTTGACATCCCTTGGAGAATGCTATGCAATCTTTCAGCATGGTGGGCCAATACATGCCATATCAAAATAAGGGCCACTTCATCTTGTGACCTTCTTGATGCGCTCCACATGCCCCACCGTGTACATTTAACAGTGCCAAGTATGTTTCGCTCTCTCTTTAACATTTGAGTAAGACTCCTTCTGGTGTTTTCTTGAACAATTTATTGCCTACTAAAATGTAGCTTAATGCGCGATACTTAATCTTTTTTTCTGCATTCACTGTTGGGTTCTTTAAATAATCTATTATTGGGCTTCTCCAATATGTATCTGCTAAACTATTTATGGCCAATAATTCAAAATGCACTTCATTTGCATATCATAAACTTGTGTTTTTTAAATCTACTGGAGATAATTTAGTAGCTAGTACCTTTCCACGAACTTCGACCAACTCTTCCAGCTTCTCCTTTGACACTTTGTATCCTGAAGCAATTTGGGCTAAGTCATTTGCTTCTTGATTCTTCAGTCTAGGGATATGCTTGATATTAACATACTCAAATCTTCAAAGCAATCTATTTGCTACCACAAAGTACATTATTAGATTTTCTTTTATGCATTTGTACTCCTTGGTTATTTGTTTGATCACCAGTTCAAAATCACCTCTTATTTTGACTCTAGTTGTCCTCAATTCCAACAAAGCTTCAAGTCCTGCTATCAAAGCTTCATACTCAGCTTCGTTATTCAAACAAGGAGGACCTTCGTTCTTGTACTTAAACTTGGTTGGAATTTTATCAGGAGAAATAAATAGTATTCCAACTCAAGTCCCATCTTTATGAGTAGAACCATCGAAGAATAAATTCCAAGGTTCTAATTCCATAACATTTTGAGGAACTTAGACCACTGCATGGTCAACTATAAAGTCAAATACTACTTGCCCTTTCATAGCTTTTAAAGGCATGAAAGTCAAGGAGTATTCAGTCAAAGCAAGTGCCCATTTTCCAATTCTATTGTGCAAGATTGGTTTAGAAAGCATATGTTTAATAACATCAAAAAGCAAAGAAACATAGACATCAAGTGGATTTATATAATATTTCAACTCAGTGCCCGAAAAGTACAAACAAAGGCATAACTTTTCTACAATACTATATCTAGTTTATGCATCATTTAGTACTTGACTAAGGTAATAGATGGCTCTTTCGATGCCATTCACATCCTCTTGTGCAAGAATACTTCCTATAGTAATAGATGCAAATATGTACAATTTTATACACTTATTTCTACAAGGAGGCAACTAGATAGGAGGGTGGACAAGGTATTATTTAATCTTGTAGAACACATCTTGATGCTCTGATTTCCAGTCGAAACCACCCTTTTTTAGACATAGAAGGGGAGAGAAGGCTTGAGTGCATCCACTTAGGTTTGAAATAAACCTTCTTAAGAAGTTTATCTTTCCCAACAGTGATTGTAACTCTTTTTTTGTTAATGGCGGTTTCGCTTCCATGATAGCCTTCATCTTGTTTTGATTAATTTATATTCCCTTCTTATGGACCACAAAGCCCAAAAAGTCACCAGCCTGCACAAAAAAGTCACATTTAAGAGGATTCATCTTCAAGCCATGTTTCCTCATTCTTTCGAATGATTGGCGAAGGTAATCCATATGACTTTTACCTGATATAGATTTTACTACTATGTCACCAATATAAACCTGCATGAAAGTCTCAATAAAGTCATTAAATATAGAGTTCATTGCTCTTTGATAAGTTGCCCCAGATTTTTTTAAGCCAAAAGGCATGACTACCTATTCATAGGTGCCCAATGCCTCAGGGAATCAAAAATCTGTCTTGGGTACGTCTTCTTCAATAATGAAAATTTGATTATATTTAGAGTATCCATCAAGCATAATAAGATACTCGAAGCATGCGGCTGAATCAATTAACATTTCTGCCATATGCATTGGATATTCATCCTTTGGGTTTTCAGAATTCATATCTCAAAAATCTATGAAAACCCTAACAGACCCATTTTTCTTAATAACAAGAACATTATTTGCAATCCATTCAACATACATTATGGTCCAGATAAATTTGCATCAGAGGAGTATTTCAATCTCTTCCTTTATCTTCGAGAGAATCTCTGGTGCGAACCTTCTTAGAGTCTGCTTGATGAGCTTCTTACCATCCTTGATAGGCAGCTTCAGTTTGACCAAATCTCTGCTTAAACCAGGCATTTCTTTGTAATCCCAAGCAAAACAATCCTTGTACTCTTTTAGCAATTGGATCACTTCGGCTTTCATATTTGGATTGAGATTTTCACTCACATAGGTGGGTCTTTTGATGGACCCCTCGCCCAAGTCCACTTCTTCGAGAGGGTCTTACGCCATCATCTCTGCACTTAATGTCGTTGGATCTTTCTCGAATCTCAAAGGCTCTTCATCATATATTACATCTAGCCTCTAGTATTTTTCTTCGAAGGGCATCTCTTTGTTAGGGGGTTTTGGTTTAAAAACCCACCCCATGTCCCTTCACATGCATTGCTTCATCTTTGGCTTCGACAACCATGTGCTTTACTCCGGCCTTTAGGGTTGTCTTTAATTTATTTTCGGCTAAATAAGCTGAAATATTTTCGAAGAATTGGGACTCAGATATTATCAATGTCTTTGTTAGCCCAGCCAATTGGCCTTATTCCTGGAACTCTTTCCACATCAGCTTCTTCTCCCATAATTTCTCTATCCCATTGGAATCCGTGAGTGGCGTGTAGAGTAAGGAAGTAAAGAGCATTCTTGTTAGGTGAATATGCGTCATCAGCAGGGTTACATGGCCCAATATTGGCCAAATTCCTATCGAAGTTCCTTCTATCCACATGGGTAACTTATTCATGTAATAGCCCTGATCCGCTTCAATGTTTTTGAAAATGCCATCTTCTCTCCAGATTGACATTCGTTGATGGATTAAAGAAGGCACTGCCTCTATACCATGGATCCATTCACGTCCTAGCAATAAGTTATAATTTGTCTTTACTGTAATGACCATGAACATGGTAGGTATTGTAATCAAACCTACACTGAGATTTACTTGCACCACACCTAAAGAGTGGCCTATTTTACCTTCATAGTTTGAAAATACCATGTTGTTGGGCTTGATATCAATGTCGAACATACCAATTCTCTTCAACATGAATTGGGGCATTAGATTCATTGCAGCTCCACCATCTACCAAAATTTTATTGATTCCCACACTTTCCACCTTTCCCCTTATGAACACAGGTTTAAGGCGATTCTTCTTTCCCTAATCAGGCCGCTCGAAGAATGCATTTTGTTCTTTAACAACTCGATTATTCAGGATATAGTAACACATTGGCTTGTGTTTTGCCGTCTCAATCTCATCAGCTTCCTCTGATTCTTCGACCTCTGTTATTTGATCATACTCATGGGGAAGCATTGAGACCACATTGCAGTTAATATTGAGGGAATACGCTCCATCTGATTCAAAGTTATCTGTCATCATGTCTTCATCAGCTATTGGGTCCTTTTGATCCTTTTTTGCCAATTTATTCTTCCTCTGGGAAAACAGACTTCTCCCCACAAGTTGCTTCTCTTAGACCATGATAGTTGAGGGGATTTGGTTACTACTGGACTCTCTAACTTCTTTTTTTTCTTCCAAATCTCGTTGTGCCTTCCTTATCCTTTGATGTTTCCGCCATTGAGACATGGACATGAGATTTTTCCCTTTGTAATTTTCTGACATGTATGCTTGTTGTTTTGACACTTGGAATTTCTTTCGATATACTATGGGTGTTCTTCCTCCTGCTTTAAAACTTCTCCATTTTTTAGTTGGGATGTTTGCAGGTGGCTTGAAGGTAACTCTTCGATTCCCCTTAGGATAAGGGCTATCAGCCCTCTTGGGAATTCCCCTTTTGTCGAATGTGAAATTGCTCTTAGGACCCCTCTGGTTGTCCCAACAACGAGCATATGGGATTTTGTCAAAGGTTTCTGATACCTTTCGATCACAAACCATACTGCACCTTGGGCACATTAGGCATTCTAATTTTGTTTTGTGGAAGTGGACAATGAAACCCGACAAAATTTCTCCAACCTTTGGGTAGACAACTTCCATCTGATCATCTTTCCTCCAATTTCCCCCAGTTCGAGCATATTAGATTTTTTCATAAATGTTTTCTTCCTTTCGATCATAGATTACACTACATATAGGACACATTAGCCCCTCATAATTCTTTTTATGGCAGTGAACTAGGTAGTCTAGTAAACTTTCTCCAGCCTTTGGGTAACCATTTCTCATCAGATCATCTTCCATTCTGAGGTGCCTTTCAACTTCTTCCATTTCAGGAGCAGGCTGGTTCAAATCCGCCATATTCACTTCAAGTTTAAGGCCTTCAATAATCCTGACCTTTTCAAACTTGACTCTAAGGCCTTCAGTGGCCTTTGTCATTCCAACACTTGTGGCAATATCAGTAGTAATATTGCCTTTACCATCCTGGTTAATTAGACCTTCAGTAGTCTTTTGCACTTCGATACCTGCAACAAAATCCTCAGTAATCTTGTTCACAATATTGGTAAGGCCTTCAGTAGCCTCTTCTGTTCCGACTTTCACAACAAAATCTTCAATAATCTTGTCTTTAGGGTGTTGGTTAATGTCAATATCAGCAACTTCCAGCATGTGGATATCTGCAGGTTCGACATAATTAGTTTATGCTACATGGAGGGGGTCAGTATCAACCTTCATTTGGCTTATGTTCTTTTTTCCAAACTTCAACCTGCCTTCCTTGATAGCATTCTGAATCAAATCTCTGAAAAGAAAACATTGTGAGGTTTTATGTCCCAAAAAGTTATGATATTTACAGAAACCTCTTTTCTTCTGTTGGCCTAACAGAGGAATTTTGGCACTAGGTGGCACTATCATTTGTCCATCCTTTACCAACAAAACAAATATTTCGTCATATTTCGTTACATCAAAAGTGTATGTCTTCTTAGGGAACTTATCGTTCTTTTTTGGTTATGTAGGATTCTTCCCATTCGAAGGGGCTAAAACTTTGCAAGGATATGGTGGGCCTTGATTTAATTTAGCCAAGTCTACTTCACATTCTTAGAGGTCTGAAAAGTCACTACAAACTTCTTGTTCATCTAAATCGGTTTCGACATATACAACTCTTTCTTTTCTATGACTTTTGTTTTCTCTAGCCTTTTCGACCTTCAAACACTCCACTTGTTGAACCTTATCTGCCAGTTGGGTCATATCTCTTAAGTAGTAAGGATCTAACTTATTTCTAATGGAGAAATCTAATCCTCTTGCAGCCATCTCAACTAATTTGTGTTCAGGCATTTGTGTAAAGCATCTTGCCTTTAATAGGTAGATTATGTTGAGGTAATCATCAATTGGCTCACTAAATTTTCACTTAATGTTGGATAATTCACTTAGGCTTATCTTTGATTGACCTACATAAAATTGTTCATGAAATAGCCTCTCTAAACGAGTCCAATCTTGGATAGAATTTGTTTGAAGGGTAGTGAACCATGTGAAAGCATTTTTGGTTAGTGAACTAGGAAATATTTTATCCTTAAGTTCTTATTATTCGCTATATCCCCAGCCTCAGTAAGATACCTGACTATATGTTCGACATTTGATTCGTTGGTATCACCATAGAATTTTGTGAACTTTAGGACTTTCCAACCTTGGGAAATTCAGTTTGCAAAATATATTAAGATAAAAGAGAAGTGTAATTTGGCCTACTAAGGCCAATATTAACACTATTTTGTGCCATGATTCTTTCGACCATGGCTTCTAGATTATTGTCTACTGCCATGTTGTTTTGGCGAACTCAATATACAACATCATCAGTATTTTGATTTCCATTTACCATCATAATCATATATTTTGCTTGCCTTAGAATTTGTGGTTCTTGCCTAAAAGGTTCGACTCTGGGTATTTCTACATTCACAACTCTAGGAACTTCGACTATCCCTCTGTGATTCACCATATTCGTGTGGGGTGGATTTCTCTGATTCAGTTGAACTTGGTTACTTTTTGGGTCCTCTTCTAAGATTACCCCTTGATTTTCCCTAACCCACTCCCTCTGAGGATGTGTTAGGGGTTAAGGCACATCGAAGAATTCAGTAATACGCGTAATTTGCGCAGCCATTTGTTGGTTCACTTTAGTGGTGTTTTGAATCAAAGGGTTAAAGATTGTACCCATTATTTATGCAAACATTTGGACCATTTCATGGCTACTTTCGTCCATTTACTGTCTAATCACCGCTGCAGATTGATTTGTTAAATTTGGCATTTGGGAAGAAACTTCTTTGATTTGTGGTTAGACATTTCGACCCCTGTTATTAACATCAGATACATAACCTTGTAATGGCGAAGTAACGTTCATCATAGGATCTGAGCATGTTGAAGTGGAATTATGTAAACCCGTCATAAACAAAGATGGCATGCCATAAGGCCGCTCATGGCCATTTTGAGGCATGGAAAAACACGTGGCCCCTGAGGCCTATGAAAAGTATTTCCCCCTGGAGGGGGGTCCCTTGTGGATCATGTGGTCCTATATAGGTTAAAATAGGGCCAGTATAAGCGTTCTAATGCGTTGGTGTCGAACTTGTTGAATATGGTATATCCTCTGAAAAAGGCGCAGAAATTGTAGTTCCCCCTGTTGAAGTGACTGAGGGTGGTACTTCATCATTGTTAGGAGGATTCTAATTACTTGTCTGGCCTTGGTTCGCCATTTTCCTAACATACTTTCGCTTAGGTACTTCCTTGTTGTTTGTGGCTAATTTACCACTTCTAAGTCTCATATAATGCAGAAAAATGCAAAAGAATGGTGAAAATTTTCAAAACTTTTATTAGAATTGTTTATTGAGCACAAATCCCATCGGGTGTGCCAATTTGTTTACCGTGAAATTTGGTAAACAACCACTGGTCTTCCAAATCAAAGAAAAGATTGGTGACTTGCAGGATCGATCACATTGATCCTAAGGACATGTGTTCTTATTCAAACGTTTTTTCTTGAAAACAAAGAATACTTTCGACAACATTCTTAATCTTTTAACAATACTGATTTCAATTGTTACTTTGAATGTAGTAATGTAATGCTTTAAAGAAAAGATTGGTATATAAAAGGCTTTCAACTTAAACTTAAAAGGAATGTATAAAACTTCAATTAGAGTTGAATGGAAATAAATGTAAAATTGGTGCATCATACATACATTCTCACAACTCGTTTATCGAACACTGGTACTTTGAGTAATTTAGAGTAATTTGTACAAAGATGTGAACACACGAATCCTATTGTTAAGACCCCTATTTATACTAATTCGAACTTAATGGTAAAATACTAAAACAATGCCACGTTCATTATTGCATGTTCTACGAATCTCTTCAGGCTTCCACGCATCTCTTTGGATAAGACCAAACTTTCAAATTCGAATACCTTCTTGTCTTCGAAGCGCCAATTAATATGGACATGTAAGTCGAAGTATTTATTCTAATAATACTTCAAATAAATAAGTTCCAATGGTTCAAAAAACGAACCTTATGCCAACACTTAGCAAAATGAAACTCTTATTAGCTTTTCATTTATTGAAATCTTCATAAGACCTCCTTCATACCTCCTTTTGAACCAAATTTCTTCCAGGATAGTCATTTCAGCTTAACATTTGCATAGTCGAAATTCTCAGTTGACACCCACCCTTAATTAATCAATGCCCACAATAAATCAAATACATTTATATAATTTTAACTAATTATACCACACACCAAAATTAAATAAAAACATAAATATTTGATTAAATATTTTATTTAAATTTTGGAGTGTTACAACATTATATAACACTTGGTTGTAAAGTGTATCCTAAGGATATGCATTGATTACTCTAATATTAACATGGCTTATCCTAAGGACACATACCCTTCCTAACATGCATAAATTGGTAGACAATTCATCCAATTTCAAACTCATATTGTTCATAGACACTTATTATCATTACAAATAGATGCCCATGAACTTAAAGGATTATGCAAAACCGACCTTTATGATCAAACACAATAGTGTTTTATACAATGTAGTCTTTCAAACTCAAGAATGTTGGAGCAACATACTACAAATGATGAACAAAATTTTCAAGGATCAAATTGAAGACATGCTATAAGTATACATGTACGACATCATATTCAAGTACGAGCAAGGGATTACCCACATGAACCACTTGAAGGTTGTATCTTGAGAGTTGCAGAGGAATAATATGAGGTTATACCTCAAGAAGTCTACATTCAACATCCAGGTAAGGAAAATATCACAAAGCTTTCTTCCAAAAATGGGAATCAAGGACAACCCAAAAAAATTCAAAAAGTTATGATAGACATGGAAGCCCTTAAGTCTAAGTAGGGGAATACAATGGTTAATGGAGATCTTAACTGCCTTTTTAAGGTTTTGTTGCTAAGTCAATAGATCATGGGCTAACATTTTATAAACTTTTAATAAATGAGAAAGCTTTTGAATGGAAACCTGGGTATAAGGCTACCTTCATGAAACATAAAGAAATATTTTCATAGTGTTAGAGCATAAGGTTGAAGGTGAAGATGGAAATGGAACAAGAGAGAGAAGATATAAAAACGTAACAAACTCTCAATGATGAAAAATTCAATTATGATACTACTTGTGAAATTTAGTTACAAGAGTTGTTTAAATATATAAACTAAACTGCCACGTGTGAGTGCACCTTCCTATTAGATATGTTTTGTATGATGTCAAAAATAGGATATTTTAGCATTTATGTACATTGGACGATATTCTTTGAGTCTTAACGTGCATCTTAGTATTATGAAACTTAGGAACTGTTTAGAGAAAGTTTCATGCATTAAAAACAAGTTTTTATGTGAAAAACAGGTCAATGTGTCAACACATACATGATGTGAGTCGACACATGTGAATGTTTTTTTAAGGTTGTAGCTTATATATTGCATGAGTCGACACATAGAAAAAAAAATCATTTATGGATCGATACATATGTGGTATGAGTCGACACATGTGGATGCATTTTAAATCTTGTAGTCTCTGTTTAGATGTGTCGTCTCATAGGGATCTTCAAGTCGATACATAACAACAATTTTCCTGCTGTGAGTCGACTCATAACATATATGTATCGACACATGCATCAAAAGTCTCGACTCATGACTTACATGTGTTGACACATGCATCAAAAATCTTAATTTTTTTGCATTCTTTTCTAAACCTCTAGTTTTCTTTTTGCTTCTAACTTGCACATATATATATATATACACCTCATACATGCATCATTTGAAACTTAATGAAACCATAAACATACAAAGTAAACTCTCTTCATCTTCAA
Source organism: Vicia faba (assembly GCA_948472305.1). Classification (NCBI taxonomy): domain Eukaryota; kingdom Viridiplantae; phylum Streptophyta; class Magnoliopsida; order Fabales; family Fabaceae; genus Vicia; species Vicia faba. The sequence goes on along the minus strand of OX451735.1, from coordinate 747,756,353 downwards.
CCTATCTTTTTATGCATACACACAAAAGAAATTACACATAATCATTCTTTGTTTGAGTGTCATCTAGATTTAGAGTTGATAACATCCAATTTAGGTTTATGTACTGGTAAATTAGGTTGAGAATCTTTATCAGGAAAAACCATAGGCTTTGTCAACCAAGATCAATGTGTTGATTTGGGGGGTTTATACAAGATTTTTCTAATCAGATTCAACCGAGTGAAAGATTTGAAGAACGGTGGGTTCGATTGAAGGAGTAATGATAATCAGAGGATCGATTGAAAATCTTGGGTGACAATAATTTGCAATTTGGATTCGGCCGAGTGAAAGCTTAGAAGAACAAGATTTCTTATAAAGGAGTAGCGTGATACGATGAATCAAATTGACATTGTTGGGTAACTTGATCAAGCTCAAGATTAAGGGAAGAGAAATAGTTAGGATCAACATCAAACATAAGATTTGTAGGGTTTGATTGCTATTTTTCTCTTGTAAATAATTTTTGCAAAGTAAGATTGATCATCTCAATTTCTAACAGAATTAGGGGAAGACATAGCCATATAGAGGACGATTGGTGAACTATCTAAATAAATCCTTGTGAAATCACTCTCTATATCTATCTCTCTATCTCTCTCATTTACTTTCGATTGCAAATTATTGAATTTGTTGATTGTGCAATTGAACATTTAGATTAAACCTTTGGTAAATTTAAATTTGTTTTGTTGATTTGATTATAATCTATAAGATTATAATTGGTTTTTGAAATCAACAAAACAATAAGAAAAATCTGACCAACATCAATTGCACACCAATTGTTTGATATTTTCTTCTTTGTGTTTGTTGTTTTAGATTTCATTAGAAACACATTACTATTGTGTTCATATTTAAACATGTTGTTTATGGAAATATATTGTCTCCGTTGATTATCATTATCATCATGTCTAACATTGATTTAACACATATCTAAAATTTTTTATGACAGTTCAGATCATACGATATTTGATCTAAGTGTTTTCCGCTTGCCATAGTTAACAAGTTTTCAAAACTAATTTTTCAAAAGATTTTTTTAAAACTTGGGATCTATTCACCCCATCTAGTTAAGTTGCCTTCGTCTAACACCACATAGGCACAACCAAAAAGTATGCTTAACAAATAAACTAACACTTCTGATAAACATCTTATACAGAAGCTTTTAACTAACAATCTCAAAAGCTACTACTTCTAACTAAATAGAGCTTCTGACTAATTCAGGTTTCTGAATATGAGATACTTATAACACACCCCTTAATTCATATTCAACTAATTAAACTCTACAATTCTGGTTACATCCCTCAAGTAAATAAAGTGTTCAGTCTTGATAGTTTTAGTCATAACATCTGCAAGTTGCTTCTGAGTGCTACAATGTGCAACTTCATACCTCCTCAAGAATTTGATTCTCAACCAAAGCTTTTATTCTATTTAGCTTCTAACCATATATTTTATTCTTAAATGGACTGTATTCAACCAAGGTGTATAAACAACATTTCCTTGATGAGTTTTACAATTCTACCCCTCTAGAATTACATTGATATCCTCACTCACAAAAGACTTTTCTTACAAAAGGATTTGACTATAACATCTAGTGAGAGAAAGTTAAATAAAACTTTATATAGAGAGAGAGAGGGAAGTGTCAACACATGTTTTTGGATGATTTTAAATGCGAAATGAGGTCTCTATTTATAGGCAAGAGGAATTCCCAAAATAGAATTCTCATTTAATTATTTTGGTCGTTGGCTAACCGATTAGCACTTTGATCTAATCGACTAGATTATGAAAAATAGTCGTTAATGGTCATTCTAAAAGGAAAGAAGATATATTAGTTGTTACATTATTGAGGCGCTGACTAAATAGCTTGAGACTTAAGTTTGAACTGATCTAATCGATTAGCAAAAAGTCCTAATAAATTAGATTGGACAAATGTTTCCCTTTAGCTATTTCCACTGCTCCTAAGTCATCTGACACAACTTTAAGATACTTTTGAAAATGTTTTCTCTTGTTTAAGGTATTTGAAAAAAGCTTTTAGTGTGTGTGTGCTTATGACCATATACTTTTATAAAAAAGCCATTTGTTTTTACATAAGTCCACTCACTTACTAATCTAAGAGATTAACTCTTTCTACAAGTCATTTTCTAGATATTATCTTAAATATTGACACTGCTTGAGACCACTTGAGGCTTTAGATATTTCCCTTGATTTTCCATCTTAAGTTCATCAAAACCATATTACTTGGGTTTTTATCCTTAAACGTTTAAGTGTTATGCTTGACTTATCATTAATTATCTTTATGGTTGACTTTATGATTGTCCTTGTATAAGCCTTTGCAATTGTCTTTGTAGTTGTCATTATAGTTGTCATTATCAAAAGTCGATGCATTGGTTAAAAATATATTACCTACAAAACAAGTTTACACATTCTCCCCCTTTTTTATGATGATAACACATCTCTCATTGAAGGTGGTAAAAGAAAAAATACATATATTTGGAGTGATAAATCTCTCCCGGGTTAGATAGGAACATACCCCTCTAGGAGTATACTTCTCCCCCTTTGTCAAAAAAAAGATGGGTAAATATGCATTGCGAGAAGTAAATATGCAAAACAAGGGCAATTTAGGAAAGGAAAAGCATCACACTCATATTATTTTTGAATTTAAAGATACAAAAAAGGGAAATTGCTGAATTGAAATTACAAAAATCAAAGTACATTAAAGGAAATTGCAAACAAAATGTATTTAAAACAACTTAATTTATCTCATCATCATCCTCACTAGAAGCTACGGGAGAGATAAGATTTTTCCTAGCCATTTTCTCGATGAACATGTTGATTTTTGCATTAATTTTCCTTTGCTCATCACGAATTTCATTGTAGGGATTTGATGGTGGAGTATTTCTTCTTTCCCTATTTCTTTTAGTTTGTTGAGGGGTGAGTTCTTTATCTTAAATTGCATACCCCATATTTCTTATAGGGACTTGTTCTATTTTTTGTGTGAGCATATATGTATTCTTCCTCTACAAAAGGATAACTGATGTAATGTAGGATTAATCTAACATTTGGATGAAGGAGTCCAACATTAAAAGGAGATGGTATGATGGAAGCAAGGTTAATGAGAAATGTGTAAGCAAGATTATCAAACAGTTAAATTCATTACCTTCAAGATCCATTTGATCACACTCTTGATCTATGAAAGGGAGTTTGTAGATTGTGGTGAAGTCTTCAAGGGGTACTGTGATGAGATATTTCCTAACTTTAGAGTTGATGATTCCGTCAGTGTAGGAAATATTTGCATAAAACATTTTTACCAACTCTGGGTATCTCTCTTGGGGTTTCTCAAAGATAAATTTTTTCAACTCTGTTGTAGAGAAGGCTTCTATGAAGGAGCAATTTTTGAAAAGCTCTTCATCTAGATAGTGTGTGGAGAAGATTTCTCTATTAGAGTAAAAGAGGTAAAAGTTGGTTTCTTTGGCTTGTGCGGAGAAATCTTGGGAGAAATATGAGGAAGAAAGTTGGGAGGAACGAGTTCTCTTGGAGGCCATTTTTAGATGGTGATGATGAAAGAATATGGTGTTTTTATGCAATAACAAGTAAGAAAATGATGTAATGAAAAGTATGGAAAATTACCTCTTTTCATAGCAATTTGTCTAATTGATTAGATGCCTTTTTTTTAATCGATTAACAACGGTAATATTTTGAACTTTTCAGTTGCAAGTGTCTGTTACAACATTTAATCCTCCAACTATCTGTTGAGGGGATCTTCAAGGTTCATATTTTTGAATTTTCAGGTGATCTAATCGATTAGGTCAAAGTGTTTAATCGATTAAGACCTCTTCATTTAATCCTATTTGGTGCTTGTTGGGCCTTGTGCTGGGTTTTTGTCTTTATGTATCTCATTTGTCTTTGTTCGCACCTTGAGCTATCAAACTATCACAAAACTCGTTTTATGGGTTATGAAGAATTTTATTCAACTAAGAAAAAATAGTTAAAATAAATAAATTATTTTAAGGGTTTAATCAGATTTTCCTGATCATTTCAACCTTAAAATAATTTTACCTCTTTTTATCGAGAAATTTCCAGATAAATATTTTCCCACGAGGGAACAACACCTTACAGTGTATTCTCCTCCATACATTGTTGTATGAGAGAGTCAGTAAAATAACAAAATTGATAAGTCCATTGTAGACATACTCATTTAACTGATCATTTCAGATCATTACTTTTAATATGCTCTCAAAATATATTGCTTTGATTACAACGGTTGGCATTCGTCATCATCGTTCATCCTCGTGTTCAAAGACTTCAAACTCTGTATACTTCTAGAGTATACTAATGATTTGTACAACTTCTTTTAAATAACCATTTAGACTTTAAGCTACAAAAAATTCATGCAAAACACTTAAGATTTCACCTTTAGTGCCCCATGTCATTTTTTTGGGCCGAGATGCATTAGTTACAAATGATCTAAGGTGTAAATAAAAAAAAGAGAAAAAAGAGAGTAGAATTTTGAAGGATGAATACATTTATTTGAACTTAATTATCTTGAAGTTTGAGAATGGAAGCACCATTTAGGGATGATCATGGAAGCACTCTGATAAATAGCTTTAAGCCTGAGATTTACTTTATAATGTTCACACATGTTGGAGGTTATTGTGATGAAAAACAAAGGGAAGACAACACACAATAAACAAAACAAAGAAAGATTCATTGTGCCAAAATTGTTCCACGATCATGGAGGATCGTGATCCCATGATGCAAACAATCAAGAATGGTTCAACGAAAATTGTGTCACGAACATATCACATATGGTAAAATTATTCCACGATCAAAAGATATTGTGAAAAAATTTGCCTATGCCCTAGCCCACTACCTCAATTAATTGAAAAATTATGACGTAATGATATCACATCTTGATGCATTTTCTTGTGATTCTCAAGCCCTTTATTCAAGGCAAAATTAAATCAATGGACAAAGATTTTGAATTTTGATCATTGAGAGACTTTAAGAGAGTTTCTAAGGTTTAAGATTAATGTTGTCATATATTTCTCTAAAAAATATTATTTTAAATTGTCTAAACTATTTAATTTTCTTTTTTATTAATGTATAATATGATTTATTATTTTATTTTATATTGACAAATTTTTTTTTATAGACGTTAGCTCTTTTAAGATGTTGTGTTAACCTTAAATAGCTAATTGTCATTTTAATAATCAACTTCATATTCCTTTCTATTTAGCCTAACCACTTCCATATTGATTTTTTTTTTGAAAGCTAAACAAATTTTATTATGCTTTTATTCTTCACCTTCGTTTTCAAATAAAAAATTTAAATTTTATTACATAAACATAAATAACAATTATTAACTTATCTAATTAAAATTTCTCTAATCATAAAAAAATATTATTAACATATTTAGTTAAATTACCAATGTGCCCTCCATATCAAAAACTCAAATCTAAAATATCCATATAATTCTTCATTTAAATATTAGGTTTTTTTTTCACAAATCCCAAAACTAAAAAGAGTAAAATTAAAATAAGAATTTTTTTTTAAGAAATAAAATTTAGAAATCAACTAAATAAGACTATTAAAACTTTAATCAAAAACACAATTCTAATTGTTAATAATTCTCATTAACCTAAAGGGCAAAATCGTGATTTCCATATTGTAATCTCACTCAATCGAAAACCCTAATAATAAGTAGAGCAAAGAGCCTCAACAAAAACCACAAGCATAGGTTAGATCTTCGGCGGCATTCTCCATCTTCTTCCTCTCTCTCCAACCACCTCGCATCCAAAATCAACACAAGATGGTACTTTCAACCCTTTTCTTCCATGATTTCTCATCTGTAATTGAATTTTCTTATACTCTATTACGATTTGTGTTTTGATTTTTGTTTTGATTTTTGTTTTGATTTGTGGAAATTTGTAGTCTTTGGTAGCAAACGAAGAGTTCCAACACATTCTCCGTGTGTTGAACACCAACGTTGATGGAAAGCAGAAGATCATGTTTGCTCTTACCTCAATCAAAGGTATTGGGAGAAGATTCGCTAACATTTGCTGCAAGAAAGCTGATGTTGACATGAACAAGAGGTTCGATTTCATCAAAGTTTCGTTTTTTTTGTTGTTGTTGTTTGGTATGATTTGTTTTTGTTTTGGGATTAGGGTTTCATTTTGATTCATGAAAGTTCACTTACAGTTTATGTTTTTGTTAGCTAGGGTTTGTTTTAGTTGTTTAGAATTTAGTATTTGTAATTAAATTAGTATTTTTTAATGAATGTTTTTAGGTTAGAATTTTTTATTCTTAGTGAAAGTGGTGATTTTTGATTTTTTGTTTTGTTTCTTGAGATGGCGATATGTGATTGATTTGTTTGTGTTTCAGGGCTGGTGAATTGAGTGCTGCTGAGTTGGAGAATGTTATGACTGTGGTTGCCAACCCTAGGCAGTTTAAGATCCCTGATTGGTTTTTGAATAGGAAGAAGGATTATAAGGATGGGAAGTTTTCTCAGGTTGTGTCTAATGGATTGGACATGAAGTTGAGGGATGATTTGGAGCGGTTGAAGAAGATCAGGTGATTGTTTGTTGTTAATTAGTATAATATGATTTAATTGATCATGTTTTCTTTTTAGCGTGTAACGAATTGTTCTGTTGAATTTTGCATGTTCTTTGGTTTTTTCCGTCAGTTTTGAATTGTAAAAATTAATAAATAGCGAAAGAAGATACAACATTACAACCATAGAAATCCCAGAAACTAAGTTATGTTTTCTATGAATGAAAATTTTATTAAATTGTGAGTTAAGATGTTTGTTATGTGTGGGTAAGACCTATAGTTAAGATTAAGGAAAAACTACTGCAAAAACTGATAAATGTGTTTAGAGGCCAATGGTTTTGCTAATACATGATTATGTTGTTTTATCTATTCAATGAATCCCATCTAGTGTGATAAGTTTTGGTGTTGGTTGTTCTAGTGACATATGACTTTAACCATGTTTATAATCAGTTTTGACCAAACCTATATCCAGGTTGCTTCTGGCGGATTTGCATTGTGGTGTGTCAGATTTCCAGCATAATTTATCTTGTTTTGGTTCTTTGTCGTTTTATGTGCATCCTCCCTTTTTGACTTGACATGATTGAGTCTTTATAATGATATGTTCCTTTCATTGTGTTTTCAACTCAGTATATCTGTTTATAGATGCTAATACTTCAATTTTACCTTCTTAATTATGCAGAAACCACCGTGGTTTGAGGCACTACTGGGGTCTTCGTGTCCGTGGTCAACATACCAAGACTACTGGTCGCAGAGGAAAGACTGTTGGTGTCTCTAAGAAGCGATGAAGTGTTTTTGTTTGCCGAATCAGAGAACAAATTTTTAATTTGCCTTTAGACATTGTTGCTATTGCTATGATTTCTGTTTGTTAATTGCTGTTACCAAATTTTGTTGTTTGCTGAACCTTGTGCTCAGTTATATGTTGGTTTTATAAGTTGTGGGACATCAAATAGTTCTTAAGTTATTTACGTTCTTTTCTTTTATTGAGTATTTTGAATGAGACATTTGGAGTTTATATTTATTATTTTCAGATTAATCTTGTTAAAAAAAGTTTGTTTGGGCCAGCGGGTTCATGTAGCAACTGAAGCTGGTTCTGCTTTAGACGAATAATCAATTCCTTTTGTGTGATTTTGGGATTCTCTTTCTCAAAACAAATGCTGGGGTCACTTAATTATTTTAAGTTTAGGTTCTTGGTGTTGTATTTTAAAACAAAACTGCTGGAGTCACTGACTCATTTGAGTTCTTTCTTACTTTAGCTTTCTTTTATTTTAAAATATATTCATACCAATCTTCCTTGATCGATGGTGAAAATAGAAAAGAGGATGTATATAGAGTTGAATAAGTTTAAATAAAACATTTGTTTCCTAATATTTTTTCGTTCTTTTATATATGTTTAATTTGCACGAGATGAAGAGAAAAATAATAGATCAAACACCACTAAAATCGTATGAACTGACAACTGGCAAAACAATGATAAGTGATTTTTTCAAAGGGTGAATATAAATTCATTTGAAGATGACAAATTATGAGACTAGATGGTTCAAGTAGAACGGATGATTGAAATTTATTTAGCTTGTTATCTCTCGAGCTTTGTATTTTTTTTGGTTGAGGTAATATTTTTTAGCTATTAACAATTTACTTTGGCAATTTCTTTTTTCATTCAAGTGCAACTCAGAAAATTCAAAAAATGTTCTTGGGATACATTTTTGAAAATGTCAAGCAATATCACCATTTTGCATTATCATCATTCTCGTATCTTCATTCATCTCTATAACTCAAATCATCATTTGTATTTATCACATCAAAGTGAACAAAAGCTTCAATTTAAGATGAAATTCATTTATGTCAACTCTCATTATTTGTATTAATATTGTTTTTGAGCTGAAAAAATATACGTCGAGTCCGAAGATGAGAACTTTGAATTCACATGCTACTTGTTTTGGAGATGCACCTTTGAAGTTGCTTGTTCAATTATTTTGCCGTTTTTATGTTTTGGTTCAAATTAGGTATGATGTGTTTGGATATGTTTCTCAAAGCTGCTGTAAATATCGATGAAAATTTTGATGAAGTGAAGGAAGATGTTAAACACGATGAGGTGAAGGACAATGTGGATGAGGTGAAAGACGATGTTAAGTTAAATTAGGTGAAGAACGATGTTAGATCGGTTGAAATTGAGATAGATGTTGGTCAACACTTTACAAATGAACAATTATATACTGCTCATGAACATATGCTTGAATGAGTCTACATGGTGGTCGAAAAATTGGAGTTTGACATTGTACTTGAAAGGTCTGACAATAGTTCTAACTAAAGGCAAGCATTTTGTTGTACCCCAAAATTTTCTCTCTCATTTCTCAAGACATTTCCTCACAAGGATTTTTAAAAGTTCAAATTTGCACAAATACAATTGGGCTTTCAAACATCAAATCAAAAGAGAGCATGTCTGCTTCGATTTCACATCCTTTGATTAGACTTTTGACCTCTTTCGATGCAAGCTTGACTTACATCCTTCGATTGAGCAATTATCTCTTTCCTGCATGCTTCGATTCACAAAGCAAGGGGCTTCCACCATGCTAGCGTACACAAGACAAAAGCTTCCTAATGGCTAGCATTCATATTAGCACCCATAGGGCATTGGCTATCTTCATGCTAGCTCTGACTTGGAAAAGTCTCCTTTTGAAACAACTTGCTTTCGATTCACAAGGGCAATGCCTATCTTTATACAAGCTTCAACTGGGCATTTTGTTTCCCTTTGAAACAACCTCCTTTGATTCAAAAGGGAAGGGCCTCCTGTTGGTGTTCCTTCGATTCAAAAGTTAGTGGCTTCATGCTGGCTTCTTTCGATCCAAAAGATAATGACCTTCTGAAAGAGTCCTTCGATTCAGAAGACAATGGCCTTCTGAAAGATTTCTTTGATTCACAAAGCAGGGACCTCCTGCATGCATATTTCGTTTGAGCATGTGGCCTTCTTTGAATGCAAGTTTGGTTTACATCCTTCGTTTGACCATGGATATTTGAGTTTCTGATGGAGAGTTGAGGTTACTGCCCCAACTTTATAGATCCACGGGCGGCCTAATAGACAAGAATAGGCAGAACAGATATCCATAATATAGAAGGTGGAGTTAAAGATATGAGAGCCCACTTTGATTGGAAGACCTACTTCCCCATGAACAGTCCTCTTTAATCCGTCAAATGCCCTTACAATGATATCGCTTGGCTTCAAGACTAACCCTTCACAATCTAGACGGTCTAATGCCCCCTTGGGTAATACATTTAGAGAAGAACCAGTGTCGACTAGCACATGTGCTAAGGTAGTCCCTTTGCACTCTACAAAACATGTAAAGCTTTATTGTGATTCTTCCCAAGCGGTGTTAGGTCGGCATATGAAAATCCCAAGCCATTGTCAACTGTCAGGCTAGCCACACAATTCTCAAATTGTTCTGTTGTTGTCTCATGGGGGACATGAGCTTTTTGCAGGAATTTTATTAATGTCCGAGCGTGGGCATCAGAACAAAGCAGCAATGACAACATTGAAATCTTAGAAGGGGTTTGCCCCAACTGTTCTACAATCTTGAAGTCGCTTCTTTTTATGATCTTCAAGATCTCGTCCATCTCACGAGTGGAGGGATCTTCATCAGCAACATCCTTGGAGGGTACTTCAATCACATCAGGCTCAACAACCTTCTCCTTCCCTCTTGTATCGGTACTTGGCTTGGCAGCAATAATATGGATAGGCGCCTTTGTAACAACTGGTGGGGAGATATTGGGTGAAAATATTCTCCAAGTCCTAGTTACTTTGCTTGAGCCAGCCATGTTACCGACATTGTCATCTTTTTCTTCTTCTATCTAGACATCTTGTTTAATCCCATGATAGAATACCTCAGCACCATAATTCCATGGTACCGCTTTGTTTGAAGAGTAGGGAACTGGTCCGGGATTGGTAATTATTAAGGGAGAAACAACGGGTTCATTTGAAACCCTAATAGGACCTTTAGAGGTGATCCTAAGAGGCTTGTTTGATATGGTAATAATGGAGAGGTCTTTACATTTGTTAATCAAACTCTTGGCAAGTGGAGTCTCCTTAAATAGAATTTCGTGGCTATCCATCAGGCGTTGTATGCCTTTCTTCAGCCCTTCACATCCATTGAGTTATCTTGTACATCACACACAGTCTTTTACGTAGCCAGGGAAGATCCCAGCTTTCAACAGATTTTTCTTGATTATATTCAGCGGAGTAGTCAATTCTTCAACAGAGGCAAAAAAAGTTGTATCTTCAACACTCTTGTCATGTTTCGGCATCGAAGCGGTAATCACATTCGGTGTTGGAGGAGGATCAAACTCAATAGTTTTGTTGTCAATCAAATCCTGGATTTTGTTCTTCAAGGCCTAGCATTGGTCAGTTTCGTGCCCGAGGCTGCTCGAGTGGTAAGCACACTTAGCGTTTGGATTATATTTCAGTGATGAGGTATCAGGGTTGGCGGGAGGATCGCGCAATGTCACTAAATTAGCCTTGGGAAAATGTTGTAAGGCTTGAGACAATGACATGCCTAGCCTCGTAAGTTGTCTTCTTGAAGTTTTAAAACATTGATGATTTGCAGATGGTCTTGGAGTAGGAGTTGGATTAGAGATTCAGACGACATTTACAGACGGATAATCATTCTTCTTGGTACGGGCCCTTGCCCCGTATACAACATTGACTTCCTTTTTTTGTAGAAAGAGGTTTATTTATAGGATTGGAAGTGGAGGTAGACGCCACAGAGATCTTCCCACTTTTTATGCCACTTTCAACTCTTTCACCGGTTAAGATCAATTCGGTGAAACCAGAATAAGAGCAGCCAACCAACAGATTAAAGAAAGGACCAGATAAAGTTCCCATGAACACGTCGATGTTCTCCCTATCAGTCAAGGGCGGTTGGACCCTACTAGCAAGGTCTCTCCACTTTTGCGCATATTCCTTAAATCCTTCATTCTTTCCCATGGTCATATCTTGTAATTGAACCCTCGTTGGCGCAAAGTCGGTGTTGTACTAATACTGATGATAGAATGAAGTAGCTAAACCCTCCCAAGTATTGATACGAGATCCATCAACTGATAAAACCACTCAAGTTGAGTTCCAGCCAATCTGTCTTGGAAAAAGTGAACCCAAAGCTTCTTGTCAGCTGTGTGCGGCTGTATCTTGTGCACATAAGATTTCAAATGGAGTTTTGGACAAGAGACCCCATCGTACTTTGCAAAGACTGGTATTTTGAATTTGTGGGGGATGACTACCCCAGAGATCAAACCCAAATCATCAAAATCTAAACCGGGGACGGCCTGGATTTCAACAGCTTTCAATCTGTCTTCTAACTGCTTATATTTGATATCAGCGGGTGGATACTGCTCGTCGAAATAATCATCATCAGATACTTGATCATTGACATAGTCAGCCTGAGTACTCTTGACCTCACCAATATGGTTCTCGTCCTCTTCAGATGAGTCTCATCCTACTGGGATTTGACGGACTGTCTCCTTGAACCTTCTACCCATGTTAAGTAGAGCTTTCTTCTTGGGTTTCTTATTTACTGCCAGCAAAGCCATCATGTCTTGCTGCCCCTTGGCTAGGGCTAATAGAGTTTCCTGGAACTGAGAAATTTGTGCCTGGAGATCCTTTACAGTTTTCTCTAGATCCATCTTGCTGAAATAAACAACAGAAAGATAAGGAGACCTGTTACGTGAAAACCCGGCATGTTATGATACATGGAATATGTATATGCAAATGATTTCAAGGATTAATGAGATTTAAATTTGTATAGACAAAATAAATGAACAAACTTCAATTTTCATTAAACAAAACAAGAAGGATTACATCATGCCTCTTGGGCTTACAAAATAACTTTCTAAGATAAAAAGACTGAACACATCCTTTGCGGAGCAAGGTAGGTGTTCACACTTTTCTCTTCTTGTAGCTGTTTCATAAGCTCCAAGACCTTCTTCTTACTAGCATAGAATTGAGCCTTGAAAGTATCTCATTCTTCCTTAAACTTAATCCATCCTTTTTGCAAGTCTTTGAGAAAGGTACGCATGTCGGGATGGAGGATAGTGTAGGGAACATCTCCTTCAACCACAAGCTCCACGATGACTGGTAGGATGGAAGGATAAGGCATCCAATGTTTCTGAGCACGAGCTCACACCATTTAAGGTAAGGCTCGAGGGGAGTGGAATTCTTGTGTCCTAGTGTCTTACTATCCACCTTGGTCAACATCCTCCAAGCTCAGATAAACCTCTGGCGGTAACCTTAATCGTCATTCTCGTAGTCAAATACCACTCCTTAGATAAGCATCTCATGTGGACCATCCCTTCAGGCGTAACTAAACTATCGTAAGGCCAAGTCGGGGTTGTAAGTGATACCTCCTCTAATTCCAAGTAGGGGGAAATTAGGGAATTCTCCACAATGATTAACGATAGTAACATTCCCCAAAGATCGGGAACACCAATGAATATCTGAATGTCTGAGTGTAATCAACCTATGGGACCACCTTGAACCTTGCTCATTCTTTAATACAAATTGGGGAAGATGCGAAATAAACCATCTTTCCAAGAGAGGAGTACAACACATGAGGATACCTCTTTTCCTCATAGTGCGAGAGCGAAAAGAATGTAGGATGTCTCCTAACAAAGTAGGCACCGGGTTATGAGACATGAAGATTTTGATGGTGTTTACATCTATGAGTTGGTAAGGATTTGGAAATAAAACCATCCCATAGATGAGAAGGGCCACAATTTCCTCAATAGCTTGTAAGTCCAAGGAGTTCCAACAATCTTGAGCTTTCTCAAACAAGAACTTGACTAAGAAACCTTTGACACCACTCCTTGTTTCCCAATTAGTTATGACATCAGATTGTTGCAAGTGTAGGGATTGAGAAATCTCTTTTAGTTTTGGATCTATTTCCATACCATTGAAGGGTAGTTGATTGAGAATGGGAATCCTCAAGAGTTGGGAGAATTCTTCCAAAGTTGGCACAAGTTGATAATCGGGAAACGTGAAGCAATGGTGTAGAGGATCAAAGAATTGGAAGAGCACCTTCATCATATCTTCATCAGGGTTGGAGGTAACCAAGTTTAGGAGGTGACCATGTCTTTCGGTAAATGGAGAATTCTCAGGAACCCTTGATTCTAACTCTTTAAGTTAAGGAGGGATCCTTACGAGATTGACTTGAATGGTTTTCCTGCGAATAGAATCCATGTCCTACAGAATAGAACAAAGATAAATCCCAAAAATCCTTGAAATGGTTAGTGAGTATGAGTATGATGTTATGATGTTTATGATGTTATGTACAAGTAAATATATACAAACAAGGAAAACAAGTCCTTAGGTTTAAGCTTGCATGGAGTCTCATAGGTAAGTACCCTCTTGAAGTTTAGTTGGCTCAAACCTGTCCTAGAAATAGTAACCGGGTTCTAAAGGATCTCAATATCACCGATCTGTCTTCTCGAGCATTGTTTCAGTGTAAGCCTCTTTCACGGTGACCGAAATATCCCGAAAAGCCAAACCTCAATGAGTGTAGTATCGAGTAACTACCAACTTTGGACTGCACCAAAGCCGGTCATTTCACTACGTCCTAATGGCCAAGTTGGTCAAGTAAAGGTTCTAAAAGTCAGTTAGTGCTTTATGACATCACTCAGCGGCCCCGTATTCTCCTTGACTACTCAAGGGCTACCGGTACCCACAAATATGTCGCACTAACGTAGCTATTGCTTAGACCATGTCGGTATACCCAGCACAATTTCCATAATGTATTGCTACTTACCTATAAGGTATCCCAAATCCGGGTAGAGGATTTAAACAAGCCCAAACAAGGAACCAAAATGTAAAGAAAAAAAATCAAACAAATTAAATCAAGTAAAGGTGATCTAGCCCTAAGGTAACCCCATTTTTAATTTTCTCCCCAACAGAGTCGCTAGTTCTGTGATACGGTCGGAGAACTGACTTGGGATGTTTTATCGCAAATGTTGCGGTTAGCAAGAGTCGCCATCGATTTTTCTTTTATCCAAAAAGGAAAGGCTGAAAAGAACAGGAAAGACCTTTGAGATTGTTTCTTAAGTTAGAGGGGTAGATTATGAAAAGGGAAGGTGTTAGCACCCTTTTCATCTATAGTTATCTATGGGCTCTTAGTTACTTGCTAGATCACTTGCTTTTGTTTGAAAATGTGCTTTGTATGGATTTTGAAAGTATTTTGAAAAGGCACCATTGTTTAGGCAAACTTTGTAATAGTTCTCATTCGTAAGAACGTATACAAAGTGTTGATCTTTTGAATTTCAAGTTTGAAAGATGTTTTGAAAGTGTTTTTGAAAGTAAGCAAGTGTGTTTGATTTGAAATTGAGTAAGCAACTAGGAACAATCTACCTACTCAAAAGTCTTAGTTCATTTCTTCCTTTCCTTTGATATTGCTATCTTACCATTAATTTGGTAAGAAGCCCTATCTTTGGATGTAAAAGGGACGGGCAAGGGTCATCGTATAGTCATGAATAACATCGTTGTAAGATATCTTAGCATTTTCTTTGAGGGACTAAGATCATTTGTAAGGCAACATTCGGAGCGTCATCGAGGGACTATGATCTTGTATTTTTGTTTGTTTTTGCTAAGACGTCTTACATGCGTATTATGACCATTTATTTCTCAAGGCAACAAGTGGAGTTAACTCTAGAGGTGCAAAGTGTGCAAGTGTATCTTTTTCATGCTCGATTTGTCTTGTATTAGGGTTTTCTAAGCATTGATTTTATCTTTCCATACAAACCCTAATTACTAGCATTTATATAAAGCGATAAATTGCAGAAAGTAAATATTCTATGTTATTACATTATTTGGGGGATGGGGTATACATTTTTACAAATGGGAATTGCAAGAATTTAAATCTAATTAACTATTACAACTATATTGAACAATGTACAAGAATTGAAATAATAATGTACAAGCATGAATAAATGGGAAAGAGTATGAATTTATTTGGATTTTTGTTAAAAAAAGGTTTTGTTTGTTTTAACCTAAATAAACTAGAAGAAAATATTTAACCTAAAGAAATAAGAAAATTTTAATTAAGTTAATTAGAAAAGAATTTTTTTTAAGGTTTTTTATGAAAAAAGTTTTGAATATTAAACTAGTATTAATTAAATAAAAGGAACTAGGGCTTCTAAATTAATCTTAATTAAAAAACTAATTAAACCTAAGTTAATTATTACTTAAATAATTAAAAGAGAAATTAATTTGTTAAAGAAAATGTTTTTTTTTGTCTTTTTAGTCTTGAGAGAAATAAAATATAAACATATTATTACCTAAATAATAAATAAAATATTTTTGGGATTTTTATTAATAAAAATAAATATTATGATAATATTAATAATAATAAAAATAAGAAGATAAATAAAAATAAAAATATAAAAGGGTAAGTCAGGGGGTGAAAAAAATTAATTGTGGTGTTTTTTTAAGAAAGAAAGAAAAAAAAACAGTTTTTGTTTAGGCCTGGTCCATTAGCCTTTTTTTTTTAAATCAGAAAAATAAATAAAAAAAAGTTTGGGTTGCGTGGTGTTGAGCAATCAGGGTGTATGTTTCAGTAAAGAGAGGAAGCCCAAAGGGGGAGGCCCAGTGCTGCAAAGGAAAACGAGAAGGAAAATGTGAAAAAGAAACAAAAGGCAGCACGCTAAGGTTCAAACCCACGCCCTCTTGGTTACCAGCGTGCTGCCTTACCACTGGAGTGGCTATACATCTGTTTATTTAAATGAAATGATAAATACATAACACATAATTCTTCTAAGGCCTGTACTTCATCTTCAACCTTCAGCCAGCCGGAGCACCTGTAACTTATTCATCTTTCAACAAAAATGGAAAATACAAACATGAAAGTTGTGGTATTTCTTCCCACGAATCCAACCATATAAATAACTAAAGCTATAAATCAAAGATGAGTGAGAATTTTTCTGGCCCTAATTTAAAACCTAAAAATTTCAGAAACTTCAACTCCAAAATTCTCTAAGCTCAATCCATATAAATGCAAACTATAGATATGTACAATTTTGTGGCAATGAGGTCTACATTTTATCTTTGAAAATGAAAGCCTAACAATGCCTATATGAGGAGTTCAAAAATCAGAAAACTCACCTTGCAAATGGAGATCGTGTTTTGAGTTTAATCAGCTTTCGATGAGTTCTAGTGATTGGGTTAGCTTCCTCAAGTTCCCAGGAAGCAAATGTAATGTTTGGCTTGAGCTGAAAGTGGCTGAGGAGTTCTAGAGAAATCAAGTTGCAGACCCCTGTTTTTGAAAATGGAACTTGATGATGGAGGTGTTACAGTTGGGCAAGAAGGGTTTGGATGGTTTGTGTTTGATGTTTAGAAACTTTAGGAACCAAAAGGCTTGGAAACACATGAGGGAAATGTAAGTTTCAAGTTTTTGGTCAGATTGTGTAACAATGGAGTTTTTGTGTGTGATTCTGAGTTCTAGAGAGTTTTAGGGCTTATGTATATGTGTCTTAGCTTGTAAATAGTATCTTTATTTATAGAGGAAAGGTTTTGAGGTTTGAAATGATCAGAAACAAAGAATCACATGTTATGAGTTCTTGAATTCTTTTTGAAGTTATCTTGACAAACATGGTTTCAATGCAAGGTACATGTCTTGTAGGGTGGATAGAAACTTTATACATGTTTGTTATGAGTTTATAGAGTATGCTTGTGCAGAAAGAATAAGTGCAAAGCTCCATACAAGTTGACTTTGTGATTAAAATCACTTTTCAAGAATAGCAATGGTGCCTTTCTTCCAAAAATGGAAATGCAACTTGGATAATGGTTCAAATGATTGGACAATGGCTCAATATGTTGTGTAAATAATTAATTAAGGAGTGAAACACAAGTTAGAAACCTGCAAAGTGAGATTATGCAGCATGACTATGTGATTTGGTCCATTGTGCATCACAAATTCTGCCTTGTAAAACAACTTGAAACCCTAATTTCCTGCCTTCGATTCTCCTTGCTCAAAAGTGATCTCAAGGATTTCTTGGACATTTTGGAAATCTTGTAATCTGCTCTACAACCCCTATTTGAATCACGTTTGCAAAATCCAATTGGAACTATGTGAAACTTGGGCAAAAAGTTAGGTCAAAATCTTGACCAAAATGCTCAAAATTTTACTAAGTGTTTTAGTTTCATGAACATGATTTCATGGATTAATAACTTGAAATCCATACATTTATAGGAGGACTTGTGTTTAGAAATATTTTAGATCTCATTGAGATCTACAACTTTCACGTTGAAAGTTTCCTTAGAATCATCTTGCATCATGGTGAAAAATTGGCTCAAAGTTGTGAAAAAATATGAAGTTTTCAACACTTAGAAAAATTTCTAAGTTTGGAAATTTTGACTTTTCAAAATGAAATCTTGACTTTTTGATTTCTTGATGAACAAGTTTCATATTTTGACATGTTTTGATGAATTGTGATCTTTGACACTTTATTTTGACCAAAAAGTCAAAGTTTGACTTTTCAGTGTACAGTTAACTTTTGATCAGTTGACTGAAAATCAACTATCAATCAATTGATATTGAGGGAAGTTTTGAGTCATACCATTAGTTCAAAATGATGCATTTGAAACCTTGAGATCACGTCTCAAACCAATTAACCATTTGCTAGGTCAAAAATCAGAAATTGCTCTTTCTCAGTCAAAACCCTAATTTTGACCATTTGCACTTTTGATGATCTGATCAACTTTTTTTGAGGAATTATGGTCCAAGCTTGATTAAATGACATATATAGGTTCACGGTGTTGATATGGATCAAAGATTGTGAAGTTTGACTATAAATTGGCCACAATTGACTTTTTCCCCAATACAGCTGATTTTAGGTCAACTGGTCAATTGACTGGGCAAAAATGTGATCTAAGGCTTGAAACTTGACAAGAGAAATCCTGAGGGTCCAAAATGATCCATGAAATTCATAGGAGGCGTTAAAAGTTCAATTATCCTTGTGCAATCTCAAACCCTAATTTTCAGTCATCAGTGCTTAAGGAGGTATCCTGAGCTGATCAACCCTAGTGCAGTCTTGAACCAAAGGAGATCTTGTGAGAAATCACTTGATGAATGAGAGGCAAAATTTTGGGGTACAACACATATCATTTTCACTAACCACTTCAAGGATCTCAAGGGCCTATGATGCAGGGTCACGTTGAACCAGACATTTATCAAGGGGCAAGAGGATTTATTCTCCTCTAATCAAACACCGCCGAAGACCAAAGCACGGTAACTTGAGTCAAGGGCTATGATCCACTTGACATGGTGATCTTGATTCTCGAGGAAGGACATCCACCGATACGAAGTTCTCCAATAAAATTTGTTGATTAAAATTCAACTTCTAACATCTTCTTGTGTTTATCACGTGAGATCCTTGAAAAAATGCATCCACATACCATGCATCATATCATGACAAGTTTCTCCCACATAGGTTTCCTGATCTTCCTACTGTTTATTTAAGTAAGATGGATATGGAACAAACAGTGAAGGATCTTCAAGCATAAAATGCTCAATTCCAACAGATGTTCCTGACTTTGGCTAAAGGGCAAGAGGACCTGAAGACTTCTTCTCAAAGACAAGAAGAAAAAGACAAAGAAGTCAGTGGGCATCCTGAATTTGGGAAGGAGGTTCAAAGGACCAACAGAGCAAGCTCTAGAATTCTCAACTCTGTCAACTGAGGGGGACAATCAGACAAAAGAAGGGCATCACAGTATGGGGTCTCACGAAGAAGAGGCTGACTATGCTGAAGAACAGTATCCTCCTGCGGACGACAAATACAAACAGCTGGAGGATCATCTCAATGCCATGGAAATCCAGAGAGTACCTGGTCTGCATTTTGAAGATTTGGGTTTGGTTTCTGGAGTGGTCATCCCACCAAAATTCAAGGCTCCCACATTTGTTAAATATAACGGGGTCTCTTGTCCTAAACTTCACTTGAGATCATACGTCAGAAAGATCCAGCCTCACACTACTGACCAGAAGCTATGGGTCCATTTCTTCCAAGAAAGTTTGGCTGGAACTCGACTAGAGTGGTTCTATCAGTTAGAAGGAACCGACATTCATATCTGGGAGGACTTGGCTGCTGCTTTCTACAAGCAGTACCAATACAATACTGACCTGACACCAACTTGAGTGCAACTGCAAAATATGTCTATGGGATCAAGAGAAGGGTTCAAGGAATATGCACAGAAATGGAGGGATTTGGCTGGCAGGGTGCAACCTCCCCTGACTGATCGGGAAATGGTAGACATGTTCATGGGCACTTTGGCAGGCCCGTTCTTCAATTTGCTGATTGGGAGTTCTTCATCCGGTTTTACAGAGTTGGCTCTGATTGGGGAGAGGATCAAAAGCAGTATCAAGAGTGGGAAAATTCCGATGGCCTCATCTTCTAATGTTGAGAAGATGCCATTTGGGGGCAAAAAAGAAACTAATGTTGTCTATGGTCAAAGGGGCCATAACAAAAAGGACCACCATTAATCCGTGGGAGCGGTGCTAATCTCTAATCCTACACCTGTTCAACAACAACAAGGCAATAGGCGTAGGGTAAAGTACCAAGAAAGGAAGTACGCTAAGATTAATACGCCATTGTCTCAAGCGTTACAACATTTGCTGAAAGCGGAGCTGATTACACTAAGGGATCCTCCTCAAAACCCCGATACCTCATCTCCTAAGTACAATCCAAATGTAAGATGTGCCTACCATTCTGATAGTCCTGGACATGACACCGAAAACTATTGGAATTTGAAGAACAAGATTCAAGATTTGATCAACAACAAGGACATCGAATTTGACCCTTCTAAGGCTCCCAATATGATCACTGCTCGCATGCAAAATCATGGCCAAAATTGAGAGTGTTTATTTCATTTTTGAATTTTCAATTGTAATCTCTTTTGTTATTCAAACACTTATCTATTAATTTCAGAATTTGGTTATTCTCATTAATGCATTAAATACGTTTGTCTTGAATTAATCCATTCATTTTTAAACTATTTTTTTTACTCCCTTTATGATATTCAACTATTTTTTCAAAAATTTGCAAGCCTTTAGAGGGAGGATGATGAAAAAAATGCCATAATCTCATACAATATGCTTTTGAACAGACCTTGCTGATGATGTACAAGCGTTCCTTTCAAACCCTAAACACTGTAGTTATAAGAAAGATAATACCTAGTCAACCCCCTTTGAGCCTAAGAAGTAGGAGTTTTCTTTTTCACACAAATTGAAACCTTTAATCAAAGCCTGAGGAAGGGTAGTCTCTCAGTTAATTTAAGTGTGCGTTCAGTCGCAAGCTTTCACTTTGTACACAATGAATGACACCAAAGATATCCTTCTGAATCAAAAGACGACGATGGTTCCCTATCAAACATGCAGTCCTTATCTCTCAAGAAGAAAAGCCCACTAAGTCAAAACCTACGAAGGAGACTTAAGAAAAAAAACTGGGGCACCCCGCTGGCTGTAATCTCAAAACAAGAATAGTCAGGCAAAAATCAGGGATAATAAATCAAAAATAGGTCACTACAAATCCTCGACAACATGAAAAAGGTTTAAAAAATGAATGCCTTCCAACAAATTTAACTTGTCCGAACCATCACCGAAACGTCATTCCAGACTCAATTGGAGTTCAAACGTACAATTAACTGAGTTTAGGGACTGAAGAACACCATGGAGAACGAGCGGGTATACATACACTTTGATCCTTATTCTATGTTTCTTAAACCGTGAACCAAGCCACATTACAACCCTCTCAAAAGTCCTAATTAAAGCATGGGTTAGTTCGAAAGTATATTGTTATAAAAGGTATCCTGACTCCTGTAAGGCTTATTGCAAATCCTGAGTCGAATTCATTTTTTTATAAAATTCTTCTACTTGCTAAAATGCATTTTCAAAGCTTCAAGACAAGCATAAAATTTGCATTATTTGAATATCGCTGTTTGCATATGGCTAATTGTTTGACAGTGGAGAAATTCACACGACGAATATCCAATGAACGGAAATTCTCAAGAAACAGAATCACTTCAAGTGGGAAGACACTTCCAATGAGAAATCTCCATAGGCAAGGGGCATGACATGTAACTGTCCAACTCATCTGTAGCAGTCAGGTCGAGATTCCAAGAAATCTCTCAAGAAGTGCTGAATAACTAGGGGCAGGTCTGCATTTGAACCACTTGGGACACGAAACATGAATTCCAGTAAAGGGTTACGTACGGTCAAGCAAACATTTTCTGGCAGTACTACAACACTTACTACTAGGGGCAGTGACAAATTCCCACAAAGTCCTTTTTATAGGGTGATCCCCAGTCAAGTCCACACAGAGTCATAAGGTTATCCCCACAGAATAATCTTCACGAATAAGGGTACAAACCCCTCAAGGCCAAATTCATGGATATCCCCATAAAGTGGGATCCAAGAAATTCCCAGCCAAAGTTTCAATCTCTGAAAAAACCTTCTTCCCAGCTGAGCTGGTGTCTCAAAAAGAATCCCTGAGGAGTTCTGCCAAGAGAAGACGCCTCTCCAGTAGATTGGCAATAAGGTTTATTTCCCCAGCAAACAACAATATTCCCCAGCTTGAATTTTCTTCTCAGACTATCACAAGTCAAGGGACCATAACCCCTCTTCCCTAGTAGACTTTTCTATAATCCCCAGTGAGTTGCTGCAAAGCTTGGAAGCCGATCAGATAACATTTAACTTCTTTATCCCTAATAACTTGTTAACTTCCATTATCTCCAATCAAGAGATAACTCCCAAGTAGAGCAACGGACAACTAAGACTCCCGAACTCCTTTGCCCAAGCAGGAATCAACACTCTCCATAGAGTTTCCCTTAAACAATTTCAATATATTCCCCCAATAGAGTTTCTCCTCAAACAACAAAACGGGAATCCCCAGTGGAAACATTCTAAACAAGGTCTGAAGATGTACGTACTCTTCATCCCCATCAATAGTCCGAGATTTAACTTCCTGAAGCTCCCCAACATTTGTCAAGGATTTATTTTCCAAGACAAAGATACACTTCAATAACATGCATAACATATGCATACAAAATACATATATCACAAACCTCATTTATTTTGAGAACATCATTATGCACATACATCACGACATTGCATACAACTAACTCTTTACCTTTTCAAGAAAAGATCAACAAATAAGTGTCATTAACTATATGTAAACTTATCCAAGACAAAATCAAGCTTGGATTTCTTCATTATCTGTTGAAGTAGTAATCATCCAGATTCCTTCATTACCTTTTGGAGTAGCAGTCGTCAAAGATTCCTTCATTACCTTTTGGAGTAGCAGTCATCAAAGGTTCCTTCATTACCTTTTAGAGTAGTAGTCGTCAAAGATTCCTTAATTACCTGTTGAGGTAGTAATCATCCAAGATTCCTTCATTATCTGCTGAGGTAGTAATCGTCCCATATTCCTTTATTTTATGTTGAGGTAGTAATCATCCAAGATTCCTTCATTATCTATTGAGGTAGTAGTCATCCAAGATTCCTTCATTATCTGTTGAGGTAGTAATCATCCAAGATTCCTCCATTATCTGTTGAGGTAGTAATCGTCCAAGATTCCTTCATTTTCTGTTGAGGTAGTAATCATCCAAGATTCCTTCATTATCTGTTGAGGTAGTAATCATCCAAGATTCCTTCATTATCTGTTGAGGTAGTAATCGTCTAAGATTCCTCCATTATATATTGAGGTAGTAATCATCCAAGATTCCTTCATTATCTGTTGAGGTAGTAATCATCCAAGATTACTTCATTATCTGTTGATGTAGTAATTGTCCAAGATTCCTTCATTATCTGTCACAGTCAAGCTTTATACTTACCAACTGTAACACGGTGGGAGAACTGACTTGGGTGTTTTACGTTTGATCACAATTGTTGCGAATAGAAAGAGTCACCATCAACTTTTCTTTTATCCAATAAGGAAAGGTTGAAAGAACAGGAAAGACCTTTCGAGATTATTTCTTGAGTTCGGGGGGTAAGTTATGAAAAGGGAAGGTATTAGCACCCTTTTCATCCGTAGTTATCTACAGACTCTTAGTTGCTTGCTAGATCACTTACTTTTGTTTGAAAATATGCTTTATGGTATGGGTTTGAAAGTATTTTGAAAAACGTCTTTGTAATGATTCTCGTTTCTATAAGAATGTGTACAAAGTGTTAGTTTTGAAAATAGTTCAAAGAGGTGTTTGTGGAATATGTTTTTTGAAAGTGATTTTGAAAAGTGTCTTTGTAATAATTCTCATTTCTATAAGAATGCGTATAAAGTGTTTTAACTTTTGAAAATGTTTAAAAGGAAAGTGTTGGTGTGTAAAATGCTTTTGTTGTGATCAAGTGAGCAACTATGAGTGTCCTACCTACTCAAAAGGTCTAATGTTCTTTTCCTCCTCCTTTAGATGTTGCTATCTTACCATTGATTGATAAGAAGCCCCATCGTTGGATATGAAGGGATGGGCGTGGGACGTTTGTATAGTCATAGAAGGTAACCTATGATACGTTTTAGCAATATCATTTAGGGACTAGATTGTTTACCGAAGGCAACATCGATGGTCATTGAGGGACTACGATATTTTATCAAGGGTCTTTGCTAAAACACCTATATTCGAGGGACATGACTATTTTTCCGAGGAAACAAGTGAGATTACCTTAGGGGTGCATGTGTGTGAATAATTTGTTTGATTTTCATGCATTTTGTCTTTGATTAAGGGTTGTCTAATTGTTGTTTTTTATCTTGCCATACATCCTAATTACTAACATTTGTACAAAAGCAATAAAAATGAAGAAAATAAATCCTACGCTATTACAACCATATTGAATAGTAAGAAATGTAAAGACAAAACAAAAAAAAAGAAAGGAAAAAAAATAATGCTTCGATTTGGGCAGTAGAACCCTTCGATTCTGCTTCTCTGGCTCCCTTCGATTTGGCTTGGAAGTAGTGAGGACACTCCTTTCGATTTGGGCTTAGCAATGAAGCATGAGATGCAACCTACCTTTCTGCTTCCTTTGATTGGGGCATGGAAGTCAGTATGGCCATCCTTCTGTCTGCCTCTTCCACTTGAGGCTTGGCAGTCAGTATGGGCATTCTACTGGCTGCTTCTTTTGATTAGGCCAAGGAATCAGTGTAAACACCTTTCGTTTCTCCCTTCTTTCTCCTTCTTTTGGACTGTGAAGTAGTAAGGGGGGTGAAACTTGAGGCTTCATTTCACACAAATACTCCTTATTTTGTTTGGGGCCTGCACTGGTTAGTTCTACCATATATTTGACAAGAAAACAAACGAAAAGATAAAAAAAAAGTAAATAAATGTCACGTACATGCCTAAAACGAAAGGAATGTCTATTCACATGTTATTGCTAGAAACGAAAGGTTCAAGGTTAAGAGAAACTTACCTTGCTTGAAGCTGGAACGTGTGTTCTGGACCTTGAGTGACTTCCTATATGCTCCTGGATTCGAAGGAAAGAAACAAGTGTGGTGTTTCTTTGACTGGATTCGAAGGAAGGAACCAAGCGTTGGATTGCTTCAGATTCGAAAGAGAGAAAGAAACAAGTGTTGTGTTTCTTCTGGATTCTAAGGGTAGAAACAAGTTTATTATTTCGTTTGACTCTGGGTTTGAATATGTGTTTAAGTGTTTGAGAGTGTTTGATAATTTGAGAGTTTGATGATTTTTTCTCCACGCCCCCAAAGTCTCTGGATGTGTTGTCCAACCCCTTATACATATTATGGAGCCTCTTATTTATAGGTAAAACTAGCTGGGATTTAAGAGGGAAAACAAAACAATTTGAACAAATTGAGTAAACTATTTTTTGTAGCTTTCTAGGGGTAGTGTTTGTATGCCGTTTTGGTGCAAGAATAGGGTAGTGCTTCAGGACTGTTGTGCAACAGTTTTGGAGCGTTATGGCAAGTGTATCAGGCCTGAACATGGAAGCAAGCATCTTTTGATATCTCCACCCTTCGTTTTGACCACCTTCGACCAGATTCTCCTTCCACTAACATTATTTGATTTTCATCCAACAAGTGTCTTTCTAAAGAGTCACTTTTGTGCATCCTTAGAAGGAGCCAAATGTGTGCCCCTTGAATGGATCACCAAAAATGTCATTTGATTGGGACATCCAGGTATGTCTGGTAAGTCCTTTGAATGGGACAGTAAAGTATATCTTTCGAAAGGGACCCCTATGTATGCTCTTAAAATCCACCAATACATGTCCTTTACAGGGGGCACCAACCATGTGTGTTGAAGGTTTTCAAGGGTGGAATTGAAGCAAACTATTTCAAAGGGAAATATTTTCCAGTCGAAGCTAGTGTAAACATAGCCAATGCCCTGTCGAAACCGGCATGCAGGAGGTCACTACTTTGTGACTCTAAGCAAGCATACAAGAGGCCAATGCTCAAACTAAGGTTTGCATGAAGAGTCAATGCCCTGTTGAAGCCTACATGCAAGGGGTCATTGCTTTATAACTCAAGGAAAACATGTAAGGGGCCGATGGTGCAATCGAAGGTTGCGTGCATGAGGCTTTTCCTCTTTGAATCGAAGGAGGCTACAAGAGGCTCTTTGCCTTGTAAATTGAAGCTAGTTAAATATAAGTGTTGCCCTGTAGAAGCTTGTAGAAAGTTGTTTCAAAGGGAGACTTTGCCCAGTCAGAGCTTGCATGCAGGTAACCATTGCACTACGGGTGCTAATGTGAATCCAGTGAATGCTAGCCATAGGGAGACTTTTTCCTTGTGCATGCTAGCATGGTGGGAAATTCTGCCTTGTGAATTTGGCAAACATGTTGGAAAGAGGCCATGTGGCCAAACGAAAGATGTATACTAATCTTGCACAAAGAAACTAAAATGTTCAAACGAAGCAAGAATCAAACTTGCCCAAAAGAAGTCCAGTACCCAAACGAAGCAGGAAACGAACTTGCCCAAAAGAAGTCTAGTGCCCAAACGAAAACTCTGAACCAAAGATTGCATCAAAGGAGCCAAAGTTCCCAATCGAAAGATGTAAAATCGAAGAAAACTTTTTTTCTTCAATTTTTCCAAAAAGAATGTTTTTATCTGCTTTGACCTTTTTAACAGTTTCCTCTTTAACATGATGCTGAAAAATCCAATTATACTTGTGTAAGCTTGAATTTTGAGAATCCTTGTGAAAAATGCCTTGAGAAATGAGAGGGAAAATTTTGGGGTACAACAGCTGCCCCTGTTCAATCTTCTTAAACCTGAAAAGCAAGTACGACCTGTTGCCGTTTGTAGCTTGGAGGTAGAAGATGATTTAACACTAGAGTGCCCAGAAATTTGCACTCGATGATGTGGTTGTTTATTGTGTAGAGAATGGGCTTAAAGATTCCATTTGGAGAGATGATGAAGATTTGCCGGAGATGGTCTTTAGATGCCATCCAAAGGTGATTGTTGACCGAAATTAGACTAAGTCTAAACTTGACTTCAACTGGAAAAGAATCAGAATAAATCTTTGGAGAGATTTATCTGAACCAGGGAAAGTGTCTACTAGAAAGGAATCACGATAAACCATTGATCAATTTAAACTGAACCAACAAAGATCTTGAATATTCTTTCATTTATGATGGGTCTGTGTAGGGATAATTTAAGAGACATATGAGAGGGAAGCCTGGGTAGGGCTGCTTCAGGATGAGTTCGTGTAAAACTACATCTGGAATTTAAGAGAAAGGACATGTGTAGGGTTATTCATGATGAGTCCGTGTAAAACTGCATTTGGAAATAAGAAGGAACCTGGGTAGGGTTGCTTCAGGATAAGTCCATGTAAAACTGCATCTGGAAATAAGAAGGAACCTGGGTAGGGTTGCTTCAGGATGAGTCTGTGTAAAACTGCATCTAGAAATAAGAAGGAACCTGGGTAGGGTTTCTTCAGGATGAGTTCGTGTAAAACTGCATCTGGAAATTAAGAGAAGGAACCTGGGTATGGTTACTTCAGGATGAATCCGTGTAAAACTGCATCTGGAAATGAGAAGGAACCTGGGTAGGGTTGCTTCATGACGAGTCTATGTAAAAATGCATCTAGAAATGAGAAGGAACCTGGGTAGGGTTGCTTCATGATGAGTCTGTGTAAAACTGCATCTGGAATTTTCGTTTCTCCCTTCTTGCTCCTTCGTTTGGACTGTGAAGCAGTAAGAGGGGGGGGGGGGGGGGAGGGGGTGTGAAGCCTGAGGCTTCATTTCACACAAATACTCCTTCTTTTGTTTGGGGCCTGTACTAGTTAGTTCTACCATATATTTGACAAGAAAACAAATGAAAAGAGCAAAAAACGAAAAGTAAATATATGTCATGTACATGCCTAAAATGAAAGGAATGACTATTCACATGTTATTGCTAGAAACAAAAGGTTCAAGGTTAAGAGAAACTTACCTTGTTTGAAGCTGGAACGTGTGTGCTGGACCTTGAGTGGCTTCCTATATGCTCCTGGATTCGAAGGAAAGAAACAAGTGTGGTGTTTCTTTGACTGGATTCAAAGGAAGGAACCAAGCGTTGGATTGCTTCAGATTCGAAAGAGAGAAAGAAACAAGTGTTGTGTTTCTTCTGGATTCGAAGAATATAAATAAGTGTATTGTTTCGTTTGACTCTGGGTTTGAATATGTGTTTAAGTGTTTGAGAGTGTTTGATAATTTGAGAGTTTGATGATTTTTTCTCTACGCCCCCAAAGTCTCTGGATGTGTTGTGCAGCCCCTTATACATATTATGGAGCCTCTTATTTATAGGCAAAGCTGGATGGAATTTAGGAGGGAAAACAAAACAATTTGAACAAATTGAGTAAACTATTTTTTGTATCTTTCGAGGGGCAATGTTCGTATGCCATTTTGGTGCAAGAATGGGGCAGTGCTTCAGGACTGTTGTGCAACAGTTTTGGAGCGTTATGGCCAGTGTATCAGGCCTGAACTTGACAACAAGCATCTTTTGATATCTCCACCCTTTGTTTTGACCACCTTTGACCAGATTCTCCTTTCAGCAACATTATTTGATTTTCATCCAACAAGTGTCTTTCGAATGGGTCACTTTTATGCATCCTTCGAAGGAGCCAAATGTGTGCCCCTTGAATGGGTCACCAAAAATGTCATTCGATTGGGACATCCAGGTATTTCTAGCAAGTCCTTCGAATGGGCCAGTAAAGTATATCTTTCAAAAGGTACCCCTATGTATGCTCTTCAAATCCACCAATACATGTCCTTTAAAGGGGGCACCAACCATGTGTGTTGAAGGTTTTCAAGGGTGGAATTGAAGCAAACTATTTCAAAGGGAAATCTCGTCTAGTCGAAGCTAGTGTAAACATAGCCAATGCCCTATCAAAACCTGCATGCAGGAGGTCACTACTTTGTGAATCCAAGCAAGCATACAAGAGGCCAATGCTCAAACGAAGGTTTGCATGAAGATTCAATGCCCTGTCGAAGCCTGCATGAAGGGGGTCACTGCTTTGTGACTCAAGGCAAACATGTAAGGGGCCAATGGTGCAATCGAAGGTTGCGTGCATAAGGCTTTTCCTCTTTGAATTGAAGGAGGCTACATGAGGCTCTTTTCCTTGTGAATTGAAGCTAGTTGAAGATACGTGTTGCCCTGTAGAAGCTTGCAGTAAGTTGTTTCAAAGGGAGACTTTGCCTAGTCAGAGCTTGCATGCAGGTAACCATTGCACTACGAGTGCTAATATGAATCCAATGAATGCTTGCCATAGGGATACTTTTTCCTTGTGCACGGTAGGGTGGTGGGAAATTCTGCCTTGTGAATTTGGCAAACATGTTGTAAAGAGGCCATGTGGCCAAACGAAAGATGTATACCAATCTTGAACAAAGAAACTAAAATGTTCAAACGAAGCAAGAATCGAACTTGCCCAAAAGAAGTCCAGTACCCAAACGAAGTAGGAAACAAACTTGCCCAAAAGAAGTCTAGTGCCCTCACGAAAACTCTGAACCAAACCTTGCATCAAAGGAGCCAAAGTGTCCAATTGAAAGATGTAAAATCGAAGAAAACTTTTTTCCTTCAATTTTGCCAAAAATAATGTTTTTATCTGCTTTGCCCTTTTTAACAGTTTCCTCTTTAACTTGATGCTGAAAAATCCAATTGTACTTATGTAAGCTTGAATTTTTGAGAATCCTTGTGAAAAATGCCTTGAGAAATGAGAGGGAAAATTTTGGGGTACAACACCAACAAGAACAAGTTCCAGATTAATACCTGAAACAAGACAGGACAACTATCTGTGAACAAATTAATTGTAGATCAATTCCCGAAACAGGACGGGGTGACTATCTACACGACAAACACTTTATTCAGACCTCTATTGGTTCAGTTTAAATCGATCAATGGTTTATCCTGATTCCGTTCCGGTAGACACTTTCTCTGGTTTAATTAAATCTCTCCAAAGATTTATTCTGATTCTTTTCCAATTAAAGATTATTCAAGACCTCTGCTGGTTCAGTTTAAATCAATCAACGATTTATCCTGATTCCGTTCTGGTAGACACTTCTCCTGGTTCAGTTTAAGTCAACCAAAGATTTATTCTGATTCTTTTCCAGTTGAAGTTAAGTTTATACTGATTCTAATTTTTGTTAACAATCACTTTTGGGTGGTGTAATACGGTGGGAGAACTATCTTGGTGGTTTGCGTTTGATCGCATTTGTTACGGATAGTAAGAGTCGCCACCGACTATTCTTTTATCCAGAAGGAAAGGCTGAAAAGAACAGGAAAGACCTTTGAGATTATTTCTTGAGTTCGGGGGGTATATTATGAAAAGGGAAGGTATTAGCACCCTTTTCATCCATAGTTATCTATGGGTTCTTAGTTGCTTGCTAGATCACTTGCTTTTGTTTGAAAATGTGCTTTTGTGGTGGTTTTTGAAAGTATTTTTGAAAAGGCGCATTCGTTTAGGCAAACTTTGTAATGGTTCTCGTTCGTAAGAACATATACAAAGTGTTGAACTTTTGAAAATATTTCATGTTTTGAAAGTGTTTGGTGTGTGTTTGCAAGGATGTTTGTTTTGAAAGTGAGCAAGCAACTATGAACGTTTCTACCTACTCAAAAGTCTTTTTTGTTTGTTTCTCTCTTTCCTTTGATATTTCTATCTTACCATTGATTGGCAAGAAGCTCTATCTTTGCATGTAAAGGGACGGGCGTGGGTCATTGTATAGTCATAGAAGGCAACATTGTAGGATATCTTAGCAATTTGTTGTAAGGGACTAAGATTGTTTACGAAGGCAACATTGAAGGGTCATTGATGGACTACGATCTTGTATTCAAGGGTCATTGCTAAAGTATCCCACGTTCGAGGGACATGACTATTTTTATAAGGAAACAAGTGGAATCACCCTAAGGGTGCATGTGTGAATAGTGTGTTCGATTTACATGCATTTAGTCTTGATTAGAGTTATCTATTTATTGATTTCATGTCTTGCCATACACACCCTAATTACTAGCATTTATATTTGAAAGTGATAAATTGCAGAAATGTAAAGTCCTACGCTATTACATTATTTAGGGATGGGCGTACATAATTACAAATGGGGATTTGCGAGAATTTAAATCCTAATAATCTATTACAACCATATTGAATTATACAATATAAGAAAAAGAAAAAAGAAAAAGAAATGACTTGTTTTGAAAATGTTTTTTTTTGTCTTAACAAATTAAAAGGAAAATAATCATTTAGTAAAAGAAAATATTTTTTGATGTATTTTTATATTAATAAAAATAATAGAGAAAAAGGAAAAACAATGAGAAAATAGGATCAGCATGTTGCTGAAAGCAAAACAAAGGGGATCAGAAATTCTGATGCCAGGCACGTTGTGGTTCAGCAAGAAACATCAGAGGTGATGAGAAGTTCTGAGTTGAAGCACGAAATCCTAAAAGAAACGTCAGAGGGAAAAACAGAAGTCCTGAGTGTGTTAAAACAGTAAGAAAACCTAGAAGTTCTGTGTATGTTAAAACAGTGAGAAAACCTAGAAGTTCCGTACGTGTTAAAACAGTGAGAAAACCTAGAAATTCTGTACGTGTTAAAACAGTGAGAAAACCTAGCAGTTATGTTGCTGTGTCACAATAATGTGAACCTAGAAGTTTTGTATGTGTTAAAACAATGAGGGGAACTCAGAAGTTTTGATCTAGGAATATTTTCTGACAGATAAATGGGTAAAAAATGTCAATAAATGAACCTAAAAAGATGCTTCTGGGGCTAGAACTCAGGACCCTTAGCACTAATGTCTTATGCGCACACTTTCTACCACTGGGTTGGCAGTACATCCGGTATTAGAAGAAAAAGCATAAACATATAACACAAAGTAAGTTCTGATGATGAGCTTTATCTCTTTCTCCATGCTAATCAGAACATCTGCAACTTAGCCATTTCTCAACAGAACATAAAACATAAACATAGCAATTATGGTAGGTTTCCATCATGGTTTCAAAAACATAAAAATATTAAGGCTGTAAATCAGAAACAAGCATGTATCTGCTAATCCTAATTTTCTTAAGAAGTTCTGAACTGATATTCTCCCTACTTAGGCAGAAAGTACATGAAACCTTAAAATGTGTACATCATCAGTATCAAGATGTCTACATTGTATTTTGGACATGCAAGTTTAACAATGCCTAAGTAATATGATGAGAGTCAGCAGAAGCTTACCTTGCAGCTAAAAAAATGTTCTGTGAGCTGGAACCTGATTCTGACTGCTGTGATGTTCTGATCAGCTTCCTCACGTGCTCATCAGGCTGGAGCAACCTTTAACTCGGGCTATGAATGGCCGGAAAATTCTGGAACAACCAAGAAGAAAAGTTATGATTTTTTAAGGTGGAGACTGATGGGGAACGTGTTACAGTCTGAAAACAGAAGTTAAGACTGAAGATGTGAAAAACACAAGAAGGGGGGTTGAATTGTAAAACTTGAAATCAAATGCAGACAACACGTTATTTTTATCCTGGTTCATTTAATCTCAAACTACTCCAGTCCACCCGTCAAGGTGATTTCGCCTCTCTCCAACGAGGTCTTAATCCACTATATTCAACTGAATACACAACTGCTTTAACAACTGTTAAAGCCTTCTTGAGTCTAACCACATACCGATTTATCTCAAGGAAGTTTTCTTACAGATAAATGAACAAATGTGTGTTTGATGTTTTCTTATAAAACTATATATCACAACTGTGATAATACACAATATTAAGCTTAAGATGAAACTAGATTGCTAGAGCTATAGAGTAAGCGTGGTTGAAAGCTTTAGCAAAAATGAGAGCGTGCGTGAGGATGATTAGCTTAGGCGTGTATATGTGTGTAGAGTATTAGCCATTTCTTTTCTCACTGACTTGTTTAAGTAGCCTAGGAATAGATACGTTGCTATCCATAAATCCATTTCAATGCTCATAACGTTCTTTCCTTTTTGAGAAGATCTTTGTCTTGGAATAAAGCCGTTGGTAATTAATCTGTCTTGAATGCATAGTAACGTTGACACTTCAGAGTGTTCTGCTAATGATAATCATAGTGTTCTTGGCTTTAGCTTATTCTGACGCTTCTGAGTGCTGATGACATGGTTAGGATCTTGATCAGAGTCAGAGTATGTTATGCGCAAATTCTGTTCATCAGGCTTCAGCGTATAGCACATGTTATTTGATCTTCTGATGCTGACATATCTTCTGATGCTGATGTTGATACTGATATTCTGATGCTGATTCCATCAGAGTTTCTGTAAATACACAACATAATTTTAAGTAGCATATATGTCTTATAAATCTTACAATTTATTTAATCTTGTATTTTGTTATCATCAAAACTCTAACTGAGGGTTGTAGAATCAAACTATGTTCTAACAATCTCCCCCTTTTTGATGATGACAAAAACCAGATTTTTTCAGTTAAAATAAAATGATGAAAGGTATCAGAGTTTAAGGATAGAGAGGAAACGGTATCAGAGATAGTCAAATAACGAATAAAAGGTATCAGAGATAAGAAGATAAGGAATAAAAAGTATCAGAGTAATGAAGAGAAAAACTCCCCCTGAGTTGATTACTTCCCTTTAATTCCATGAGACCTTGAGCATCAGAACTTTACTTTATTAGAGTTCATCAGATTCTTGTACCGGTAAGCTTTTCAAATTCAAATATATCAGAATGTTAGAATGTTTGAGACTTTTGTCTCAGTAA
Organism: Vicia faba; assembly: GCA_948472305.1. Classification (NCBI taxonomy): domain Eukaryota; kingdom Viridiplantae; phylum Streptophyta; class Magnoliopsida; order Fabales; family Fabaceae; genus Vicia; species Vicia faba. The sequence goes on along the minus strand of OX451735.1, from coordinate 747,722,640 downwards.
TCCGTTATTGAAAAATATCATTCTTTCTCCCCCTTTTTGTCAGTTATCAAAAAGCACAAATAATCAGAGTTAAAATGATCAGAGCAAAAAACGTTTGTATTAAAAACAGAAGCAATGATAGTTTAGAACAAGTAAAAATATTACAGACAAACATGTAAAGAAAACAAGGAAAACACAGGAAAATTCTAAGAAGAAGGAGGAAGTCATGTGAATGGTGTGAAGTGTTTAAATAGATTTCTAAAAAGTTTTTGAAAACATAAACGTTTAAGAGAGAGAAATAAATAACGATTATTAGCATTTAATGATAGCTGATTTTAGGGGATTCAGAGAGATACTTGAACGATTACCCATGACATGTGTCTCAATGCATCCAATCAGCGCTTTGCCTTTTCAGAAACGTGAACGCGTGTTCAGCCTCAGAAAACAGCTGATGACTGGATGACACTTGTTTGCTTGAGTGAACATCACTTCTATCCTTGAACTGAAGCGCTCAGATCTTCATGGATAGATTCTGATACAATCTGCATTTCTAAAATTCTGAAAGAGGATTGATCAGAAGTTCACAGAGAAATAAACACAATTCTGAAGGTTAATATATAAGATTAAAACAGTTTTATTCTGGACAGAGCTTCATGCTGAGATGTTTCAGAATGAAGTTGAACCTATCTTCAGAAAGTGGTTTTGTGAAAATATCAGCCCATTGATGGTCTGTGTTAATAAATTTTAAATTTAAAATCCCTTTCTGAATATAGTCCCTAATAAAATGATGTTTTATTTCTATATGCTTAGCCCTAGAATGCAAAATTGGATTTTTACTTAAGAAAATAGCAGAAGTGTTGTCACAGAGGATAGGAATGTTACTCTCAAATATCTGGAAGTCCTCAAGTTAACTTTTCATCCAGAGCATTTGTGTGCTGCATCCAACTGCTGCTATGTATTCAGCTTCTGCTGTTGATAGAGCAATTGTGGCTTTTCTTTTGCTGGACCATGAGATCAGATTTTCTCCCAGAAACTGGAAGCTTCCAGAAGTTCTTTTACACTCTACTCTGTCTCCAGCAAAGTCAGCATCACAGTATCCTACTAAGCTGTAATCACTTGATTTTCTATAAAACAGACCCAAATTAGTAGTACCTTTCAGATACTTGAAAATTCGCTTAACATCTGTTAAGTGAGATTCTCTAGGATCTGATTGGAATCTTGCACAAATGCATACACTGAATAAAATATCAGGCCTTGAAGCTGTCAGATAAAGAAGAGAACCAATCATACCTCTGTAGACCTTCTGTTCTACCTTTTTGCTTACCTCAATGCACGTGGGATGCATTGGAATCTTTGATGGCTTATATTCTGAGATATCAAATTTCTTCAGAAGTTCTCTGACATATTTGCTCTGATGAATGTAAGTTCCTTCTGGGGTTTGATTGATCTGAATGCCCAGAAAGAATTTCAGTTCCCCCATTAGGCTCATCTCAAATTCTGCCTGCATACACTTAGCAAACTTTCTTCCCAGAGAGGTTTTAGTAGATCCAAAAATGATATCATCAACATAAATATGACATACCAAGATGTCATTCTTAACTGTCTTACAAAATAAGGTTGTGTCCACTTTCCCTCTGGTGAATTCCTTTTCTAACAGGAAGTTACTCAGTCTTTCATACCAAGCTCTAGGAGCTTGTTTCAGACCATATAGTGACTTCTTTAGTTTGAAAACATATTCTGGATTTTTTGAAATTTCAAAACCAGGGGGTTGGTGCACATATACCTCTTCTTCTATATAGCCATTTAAGAATGCACTCTTAACATCCATCTGATACAGAGTGATGCCTTTATTTACAACAAATGAAATTAAAAGTCTGATAGATTCTAACCTGGCGACTGGAGAAAAGGTTTCTGTATAGTCTATCCCCTCTTGCTGACTATAACCTTGTGCTACCAATCGTGCCTTGTTTCTGATGACTTCACCTTGTTCATTCAGTTTGTTTCTGAACACCCATTTTGTTCCAATGACGTTGAATCCTTTTGGTTTAGGAACTAGATCCCATACGTCATTCCTTGTGAATTGATTCAATTCTTCTTGCATTGCTAGAATCCAGTCATTGTCCAGAAGTGCTTCATCAACTGAAGATGGTTCAATCAGAGAGACAAGTCCCATGAGGGATTCTTCAGAGTTTCTGAAGCTAGATCTTGTTCTGATTAGATTTTCCTTTCTTCATAAGATTGTTTCTTCTGGGTGATCCATGCTGCTTCTGGATGGTCTTTTCTGAAGTTGATCAACAAAAGGTGCTGGATTGCTTGCAGTGCCTCTTTCTGATGTTGAGGGAGTGTCTTTGTTGAGAGCTTCTGATGACTTGTCTTCAGTACCTGTGAATTCAACTTCCATACCTGCAAGTAATTCATTCTTCTTTGACTTTTGAGAGTCAAGCTTATCATCAAAACGAACACTGATTGATTCTTCAACAATCTGTGTTTCTGTATTGTATACTCTGTACCCTCTTGAGCGTTCAGAGTATCCTAACATAATACACTTTTGTGCTTTAGAGTCAAACTTGTTCAAATAATTTTTAGTATTCAAAATAAAACAAGTACATCCAAATGGATGAAAATATGAAATGTTGGGCTTTCTGTTCTTCCATAATTCATATGGAGTCTTTTCCAGAATAGGTCTTATAGAGATTCTATTCTGAATGTAGCACACTGTGTTTATTGCCTCTGCCCAGAATATCTTAGCAACGTTAGTCTCGTTGATCATGGTTCTGGCCATTTCTTGCAATGTTCTGTTCTTTCGTTCTACAACTCCATTTTGACGGGGAGTTCTAGGACAAGAGAAATCATGCAGAATGCCTTTGTCATTAAAAAATGATTCAAAATCTTTGTTTTCAAACTCTCCACCATGATCACTTCCAACTTTGACGATTCTAAGATCCTTTTCATTCTGAACTTGGTAGCAGAAGGTGACAAACACAGAGTGTGACTCGTCCTTGTGTCTTAAGAACTTTACCCATGTCCATCTGCTATAGTCATCTACGATTACTAACCCATACTTCTTGCCACTGACTGAAGCAGTTTTAACTGGTCCAAATAAGTCGATGTGCAGAAGTTCTAATGGCTTAGAGGTGGAAACAACGTTTTTAGATTTGAAAGCTGGTTTTGTAAACTTGCCTTTCTGACATGCTTCACACAGAGCATCTGAATTGAACTTCAGGTTAGGAAGTCCTCTGACCAGATTGAGTTTGTTAATATGAGATATTCTTATCATACTAAAATGCCCCAATCTTCTGTGCCAGATCCATTGCTCGTTGTTAACAGACAGAAGACACTTTACATTCTGACTTTTCAGTTCAGAAAGTTTTATTTTATAAATGTTGTTTCTCCTCTTTCCATTAAATAGGATAGTCCCATCTTTCTGACTAACAGCTTTGCATGAATTTTGATTAAAGATTATATCATAACCGTTATCACTTAATTGACTTATGGATAACAGATTATGCATTAATCCATCTACTAATAAAACATTACTTATAGAGGGAAGATTTCCATTACCTACTGTTCCAGAGCCAATGATCTTTCCCCTATGATTGCCTCCAAAGCCTACGTGGCCTCCAGGCTTAAGTTCCAGGCTTTGGAACATATGCTTTCTTCCCGTCATGTGTCGTGAGCAGCCAGAGTCCAGGTACCATGACTGGTGTTTCTGCTTTGCTGCTAAATATATCTCTTCTGTGTCTGATTCAGAGTCTGATTCAGAAGCTTCACTGTCTTCTGTTATGTTTGCCATGAAAGCTATGTTTGCTCTCTCATCATCTGATTCTGAGTCAACTTCAAATGTGTCAGAGTCATCCCATGTAGCCATGAGACTTTTCTTCTTTTCCTTGCCAAACTTATTTTTGGGCTTTTACCTCTGAAGCTTTGGCCAATCACTCTTGTAGTGTCCTTGCTCGTTACATTCATAGCATATGATGTCTTTGTTGTTTGGCTTTCTGCTTCCTGAAGAGCCTTCAGATCTTCTGTGTCCAGAGGAGGATTCTGACCTTCTGTATCTGGAGGAGGATTCATTCTGATTTTCTGATCTTCTGGGATCCTGAACTTTCTTTGCCTCTGCTTCCATAGTTGGTTCACCCTTCTGGAGAGGAGGTATAGTTCATCTTCTTCTAATGAGGACCCATCAGAGATTTCTTCAACAGCCTGCAAAACTTTGGAGTCAGATTTTCTGTTAGATTTTAAAGCTAATGGCTTACCTTGCTTTTAAGGTTCATCTGCTTCTAGCTCTATCTCGTGACTTCTGAGGGAGCTGACAAGTTCCTCCAGAGAGATTTTGTTGAGATCCTTAGCTAGCTTTAGCGCTGTGACCATTGGCCTCCACTGTTTTGGCAAGCTTCTGATGATCTTCTTAACATGATCAACAGTAGAATACCCTTTGTCCAGAACTTTGAGACCAGCCACCAGAATTTGAAATCTTGAGAACATCGTTTCAATTGATTCACTTTCTTCCATCTTGAATGCCTCGTACTTCTGAATGAGCGCAAGAGCTTTGGTTTCTTTGACTTGAATGTTGCCTTCATGCGTCATTCTCAGAGAGTCAAACATATTCTTTGCAGTGTCTCTGTTTGATATCTTTTCATATTCAGAGTAAGAGATGGCGCTGAGAAGAATTGTTCTGGCCTTGTTATGATTTCTGAAATCACGCTTTTGTTGATCAGACATTGCTTTCCTGTCAATCTTCTGACCACTTCCATTCACTGGGTGCGTGTATCCATCAGTCACCATATCCCACATATCAGCATCATGGGCCAGAAAGAAGCTTTCAATTCTGTCTTTCCAATAATCAAAGTTCTCTCCATCAAAGACTGGAGGTTTGCCACTGAATCTGTCTCTTTCTTCATTGTTGTCATTGATGATGTTTTGATGTGGTCCTACCATTGTTTTTTTCTAACGTTGGATCTTGTACTGACACGGTTAAGTGTTATAAGCTCAGAACCAGGCGCTCTGATACCAATTGAAGATGTTAAAAACACAAGAAGGGGGGTTGAATTGTAAAACTTGAAATCAAATGCAGACAACACGTTATTTTTATCCTGGTTCGTTTGATCTCAAACTACTCCAGTCCACCCGTCAAGGTGATTTCGCCTCTCTCCAACAAGGTCTTAATCCACTATATTCAACTGAATACACAACTGCTTTAACAACTGTTAAAGCCTTCTTGAGTCTAACCACAGACAGATTTATCTCAAGGAAGTTTTCTTACAGATAAATGAACAATGTGTGTTTGATGTTTTCTTACAAAACTATATATCACAACTGTGATAATACACAATATTAAGCTTAAGATGAAACTAGATTGCTAGAGCTATAGAGTAAGCGTGGTTGAAAGCTTTAGCAAAAATGAGAGCGTGCGTGAGGATGATTAGCTTAGGCGTGTATATGTGTGTAGAGTATTAGCCATTTCTTTTCTCACTGACTTGTTTAAGTAGCCTAGGAATAGATACGTTGCTGTCCATAAATCCATTTCAATGCTCATAACGTTCTTTCCTTTTTGAGAAGATCTTTGTCTTGGAATAAAGCCGTTGGTAATTAATCTGTCTTGAATGCATAGTAACATTGACACTTCAGAGTGTTCTGCTAATGATAATCAGAGTGTTCTTGGCTTTAGCTTATTCTGATGCTTCTGAGTGCTGATGACATGGTTAGGATCTTGATCAGAGTCAGAGTATGTTATGCGCAGATTCTGTTCATCAGGCTTCAGTGTATAGCACATGTTATTTGATCTTCTAATGCTGACATATCTTCTGATGCTGATGTTGATACTGATATTCTGATGCTGATTCCATCAGAGTTTCTGTAAATACACAACATAATTTTAAGTAGCATATATGTCTTATAAATCTTACAATTTATTTAATCTTGTATTTTGTTATCATCAAAACTCTAACTGAGGGTTGTAGAATCAAACTATGTTCTAACAAAGACAACTTCTAAATGTATATCAGAAGCTGTATGGATAATTTGGTCAAGACACACTTGAGGGAAATTGGAGTTTGAATGCAAGGATAAAAAACTAGCAGGTTTTTTATTCGTGTTTGCAGTTTCGGATTCCTGGAATTTTTAGCAAGGTTTCAAAGCTTTTTTCTTTTCAATCTTTCGACCCCCTTACCGTTGCAAATGAAGTTCAATTTATAGGAAATGATTTTGTAGCTTGGAGAAGCCAAGAGTACAACCATCATGCTAGGGCGTTGACTTGTTCTTGAAGCAAGTTAAACAAGTATGGTGGTTAGCAGCTTTTAGCCATGCCTAAGCTGGAATTGTAAGCATGGATTAAGGAAAAGTACCCTCAGAGGCAAAAGCAAAGCACGGGCCCAACATAAACTTGTACAAAAGTTTGCTTTTCAAGGACAACAATGGTACTTCTATCTCTAACGTGGGGAAATCCTTTGGATAAAATCTCAAAAGTGGTTGGGAAAATTAAATGATGATGAGATTTATCAAACCAGAAATCCTGAAATACGAGATTAGGTATCATAGCTTAATTCTGGGTCAGAAATTCAGCATCAACGTAACTTAGAATAAACATTCAACTTCTGATCTTTGAATCTCTTTGCTCCAACATGTTTTGAGTGAGTTCTCAGACTTTCCAGAAAGCTTATAACACGCTTTGTAAACCCTTTTTGAATTACTCTTGAAAATTATGACTGAACCTACATGAAAACTGGCCCAGAAATTGTAACCAAATTCTGATTTGAAAATGCTCAGAATTTACCAAGTGTTTAAGTTTCAGGGACGTGTCTTTGAAGATGTATAACTTGAAATCCCAACATTTCTAGAAGAAGTTCTGTTCTACAATGTTTTAGATCTCATTGAGATCTATAACTCTTGTGTTAGAAGTTCTTCCAGAATCAACTTGCATCATGGTGAAAATCTGGCCAGAAGTTCTGAATTTATCATATTTCTTAAACACTTAGAAAAATTTCTAAGTATTTAGAATTTTGACTTTTTATTTTCTTGATGAAACAAACTTCATACTCTAACATGCATTGGTGAAATATGATTATTGAAACTTGATTTTGATCCAAAAGTCAAAGTTTGACTTTTCAGTATGCAATTGACCATTTTTCCCTTGTGAATGACTTTCTTGGAAAATTTTGTAATCCAAGACTTGAAACTTGATAGAAGCAAACCTGAGGGTCCAGGATGATCCTTTGAGAAATGATAGGGAAAATTTTGGGGTACAACAGGTGGCATCTATAAGCCCATCTCTGACAACTCTCCATTACCTCTCCAAATGGCATCTTTAAGCCCATTCCATACACAACCAACCACCACATCATCGAGTGCAAATTTATAGGCACTCTAGTGTTCAATCATCTTCCACCTTCAAGTCACGAATGGAGGAATCGCCAATCTAACTCTTCATGTTTAAGAAGATTGAACCGGGGCAGCTGTTGTACCCCGAAATTTCCTCTCTCATTTCTCAAGACATTTCCTCACAAGGATTTTGAAAAGTTCAAATTTGCACAAGTACAATTGGGTTTTCAAACATCAAATAAAAAAAGAGCATGCCTGCTTCGATTTTGCATCCTTCGATTAGACTTTTGACCTCTTTCGATGCAAGCTTGGATTACATCCTTCGATTGAGAAATTACCCCTTTCCTGCATGCTTCAATTCACAAAGTAAGGGGCTCCCACCATGCTAGAGTACATGAGGCAAAAGCTTCCCTATGGCTAGCATTCATATTAGCACCCACAGGGCATTGGCTATCTTCATGCTAGCTCTGACTGGGAAAAGTCTCCCTTTGAAAAAACTTGCTTTCAATTCATAAGGGAAATGCCTATCTTTATACAAGCTTTGACTGGGCATTTTGTTTCCCTTTGAAATAACCTCCTTCGATTCAAAAGGGAAGGGCCTCCTGTTGGTGTTCCTTCGATTCAAAAGTTAGCGGCTTCATTCTGGCTTCTTTCGATCTATAAGACAATGACCTTCTGAAATCTTCCTTCGATTCAGAAGGCAATGGCCTTCTGAAAGATTTCGTCAATTCACAAAGCAGGGGCCTCCTGCATGCATCTTTCTCTTGGGCATGTGGCCTTCTTCGAATGCAAGTTTGGTTTACATCCTTCGTTTGGCCATGTGACCTCTTGCAGCCAAGTTTCGATTGGACAGTGGCTCTTTATGTAAGCTTTCGTTTGAGCAAAGGCCCATTGAATGTTTGCTTGGAGTCACATAGCAGTGACCCCCTGCAGGCAGGTCTTCGATTGGACAAGGGATACCTTCACACAAGGCTTCGATTGGAGTATTGGTTGCCTTCAAAGCAAATGCTTCGAATCCAACTCTGAATCCTTCGAGTAAGCTTAGTTGAAGAACTTTTATCAAATCTTATAGCCTTATCCTCCAAATCTCACTTGTCAGGCTATGTTGCTTCAAAATCTTTACATGATCAGAGGCTTACACAAATTTGTGATACATTATACAAAGATTCAAAGCTTTATCCACTGAATAATACCATTCTTGGATGAAATGGAAAAAGGCTACATACCCTTTTTTGATAAAGAGTACTTTAATCACAAAGTTAGCTCCCAATATGATTTTTGTTTGAATGCAAGCAGTGCCAAAAGCATAAGTCTGATCTCCTGCTCCCAACAGACAACATGCCCCCACTTGTACTTGCTACTTGGGAACAACGAAAGGGATCAAACTTGTTTTCGTTTTCAACCAAACTAGGGTTTGTTATCCTACAAACCTAGTTACTCCAACATCTCTAACATTTTCTCTATAAATAGAGAAACAATTTGCAAGCTGAAAGGACACTTTGGGGTGGCGTGGGAAAAATCATCAAACTATCAAACTCTCAAACTATCAAACACCCTCAAACACTTAACACACTCTCAAACCCAGAATCCAAAGAAACACCACACTTGTTTCTTCCCTTCGAATCAAGAATCCAGGGAAACACCAACCCAACGTTTTGCTCTTGCTTTTGAATCCAGCCAAAGAAACGCAACACTTATTTCTTCCCTTCGAATCCAGGAGCACCCAGGGCAGCAGCTCAAGGTCCAACACCTACATTCCAGCGTCAATCAAGGTAAGTCATCTTAACCTTAAGCTTTTTGTTTCAAGTATAACATGTGTGATATGGTGGGAGAACTGACTTGGGTGTTTTGCATTTGATTGCAAATGTTGCGGTTAGCAAGAGTCGCCACTGACTTTTCTTTTATCCAAAAGGAAAGGTGAAAAAGCACAGGAAATACCTTTGAGATTATTTCTTGAGTTTGGGGGGTAGATTATGAAAAGGGAAGGTATTAGCACCCTTTTCATCCATGGTTTTCCACGGGCTCTTAGTTACTTGCTAGATCACTTGCTTTTGTTTGAAATTGTGCTTTTGTGTGGTTTTTGAAAGTATTTTGTAAAGAGGCCATTGTTTAGGCAAACTTTGTAATGATTCTTGTTCGTAAGAATGTATACAAAGGTGTTGATCTTTTGAAAATGTTTTCAAGTTTGAAAGGTATTTTGAAAGTGTTGATGTTTTGAAAATAGCAAGGATGTTTTGTTTTTAAATGGAGCAAGTAATTAGGAGAATTCTACCTACTCAAAAGTCTTTCATGTTCATTTCCCCTTTCCTTTGACATTATTACCTTACCATTGATTTGGTAAGTAACCCTATCTTTGGATGTAAGCGGGACGGGCGTGGGTCATCGTATAACCATGATTAGCAATATTGCAAGGTATCTTAGCATTCTCTTTTAGGGACTAAGATCATTTTATAGGCAACATAGATAGCGTCATCGAGGGAGAATAATCTTATAATTTGCTTGTTTTTGCTAAGATACCTTACATGCGTAATATGGTCATTTTGTAAGGCAACCAAGTGGATTTTACCCTAAGGATGCTTGTGTGCAAGTGTATTGTTTTTCATGCTTGGTTTTGTCTTTGATTAGGGTTTTATAATTGATTGGTTTTAGTCTTTCCATACAAACCCTAATTACTAGCATTTTCATATAAAGCGATAAATTGCGGAATTTAAAATTACTATGCTATTACAATACTTGTGGGAGGGGGTGCACAAATTACAAACGGGGATTACTAGAAAATAAACCTAATTATCTATTACAACCATATTGAATTTGTACAAGAATTGAATAAATAATGTACAAAATGAATCAATATACAAGAATGTAAATGTAAAGAAAATGGACTTTTATTTGGATTTTTTAGGGAAAAGGGGTTTTGTCTTAACCTAATTAACTAAAAGAAAAATAATTAATTAAATTAGTAAAAAGTAAAACCTAGATTTATTAGGAAAAGAATTCAAATAAAACCCTAATCTATTAATTGATTAAAAAAGGAATTAAGTTTATAAGAAGAATATTTTTGGTATTTTTGTCTTGAAAATAATTTATAGTATTATAAAATATTTTTGGTCTTTTCACATTTTAAAATAATATATTTGAATTGTGTAAAAGAAAATAACTAAAACCTAGTTTCTAAATAAATTTACAAATCAATTTGTAAAATAAATAAAGTATGATTAAATAAAATAATTTTTTTTTGTGTAAAAAATAAATAAACTATATCAAAACATAAATCTAATGTTTTTATATTTTTTCTGATTTTTTTTAGTATTTAGATAAAATATTTAAGAAAACAAAATAAATAAAAATAAAAAAAGAAAATAAAATGGGCCAGGGTGTGAATAGCCAACAAGGGGGTCAGAAGTGAAAAAAAACATAAGGCCCAAGGATGAGGCCCAGCGCTGCCAAAAAAGTCAGAATGTGTGAAAAATATGAAAAAAAAACCAAAAGGGTACCACTGGGGCTCTAACCCAGGTCCCTATAGTCACAGGCGCGCGCTTCTACCATTGGGGTGACTATACATCCGTTTATTAATATCAAACTATAAATATATATGGTAAACACGTTCCTGAAGGCAACTTCATCTTCAACCCCACACCTAGCCTGAACCTCTGTATCTTATTCAATTCTCAACAAAAATGAAAAATGTAAACAGGAAACTTGTAGCAAATTTCCTCACGATTTCAGAAATGCAAAGCAATAAAATTATAGATTAAAGACAAACATGAATTTTAATGGCCCTAATCTGAACCCTAAAAATTTTAGAAACTTCAATCTTAAAATTCTCTAAGCTCAAGCAATATAAATGAAAACTATGGACATGGTTAGCTTTAGAGCAATGATATCTACACTTTTCATTCATAAATAAATCATTAATGATGCTTGTATGAAGAGTTTAAAAGTCAGAAAACTCACCTTGCAAGAGGGTATCGTGTTTTGAGTTTGAGTAGATTTTAGTGAGTTCCAATGATTGGATTAGCTTCCTCAAGTTCCCAGGAAGCTAATGTGATGCTTAGCTTGAGCTGAAAGTGCCTGAGGAGTTCTGGAGAAGTCAAGGTGCAAGGTGCTGTTTTTGAAAATGGTGGACGATGATGGAGGTGTTACAATGGTGTCGCAGGTGTTGGAATTGTTTGTGTATGTTATTTAGAAGCTTTTGAAAATAAAAGGCCAAGAAACGCACGAGCAAATTTGGAGATTGGATTCAAAACTCAGAAATGGCAAGTTTTGAGGCGTTCTTGGTGATTATGTGTTCTTGGTGTTTTCAGGGATTCAACATGCACGTGATTTGTGGCAAATGACTTGTGTATGTATAAGCAAAAGGTCTTGAGTGCTTTGGATAGTCATAAGTACAAGTTACAAACTAATTGCTATGTTACTTGATTTTTAAGAAAAGTGGGAAAACAAGTTTCAAGAGGAAGTACAAGCATGGGCTGGGTGATTGTAAGTGTATAGATCAACTTCTCTTGAGTTATAAGACATGTATGATCAGGAAAGAACAAGTGCAAGGCTCAAGAACAAGTTTTTTGTAAAAAGCTACTTTATCAAAATGACATTGTGCACTTTCTTCCCAAAATGGATATAAAGCATGGCCTTGCATTGAATGCTTGAATTGAGACCTCTAACAGCTGTGCAAGAAATTAGTTATGGAGTGCCTGTTGTACCCCAAAATTTTCCCTCTTATTTCATCAACATTTTCTCAATCACAAGACTCTTGGAACTCAAGATCAAGCTAGGGTTTACTCTGCTCAAGACACCTCCTTGCATTGTTGACCTAAATTAGGGTTTGAGTTTGCACAGGGATATTTTGACCTACAATTCCCAAAGTGACTTTCATACTCCATGTTGGACCCACAAGTTTTTCCATACCAAGTTTCAAGCCTCGATTCAAATTTTTGCCCAGTCAATTGGACAGTTGACATAGAAATCAACTATATTGGAAAAAAAGTCAACTGTGGCCAATTGACAGTCAAACCTCATGAAATTTTACCCACATCAACATTATGAACTCATATAAACCATTTGATCAAGTTTGGATCACAATTCCACAAGAAATTTGATCAGATCACCAAAAGGGCAAAATGGTTATTTTTAGGGTTTTGATTGCACAAAGGCAATTTTTGACTGTTTGACCTAGCCAATGGCAAATCAAGCTCACATATGGACTCAAGGACTAAATGAAATTATCTTGACCCATTCAACAAGTTCAAAAGATCTCAAATGCATAGGATTGACAGATGAATTTTTCAGTCAACTGATCAAAATTTGACTGTACACTGAAAAGTCAAACTTTGACTTTTTGGTCAAAATCAAGTGCCAAGAGTCATTTTTCACCAAGACATGTCAAATTATGAAACTTGTTCATCAAGAAACCCAAAAATGCAAATTAGGGTTTAAAATGGAAAAATTTCATAACTTAGAAATTTTCTAAGTTATGAAATTTTTTTATTTTTTCCTAACTTTGTCCCATTTTTTCACCAAGATGAAAATGGATTCAAACAAAACTTGCAACATGAAAGTTGTATTCCATAACAAAGTCTACAACTTTGATTCACAAAGTTTTCTCAAAAGAATCTTGTATCTCAAGTTATGATTTTTGGAACAAGGGTACCTAAAACTTTTAACTTAGAGAAAATTTGCCCTAATCTAGGCAGGATTTTAACCCATCTTCTTGGACACTTTTCACATAGTTCCACTTGGAGTTTCAAGTTTCATTTCAAAGATGGATTATAGTACATGTTCCAAGCTTTCCAAATTGTCCAAGAACTCCTCAAACACCCTTGTGGTTAGAGAGAATCGAATGCTTGAAGTTGACAAAAACTCACTTTGATCCATGGTCAATACATGTTCATACCAAATTGCAAATCTGATCTAGCTAGCTTGGTTCACAATTACAGGCCTCAAAACCAGTTTGTACTCCATAATTTAATGCATATCCATTGATCTAAGGTATTGTCTTGGTCATTAGGGCATTATACACTAGTTTAAGCCTTGAAAGGAAAAAGTAACAATGCCATTTTTGCCAAAACTTCACTTTATGTCAAAACAAAATCCTTGAGGCATGGGGCCATATCTTTGAGGCAAGATCAAATCTACCAATTCCAGTAACCAAGAGAAAATTGTGCAACATGATATAGGACTTGTACATGCCTGCATTGGACAGATACACCCTCTTGCTTCAAGTAGAAAAAACTTGCAAAATACAAGCCATCTCTCACATTTGAAAAAAACAACTTACACAAACATTGTAAACAAGTTTGATACCTCCCAACAAGCCAGAAACACGACCCCTTTGCCTCTCAAACCCCCTTGTACACAAAATCCCTGTTTTTCTGCAAAACAGGGCAGGCCCTGCAGAACCATCTCCATCTCCATATTCCATTGTGCGTTTTGCCCAAAGATACTTCAAACATCTTCCAACCAACCTACCTGAGCTATCCAGATCATCCACAAGTTGCTGTAACACCATTAACACACATTTCCATTTTTGTTTCAAAGCTTTGCAGGTTGAGTTCTGTAGCACGATTCAAGTTGTTTCAAAACAAGCCAAGCATTGGGAAAGCTTCCTTGGACCTCAGGCAAGCTCAAAAGAAGCTCAAACACCATTGAAGGTTGCTACATTGTCCAACTAGAACTCAACTGAAATAGGTATTTCATGGACTTCTATCTCTCTATTTAGGAATAGTTAGGCTTAGGTTTGTGAATGAAATATGTTGTACTCATAGCCCTGAAGCCATACATATGCTTAGTTTTCATTTACATTAATCGTGCTAGGAGAATTTCACCCATGAATTTTATGAAAAAACTAGGTTAAGAATTAGGGCCAGAGAAATTCTCTCTGGTCTTTGAGAGTTAGCTTAAGTTTTTTATATGGTTGAATTCGTTGTTTGATGCTCTACAAGTTTCATGTTATGAGTTTTGTCAAAAAATTAAAGAATCAGGAGATAGCCATTGATGTACAGAGCGCGCGTTTTTGTGAACAAGAGGAAGAAGATGAAGTCTAACTGGGCTGGGCCTGGTTGTTTTTTTGCTTCTAACACCCCATTTTTCAGTTTACACCCCCTGACCCATTTATTTGAATATTTGTCATTTTGATATTTTTATTTTTTATTCTGACTTTATTATTTTTTGTCCAAATATAAAAAATGCTAAAAAATTATTTTCTATATTTTTCATATGTTACTTGATATTTATTTTTATTTTACTAGTATAAGCATGTAAATAATCTATTTTCTTTTTATTAAAACTCAAAAATAATATAAAAAATATACTTATCTTCATTTATTATTTTTATTTACATTTGAAAACATTTTCTTGGATATACACATTTTTTTAAATAATTAATTTTTTATTTCTATATATTTAATATGTTTAATATATATATATATATACTTATATACTTTATTTTATTATATAATTAGGTCAAAAATACAAAAAATAATACATTTTCATTTTATTAATATTTTACACTAAAAATATCTTTTTTATAATATACTTTTATTTTTTGTATAAATTAATATATTATTGTATATAATTAATAAATAATACTATTTATTTAAGAATTAGGGTTTTTGCCCTAAATAATAAAATAATTAAAATTGACTTTTTTTTATATTATTTGCATTTCATATTAAAAAACACTTTTTACATACATAAAAAACTTTTTGCATAATACATTTTATTTAATATTTATTTGTTGTATTTTATTTAATTATTGCACATTTAAATATTGTCTTATACATTCAATATGGTTGTAATAACTTAGAATTTATTTTCTTGTCAAATACCCCCAATTCAAATTTGTACCCCCTCCCTATATCATGTTGTAATAGTGTAACATTTAAATTCTCGCACATTTAAAAGCTTCCAATTATGCCATGCTCAGATTTAGGGTTTGTATGCAAAATAAAATCAACAACTAGCTTGACCTAATCAAAGACAAATATGCATGAAAAACAAACACAATGCACACTTGCACCCCTAGGGTTACAATCCACTTGTTGCCTTCAAAAATGGGCCATGGTTGCATGTCAAGTACTTTGGCAAAACAAAAACAAACAAAAAGATCATAGTCCCTCGATGACGCTATCTGGGTTGCCTAAACAAAATGATCAAGTCCCTCAAGAAAATTGCCAAAAATACTTGACACAATTGCTATCATGGTCTATACGATGACCCGCGCCTGTCCCGTTTAACATCCTAACACAAGGTTGTTCACCAAATACAATGGTGAAACAACACTGTTAAAAGGGTTAAAACATAAGAAAGATCTTTGAGTAAAAAAGGGTAGATAGCTCTTAGTTATTTGATCAAAAGCTTGCAAAAACATCTTTGCTATCTTCAAAATACACTCCACAACACAATTTCAAAACCCTACTTTCAAAACTTTTCAAAACACAAAAACACCTTTGTATACATTCAAACAAGAATCATTACAAAGGTTGCCACAACGATGGCCTCTTTTAAAAACATCTTTCAAAACCACATACAAAGCACCATTTCAAACAATTGAAGAGCACCATTTCAAACAATTGAAAAGCAAAGCAAGTGATCTAAGCAAGTAACTAAGAGCCCATGGATAACCATGGATAGAAAGGGTGCTAATACCTTCCCTTTCTATAATCTACTCCCCGAACCCAAGAAAACATCTCAAAGGTCTTTCCTGTGCGTTTTGACCTTTCCTTAGGATAAAATAAAAAGTCGGTGGCGACTCTTGCTAAACCGAAATATTTGCGAACACAAACGTAAAATCCCTAGTCATTTCTCCCACCGTATCACAGAACTGGCGACTCTGCTGGGGACTGATACTTTAAAAGTGGAGTAACCTTAGGGCTTAGATCACCCTTTGCATGATTATTGTTTGCTTTGATTGCTTTACATTTTGGTTCTCTTGTTTGGGCTTGAAATCCTCTACCCGGATTTGGGAAACATTGTAAATAGCAATACGTTGTGGAAACTGTGCGGGGTATACCGACATGGTTGAAGCAATAGCTATATTAGTGCGACATATTTGTGAGTACCGGTAGCCTTTGAGTCAATCAAAGAGAATACAGGGCCGCTGAGTGATGTCATGAAGCACTAATGAACTTTTAGAACCTTACTTGACCATCTTGGCCTTTTATTAGGGGTAGTGAGATGACCGGCTTTGGTGCAGTCCGAAGTTGGTAGATACTCGATACTACACTCATTGAGGGTTGTTTTCTTGGAATATTTTGGTCGCTAGTTAAGTGGCTAAACCAAAACAATGAACATAGAAAACAATCCAATGATATTGAGCTCCTTAGAACCCGATTACTATTCATAGGACAGGTTTTGAGCCAACTAAACTCAAGAGGGTACTTACCTATGAAACCTCATGCAAGCCTGAAACTAGGGTTTTGTGTGACTTGCTTGTACATGTGTTTGTGCATACATCATGAACATCATAAAGCATCATATGCATCCACTAACCATTTCAAGGGTTTGGATCTTCATCTTTGTTCTTGTTTTGTAGGTCATGGAATCTCTTCGCAGGAAAATAATACAAGTCAACCTTGTGAGAATCCCTCCTCAACTCAAGGAGCATACTTCTAGGATTCCAGAGAATTCTCTCTTCAGTGAAAGACATGGTAGACTCCTCAACTTGGTCAACACCAACATTGAAGAAGACATGGTGAAAGTCCTCTTCCAGTTCTTTGACCCCCTACATCACTGTTTCACATTCTCTGATTATCAATTGGTGCCTACTTTGGAGGAATTTTCTCAACTCCTGAGAATTCCTATTCTTCATCAACTACCTTACAACGGTACGGAAAAAGAACCAAAGCCTGAAGATGTTGCTCAAGCATTACACTTGCAACCATCTGACATCAAGGGGCATTGGGAAACCAGAAGTGGTTTTAAGGGCTTCTTGGCAAAGTTTCTATTTGAGAAGGCACAAGACTGCTGGAATTCTCTTGATCTACAAGCATTTGAAGAGATTGTGGCACTCCTCATCTATGGGTTGGTCTTGTTCCCAAACCCTGGTCAGCTTATAGATGTGAATGCTGTCAAGATTTTCATGTCCAGGAATCCTATACCTACATTGCTTGGGGACATCCTACACTCATTTTACACACGAACAATGAGGAAAAGAGGTGTTCTCATGTGCTGTACTCCTCTCCTAGTAAGGTGGTTTATTTCTCACCTTCCACAATCAGTTTTGAGGAATGAGCAGGGTTTAAGGTGGTCACAACGATTGATGACCCTCACACATTCTGATGTACATTGGTGTTCTCGGTCCAGAGAAAATGTCATAATCATTGATCGTTGTGGGGAATTCCCTAATGTCCCACTACTTGGCATTAGGGGAGGCATTACTTACAACCCCTGTTTAGCTCTAAGACAGTTTGGATATGCTCGGAGGGATGGCCCTCAAGACATGCTGATTCCAGACCTAGTTTTTGACTTCGACAACGATGCGCAAGGACTTCGACAAAGGTTCATCAGAGCTTGGAGGATGCCCAACAAAGTGGATAGTAAGAAACTGGGGCACAAGAATTCCATCCCCCTTGAGCCTTATCTCAAGTGGGTACGAGCCCACTCCCAGAATCTTATGATGCCATACCCTCACATTCTCCCCTTGATCAAAGAGCCTGTTACGGAAGGAGAGGTTCCATACACCATCCTACATCCTGACATGCCAACATCATGGGAAGAAATGCAAAAGAGTTGGATCCAAATCAAGGAAGAACGAAATACCTTTGAAGCCAGCTTCTATGCCAGTGAGAAGAAGGTTTTGGAGCTTACCCGCCGACTTCACGAGGAGGAGACTCTCAACACTTAAATCGCACCAAAGAGGATGCACAATGTCTTTTTACATTAGGAATTTTTGTAATATTTCTCCCATGGGGAACTTATGTACTAACAAATTTCTTCTTAATATGACGTGCGTTCTTTTTGTTTGCAACAAATTTGAATATTTGAACCCTTGAATGCATTACATGAATAACATACCATTCATCATATGCATAAACAGGTCTTCACGCCAGGTTTCCTTATCTTTCTGCTGTTTATTTCAGCAAGATGGATTTGGAGCAAACGGTAAAGGATCTACAGGCATAAAATTCACAGTTCCAGCAACTCCTCATGACCTTGGCAAAGGGTCAAGAGGACCTCAAAGTTTTGTTGGAGAAGAATAAAGAGAAAAAGAAAAAGAGACCTGGAGTAGCCACTTTGGGAAGAAGATTTGAGCATCAGGCCAGGAGAGTTCTCGAGTTCCCCTCAACGTCTGACGAAGGGGCCGGTAAAGGGAAAGGGACTGCTGTGCCTTCTGAATCCGAGGTTGAAGAGGAGGAAGAGGAAGAAGACGAAGACTACTCCGAACAACAGTATCCACCTGCGGATGATAAATATAAGAACCTTGAAGATAGACTGGCAGCTATGGAGTTGCAGAGGGTGCCCGGATTGGATTTTGAAGAACTAGGGATGGTAGCTAGGATTGTTATCCCTCCCAAGTTCAAGGTGCCAACATTTGCCAAGTATGACGATCTGTCGTGCCCAAAGATGCATCTGAGATCGTATGTCAGAAAAATCCAACCCCACTCATCCGATAAAGACCTCTAGATACACTTTTTCCAAGACAGCTTGTCTGGCACGCAGTTAGACTGGTTTTATCAACTCGAAAGATCATAGGTTCACAATTGGGAAGACTTGGCAGCTGCTTTTTATCGTCAGTATCAATACAATGCTGATTTGGTGCCCACTCGTACTCAATTACAAAGTATGGGGATGGCTTCCAATGAAGGGTTTAAAGAGTACGCCCAGAAGTGGCGTGATCTGGCGGGAAGGGTGCAGCCACCGCTATCAGATAGGGAGTTAGTTGACATGTTTCTGGGGACCCTGTCTGGACCCTTCTTCAATCATCTGATCGGAAGTTCTTCCGCGGGATTTACTGAACTGATTTTGACCGGAGAAAGGGTTGAGGCCGGTATTAAAAGTGGAAAGATTCAAAAGGATGCTTCCGCATCCACATCGGTTAAGAAACCTTTCTCGGCTAAGAAGGAAGCATCTGCTGTGTATTCTCAGAAGGGACAGGGAAGAACTGAGCGCCGACCAACTGTAGGGGCTGTGATGATTCAAAACTCGTCAAATGATCAACCTCGTAACAATCAGTCGAGACCTAATCAACAACGGGTGGAAAGGCCACAACGACAGTTCACCCGCATCAACATGACGCCCACTCAGGTACTTCCTCATTTGTTGAAGCTGAATTTGACTAGTTTGAAGGAAACTCCAAAGAACCCTAACACCTCCTCTCCATACTACCACTCCAATGCCAACTGTGCTTACCATTCCGACAGTGCTGGGCACGATACCAATAATTACTGGGCGATTAAGAACAAAATCCAGGATCTAATTGATGCTAAGGAAGTTGAATTTGATGCTCCTGAGAAGCCCAATGTTATATCTGCTCCGATGCCCAAGCACGGGCACAATATTCATGCTGTTATAGAGGACACTCATGTTACGGATGTTGTTGACCTGCTGACGCTGTTACTTGTGATTAAGGAAAATTTGTTGAGAGCCGTGATCTTTCCTGGTTGTGATAAAGACTGTTATTTTTTTTTGAACATATGAGGTGATTTCCCAATGTTGAAGTCAGGTGTCCAACGCCTGATGGATACCCAAGAGATACTTTTCCAGAAAACCCCTGTTGATACCTTCAATCCTGTTACTCCTGATACTTTTGCTACTTCAACCAACGATATTGCAATTATAACCGTTTCCGACAATCCTCCCAAGGCTTGCAAAAGGCCTGTCAGGATTACACCCAACTCTAAATGTGTACCATTAAAGATCACCATGCCAGGACCTGTCCCGTACCAATCCAGTAAAACGATACCATGGAACTATGGGGGAGAAATCTTCTACCATGGTATCAAACAAATCGAAACAGTGCAAGAGATTTCTGAAGAAGAAAACCCTGATATAGGGAACATCGCGGGTACAAGCAAGATAACCCGCAATGGCCGGATCTTTTCTCTGGAGATTGCTCCCCCTCGAGCAGTTTTCGGACCCTTGAAAGCTTCTGCACCTGTTGGACCATCTGTGCAAGGCCCAGTGATTGAAGACTTGGATACTCCTGAAGTAAGACCATCTACTGATATTACCGACAAGGGTAAGGGGATACTAGAAGTTTCTGTCAGGACGAAGGCTCATGCTGTGGTTATCCCCGAAACCACTCAGAAAGAAATGGATGAAATCTTGAAAATAATCAGAAAAAGTGACTACGACGTTGTGGAACAGTTAGGGCAGACCCCTTCTAAAATTTCAATGTTAGCTCTCCTGCTCTATTCTGAGGCCCATGCTAAGGCCCTAATCAAATTCTTGAAAGCGACACATGTACCCCAAGAGACTTCAGCTGACCAGTTTCAGGAGTGTGTGGCCAGTCTTACTGTTGATAATGGCCTTGGCTTTTCCGATGCTGACTTAACTCCCAAAGGAAGGAAACACAACGATGTGTTACATGTTTCAGTTGAATGCCGGGGAACCACTCTCGCCCATGTCTTAGTTGATACTGGCTCTTCCTTGAATGTGCTGCCCAAGAAAGCCTTAGACCGTTTGGACTACGAAGGACTGACCCTCAAACCTAGTAACATCATTGTTAGGGCTTTTGATGGTTCCAAGAGAATGGTTCATGGAGAGGTTGATATTACTATCAAAGTAGGCACAAAATTTTTCAACTCCACCTTCTACGTGATGGACATCCGTCCGTCATATTCATGTTTACTAGGAAGACCGTGGATCCATTATGCCGGGGCAGTTACCTCCTCTTTGCACAAAATGCTGAAATATCCTGTTAAGGGTAAGATTATAACAGTGCACGGCGAGGAAGTGTACATGATAAGTCATCTCAATTCCTTCCGCTATGTGGAGTTGGATGGCGAGTTCATCGAAACTCCTTTTCAGCATTTCGAGGAAGTGTCTCCTGAGGTAGCTGTTGCAAAGACAATGGTTGAGGTGCCTATCGTTCCCAAGCATGTATCTAGGATGGCATCTCTCAAGGACGCGAAGGCTGTGGTTAAAGAAGGGAAGAGTACAGTATGGGGAAAATTGCCTGACTTTCCCCATAAGACAGACAAGTTTGGGTTAGGGTTTACTGCTGCAGGACAAAAGGCTATGCGTCGCTCCAAGGCTGGAGGGCCACCCGTCAAGATCTCACACCATGGAATCAATGCTGTAGAAGATGAATATGAAGAGAGCCACTTTGAAGATTGGATCTTTCCGACCGTCGAAGGGGGTTTGAGCAACTGGGAAGCAAAGGATTTTGTTCCCATCACCTTTATCAACCAATAATTTTATCTTTGAACAATTTCCCATTTTTATGGTCTGTAATAACTAAAACAATTCGCACACTATTTTCACCTCATGCCTTGCCCGGGGCATGTAGGTCCATTTGTAAGGGCTTGATTTTCTTCATAATCATATGCCATGTTTTAATGAATCATTGGACGTTTTTCATCTATAAACTGTTGTGTTCATTTTCTTTCCTTTTGCATTTTTGTTTGTTTAAGGATGGCTATCCCTTACACACACCCACACTCACAAATACAGGTACCCATCCACTCCAGATTCCATGGGTGACTATTCTGCTTTAGCTTTCGATAACTCTGAAGATTTGGTCAATCATGCTAAGTACGAAGTTGACAAAGACTGTGAAGTGCCAGGAGAGTTAGCCAGACATCTGCAACAAGAAGAGAGGGCTATTCTGCCTCATGAGGAGTTGCTAGAAACCATCAACTTGGGGACAGAGGAAGACAGGAAGGAAGTAAAAGTGGGTGCCAACCTGGAACCAAGTGTCAAAGAGCGCTTAGTGCAGTTGTTGAACGAATATGTTGAAATCTTCGCCTGGTCTTATGAAGACATGACAGGGTTAGACGCAGATATCGTGGTTCACCGTCTTCCCACAAGAGAAGACTGTCCACCGATCAAGCAAAAGGTCCGCCGAATGAGGCCTGACATGTCTGAGAAGATTAAAGCTGAGGTAATGAAACAATTCAACGCTGGCTTTCTGGCTGTTACTTCCTATCCATAATGGGTTGCTAACATTGTGCCCGTGCCTAAAAAGGACGGCAAAGTCAGAATGTGTGTAGACTATCGGGATTTGAACAGGGCTAGCCCTAAAGACGATTTTCTGCTGCCACATATCGACATCTTGGTTGACAACACAACTCAACACAAGGTGTTTTCCTTCATGGATGGATTCTCGGGATACAACCAGATCAAAATGGCCTCCGAGGACATGGAGAAAACTACTTTCGTCATGCAATGGGGTACCTTATGTTACAAAGTGATGCCATTCGGACTGAAGAATGCAGGGGCAACTTATCAACGCGCCATGGTAGCTTTGTTTCATGATATGATACATCATGAGATCGAAGTTTACGTAGATGACATGATAGCTCGATCACAGACAAAAGAAGAACACCTTGGTCATTTGCAAAAGCTGTTTGACAGGTTGAAGGAGTATAAGCTCAGGTTGAACCCTAGCAAGTGCACTTTTGGAGTTAGGTCTGGTAAGCTTTTGGGATTTATTGTCAGCAACAAAGGCATTGAGGTTGATCCAGCTAAAGTGAAGGCTATACAAGAAATGCCTGCCCCCCGTACTGAAAAGGTGGTTAGAGGATTTTTGGGACGCTTGAACTATATCGCTAGGTTCATCTCTCACCTGATGTCTACCTGTGAGCCAATTTTCAAACTGTTGAAGAAGGATCAGGTAGTTGAATGGAATAATGATTGTCAAGTTGCTTTTGATAAGATCAAGGAGTGTT
Source organism: Vicia faba (assembly GCA_948472305.1). Taxonomy (NCBI): domain Eukaryota; kingdom Viridiplantae; phylum Streptophyta; class Magnoliopsida; order Fabales; family Fabaceae; genus Vicia; species Vicia faba. The sequence continues at coordinate 747,699,520 of OX451735.1, read as the reverse complement.
AGCTAGAACCTCCTACTCTGATGCCACCCGTCAAAGGAAGGCCGTTAATCATGTATCTGACTGTTCTGGATAACTCAATGGGGTGTGTGCTGGGCCAACATGACGAGTCTGGCCGAAAAGAGCATGCCATTTATTACCTTAGCAAAAAGTTTATCGACTGTGAGACTCGCTACTCACTGCTCGAGAAAACTTGTTGCGCTTTGGTATGGGCTGCTCGCCGACTGAGACAGTATATGTTGACTCATACCACCTTGCTGATTTCCAAAATGGATCCGATCAAGTATATCTTCGAGAAGCCTGCTTTATCTGGAAGAATCGCTAGATGGCAAATGATCCTGACTGAGTATGATATCCAGTACACTACACAAAAAGCTATAAAGGGGAGTGTACTAGCCGACCATCTAGCTCATCAAGCCGTCGAAGATTACCAACCTATGAGATTCGACTTCCCTTACGAGGACATCATGACTTTGGACAACATCGAAAGTAACGGACCGTATGACAGACCTGAACAAGGATCCCGATGGACCCTGTACTTTGATGGTGCTTCAAATGCACTTGTCAACGGTATCGGCGTGGTACTTATCTCTCCATAAGGTTGCCATACACCCTTCACTGCCCGACTTTGTTTCAGCTGTACCAACAACATGGCCGAATATGAAGCTTGCATCTTTGGTCTCAAGGCTGCTATAGACTTGGGAATCAAATCTTTGGTCGTATTTGGGGACTCGGCTTTGGTTATTAGTCAAGTCAAAGGAGAGTGGGACACTAAACATCCTAATCTTATCCCATATAAAGAACATGTCCTGACGTTGTTGCCTCATTTCGAGCAAATTACTTTCGAGCACTTCCCGCGAGAAGAAAATCAGCTAGCAGATGCTCTGGCTACAATGTCTTCCATGTTTAAACTCAACTGGGATAACGAGGCTCCCCAAATTACCATTGAGCGAATGGACGAACCAGCGCACTGTCATGAGATTAATACCGAAGAAGTAGTGGAACAACCCTGGTTTCATGAAATCAAAAGGTATCTCCAGACTAGAGAATACCCCGAAGGAGCTTCCGTCAATAACAAAAAGTTCTTAAGGAGATTTGCTGCCAAGTTCTTCCTAAGCAATGGCATCCTTTATAAACGCAGCCATGATTGTGTTCTACTTCGTTGTGTGGACAAAGCTGAAGCAGAGTTGATCATGACTGAAATACACAGTGGCACCTTTGGCACCCACTTGAGCGGACATACGATGGCTAAAAAGATTCTAAGGGAAGGCTACTACTGGTCTACCATAGAAGCTGATTGTCACCAACATTCCCGTACTTTCCACAAGTGCCAAGTCTATGTCGACAAGGTACATATTCCTCCTGTTCCTCTCAACATTCTGACAGCTCCTTGGCCATTCGCAATGTGGGGCATTGACATGATTGGAGAGATCAAGCCCACGGCATCCAATGGACATTGCTTCATCTTGGTCGCTATTGACTATTTTACCAAGTGGGTCGAAGCAGCTTCCTTTGCCTCAGTTATAAAGAATGTGGTCGCCTGCTTTATCAAGCAGAACCTCATATGCCGATACGGTGTCCCCGACAGGATCATCACAGACAACGGTACGAATTTGAACAATACTATGATCACCGCTCTATGCGAACAGTTCAAGATTTATCATCACAATTCATCTCCCTATCGACCGAAGATGAACGGTGCTGTTGAAGCCGCGAACAAAAATATCAAGAAGATTATTCAAAAAATGACGGTCACCTACAAGGACTGGCATGAGATGTTACCATTTGCTTTGCATGGATATCGTACCACGGCACGTACTTTAACAGGGGGAACCCCATTTTCTTTGGTGTATGGCATGGAAGCTATGTTACCTATGGAGGTTCAGATTCCTTCCTTAAGGATTATGAAGGACGCTGGTCTGAGTGAAGACGATTGGATTCAGACCCGACTTGACCAACTCAATTTGATCGACGAGAAGCGACTTACTGCTGTTTGCCATAGTCAGACGTATCAAAAACGCATGATCAAGGCTTTCAACAAGAAAGTTAGGCGTCAGGTATATCAAGTCAGAGATCTTGTAATCAAGCGGATCATCTTACCGCAAAGTGATCCCAGGGGCAAGTGGACTCCTACTTACGAAGGACCATTTGTGATTAAGAGCATCTTTTTTGGTGGGGCAATGATTCTGACCACCATGGACGGCGACGACTTGCCACACCCTGCGAACGCAGACATAGTCAAAAGGTACTACGCATAAAACGACCCGACAAGTTGAAAACCTGAAAGGGCTACTTGGGCAAAAATGGGCATCCCGGTGAATCAAAAACCCGAAAGGGAGGTTCAGGCAAAAATTAGGGATAAAACAAAAAAATCCATATACCCGGCAAGTTGAAAACCTGAAAGGGCGACTTGGGCAAAAAAGGGTTTCCCGGTGGATCGAAAACCCGAAAGGGCGGTCCAGGCAAAAGTTAGGGAATTAAAACGTATGACTATGTCTCGTCGGATCACTTCAAGAACAATCTCTTCACCAACAAACTCCGAGCTTCTGATCAATCTAGTCATCGGCGGACGAAGCAGCGAATGGAAAAGATATTCAGAGTTGTGAAGGCTATAACAGAATGGGAATCCCATGGAATTGTTACACATAGCCATCTTTCTTTTGTATAAAATTTTTCAATCGTTACGACAACATTCTCTTACTAGGATGTCTGTCTCCTTTGTACAAAAATACTCACAAAAGTTAATACAAAATACTTCAAAGTGCAGAAATTTGCTTGCCTTTCTTTTCTTTTTATACTTATGTTTTATTTGAAAACGTCCAATGTCTTGATTAAATAGGCATATGCGTTTGAATATAATCACTACTTACAAATAAAACAGAATTGAAAAAAAGATAATTACTGATAGGTTGAAGGTGTAGGAAGATATCTTGGCGCCATGTCAGAAAAAAAATCCCTACGATACATCATTCAGATCCTCAACAAGGCTAAATTTGTAGTATATTTCCCCAGCGAAGTTAAGCTTCAGGATCTGCAGCGGAGCCAGTGCAGTCTAAAACTTGATTCCCCAACTGAGTTAAGCTTCAAAATTCCCATCAGAGTTAAAACTCCCGATCCTCAGTGAAGTCCGAAAACCTTGAAATAAATATCCCCAGCGGAATTAGAATACTCTAAACCTTCTTCCCCAGCGGAGTCAAAATTTCCAACTATCAGTCCCCAGCGGGAACCATTCAGTTTTCCCCAATTTCCCCAGTAGGATATCTTAAAAGTCTGAGAATCAATTAGATAACAGTTAACTCTTGGTCTTATCCTCAACTAGGAATCCCCAGTAGATTGGCATACAATCCAAGCTCCTGATTTCCCAGGCAGAGTAAAACATTCTCCCCACAGATTTAGTTTCCAGCAGATTGAAGATTCTTCGTCTCGTTTCTCCAGCAAAAGTCTCCCAGGTTTTAACTTCCCAGTAGAGATTTTCAGAGTTTTCCTTATTTCCCAAGCAGTCAGCAGTCAACAAGGATTTCTCATCTTTAGTAATCAAAATTTTTTAGAATCCCCAACTTTGGTCAAGGATCTACTCCCCCCCCCCGACAGCAATCAAAGATTTCATTATCTCCAGTTATCAAGGATTTATTTTCCTCAGCAAGACAGCTATTCAGCTTACATGCCCATCCATTACATTCATATATCATAAACATTGATGAAATACAGTTCATTGCATCATACATATCATGCAACATAACTTTGTGTTTTAGCTAACATTTTACCCTTTTCAGGATAAGATTAAAAGGCTATCGTTAACAATTATTCATATACAGTATGGATACACCCCAGACACGACGGTCATTCTATTACTCATTCAGAATTTCAAGTCAAATACAGTACAAATACACCCAGACACGGCGGTCATTCTACTACTCATTCAGACTTCAGCAATCCGATACAGACTAGATACGCTCTAGACACGGCGGCCATTCTATCTCTCATTCAGATTCAACTTTCAACTTCAATTTCAGATTTGCTCTAGACACGGATGTCATTCTGACCCTTACATCAGCAGTTTGATTCTCCTCAGTACGGTCGCCGGAAGTCATTCTATCACTTATTCAGATCCCAGTTACAATCTCAGATACACTCTAGACACGACGGTCATTCTACTACTCATACAGATCTCAACTTTAGATACAGTCCAGATACGCTCCAGATACGGTTGCCATTCTGTCACTCATTCATAGTTTATCCCCAGCACACAGTTTCTCCATACGCAGATGTTTCTCTGTTACCTAGATACAATACAGATACACTCCAGACACGACAGTCATTCTGATATTCATTCAAAGTTCAAATACAGTTACAACTCAGATACACACCAGACACGGACGCCATTCTTTTGCCCATACAAACTCAGTCTCCAGATACAGTTCAATGGCATTCCAGACACGGATACCATTTCGATGCTCATTCTTCTAACCTACAGCATTGCAATTCAACAAAGATTGGCATCTTTAAGACCATATCCAGCAAGATTCTACCATCTCCAAATGGCATCTTTAAGCCCATTCCCGCATCTACGTTTTGACGAGTGCAAATTTACGGGCACTCTAGTGTCCAATCCTCTTTTACCTTCGAGTCGCGAAAGGCAAACTTGCCAATCTAACTCTTCAGGTTCAAGAAGATTGAACATGGGAAAATGTTGTACCCCAAAATTTTCCCTCTCATTTCATCAACATTTTCTCAATCACAAGACTCTTGGAACTCAAGATCAAGCTAGGGTTTACTCTGCTCAAGACACCTCCTTGCATTGTTGACCTAAATTAGGGTTTGAGTTTGCACATGGATATTTTGACCTACAATGCCCAAAGTGACTTTCATACTCCATGTTGGACCCACAAGTTTGTCCATACCAAGTTTCAAGCCTTGATTCAAATTTTTGCCCAGTTAATTGGACAGTTGACCTAGAAATCAACTGTATTGGAAAAAAAGTCAACTATGGCCAATTGACAGTCAAACCTCATGAAATTTGACCCACATCAACATTATTAACTCATATGAACCATTTGATCAAGTTTGGATCACAATTTCACAAGAAATTTGATCAGATCACCAAAAGGGCAAAATGGTCATTTTTAGGGTTTTGACTGCACAAAGGCAATTTTTGACTGTTTGACCTAGCCAATGGAAAATCAAGCTCACATATGGACTAAAGGACTCAATGACATTATATTTACCCATTCAACAAGTTCAAAAGATCTCAAATGCATATGATTGACAGATGAATTTTTCAGTCAACTGATCAAAATTTGACTGTACACTGAAAAGTCAAACTTTGTCTTTTTGGTCAAAATCAAGTGCCAAGAGTCATTTTTCACCAAGACATGTCAAATTATGAAACTTGTTCATCAAGAAACCCAAAAATGCAAATTAGGGTTTAAAATGGAAAAATTTCATAACTTAGAAATTTTCTAAGTTATGAAATTTTCTTATTTTTTCCTAACTTTGTCCCATTTTTTCACCAAGATGAAAATGAATTCAAACAAAACTTGAAACATGAAAGTTGTAGTTCATCACAAAGTCTACAACTTTGATTCACAACGTTTTCTCAAAAGAAGCTTGTATCTCAAGTTATGATTTTTGGAATAAGGGTACCTAAAACTTTTAACTTAGAGAAAATTTGCCCTAATCTAGGCAGGATTTTGACCCATCTTCTTGGCCACTTTTCACATAGTTCCACTTGGAGTTTCAAGTTTCATTTCAAATATGGGTTATAGTACATGTTCCAAGCTTTCCAAATTGTCCAAGAACTCCTCAAACACCCTTGTGGTTAGAGAGAATCGAATGCTTGAAGTTGGCAAAAACTCACTTTGATCCATGGTCAATACATGTTCATACCAAATTGCAAATCTGATCTAGCTAGCTTGGTTCACAATTACAGGCCTCAAAACCAGTTTGTAATCCATAATTTAATTCATATCCATTGAGCTAAGGTATTGTCTCGGTCATTAGGGCATTATACACTAGTTTAAGCCTTAAAAGGAAAAAGTAACAATGCCATATTTGCCAAAACTTCACTTTATGTCAAAACAAAATCCTTGAGGCATGGGCCATATCTTTGAGGCAAGAAAAAATTTACAATTCCAGTAACCAAGAGCAAATTGTGCAGCATGATATAGGACTTGTACAAGCCTGCATTGGACAGATACACCCTCTTGCTTCAAGTAGAAAAAACTTGCAAAATACAAGCCATCTCTCACATCTGAAAAAAACAACTTACACAAACATTGTAAACAAGTTTGATACCTCCCAACAAGCCAGAAACACGACCCCTTTGCCTCTCAAACCCCCTTGTACACAAAATCCCTGTTTTTCTGCAAAACAGGGCAGGCCCTGCAGAACCATCTCCATCTCCATATTCCATCGTGCGTTTTGCCCAAAGATACTTCAAACATCTTCCAACCAACCTACCTGAGCTATCCAGATCATCCACAAGTTACTGTAACACCATTAACACACATTGCCATTTTTGTTTCAAAGCTTTGCAGGTTGAGTTCTGTAGCACGATTCAAGCTGTTTCAAAACAAGCCAAGCATTGGGAAAGCTTCCTTGGACCTCAGGCAAGCTCAAAAGAAGCTCAAACACCATTGAAAGTTGCTACATTGTCCAACTCGAACTCAACTGAAACAGGTATTTCATGGACTTCTATCTCTCTATTTAGGAATAATTAGGCTTAGGTTTGTGAATGAAATATGTTGTACTCATATCCCTGAAGCCATACATATGCTTAGTTTTCATTTACATTAATCGTGCTAGGAGAATTTCACCCATGAATTTTCTGAAAAAACTAGGTTAAGAATTAGGGCCAGAGAAATTCTCTCTGATCTTTGAGAGTTAGCTTAAGTTTTTTATATGGTTGAATTCGTTGTTTGATGCTCTACAAGTTTCATGTTATGAGTTTTGTCAAAAAATCAAAGAATTAGGAGATAGCCATTGATGTACAGAGCGTGCGTTTTTGTGAACAAGAGGAAGAAGATGAAGTCTAACTGGGCTGGGCCTGGTTGTTTTTTGCTTCTAACACCCTATTTTTCAGTTTACACCCTGTGATACGGTGGGAGAACTGACTTGGGTTTTGCGTTTGTTTTCGCAAATGTTTCGGTTTAGCAAGAGTCGCCACCGAATTTTTATTTTATCCTAAGGAAAGGTTAAAAAGCACAGCAAAAAAACCTTTGAGATGTTTTCTTGGGTTCGGGGAGTAGATTATAGAAAGGGAAGGTATTAACACCCTTTCTATCCATGGTTATACATGGGCTCTTAGTTACTTGCTTAGATCACTTGCCTTGATTTTCAATTGTTTGAAATGGTGCTTTCAATTGTTTGAAATGGTGCTTTGTGTGTGTGTTTTGAAAATGTTTTGAAAAGGGGCCATTTGTGGTGGCAACCTTTGTAATTATCCATGTTTGAATGTATACAAAGGTGTACTTATCTTTTGAAAAGTTTTCAATGTTTTTGAAAGTTGTTTTGAAAGTGTGTTGTGATGTGTGGTTTTGAAAAATAGGCAAGGGTTTTTGTTTTGCAAGTTGGCAAGTAACCAAGAGCTATCTACCCTAAGTTTCTCAAAGATCTTTGCTATGTTTTAACCCTTTTAACAATTTTGTTCCACCATTGTATTTGGTGGACAAGCTTGTGTTAGGATGTTAAAGGGACGGGCGCGGGTCATCGTTTAGACCATGATTGCAATGGTGCCAAGTATCTTTGGGCAATTTTTCCTTTAAGGGACTTGATCATTTTTTAGGTAACTTTCGAAAGCGTCATCGAGGGACTATGATCATTTGATTGTTTTGTTTTTGCCAAAGATACCTAACATGCAATATGGCCCATTTTTGAAGGCAACAAGTGGAGTACCCTAGGGGTGCAAGTGTGATTAGTGTTGTCCATTTTCATGCTTGTTTATCTTGTAATTAGGTCAAACTATTTTTGGTTAATTTTGCATACAAAACCCTAATTCTATCATGGTATAATTAGAAAGCTTTTAAATGAGAAAAATAAAAGGTCCTAAGTTATTACAACACAATATATGGGATGTGGGGTACAAATGTTCAAATGGGGATATTTTAGCAAGAAATTAAACCTAAATTATTACATCCAAATTGAATTATACAAATTATTTAATATACAACAATTAAATAAAAATGAAAATATAATAAATGTGCAAGATGCAAAAATATGGTTTTTTTTTATATGTATGAAAAAAAAGTATTTTTTTATGTGTCAAATAAATAAAATAAAATAAATTAATTTTTGGTATTTTTATGCATTTAGGGCAAAACTCTAATTTTATGAATAAAAGGTATTTATTATGTAATATATGCAATATTTATTAATTATGTACAAAAAATAAATAAAAGAAGGTATATTGTAAAAAAAGGTATTTTTGAGGTCATAATATTAATAAAAATAAAAAGTATTAATTCTTTGTATTTTTCCCTAAATATACTAATAATTTTAATATTTTAAATAAGTCAGAAACAAAAATCAAAAGTCAAAAATAATGAAAATAAAATGCAATGGGCCAAGGAGGTGTAAATGCAAAATCATGGTGTGAAAAGGAAAAACATCACAGGCCCAGCCCATGAAAGGTTGTCTTCAACCTCTGAACAACAAAACAGAGCAACACGTGATCCCTGCTATCTCCTGATTCCTGGACTTTTAGCACAAACTTATAACATGAAAGATGTTAAGCATCAAGCCACGATTACATACATATAAAAAACTCATCTTAACTCTCAGAAATGAGAGAGAATTTCTCCATCCCTAATTCTTAACCTAAGTTTTTGTCAATGTTCAGATTCAAAATACTCTCAACATATGCAATATAAATGGAAAATGAAGATATGTATAGCTTCAGGGCCATGAATAGAACATTTTTCATTCATAAACCTAGAGCTAACTCTTCCTATATTGAGAGATAGAAGTCCATGAACTTACCTGTTCAGCTTGGATCGTGTCTGACAATGGAGGCACTTTCAAGGCAAGGTGAGGATTGGTACAGCTTGCTTGAAGTTCAGGGATGCTATTCCAACCTTTAGCTTGCTTTGAAACCAAGTGAATCAAGCTATGGCACTCAACCTGCAAAACAGAAAAAGTGAAAATGGCAAATGGTGTTAGGGGTGTTACAGGTCGTGTCCAATGCTTGGGACAGCTTCAGTGGGTGATAGGGAATGTGTTTGCAAAGGTTTTAGCCAAAACGCACGAGGGGAAATGTTTATGGAAGCTAAGTTGCAGGGATCCCTGTTTTTGTGCAGTACAATGGTGTTTTGAGGTTTGATGAGGTTTGGAAAGTGTTTTGCTCGTGCCTTAGCTCAGTGATGTTGTTTGGAAGGTGTACCACAACTTTGTTTAAGCTTGTGTTGGCTGAAATGAGAGTTGGTTCAAGTTATGCCAAGTTATTTCACACTTAAGCAAGAAATGTCAACTTGGTTCTCTAGACATGTACAGGCCCCTCAAGTATGCTGCACACTTGAGCCTTGATCAGTGTGATATCTCCATGAATCTTGTGTCCAAAGATATGCATTGTACCACTTGGATTGCAAATTTGACATAAAGTGCAACTTTACCAAAATGGATATATTGCTTTTTCTAATTATGGCTCAATCTTGTATGCAATGCTTAAACACATAAGATAAGGCTTGAACACAAGAGGTTTGCATTAAATTTATGAGTGTGAATGAGATAAAGGACCTGTAATCTAGCTTAGAACATGCTGAGTTCAAAAATGCCAAGTTATGAACATGTAAATTGGCCATGAACAAAGTGAGTTTTGCCCATATTGCTAAATTCGATTCTCCTTAACCACAAGGTTGTTTGATGAGTTCTTGGACATTTTGGAAAGCTTGGAATATGTACTAAAATCCATCTTTGTAATGCAAATTGAAATTCCAAGTGGAAGCATGTGAAAAGTGGCCATGAAGTTAGGAAAAAATCCTGCCTAAAATAGGTCAAAATTTCTCTAAGTTAAAAATGTTTTGCACCCTTGTTCCAAAAATCATAACTTGAGCTACAAGCTCCTTTTGAGGAAACTTTGTGAATCAAAGTTGTAGATTTTGCAATGGACTACAACTTTCATGTTTTGACTTTTGTTTGAATCCAAATGCATCTTGGTGAAAAAGTGGGACAAAGTTAGGAAAAAAATTAGGGATTTTCATAACTTAGAAAAATTCTAAGTTATGCAAATTCTTCATTTCAAACCCTAATTTGTCATTTTTGATTTCTTGATGAACAAGTTTCATAATTTGGCATGTCTTGATGAAAAATGAATCTTGACACTTGATTTTGACTAAAAAGTCAAAGTTTGACTTTTCAGTATACAGTCAAAGATTGATCAATTGACTGGAAAATTCATCTGTCAATCTTGTGCATTTGGGATCTTTTGAATTTGTTGAACATGTTAAGACAATTCCATGGGGTTCTTGAGTCCATACATGAGCTTGGTTTTCCATTGGTTAGGTCAAACATTCAAAAATTGCCTTTGTGCAGTCAAAACCTTAAAAATGACCATTTTGCCCTTTTGGTGATCTGATCAAATTTCTTGTGGAATTGTGATCCAAACTTGACCAAATGGTTCAAATGAGTTCATAATGTTTATGTGTGTAAAAAATCATGGGGTTTGACTGTCAATTGGCCACAATTGACTTTTTCCCCAATACAGCTGATTTCTAGGTCAACTGTCCAATTGAATGGGCAAAGTTTGGAATCAAGACTTGAAACTTGGTATGGATAAACTTGGGAGTCCAACATGAAGCATGAAAGTCATTTTAGGCATTTTAGGTCAAAACATCTTTGTGCAAACACAAACCCTAATTTGGGTCAACAGTGCAAGGAGGAGTCTTGAGCAGAGCAAACCCCTAACTTGATCTTGAGCTCCAAGGGTCTTGTGGTGAGAAAATATTGAAGAAAAGGGAGGGAAAATTTTGGGGTACAACAGTTGCCCTTGTTCAATCTTCTTGCACCTGAAGAGTTAGATTGGCAGGTTTGCCTTTCGCGTCTCGAAGGTAAAAGGAGATTGGACACTAGAGTGCCCTTAAATTTGCACTTATCAGAACAATGGATATGGGAATAGGCTTAGAGATGCCATTTGGAGATGGGCTTAAAGATGCCATCTGAAGGGTGACAAAATCTTGTCGGAGATGGGCTTAAAGATGCCATCTGGAAGGTTTGTTGAACTGTAGTGTGACGGGTCAGAAGAATGAGGATCAAAATTGGTATCCGTGTCTGGAATGTATTTGAACTGTATCTAAGGACTGAGTTTGTATGAGCAGAAGAATGGCCTCCGTGTCTGGGGCGTATCTGAGCTGTAACTGTGTTTGAAGTGTAGAACGAATATCAGAATGACTGCCGTGTCTGGAGTGTATCTGTATTGTATCTGGGTAACAAAGAAACATCTGTATGGAGCAACTGCATGCTGGGGACAAATTCTGAATGAGTGACAGAATGGCAACCATGTTTGGAGCGTATCCGGACTGTATCTGAAGTTGAAAGTTGTATGAGTAGCAGAATGATTTCCGTGTCTGGAGTGTATCTGAAACTGTAACTGGGATCTAGATAAATGACAGAATGACTTCCGTGGCGAACGCACTGGAGAGTATCAAACTTCTGTTGTAAGGGTCAGAATGGTATCCATGTTTGGAATGCATTGAACCTTGAGGTGGATATGGTGAATCTGAATGAGAGATAGAATGGCTGCCATGTCTGGAGCGTACCTAGTCTGTATCTGATTGCTGTAGTCCGAATGAGTAGTAGAATGACCACCGTGTCTGAGGTGTATCCATACTGTATCTGACTTGAGATTCTGAATGAGTAATAGAATGACCGCCGTGTCTGGGGTGTATCCATACTGTATCTGAATAATTGTTAATGATAGCCTTTTGATTTTATCCCGAAAAGGGTGAAATGTTAGCTAAAACACAAAGTTATGTTGCATGATATGTATGATGCAAAATATGTTATATCAATGTTTATGATATGAATGTAAATGAATGCATATGTAAGCTGAAGAGTTGTCTTGCTGAGGATAGATGAATCCTGGAGATAAAGAATCTTGACTGCTGCCAGGGAAAGTGAATCCTTGACTGCTGCAGGGGAAGACAAAAATTTTGATTGCTGAGGATGAGACATCCTTGTTGACTACTTCTGGAGAAATAGGAGCTTGGGTTGTACACCAATCTTCTGGGGATTCTTGTCTTGAGGAGATCTTCACTGGAGAACATCTGATTATCCTGTGAGGCACTGAGAATGAGCCTTCACCCTGCTTGGGGAATACAAGGTCTTCAATCATTGAGGGATCTTAGGGCCACTGCTGGAGAACTGGCATTCCTTGGCGACTGGCGGGGAATGAGAATTCTTGAAGATCTCTACTGGGGAAGTTCAAAATCTGATAGACTCATGCTGGAGAGGTATGACTGAGAATTTTCAGTTTGGTGGCAGGTATCTCTATGGGGAGAAGTTTCACTAGCCTGGTTCAGCTGGGGATTGATGGCAGGAAATCTTAGCTCCGCTGGGGATTGGATTTTCAGATTTCTAAGGCTCCACTGGGGATTCTGATACCTAACTCTCAGGGGAATCGAGTTCTGGAAGGCCCTCTGGCTGGGGAGTTTGGAGTATAACTTTGCTGAAGATTCCTTCTGAAAGGGCATCAAGATATCTATTCGTACCTTTAACCTATCAGTAATCATCTCTTGATTCATAAGGAAATGATTATGTTCAAATGCATATGCTTATTTAACAAAACATTGGACGTTTCTCAGATAAAACATAAGTGCAAAAGAAAAGAGAAAAGGAAGACAAATGCAAATTTCCGTATTTGGAAAAGTATTTGTATTAACTTTCTATAAGTATATTTGTACAGAGGAGACAGTAATCCTAGTAAGAGGATACCGTCGTAAAAATTGAAAAATTTATACAAAAGGAAGATGGCTATGTGAAACAATTCCATGGGATTCTATTCTGCTATAGCCTCCACAACTCTGAATATCTGTCCATTCAATGCTTCGTCTGCCGATGACTGGATTGATTAGAAGCTTGGAGCTGGTTGATGAAAAGATTGTCCTTAAAGTGATCCGACGAGACATAGTCATACGCTTTAACTCCCTAACTTTTGCCTGAATCGCCCTTTCGAGTTTTCGATCCACCGGGAAAGCCCTTTTTGCCCAAGCCGCCCTTTCGGGTTTTCAGCTTACCAGGTGTACAGATTTTTTTGTTTTATCCCTAATTTTTGCCTGAACCGCCCTTTCGGGTTTTCGGTCCATCGGGATGCCCATTTTTGCCCAAGCCGCCCTTTCGGGTTTTTGACTTGTCGGGTTATTTTATGCGTAGTATCTTTTAACTATGTCCGCGTTCGCAGGGTGCGGCAAATCGTCGCCGTCCATGGTGGTCAGAATCATTGCACCACCAGAAAATATGCTCTTGATCACAAATGGTCCTTCGTATGTAGGAGTCCATTTGCCCCTGGGATCACTTTGCGGCAGGATAATCCGCTTGATTACGAGATCTCCGACTTGATATACTTTACGTCGGACTTTCTTGTTGAAAGCCTTGATCATCTGTTTTTGATACGTCTGACCATGGCACACAGCAGCGAGTCGCTTCTCGTCGATCAAATTGAGTTGATCAAGTCGGGTCTGAATCCAATCATCTTCACTCAAACCAGAGTCCTTCATAATCCTTAAAGAAGGAATCTGAACTTCCATGGGCAGGACAGCTTCCATGCCATATACCAAAGAAAATGGGGTTGCCCCAGTTGATGTACGTGCCGTCGTACGGTATCCATGCAGAGCAAACGGTAACATCTCATGCCAGTCCTTGTAAGTGACTGTCATCTTCTGAATGATCTTCTTAATGTTTTTGTTCGCAGCTTCAACAACACCGTTCATCTTCGGTCGATAGGGAGATGAATTGTGATGATAAATCTTGAATTGTTCGCATAATGCGGTGATCATAGTATTATTCAGATTTGTACCATTGTCCGTGATGATTCTGTCTTGAACACCATACCGGCATATGAGGTTTTGTTTGATGAAGCGGGCAACCACATTTTTAGTGACAGAGGCGAAAGAAGCTGCTTCGACCCATTTGGTGAAGTAGTCAATGGCAACCAGGATGAAGCGATGTCCGTTGGAAGCCATGGGCTTGATCTCTCCAATCATGTCAATGCCCCACATTGCGAATGGCCAAGGAGCTGTCAGCACGTTGAGAGGAACCGGAGGAATATGAATCTTGTCAGCGTAGACTTGACACTTGTGGCAAGTACGGGAGTGCTGATGGCAATCTGCTTCCATGGTAGACCAGTAATAGCCTGCCCTTAGGATCTTTTTAGCCATAATATGCCCGCTCAAATGGGTGCCAAATGTACCGCTGTGCATCTCTGTCATGATTAACTCCGCTTCATCTTTGTCAACACATCGGAGTAAAACACAATCATGGTTGCGCTTATAGAGGATGCCATTGCTCAGGAAGAAATTGGCAGCAAATTTCCTCAGGAACTTCTTGTCATTTACGGAAGCTCCTTCGGGATATTCTCTAGTCTGGAGATACCTTTTGATTTCGTGAAACCAGGGTTGTTCCACTACTTCTTCAGTATTAATCTCATGATGATGCGCAGGTTCATCCATTCGCTCGATGGTGATTTGGGGAGCCTCGTTATCTCAGTTGAGTTTAAACACAGAAGACATTGTGGCCAGAGCATCCGCTAGCTGATTCTCTTCTCGCGGGAAATGCTCGAAGGTAATTTGCTCGAAATGAGGCAACAATGTTAGGACATGTTCTTTGTATGGGATAAGATTGGGATGTTTGGTATCCCACTCTCCTTTGATTTGACTGATAACCAAAGCCGAGTCCCCAAATACGATCAAAGATTTGATCCCCAAGTCTATAGCAGCATTGAGACCGAAGATGCAAGCTTCATATTCCGCCATGTTGTTTGTGCAGCTGAAGCAGAGTCGAGCCGTGAAAGGAGTGTGACAACCTTCCGGGGAAATGAGTACTGCACCGATACCGTTTCCAAGTGCATTTGAAGCACCATCAAAGTACAGGGTCCATCGGGATCCCTTTTCGGGTCCGTCATACGGTCCGTTACCTTCAATGTTGTCCAAATTCATGATGTCCTCGTCTGGGAAGTCAAATCTCATGGTTTGATAATCTTCGATAGCTTGGTGAGCTAGATGATCAGCTAGTACACTCCCTTTTATAGCTTTTTGAGTGGTGTACTGGATGTCGTACTCAGTTAGGATCATTTGCCATCTAGCTATTCTTCCAGATAAAGCAGGCTTCTCGAAGATATACTTGATAGGATCCATTTTGGAAATCAACAAGGTGGTATGAGTCAGCATATACTGCCTTAGTCGGCGAGCAGCCCATACCAAAGCGCAACAAGTTTTCTTGAGCAGTGAGTAACGAGTCTCACAGTCGGTAAACTTTTTGCTAAGGTAATAAATAGCATGCTCTTTTCGACCAGACTCGTCATGCTGGCCCAAAACACACCCCATTGAGTTATCCAAGACGGTTAGATACATGATCAATGGTCTTCCTTCGACGGGAGGCATCAGAATAGGAGGTTCTAGCAAATACTCCTTGATCTTATCAAAAGCAGCTTGGCAATCGTCGTTCCATTCAACTACCTGATCCTTCTTTAATAATTTGAAAATTGGCTCACAGGTAGAAGTCAGATGAGAGATGAATCTGGCAATATAGTTCAAGCGCCCCAAGAACCCTCTAACCTCCTTCTCAGTATAGGGAGCAGGCATTTCTTGTATTGCTTTCACTTTTGCTGGATCGACCTCAATGCCTTTGTTGCTGACAATAAACCCTAGAAGTTTACCAGACCTAACTCCAAAAGTACACTTACTTGGATTCAGCCTGAGGTTGTACTCTTTCAACCTGGAAAACAGCTTTTCTAGATGTTCAAGGTGTTCCTCCTCTGTTTGTGACCGAGCTATCATATCGTCTACGTAAACTTCGATCTCATGATGTATCATATCATGAAATAAGGCTACCATGGCGCGTTGATAAGTTGCCCCTGTGTTCTTCAGTCCGAACGGAATCACCTTGTAACAGAAGGTACCCCATTGTGTAACAAAGGTTGTTTTCTCCATGTCCTCGGGGGCCATTTTAATTTGATTGTAGCCCGAGAATCCATCCATGAAGGAAAACACTTTGTGCTGAGCTGTATTGTCGATCAAAATGTCAATATGCGGTAGCGGAAAATCATCTATGGGGATGACCCTGTTCAAATCCCGGTAGTCTACATACATCCTGACTTTGCCATCTTTTTTAGGAACTGGCACGATGTTAGCAACCCGTTGTGGATAGGATGTAACAGCCAGAAAGCCAGTGTTGAATTGTTTCATCACTTCTGCTTTAATCTTCTCAGACATGTCGGGCCTTATTCGGCGGACTTTTTGCTTGATCGGTGGACAATCCTCTCTTGTAGGGAGACGGTGAACCACAATGTCTGTGTCTAAACCCGGCATGTCTTCGTAAGACCAGGCGAAGATTTCAACGTACTCATTTAACAGCTGTATCAGGCGCTCCTTGACACTTGGTTCCAGATTGGCACCCACTTGTACTTCCTTCCAGTCTTCCTCTGTTCCTAGGTTGACAGTTTCCAACGAATCTTCGTGAGGTAAGATGGCCCTTTCCTCTTGCTATAAAAGTCTGGCTAGCTCTCCTGGTACTTCATAACCTTCGTCATCCTCATACTCAGCCTGATTGACCAAATCTTCAGAGTTATTGAAGGACATATCAGAATAGTCGCCCATAGAATCCAGAGTGGATGGGTACCTGCATTTGTGAGCGTGGGTGTGTGTAAGGGATATCCATCTTTAAACAAAAATGCAAAAAGGAAGGAAAATGAACACAGCAGTTTATCGATGAAAAACGTCCAATGAATCATTAAACATGGCATATGGATATGAAGATAATCAAAACCCTTTCAAATGGACCTACATGCCCCGGGCAAGGCATGAGGTGAAAAAGTAGTGTACGGATTGTTCAAAAGTAATTATTACAGACCAAAGGAAATGTTTGACAGATAATTACTGATTAATAAAAGTAATGGGGACAAAGTCCTTTGCCTCCCAGTTGCATAGTCCTCCCTCGATGGTTGGGTAGATCCAATCTTTAATGTTGGCATCCTCGTCTTCACCTTCCAAAGCATTGATCCCATAAGGAGAGATCTTGATAGGTGCTCTTTCAACCTTTGAACGACGTATAGCTTTCTGCCCCGCAGCAGTGAATCCTAAACCAAACTTGTCTGTTTTGTGAGGAATGTCCGGCAACCGCCCCCATGTTGAGCTCTTCCCTTCCTTCATTGCGGCCTTTGCGTCTTTTAGAGATGCCATCCTGGCCATCTGCCTTGGTACCTCAGCTACCACTTTTACTACTTCCACCTCAGGAGAGACTTCCTCAAAGTGCTGTAATGGCGTCTCAATGAATTCACCTTCTACCTCTACATATCAGAAAGAGTTCAGGTGGCTAATCATATACTCTTCTTCACCGTGGACGGTTACAATCTTTCCTTTGATAGGGTACTTCAGCATTTGATGTAGGGAAGAGGTGACTGCCCCAGCATTGTGTATCCATGGTCTCCCCAATAAGCAAGAGTATGACGGACGGATGTCCATCACATAGAAAGTTGAGGGGAACACCTCTGTGCCAACCTTAATGGGAATGTCTACCTCCCCATGTACGATTCTCTTTGACCCGTCAAATGCCCTCACAATGATATTACTTGGCCTTAACTCTAAGCCTTCACAGTCTAAACGGTCGAGGGCCTTCTTAGGCAGCACGTTCAGAGAAGAACCAGTGTCGACTAGAACATGGGCCAGAGTAGTCCCTTGGCACTCTACTGACACATGTAATGCGTCGTTGTGTTTTCTTCCTTTTGAGGTTAGGTCAGCATCAGAGAAACCTAAACCGTTGTCTGCTATAAGACTGGCTACACAGTTTTGGAATTGGTCGGCAGAGGTTTCCTGGGGTACATGGGCTGTCTTC
Source organism: Vicia faba (assembly GCA_948472305.1). Classification (NCBI taxonomy): domain Eukaryota; kingdom Viridiplantae; phylum Streptophyta; class Magnoliopsida; order Fabales; family Fabaceae; genus Vicia; species Vicia faba. The sequence goes on along the minus strand of OX451735.1, from coordinate 747,681,490 downwards.
AGGAATTTTATCAATGCTTTGGCGTACGCCTCTGAACAAAGTAGCAATGCTAACATGGAGATTTTCGAGGGGGTTTGCCCCAGTTGCTCTACCACGTCATAATCACTCTTTTTAATTATCTTCAAGATCTCCTCCATCTCTTTCTTAGAGGTTTCCGGGATGACCAAAGGTTGAGCTCTCGTCCTGACGAGCTCATCTTGGATCCCTTTACCCTTATCAGCAGAAGTTGGAGGGACAACAACAGGGACAACAGCATCTTCAATCAATGGGGTTCTAGCGGAAAGTTTTATTGGTGCAGGAATAACTTCGGCGGCAGATGAGGGTCCAAAGATTGCTTTTGGGGGGGCAATCTCTGGAGAAAATATTCTCACACTTCGAGTGATCTTGCTTGTGCCGGCAATGTTTCCAATGCTGACATCTTCTTCATCAGAGCTTCCTTCGGTTATTTCAACTTGTTTAATACCATGGTAGTAGATTTCTCCACCGTAATTCCATGGTATTGACTTTTCAGAACTGTAGGGGACAAGCCCTGGCATAGTTATCTTCAGAGGAACAAACGTTGTAGCAGATGTAATCTTAACAGACTTTCTGACGGCCTTGGAAAGATTAGCGTGAATGGTGATAATTGAAACATCTTCAGTAGGGGTTGGAATAGCAGAAACTTTTTCAAACAGAATTTGTTGACTGTCCATCAGGCCTTGGATGCCTTTCTTCAGTAACGGGCAGTCAATTGGCCGAGAGTAACAACAGTAGCAGTCTTCTTTGCATCCCGGGAAAATCCCGGCCTTTAACAGATTTAACTTGATGGTTAACAGCGGAGTTATCAGGTCATTGACATCAGAAACATACAAATCTTCCTCAATAGCATGGACATTTCGACCGTGCTTCGGCATCGGAGCAGATATCACGCTTGGTTTCTCTGGAGCATCGAACTCCACCTCTTTTGCATCTATCAAGTCTTGAATTTTATTTTTCAGCGCCCAACAATTATTTGTGTCATGTCCGACGCTATGGAATGGTAGGCGCATTTGGCATTGGCATTGTAAGCTGGTGAGGTCGTATTCACATTTTTCGGTGCTTCTTTGATATTTGTGAGATTCAGCTTTAACAAGTGTGGAAGAACTTGTGTGGGCGTCATATTAATGCGGGTGAACTGCCGTGGTGGCCGTTCTCCCCATTGCTGTTTATGTCTGGACGGGTTATTGCGAGGCTGATCATTTGGTGGATTTTGGATAATTACGGCCCCCACAGTCGGCCTGCGCTCACTTCTTCCTGCTCCCCTTTGAGAATACACAACAGTTGTTTCTTTCTTCACTGGAAATGATTTCTTAGCAATTGTAGATGCAGAGGCATCCTTCTGAATCTTCCCATTCTTGATACCGGCTTCTACCCGCTCGCCAGTCAGAATTAATTCAGTAAACCCCGAGGAAGAGCTACTGATCAGATGATTAACGAATGGACCAGACAGGGTCCCAAGGAACATATCAACAAGTTCTCTATCAGAAAGAGGTGGCTGCACTCTTCCAGCCAGATCGCGCCACTTCTGGGCGTATTCCTTAAATCCCTCACCTGAGGCCATTCCCATACTCTGTAGCTGAGTACGGGTTGGTGCCAGGTCAGAGTTATACTGATATTGGCGATAAAAAGCAGCTGCCAGATCCTCCCAACTACGTATCTCCAACCTTTCCAGTTTGTAAAACCAGTCTAGCTGAGTGCCAGACAGACTATCTTGAAAGAAATGTACCCAAAGGTTTCTGTCAGATGTGTGAGGTTGGATTCTTCGAACATATGACCTTAGGTGCATTTTTGGGCAGGATAGCCCATCATATCTTGCAAAAATTGGCACTTTGAACTTAGGGGGGATCACAACTTCAGCAATTAATCCCTAATCTTCGAAATCTAAACCTGGAACTCTCTGCAGCTCCATAGCTGCTAACCTGTCCTCCAAACTCTTGTACTTGTCATCAGCCGGCGGGTATTGTTGTTCTGAATAATCTTCGTCTTCTTCAGCCTCTTCTTCTTCAGCTTCAGATTCAGAAGGTACCGCATCCCCTTTTCCTTTACTGTTTTCTTCTTCGGATGCGGAAGGAAATTCAAGAACCCTTCTGGCTTCACCCTCAAACCTTCTCCCCAAGTTAGCCGCCCCGACTCTCTTCTTTTTCTTTTTCACTTGGTATTTGTTCCCTAGCAGGGCTTTCAGATCCTCCTGACCTTTAGCCAAGGTCATCAGGAGTTGTTGAAACTGTGCGTTCTGAGACTGCAAGTCCTTGACCGTCTGTTCGAGATCCATCTTACTGAAATAAACAACAGAAAGATAAGGAAACCTGGTGTGGATACCTGCTTATGCACATGATGAATGGTATGCTTATGTATGCAATGCATTCAAGGATTTAGAAAGTTCAAAATTGTTGCAAACAAAAAGAACGCACGTCATATTAATAAGAAGAAATTTGTCAGTACATAAATGCCCTATGGGCCAAATATTACAAAAACTTCTCAAGGTAAAAAGACGCTGCGCATCCTCTTTGGTGTGATGTAGGTGTTGAGGGTCTCTTCCTCATGGAGTCGGCGGGTGAGCTCCAAAACCTTCTTCTCACTGGCATAGAAGCTGGCTTCAAAAGTGTTCCGTTCCTCCTTGAGTTGGATCCAAATCTTCTGCATCTCCTCCCACGATGTAGGCATGTCAGGATATAGGATGGTGTAGGGAACCTCTCCTTCCGTAACGGGCTCTTTAATCACAGGGAGAACATGAGGATAAGGCATCATTAGACTCTGGGCTCGGGTTCGTACCCACTTGAGATAAGGCTCAAGAGGGATGGAGTTCTTGTGCCCCAGTGTCTTGCTGTCAACCTTGTTAGGCATCCTCCAAGCTCTGATGAATCTTTGGCGAAGTCCTTGCGCATCGTTGTCGAAGTCAAAAACTAGGTCAGGAATCAACATGTCATGAGGGCCATCTCTCCGTGCATATCCAAATTGTCTCAAAGCTAGACAAGGGTTGTAGGTAATGCCTCCCCTAATGCCAAGTAAAGGAACATTAGGGAACTCTCCACAACGATCAATGATGATGACATTTTCTCTGGACCAAGAACACCAATGTACATCAGAGTGAGTAAGGGTTATCAACCGTTGTGACTACCTTAGGCCTTGGTCATTCTTCAAGACAGATTGTGGAAGGTGCGAAATAAACCACCTTGCAAGGAGAGGAGTACAGCACATGAGAACACCCCTCTTTCTCATTGTTCGGGTGTAAAATGAGTGAATAATGTCCCCAAGCAATGTTGGTATTGGATTCCTGGATAAGAAGATTTTGACGGTGTTGACATCTACAAGCTGGTCAGGATTTGGGAACAAGACCAACCCATAGATAAGGAGGGCCACAATTTCTTCAAAGGCTTGTAGGTCCAATGAATTCCAACATTCTTGTGCCTTCTCAAACAAGAATTTTGCTAAGAAGCCCTTGACACCGCTTCTAGTTTCCCAATGCCCCTTGATGTCAGATGGTTGCAAGTGTAGGGCTTGAGCAACATCTTCAGGCTTTGGTTCCTTTTCCGTACCGTTGAAAGGTAGTTGATTAAGGATAGGAATTCTCAGGAGTTGAGAAAATTCCTCCAAAGTGGGCACCAATTGGTAGTCGGGGAATATGAAACAGTGGTGAAGGGGGTCAAAGAACTGAAACAACACCTTTACCATGTCCTCTTCAATGTTGGTGCTGACTAAGATGAGCAGTCTACCATGTCTTTCACTGAAGGGAGAGCTTTCCGGAATTCTTGATGTGAGATCCTTGAGTTGAGGAGGGATTCTCACAAGGTTGACTTGGATTGTTTTCCTGCGAGGAATTTCCATGACCTACAAAACAAGAACAAAGATGAATATCTAAATCCTTGAAATGGTTAGTGTATGCATATGATGCTTTATGATGTTCATGATGTATGCACAAACATATGTACAAGCAATTCACACAAAACCCTAGTTTCAGGCTTGCATGGGGTTTCATAGGTAAGTACTCTCTTGAGTGTAGTTGGCTTAAAAAACCTGTCCTATAAATAGTAACCGGGTTCTAAGGAGCTCAATATCACGGGATTGTTTTCATTGTTTATTGTTTTGGTTTAGCCACTTAACTAGCGACCAAAATATTCCAAGAAAACAACCCTCAATGAGTGTAGTATCGAGTATATACCAACTTTGGAATGCACCAAAGCCGGTCATCTCACTACCCCTAATGAAAGGCCAAGATGGTCAAGTAAGGTTCTAGGTCATTAGTGCTTAGTGACATCACTCAGCGGCCCCGTACTCTCCTTGATTGAACTCAAGGGTTACCGGTACTCACAAATATGTCGCACTAATATAGCTATTGCTTCAACCGTGTCGGTATACCCCACACAGTTTCCACAATGTATTGCTATCTATGAATGTTTCCCCAAATCCGGGTGTAGGATTTCAAGCCCAAACAAGAGAGCCAAGATATAAAACAATCAAAGCAAAGAATTAGTCATGCAAGAGGGTGATCTAAGCCCTAAGGTTACTCCACTTTTAAAATATTGTCCCCAGCAGAGTCGCCAGTTCTGTGATACGGTGGGAGAACTGACTTGGGTTTTGCGTTTGTTTTCGCAAATGTTTCGGTTTAGCAAGAGTCGCAACCGACTTTTTATTTTATCCTAAGGAAAGGTTAAAAAGCACAGAAAAAAAACCTTTGAGATGTTTTCTTGGGTTCGGGGAGTATATTATAGAAAGGGAAGGTATTAGCACCCTTTCTATCCATGGTTATCCATGGGCTCTTAGTTACTTGCTTAGATCACTTGCCTTGATTTTCAATTGTTTGAAATGGTGCTTTCAATTGTTTGAAATGGTGCTTTTGTGTGTGTTTTGAAAATGTTTTGAAAAGGGGCCATTTGTGGTGGCAACCTTTGTAATGATCCATGTTTGAATGTATACAAAGGTGTACTTATCTTTTGAAAAGTTTTCAATGTTTTTGAAAGTTGTTTTGAAAGTGTGTTGTGATGTGTGGTTTTGAAAAATAGGCAAGGGTTTTTGTTTTGCAAGTTGGCAAGTAACCAAGAGCTATCTACCCTAAGTTTCTCAAAGATCTTTGCTATGTTTTAACCCTTTTAACAATTTTGTTCCACCATTGTATTTGGTGGACAAGCTTGTGTTAGGATGTTAACGGGACGGGCGCGAGTCATCGTTTAGACCATGATTGCAATGGTGCCAAGTATCTTTGGGCAATTTTTCCTTTAAGGGTCTTGATAATTTTTTAGGCAACTTTCGAAAGCGTCATCGAGGGATTATGATCATTTGATTGTTTTGTTTTTGCCAAAGATACCTAACATGCAATATGGCCCATTTTTGAAGGCAACAAGTGGAGTACCCTAGGGGTGCAAGTGTGATTAGTGTTGTCCATTTTCATGCTTGTTTATCTTGTAATTAGGTCAAACTATTTTTGGTTAATTTTGCATACAAAACCCTAATTCTATCATGGTATAATTAGAAAGCTTTTAAATGCGAAAAATAAAAGGTCCTAAGTTATTACAACACAATATATGGGATGGGGGGGTACAAATGTTCAAATGGGGATATTTTAGCAAGAAATTAAACCTAAATTATTACATCTAAATTGAATTATACAAATTATTTAATATACAACAATTAAATAAAAATGAAAATATAATAAATTTGCAAGATGCAAAAAAATGGTTTTTTTTATATGTATGAAAAAAAAGTATTTTTTTATGTGTCAAATAAATAAAATAAAATTAATTAATTTTTGGTATTTTTATGCATTTAGGGCAAAACCCTAATTTTATGAATAAAAGGTATTTATTATGTAATATATGCAATATTTATTAATTATGTACAAAAAATAAATAAAAGAAGGTATATTGTAAAAAAAGGTATTTTTGAGGTCATAATATTAATAAAAATAAAAGTATTAATTCTTTGTATTTTTCCCTAAATATACTAATAAATATATAAGTATTTACATTATTCATTAAATATACATATTATGTACAAAAAATAAAATATTTAATATTTACAAGAAAATCTATTTTTATAAAAAATGTTTTCAAAAATAAAAATCAGAAATAAAACATGTTTGTATTATTTTTTGTATTTTAAAATAAAGGTAATCTATATTTATCTATTTACATAACTAAATAAAGCCAAATAAATATCAAAATGAATGCAAAAAATATGGGAAAAATAATTTTAATATTTTTTATGCTTTGTCAAAAATAAATAAGTAAGAAACAAAAATCAAAAGTCAAAAACAATGAAAATAAAATGCAATGGGCCAAGGAGGTGTAAATGCAAAATCATGGTGTGAAAAGGAAAAACATCACAGGCCCAGCCCATGAAAGGTTGTCTTCAACCTCTGAACAACAAAACAGAGCAACACGTGATCCCTGCTATCTCCTGATTCCTGGACTTTTAGCACAAACTTATAACATGAAAGATGTTAAGCATTAAGCCACGATTCCATACATATAAAAAACTCATCTCAACTCTCAGAAATGAGAGAGAATTTCTCCATCCCTAATTCTTAACCTAAGTTTTTGTTAATGTTCAGATTCAAAATATTCTCAGCATATGCAATATAAATGGAAAATGAAGATATGTATAGCTTCAGGGCCATGAATAGAACATTTTTCATTCATAAACCTAGAGTTAACTCTTCCTATATTGAGAGATAGAAGTCCATGAACTTACCTGTTCAGCTTGGATCGTGTCTGACAATGGAGGCACTTTCAAGGCAAGGTGAGGATTGGTACAGCTTGCTTGAAGTTCAGGGATGTTATTCCAACCTTTAGCTTGCTTTGAAACCAAGAGAATCAAGCTATGGCACTCAACCTGCAAAACAGAAAAAGTGAAAATGGCAAATGGTGTTAGGGGTGTTACAGGTCGTGTCCAATGCTTGGGACAACTTCAGTGGGTGATAGGGAATGTGTTTGCAAAGGTTTTAGCCAAAACGCACGAGGGGAAATGTTTATGGAAGCTAAGTTGCAGGGATCCCTGTTTTTGTGCAGTACAATGGTGTTTTGAGGTTTGATGAGGTTTGGAAAGTGTTTTGCTCATGCCTTAGCTCAGTGATGTTGTTTGGAAGGTGTACCACAACTTTGTTTAAGCTTGTGTTGGCTGAAATGAGAGTTGGTTCAAGTTATGCCAAGTTATTTCACACTTAAGCAAGAAATGTCAACTTGGTTCTCTAGACCTGTACAGGCCCCTCAAGTATGCTGCACACTTAAGCCTTGATCAGTGTGATATCTCCATGAATCTTGTGTCCAAAGATATGCATTGTACCACTTGGATTGCAAATTTGACATAAAGTACAACTTTACCAAAATGGATATATTACTTTTTCTAATTATGGCTCAATCTTGTATGCAATGCTTAAACACATAAGATAAGGCTTGAACACAAGAGGTTTGCATTAAATTTATGAGTGTGAATGAGATAAAGGACCTGTAATCTAGCTTAGAACATGCTGAGTTCAAAAATGCCAAGTTATGAACATGTAAATTGGCCATGAACAAAGTGAGTTTTGCCCATATTGCTAAATTCGATTCTCCCTAACCACAAGGTTGTTTGATGTGTTCTTTGACATTTTGGAAAGCTTGGAATGTGTACTACAATCCATATTTGTAATGAAAATTGAAATTCCAAGTGGAAGCATGTGAAAAGTGGCCATGAAGTTAGGCAAAAATCCTGCCTAAAATAGGTCAAAATTTCTCTAAGTTAAAAATGTTTTGCACCCTTGTTCCAAAAATCATAACTTGAGCTACAAGCTCCTTTTGAGGAAACTTTGTGAATCAAAGTTGTAGATTTTGCAATGGAATACAACTTTCATGTTTTGACTTTTGTTTGAATCCAAATGCATCTTGGTGAAAAAGTGGGACAAAGTTAGGAAAAAAATTAGGGATTTTCATAACTTAGAAAAATTCTAAGTTATGAAAATTCTTCATTTCAAACCCTAATTTGTGATTTTTGATTTCTGGATGAACAAGTTTCATAATTTGGCATGTCTTGATGAAAAATAAATCTTGACACTTGATTTTGACCAAAAAGTCAAAGTTTGACTTTTCAGTATACAGTCAAAGATTGATCAATTGACTGGAAAATTCATCTGTCAATCTTGTGCATTTGGGATCTTTTGAATTTGTTGAACATGTTAAGACAATTCCATGGGGTTCTTGAGTCCATACATGAGCTTGGTTTGCCATTGGTTAGGTCAAACAGTCAAAAATTGCCTTTGTGCAGTCAAAACCTTAAAAATGACCATTTTGTCCTTTTGGTGATCTGATCAAATTTCTTGTGGAATTGTGATCCAAACTTGACCAAATGGTTCAAATGAGTTCATAATGTTGATGTGTGTCAAAAATCATGGGGTTTGACTGTCAATTGGCCACAGTTGACTTTTTCTCCAATACAGCTGATTTCTAGGTTAACTGTCCAATTGACTGGGCAAAGTTTGGAATCAAGACTTGAAACTTGGTATGGATAAACTTGGGAGTCCAACATGAAGCATGAAAGTCATTTTAGGCATTTTAGGTCAAAATATCTTTGTGCAAACACAAACCCTAATTTGGGTCAACAGTGCAAGGAGGAGTCTTGAGCAGAGCAAACCCCTAACTTGATCTTGAGCTCCAAGGGTCTTGTGGTGAGAAAATATTGAAGAAAAGGGAGGGAAAATTTTGGGGTACAACACACCCCCTGGCCCATTTATTTGAATATTTGTCATTTTGATATTTTTATTTTTTATTCTGACTTTATTATTTTTTGTCCAAATATAAAAAATGCTAAAAAATTATTTTCTATATTTTTCATATTTTACTTGATATTTATTTTTATTTTACTAGTATAAGCATGTAAATAATCTATTTTCTTTTTATTAAAACTCAAAAATAATATAAAAGATATACTTATCTTCATTTATTATTTTTATTTACATTTGAAAACATTTTCTTGGATATACACATTTTTTTTAAATAATTAATTTTTTATTTCTATATATTTAATATGTTTAATATATATATACTTATATACTTTATTTTATTAAATAATTAGGTCAAAAATACAAAAAATAATACATTTTCATTTTATTAATATTTTACACTAAAAATATATTTTTTATAATATACTTTTATTTTTTGTATAAATTAATATATTATTGTATATAATTAATAAATAATACTATTTATTTAAGAATTAGGGTTTTTGCCCTAAATAACAAAATAATTAAAATTGACTTTTTTTATATTATTTGCATTTCATATTAAAAAACACTTTTTACATACATAAAAAACTTTTTGCATAATACATTTTATTTAATATTTATTTGTTGTATTTTATTTAATTATTGCACATTTAAATATTGTCTTATACATTCAATATGGTTGTAATAACTTAGAATTTATTTTCTTGTCAAATACCCCCAATTCAAATTTGTACCCCCTCCCTATATCATGTTGTAATAGTGTAGCATTTAAATTCCCGCACATTTAAAAGCTTCCAATTATGCCATGCTCAGATTTAGGGTTTGTATGCAAAATAAAATCAATAACTAGCTTGACCTAATCAAAGACAAATATGCATGAAAAACAAACACAATGCACACTTGCACCCCTAGGGTTACAATCCACTTGTTGCCTTCAAAAATGGGCCATGGTTGCATGTCAAGTACTTTGGCAAAACAAAAACAAACAAAAAGATCATAGTCCCTCGATGACGCTATCTGGGTTGCCTAAACAAAATGATCAAGTCCCTCAAGAAAATTGCCAAAAATACTTGACACAATTGCTATCATGGTCTATACGATGACCCGCGCCTGTCCCGTTTAACATCCTAACACAAGGTTGTTAACCAAATACAATGGTGAAACAACACTGTTAAAAGGGTTAAAACATAAGAAAGATCTTTGAGTAAAATAGGATAGATAGCTCTTAGTTATTTGATCAAAAGCTTGCAAAAACATCTTTGTTATCTTCAAAACACACTCCACAACACAATTTCAAAACCCTACTTTCAAAAAATTTCAAAAGACAAAAACACCTTTGTATACATTCAAACAAGAATCATTACAAAGGTTTCCACAACGATGGCCTCTTTTTAAAACATCTTTCAAAACCACATACAAAGCACCATTTCAAACAATTGAAGAGCACCATTTCAAACAATTGAAAAGAAAAGCAAGTGATCTAAGCAAGTGACTAAGAGCCCATGGATAACCATGGATAGAAAGGGTGTTAATACCCTCCCTTTTTATAATCTACTCCCCGAACCCAAGAAAACATCTCAAAGGTCTTTCCTGTGCTTTTTGACCTTTCCTTAGGATAAAATAAAAAGTCGGTGGTGACTCTTGCTAAACCGAAATATTTGCGAACACAAACGCAAACTCCCAAGTCAGTTCTCCCACCATATCACAGTGCCTAACAAGTTTGAGACCTGCAAAGTAGAGGTTATACAACATAAGTTTGAATTTTGAATCTTGTTCATCACAAAATGACTTGTAATTCAAGTGTGAAAACCCTAACTTCATCTCTTCAATTCTCCCTACTCAAAAATGATCTCAAGGAGTTCTTTGACATTTTGGAAATCTTGTAATGTGCTATACAACCCCTCTTTGAATCAATTTTGAAAATTCCCCTTGGAACTATATGAAAAAGTTCCATGAAGTGAGGTCAAAATCCTGACCAAATTCATGACCATGTGTTCTTAAAATTATAACTTGAGATCCAAGAACTTTTGGAAGGAGTTGTGTAAATAAATGTTGTATATTTCATGGATATCTACAACTTTCACGTTGAAAGTTTCTTTTGAATCATCTTGCATCATGGTGAAAATTTTGCTCAAAGTTGTGAAAAAATAAGAAATTTCCAACACTTAGAAAATTTTCTAAGTTTAGAAAATTTAACTTTTCAAAATGAAATCTTGAATTTTTGATTTCTTGATGAATAAGTTTCATATTTTTACATGCTTTGATGAATTGTGATCTTTGACATTTGATTTTGACCAAAACGTCAAAGTTTGACTTTTCAGTATACAGTTGACTTTTGATCAGTTGACTGAAAATTCATCTGTCAATCCATTGGGCTTGAGCAATGTGTTGAGACATGTCATTAGGTCAAAATGATGAAATTGGGCTCTTGATATCATGCCTTAAACCAATTGATCATTTGCTAGGTCAAAAATCAGAAACTGCCCTTTCCCAATCAAAACCCTAATTTTGACCATTTTGTCGTTTTGAAGATTTGATCAAATTTCTTGAGGAATTGTGATCCAAACTTGATTAAATGATAAATATGAGTTTAAAATGTTGATGTGGATAAAAAATTATGAAGTTTGACTGTAAATTGGCCACAATTGACTTTTTCTCTAATATAGTTGATTTTTAGGTCAACTGCTCAATTGACTGAGCAAAAGTGTGATCCAAAGCTTGAAACTTGACATGAGTAATCTTGAGGGTCCATAATGGTCCATGAAAGTCATATGGGGCATTGGAAGTTCAAATATCTCTGTGCAATCTCAAACCCTAATTTTGGTCATCAGTGCTTAATGAGGTGTCTTGAGCTGATCAACCCTAGTGCAGTCTTGAGCCAAAAGAGATCTTGTGAGAAAATTCTTGATAAATGATAGGCAAAATTTTGGGGTACAACAGCTGCCCCTGTTCAATCTTCTTAAGCCTGAAGAGTTAGATTGACGAGTTTTGCCATTCGTGACTCGAAGGTGGAAGATGATTGGACATTAGAGTGCCTAGAAATTTGCACTCGGTGATGTGATGGTTAATGGTATAGGGAATGGGCTTAAAGATTCCATTTGGAGGGATTATAGAAAGTTGTTGGAGATGGTCTTGTAGATTCCATCCAGAAATGATTGTTGAACCATATCTGTAAGCTGAAACTGAATGAATATTAGAATGGCGTCCCTGTCTGGAGCGTATATGAACTGTATCTGAATGTTGAATCTGAATAAGTATCAGGATGGAATCCGTGTCTGGAGCGTATCTGAACTATATCTGAAAGTTGAATCTGAATGAGTATCAGGATGGCATCCGTGTCTGAAGCATATCTGAATTGTATCTGAAAGTTGAATCTGAATGAGTATCAGGATGGCATCCGTGTCTAGAGCGTATCTGCACTGTATCTGAAAGTTGAATCTTAATGAGTATCAAGATGGCATTCGTATCTGGAGCGTATCTGAACTGTATCTGAAGATTGAATCTGAATGAGTATCAGGATGGCATCTGTGTCTGGAGCGTATCTGAACTGTATTTGAAAGTTGAATCTGAATGAGTATCAGGATGGCATCCGTATCTGGAGCGTGTCTGAACTATATCTGAGAGCTGAATCTGAATGAGTATCAGGATGGCATCCGTATCTGGAGCATATCTGAACTATGTCTAAGAGCTGAATCTGAATGAGTATCAGGATGGCACCCGTGTCTGGAGCGTATCTGAACTGTATCTGAAAAACCTTTGAACATTGTTAATGGTAGCTATTGATTAACCTTATCCTTAAAAGGGTAAAAGATTAGCTAATATGCAATGTCATGTTGTATGAAATGCATGGTGTAATAAGATTGTGACACATGCATTCGTGTTATCGATGTTTATGATATATGGATGCGATGTATGCGTATGTGAGCTAATCTGCTGCACTACTTATTGGATTTGGGGAAAATAAATCCCCGACTGCTGTTGAGGATACAGAGTGCAAGTCTTCATGTTTTGAAGTGTTGATGAATTTCCACTTAGAGAAAAAAAACCTTGTTGTAAGGGAAATGCCGTGTACTTCTTGTAAAATCCTGAGAAATTTGGCGACTTCTAACGGGGAGTGATAACTGGAAGTTTTGTTCCGTTGGAGATTAAACTGCACACTGCGGGGAATTTTATGGAAATAGCTTAGAGAGATTTCCCTATCTCTTAAAGCCATTAGTGATTGTCTTTCTATTTTGTTCATTTGTAAACGGTAGTCACGTTCAAATGCATATGTTCAAAAATAAATCATTCGACGTTTTCGTAAACAAAACACAAGAGTAAAGAAAAATAAATAGTTTGGCACTTTCAAAGGGATATTTTTGTATTAACTTTGAGTAAGTATTTTTATACACTGAGACAAACATTCTAGTAAGAGAATGTCGTCGTAAAAAATGAAAATTTGATACAAAGAAAAGATAGCTATGTGAAATAATCCCATGGGATTCCCATTCTGCTATAGCCTTCGTGTCCCCGAGCATCTTATCTATTTGTTGCCTTGTCAGAAGCTGATTGAATTGATAAGAACCGTCGAGTTTGCAGGTTGTCTGTAAGGTGATCCAACGGGGACATAGTTATACGCTTTTATTCCCTAACTTTTTCCTAGACCTCCCTTTCGGGTTTTCAGTCCACCGGGATACCCTTTTTTGCCCAAGCCGCCCTTTCAGGTTTTCAGCTTACCGGGTGTACATATTTTTTGTTTTATCCCTAATTTTTGCCCGAACCTTTTAGGTTTGCCGGGATGCCCTTGTTTTGCCTAGGTGTGTCAACCTAGCGGGTCTCTTATGCGTAGTATCTTTTGACTATGTCTGCGTTCACAGGGTGTGGCAGGTCGTCGCCATCCATGGTGGTCAAGATCATTGCTCCACCAAAGAATATGCTTTTGATTACAAATGGTCCTTTGTATGTAGGAGTCCATTTCCCCCTGGGATCACCTTGCGGTAGTATGATACGTTTGATCACCAGATCCCCGACTTGATACACTTGGCATCTGACCTTTTTGTTGAAAGCCTTGATCATCGGTTTCTAACACATTTGACCATGACAGACAACAGTAAGCCTTTTCTCATCAATTAAATTCAGATAATCAAGTCGAGTCTGGATCCAATCGTCTTCGTTCAGACCTGGATCCTTCATGATTCTCAGAGAGGGGATCTGGACCTCAATAGGCAAAACAACCTCCATGCTGTATACTAGAGAGTAGGGTGTTTCCCTGGTTTATGTGCGTGCCGTGGTACGATAACCATGGAGAGAGAATGGTAGCATCTCATGCCAATATTTGTACGTGACTGTCATTTTCTGTATGATCTTTTTGATGTTCTTATTTGCGGCTTCAACAACACCATTCATCTTTGGCCGGTAAGGGGAAGAATTATGATGCTGGATCTTGAATTGCTCGCACAGGGCGGTGATCATAGTATTGTTTAGATTCGTAGCATTGTCTGTGATGATCCTCTCCGGGGTACCATACCGACAAATGAGATTCTGTTTAATGAACTGGGCTACAACATTCTTGGTGACGGAAGCGAAGGAGGCTGCCTCAACCCACTTTATAAAATAGTCAATGGCCACTAAGATGAAGCGGTGTCCATTAGAGGCTGTTGGTTTGATTTCTCTAATCATGTGGATACCCCACATAGCGAAGGGCCAAGGAGCCGTCAAGACATTCAAAGGAACTGGAGGTACGTGCACCTTGTCAGCATAAATCTGACACTTGTGGCAGGTTTGAGAGTGTTGATAGCAATATGCTTCCATGGTAGACCAGTAATAACCTGCCCGTAGGATTTTATTTTCCATTGTATGCCGACTGGAATGGGTGCCAAAAGTGCCTTCATGTAGATCAACCATGATCTTTTCTGCCTCAACCCTGTCTACGCAACAAAGCAAAACAGAGTCATGGTTGCGTTTGTAGAGAATGCCATTACTAAGGAAGAATTTAGCAGAGAGTCTCCTTAAGAACTTCTTATCATTGACTGAAGCTCCTTCCGGATATTCTTAAGCCTCAAGATACCTCTTGAATTCGTGAAACTAAGGCTGGTCCACTACTTCTTCAGTATTAATCTCATGACAATGAGCTGGTTCATCCATTCGTTCAATGGTGATCTAGGGAGCCTCGTTATCCCATTTAAGTTTAAACATGGATGACATTGTGGCTAGTGCGTCTGCTAGCTGATTTTCTTCTCGCGGGAAATGCTCGAAGGTAATCTTCTCAAAGTGTGGGATCAATGTCAACACATGTTCTTTGTAAGGGATAAGGCTAGGGTGTTTGGTGTCCCATTCCCCTTTGATCTGGCTGATGACCAAAGCTGAATCTATGAATACATTTAAGGATTTGATCCCCAAATATATGGCAACTTTGAGACCAAAAATGCACACTTCGTATTCTTCCATGTTATTTGTACAATTGAAGCAGAGTCTTGCAGTAAAGGGAGTATGACATCCTTCATGAGATATGAGTACAACATCTATACCATTGCCGAGTGCGTTGGACTCCCCATCAAAAACCAGGGTCCATCGGGATCCTTGTTCAGGTCTATCATATGGTCTGAATTCTTCAAAGTTGTTTACCATCATGATGTCTTCATCTGGGAATTCGAACTTCATGGACTGGTAGTCCTCCACGGCTTGGTGAGCCAGGTGATAAGCTAGTACACTACCCTTTATTGCTTTCTGTGTAGTATACTGTATGTCATATTCTGTCAGGATCATCTGCCATCTCGCTATTCTCCCACAGAGGGCAGGTTTTTCGAAGATGTATTTTATTGGATCCATTTTAGATATCAATAAGGTAGTATGGGTCAGCATATACTGTCTTAGCCGGCAAGCAGCCCATGCCAGAGCGCAACAAGTTTTATCGAGCAGTGAATATCTTGTTTTAAAGTCGGTAAACTTTTTGCTCAGGTAATAAATAGCATGCTCTTTTCGTCCAGACTCGTCATGCTTCCCGAGCACACACCCCATTGAGTTTTCTAAAACGATTAGATACATGATCAAGGGTCTTCCCTCGACTGGTGGCATAAAAACCAAAGGTTCTTGCAGGTACTCTTTGATTTTGTCGAAGGCAGTTTGGCACTCATCATTCCATTTGACTACTTGATCTTTCTTCATTAATTTGAATATCGATTCACAAGCAGCTGTCAGGTGAGAAATGAATCTGGCAATGTAGTTTAAACGTCCCAAGAATCCTCTGACTTCCTTCTCGGTACGAGGAGCAGGCATTTCTTGTATTACTTTCACCTCGGCAGGATCTACTTCAATACCTTTACCGTTGATGACAAAGCCTAAGAGTTTACTGGACCTCACTCTAAACGTGCATTTATTTGGGTTCAGCCTCAGTTTGTATTTCTTTAGCCTCTCAAATAATTTCTGTAAATGATCAAGATGCTCTTATTCTGTTTGAGATCTAGCTATCATGTCGTCCACATAGACCTCTATTTCATGATGTATCATGTCGTGAAATAGAGCTACCATGGCACACTGATAGGTTGCCCCAACATTCTTCAACCCGAATGGCATGACCTTGTAGCAGAATGTGCCCCACTGTGTGACAAAGGTTGTTTTCTCCATGTCCTCAGGCACTATTTTGATTTGGTTATAGCCCGAGAAACCGTCCATGAAGGAAAACACTTTATGCTGTGCCGTATTGTCAACTAGAATATCAATGTGGGGAAGTGGGAAATCATCCTTAGGGTTTTCCCTATTCAAATCTCTATAGTCCAGGCACATTCATACTTTGCCTTCCTTTTTAGGTATGGGAACAACATTGGCAACCCACTGTGGATAGGAAGTGACAACCAAGAATCTGGCATTGAATTGTTTCATGACTTCCGCCTTGATCTTCTCTGACATGTCTGGTCGTATGCGACAGACCTTTTGTTTTACCGGTGGGCAGTCTTCTTTTGTTGGTAGACGATGTACCACGATGTCTGCATCAAGTCCTGACATGTCTTCATACGACCAGGAAAAGACCTCAACATAATCATGTAGCAACTGAATCAGGTGCTCTTGGACACTAGGTTCCAAATTGGCACCCACCTTGACTTCTCTCTTGTCTTCTTCGGTACCTAGGTTAATTATGTTCACTGGTTCTTCGTGGGGCTGTATGGTCCTCTCTTCTTGTTGTAGTAACCTGGCGAGTTCCCCTGGTACTTCACAATCTTCCTCACCTTCGTCTTCGGATTGGTAGACTAGATTTTCAGAGTCACAGAAGTCCATAGAAGAATTGTTACTCATGGGATCCCGAATGGATGTAGATCTGCATTTTGAATGTGAGTGTATGTAAAAGTATAGCTATATTTGAAAGAAATGAAAATGTAAAAAAGAAAAACAATGAGCACAAAGTTTGTATGCAAAAACGTCCATGATTCATTAATGTCATATGGAAATGAGATGATAACCATTACAAATGGACCATTGTGCCTCGGGTAAGACACAAGGTTTTAAGAGTTTGAATCTTAAGCGGAGGCCTTGTAATATTTGGGACTTGGGAAACATCCTTGGTTACTGCCACGGTTTGCGGGACTTCTTCAAAGTGCTGGAATGGAGTTTCAATAAATTCACCATCTAATTCCACATATCTGAAGGAATTTAGATGACTGACCATATACTCTTCCTCTCCATGAACATTGATGATTTTCCCCTGAATTGGATATTTCAGCATTTGATGCAACGTAGAGGTAACGACACCAGCATTGTGAATCCACGGTCGGCCTAATAAGCAGGAATATGAAGGGAGAATATCCATTACATAAAAATTTGAATCAAATGTTTGGGTTCCAACTTTTATGGGGATGTCCACTTCCCCATGCACCATCCTCTTTGAGCCGTCGAAGGCCCTCACTACTATGTTACTAGGTTTCAAGGTCAATCCTTCACAATCAATCCTATCAAGAGCCTTTTTAGGCAACACATTCAGAGATGAACTAGTGTCAACAAACACATGAGCCAAAGTCGTGCCCCTGCATTCGACTGAGACATGTAATGCCTTGTTAAGCTTCCTCCCCCTTGGTATTAAATCAGCATCCGAAAAACCTAAACCATTATCTGCGGTCAAGTTGGCTACGCAGTCTTGGAACTAATCGACAGATGTTTCTTGGGGTACATGGGCAGTTTTAAGGAATTTTACCAAGGCCTTTGCATGAGCCTCAGAACATAACAATAAAGCCAGCATGGAAATTTTGGATGGAGTTTTCCCCAGTTGTTCGACTATGTTGTAGTCGCTTCTTTTTATAATCTTTAGAATTTCCTCCATCTCTTTTCGGGAGGTCTTAGGGATACATAGGTTAGTTCGAAAGCATACTGTTACAAAAGGTATCCTGACTCCTGTAGAGCTTTACTCTAAATCCTGAGTTGAATTTTTCTTACAAAATTTATTTACTTGCTAAAACGCATTTTCAAAAATTTCAAGACAAACATAAACTTTGCATTACTTGAATATCACTGTTTGCATATGGATATTTGTTTGACAATGGAGAAATTCACACAATGAATATCCAGTGAACGAATGCTCTCTCAATCACTTTAAGTGGGATGACACTTCCAATGACAAATCAACTATCAACAAGGAGGCATGACATGTCACTATCCAAGCACACCTGGGAAAGTCCAATCAAGATTCCAAGAAATCTCTCAAGAAGTATAAAATAACCAGGGGTAGGTCTCCATCTCCATTACTTGGGGCATTGAACACCAATCTCAGCAAAAGGGTCACGTGAAGTCAAATATTTCCTGGCAGTGCCACAAACACTCGCTACTAGGGGAATTGACAAATCTCCCCAAAATCCTTCTCATAAGATGATTCCCCAGCCAAATTTTCAATCTCTGAAAACCTCTTCCCAACTGAGTCGACTTCAAGAATCCTCAAGGATTTATGCCAGTGAAGTTGCTGCCTCTCCAACAGACTGAGCATCAGGGTTTATTTCCCCAATAAATGGCAGGATTCCCCAGCTTGAGGTGGCCTTCCCGACTACTACAAATCAAAGGACCGCAACTCCTCTTCCCCAATAGAATTCTCTACAATCCCCAGCAAAAACACTGTGAAGCCTGGATTTCGACCAGATAATAGTATAAGGTACTGCGAAGCCTGGATTTCGACCAGATAGTAGTTCCCTTCTCCAAAAATACTGTGAATCCTGGATTTCGACCATATAATAGTATAAGGTGCTGCAAAGCCTGGATTTCGACCAGATAGTAGTTCCCTTCTTCAAAAACACCGTGAAGCCTAGATTTCGACCAGATAACAGTATAAGGTGCTGTGAAGCCTGGATTTCGACCAGATAGTAGTTCCCTTCTCCAAAAACACTGTGAAGCCTAGATTTCGACCAGATAAAGTATAAGGTGCTGCGAAGCCTGGATTTCGACTAGATAGTAGTTCCCTTCTCCAAAAACACTGTGAAGCCTGAATTTCGACCAGATAATAGTATAAGGTGTTGCGAAGCCTGGATTTCGACCAGATAGTAGTTCCCTTCTCCAAAAACACTGTGAAGCCTAGATTTCGACCAGATAACAATATAAGGTGCTGCGAAGCCTGGATTTTGACCAGATAGTAGTTCCCTTCTCCAAAAACACTGTGAAGCCTGAATTTCGACCAGATAACAGTATAAGGTGCTGCGAAGCCTGTATTTTGACCAGATAGTAGTTCCCTTCTCCAAAAAACATTGTGAAGCCTGGATTTCGACCAGATAACAGTATAAGGTGTTGCGAAGCCTGGATTTCAACCAGATAGTAGTTCCCTTCTCCAAAAACACTGTGAAGCCAGGATTTCAACCAGATAACAGTATAAGGTGCTGCGAAGCCTGGATTTTGACCAGATAGTAGTTCCCTTATTAAAAAATATTGTGAAGCTTGGATTTCGACCAGATAACAGTATAAGGTGTTGCGAAACCTAGATTTCGACCAGATAGTAGTTCCCTTCTCCAAACACTGTGAAGCCTGGATTTCGACCAGATAATAGTATAAGGTGCTGCGAAGCCTGGATTTCGACCAGATAGTAGTTCACTTCCCCAAACGACAAAACATGAATCCCCGGTGGAAACATTCTAAAGCAAAGTTTGAATACATACATACTCTTCAACAACAATCTGGGATTGAATAAGTCCCCAACACTTGTCAAGAATTTATTTTCCAAAACAAAATTACATTTCAACAACATTCATAGCATCTGCATACAAAATACATATAACACAAATCTCATTTATTTTTGAGAACATCATTACGCAATGCATACATCATGACATTGCATGCAACTAATTCTTTACCTTTTCAGGAAAGATCAATCAACAGACAAAGATCATCATCTTTTGGAGTAGCAATGGTCCAAGATTCCTTTATCATCTTTTGGAGTAGAAATCGTCCAAGATTCTTTTATCATCCTGCTGAGGTAGTAATCATCCAAGATTCCTTCATCATCCTGCTGAGGTAGTAATCGTCCAAGATTCCTTCATCATCCTGCTGAGGTAGTAATCATCCAAGATTCCTTTGTCATCCTGCTGAGGTAGTAATCTTCCAAGATTCCTTCATCATCCTGTTGAGGTAGTAATCGTCCAAGATTCCTTCATCATCCTGCTGAGGTAGTAATCGTCCAAGATTTCTTCATCATCCTGCTGAGGTAGTAATTGTCCAAGATTTCTTCATCATCCTATTGAGGTAGTAATCATCCAAGATTCCTTCATTATCCTGCTGAGGTAGTAATCGTCCAAGATTCCTTTATCATCTTGCTGAGGTAGTAATCGTCCAAGATTCCTTCAAACACTCATTCAAAGACAGCTCTCAGATACAGTTCAGATACGCTCCAGACACGGATGCCATTCTGATACTCGTTCAGATTTAACTTTCAGATACAGTTCAGATACGCTCTAGACACGGATGCCATTTTGATACTCATTCAGATTCAAAATTCAAATACAGTCAAGATACGATCAAGATTCAGATGTCATTCTGTCACTCAAATACAGTCCAGATCCAATCACCTCTGGATGGCATCTATAAGCCCATCTCCAACAACTGTCCATCATTTCTCCAAATGGAATCTTTAAGCCCATTCCCTATACAATCAACCACAACATCATCGAGTGCAAATTTTTGGGCACTCTAGTGTTCAATCATCTTCCACCTTCAAGTCACGAATGACGGATCCGCCAATCTAACTCTTCAAGTTTAAGAAGATTGAATAGGGGCAGCTGTTGTACCCCAAAATTTTCCCTCTCATTTCTCAAAGGATCATCCAGGACCCTCAGGCATGCTTCCATCCAATTTCAAGCCTTGAATTACAAATCTTCCAAGAAAGTCATTCACAAGGGTAAAATGGTCATTTGCGCATTGAAAAGTCAAACTTTGACTTTTGAGCAAAATAAAGTTTCAAGGACCATATTTCATCAAGACATGTTGAAATATGAAGTTTGTTTTATCAAGAAATTCAAAAGTCAAAATTATTTTGGAAAAGTCAAAATTCTAAATACTTAGAATTTTTCTAAGTGTTTAAGAAATATGACAAGCTCAGAACTTCTGATCAGATTATCACCATGATGCAAGTTGATTCTGGAAGAACTTCTGACACAAAAGCTATAGATTTCAATAAGATCTAAAACATTACAGAACAAAACTTCTCCTGGAAATGCTGGAATTTCAAGTTATAAATGTTCAAAGACACGTCCATGAAACTAAAGTACTCAGCAAATTCTGGACACTTTCAAGACAGAGTTTGGTCAGAACTTCTGGGCCAGTTTTCACAAAGGTTCAGTCAGAGTTTGAAAGGGTAATTCAAAGAAGGTTAAAAGCGTGCTGCAAGCTTCCTGGAAAGTCTGAGAGCTCCTTTAGAACATGCTGGAGCAAAGAGATACAAAGATCAGAAGTTGGATGTCTATTCTAAGTCACGCTAAAGCTGAACTTCTGATCCAGAATTAAGCAATGATGCAAAATCTCACGTTGCAGGATTTCTGGTTTGATCAATCTCATCATCATTTAATGCTCACAACCACTTTTGGGTCTTTGTTCAAAGGATTTCCCCACGTGTGGCATAGAAGTACCATTACTGTCTTGGAAAAGCAAACTCTTGTACAAGAGTGTGCTGGGCCCATGTGTTGCTTATGCTTTTGAGGTTACCTTTCCTTAACTCCTACTTACAATTCCAGCTTAGGCGCTGCTAAAGTTGCTAACCACCATACTTACTTCAAGAACAAGGCAACACCCTAGCATGTGATGGTTGTACTCTCCAAGCTACAAGATCTTTGCCTATAAATTGAAAGCCATTGGCAACTGTAAAAGGGTCAAAAAATTGAGAGAAAAAGTCTTGAACCCTTGCTAAAATTCCAAGAATCCAAAACTGCAAACACAAAATACAAAAACCTGTTAACTTTTGATTTCTTTCATTCAAACTCCTTTTTTCTCAAGTGTTTCTTGACCAAAACCGTCCATACAGTTTCTGATATACAATTAGAAACCATCCTAACTTCTGTGTTTAGACTGTAACATATTCTCCATCCATATTCACCTCAAGGAGGTCAGAACTTTTCCCCCTTGATTGTTCCAAAATTTCTCTAATCATTCATAGCCCAAGTTGAAAGCTTCCAGTATGATGAGTACGTGAAGAAGCTGTTTAGAACATCACCAGAGTTCAGAACCAGACTCCAGTTCACATAGTGTTTTCTAGCTCCAAGGTAAGCTTTTGCTGACTCTCATCATATTACTTAGGCATTGTCAGGTTTGCATGTTCAAAAATACAATGTATACATCATGATTCTGATGTTGTACATATTCTGAGGTTTCACGTATTTGTATGCCTAAGTAGGGAGTAAATTAGTTCAGAACTTCTTAAGGAAATTAGGATTAGAAAATTCATGCTTGCTTCTAATTTATAGTTCTGATATATCTTGTTTCTGAAACACTATGAAACCTACCATAACTGTTATATGCGCATCTTCCGTTCTGTTGAGAAATGACTAAGTTGCAGATGTTCTGACTAGCATGGAGAGGGAGACTAAGTTCTGCCAATGGAATCAGAACTTCTGAAATCTTCTTTGTTCCCAGCGGACCTAGAACTTCTGACTTTACCTATTTCTACTAGTATGATCTCTATTTTACAGCACGCCAGAGTCAGAACTTCTGATCTCTTTTAGTCAGCAATGCGCTGATTCTATTTTCTTTTTCCTTACTATTTTTGCTATCACTTATTATTTAACTATTCAAAAACACCAAAAACATTTTACATTTTACATGCTTTATTTTATTCCTTAAAACAAAAAGATCAAAAATATTTTCTTAAACAAAACTTATCTCTTTTCTGAAACAAAACAAGTTCATTTCACATTTTCTTGTACATTCTTATCCATTCAATATGGTTGTAATAGTAACTTAGGATTTAATTTTATTTACAATCCCCATTTGTAAATCTGTACACCCCATCCCCTTAATGATTGTAATAGCGTAGGATATTTACTTTCTGCACTTTTTATTGCTTTCATATATTGCTAGTAATTAGGGTGTGTATGGCAAGACATGAAATCAACAAATAGAGAACCCTAATCAAGACAAAAAATGCATGCAATCAAATACACTTGCACACAAGCACCCCTAGGGTTATTCCACTTGGTTGCCTTATACAAAATGGCCATATTACGCATGTAAGGTATCTTAGCAAAAACAAGCAAATACAAGATCATAGTCCCTCGATGATGCTATCTAAGTTGCCTTACAAATGATCTTAGTCCCTCCAAAAGAATGCTAAGATACCTTGCAGCATTGCTCATCATGGCTATACGATGACCCACGCCCATCCCTTCACATCCAACGATGGGGCTTCTCACCAAATCAATGGTAAGATAGCAACACCTAAAGGAGGAGGAAAATAACATCTAAGACCTTTTGAGTAGGTATATTTTCTCCCAATTTCTTGCTTGCTCACAACAAAAACATTATATACACCAACACTCTCACTGTGAAACATTTTCAAAAGATAACACTTTGTATGCATTCTTATAGAGACGAGAATTATTACAAAGGCACCTTTTCAAAATTACTTTTAAAACCCACACCACAAGCACATTCAAACAAAAGCAAGTGATCCAGTAAGTAACTAAGAGCCTATGGAAAACCATGGATGAAAAGGGTGCTAATACCTTCCCTTTTCATAATCTACCCCCCGAACTCAAGAAATAATCTCAAAGGTCTTTCCTGTGCTTTTTCACCTTTCCTTTTGGATAAAAGAAAAGTCAGTGGCGACTCTTGCTAACCGCAACATTTGTGATCAAATGCAAAACACCCAAGTCAGTTCTCCCACCGTATCACAGAACTGGCGACTCTGCTGGGGATTATTCTAAAAGTGGGGTTACCTTAGGGTTAGATCACATTTACTTGCTTGCATTGTTTGACTTGTATGCTTTACATTATGGTTCTTTGTTTGGGTTTGAATCCTCTACCCGAAGTTGGGATACATTATAGGTAAGTAGCAATACGTTGTGGAAACTGTGCGGGGTATACCGACATGGTCTAAGCAATAGCTACGTTAGTGCGACATATTTGTGGGTACTGGTAGCCTTTGAGTTAATCAAAGAGAATACGGGGCCGCTGAGTGATGTCATGAAGCACTAATGAACTTCTAGAACCTTTACTTGACCAACTTGACCTTTAGGATGTAGTGAGATGACCGACTTTGGTGCAGTCCGAAGTTGGTAGATACTCGATACTAAACTCATTGAGGTTTGGTTTCTTGGGATATTTCGATCGCCATTAAAGAGGCTTGTGCTAAAACAATGATGAAGGAAACAAACTAGTGATATTGAGATCCCTTAGAACCCGATTACTATTACTAGGACAGGTTGAGCCAACTAAACTTCAAGAGGGTACTTACTTATAAAACTCCATGCAAGCCTAAACCTAGGGACTTGTTTGTTTTGTTTGTATATACATACTTGTACATAACATCATGAACATCATAACACCATACACATTCACTAACCATTTCAAGGATTTTGGGATTCATCTTTGTTTTTGTTTTGTAGGATATGGATTCTATTCGCAGGAAAACTATTCAAGTCAACCTTGTAAGGATCCCTCCACAACTTAAGGAGCTAGCTTCAAGGATTCCTAAAAACTATCCATTCACCAAGAGACATGGTTGCCTACTCAACTTGGTCACCTCCAACACAGATGAGGACATGATGAAGGTGCTCTTTTTGTTCTTTGATCCTTTACACCATTGCTTCACATTTCCCGACTATCAACTTGTGCCTACTTTGGAAGAATTCTCCCGACTCTTGAGGATTCCAATTCTCAAACAACTACCTTTCGAAGATACAGAAAGAGACCCAAAGCCAAAAGAGATTGCTTAAGCTCTACACTTGCATGCATCTGATGTCACAACTCATTGGGAAACAAGGAGTGGTGTCAAAGGTTTCCTAGCAAAGTTCTTGTTTGAGAAAGCCCAAAACTGTTGGAATTCTTTGGACCTGCAAGCTTTTGAGGAAATTGTGGCTCTCCTCATCTATGGGATGGTTTTGTTTCCAAACCCTGACCAACTCATAGATGTGAATGTCGTTAAAATCTTCATATCCTGCAACCCGGTGCCTACATTGCTAGGAGATATCCTACACTCTTTTCACACTCGCACAATGAGGAAAAGAGGCGTCCTTATGTGTTTCACTCCCCTCTTGGCAAGATAGTTTATTTCACATCTTCCCCAATCTGTATTGAAGAATGATCAAGGCTCAAGGTGGTCACAAAGGTTGATGACACTCAAACATTCAGGCATTCATTGGTGTTCCCAATCCATAGAGAATGTTAGTATTGTCGACTGTTATGGAGAATTTCCTAATGTCCCTTTACTTGGCATTAGGGGAGGTATCACCTACAACCCCTGCTTATCCTTAAGACAGTTTGGTTACGCCCTAAGGGATGGCACGCACGAGATGCTAATTTAAGGTTTGGTATTTGACTACGACAACGACGATCAAGGTCTTCGCCAGAGATTTATCCGAGCTTGGAAGATGTTAAACAAGGTAGATAGCAAGACTTTGGGGCATAAAAATTCCATCCCTCTTGAGCCTTACCTCAAATGGGTATGAACTCGTGCTCAGAGTCTTATGGTGCCTTATCCCTCCATTCTCCCGGTAATCATTGAGCCTGTCATAGAGGGAGATGTTCCATATACTATCCTACATCCTGACATGCCTACCTCTCTTGAAGACCTACAAAAGGATTGGATACAACTCAAGGGGGAGTGAGATACCTTCGAAGCACAATTTTACGCAAGCGAGAAAAAGGTTTTGGAACTCACTAGACTACTTCATGAGGAGCAGACTCTGAA
Source organism: Vicia faba (assembly GCA_948472305.1). Lineage (NCBI taxonomy): Eukaryota > Viridiplantae > Streptophyta > Magnoliopsida > Fabales > Fabaceae > Vicia > Vicia faba. The sequence continues at coordinate 747,655,448 of OX451735.1, read as the reverse complement.
TGCCCATATTGCACCAAAGAGGATGCGGACTACCTTTCTATCTTAGAGTTTTTGTATTTGTTCTGCCCAAGGAGGAACTGATGTACTCAAGCTTTAATCTATTAATGTGACGTGTGTTTCCTTTTTGTCTAAAACAAATTTGAATCTTAAAATCCTTGAAAACATTGCATCCACATATCATGCATCATATCATGACAAGTTTCTCCCATACAGGTCTCCTTATCTTCCTACTGTTTATTTCAGTAAGATGGATATGGAACAAATGGTGAAAGACATCGAGGCTTAAAACGCCCAACTTCATGAGATGTTCTTGAATCTGTCCATGGGACAAGAAGAGGTGAAAGCTCTCCTCACCAGGGGCATGATCATGGGAAATCCTGGGGACGACAGAGATGACCAGTTGGAGCGGCTACAAACTGAGATAGCCACAATGAAGATCCAAATGATGGGACAACTGGTGGGCCAAATGGCTCTTATCCAAAATCTGGCTTAAGGACAAGAAGAGCTGAAAGTTATTGTCAACTAACTTTGTCAAAACGGTTGCAACCGTACGGGGAAAAAAACCAGGATTGGAAGTCAAGTCACTACTCAGCCTCCCATGAGACAAGAGGCTGGAAGACCTTCCTAATTTGCTACTACCTCACGGGTCCAACAATAACCTCGCCAACAACAACAAAAGAATCAGCGCAAGGAGGCCGCACCTAGGAGACAATTTACCAGGATTGGCATGTCGCTAGCTCAGGTGCTACAACACCTTTTGAAGACAGAGCTAATTACATTAAAGGATCCTCCCGAGAATCCTAACATTACTACTCCTAGTTACTGTCCCAAAGAGAGGTGTGCTTACCATTCCGACGGCTCCGGGCATGACACGAACAATTGTTGGGCTCTGAAGAACAGGATTCAAGACCTAATTGACGAAGGAGTGTTGGAGTTTACACAAGATGATCAGTTGGAACTCTTCTATCACCCCTCAAGGACATCCACATGAAGCAACGATCTGGGCGAGGAAATTTTCCGTTCATTTGAATTTTCAATTGTAATCTCTTTTGTTATTCAAACAAATTATCTATTAATGTCAAACTTTGTTTCATTAATGCATTGCATATGTTTGTCTTGAATTCATCCATTCACTTTTATTATATTTTAACTATGCTTTTTGCTCTCTTTATGACATTAAACTCTTGCTAAAAGTTACAAGCCTTTAGAGGGAGGATGGCGAAAACAATGCCTTAATCTCATACAATATGCTTTTGGACAGACCTTGCTGACGATGTACAAGCGTTCTTTAAAATACTAAACACTGGAGTTATAAGGAAGATAATCCCTAGTTAACCCCTTCGAGCCAAAGAAGTAGGAGTTTCCTTTTTTACACAAAATAAAACCTTTAATCAAAACCTGGGGCAGGGTAGTCTCTCAGTTGATTCAAACGCGCGTTTAGCCGCAAACTCTCATCTCATAATACGATGAATGACATCAAAAACATTCCTCTAGAATCAAAAAAACAGTGATGGTTCCCTAGCACATAGGCAATCATTATCTCTCAAAAAAGGAAAAGCCCGCTAAGTCAAAACCTACAAAGAAGACTTAAGAAAAACTGGGGCATCCCGCTGACTGTAATCTCAAAACAAGAATAGTCAGGAAAAAATTAGGGATAATAAATCAAAAGAAAGAGGTCACTAAATATCATCAACAACATGAAAAAAAATGTTGCAAAAATGACTTCCTTCCGACAAACTTAACTTGTCTGAACCATCACCAAAACATCATTCCATACTCAATTGGAGTTCAAACGTACAATTAACTGAGTTTAGGACTGAAGAACGCCACGAAGAGAGGATGGGTACAAATACATTTTGAGCCTTTATTCTTTGTTTCTTAAACCATGAACCAAGCCATGTTATAACCCTTCAAAAGTCCTAATTGAAGCATGGGTTAGTTCGAAAGCATACTGTTACAAAAGGTATCCTGACTCCTGTAGAGCTTTACTCTAAATCCTGAGTTGAATTTTTCTTACAAAATTTATTTACTTGCTAAAACGCATTTTCAAAAATTCAAGAAAAACATAAACTTTGCATTACTTGAATATCACTGTTTGCATATGGCTATTTGTTTGACAGCGGGGAAATTCACACAACGAATATCCAGTGAACGAATGCTCTCTCAATCACTTAAAGTGGGATGACACTTCCAATGACAAATCTCCTATCAACAAGGAGGCATGACATGTCACTATCCAAGCACACCTGGGACAGTCCAGTCAAGGTTCCAAGAAATCTATCAAGAAGTACAGAATAACTAGGTGCAGGTCTCTATCTCCATTACTTGGGGAATTGAACGCCAATCTCAGCAAAAGGGTCACGTACAATCAAATATTTCCTGGAAGTTCCACAAACACTCGCTACTAGGGGCAGTGACAAATCTCCCCAAAATCCTTCTCATAAGATGATTCCCCAGCCAAATTTTCAATCTCTGAAAACCTCTTCCCAATTGAGTCGACTTCAAGAATCCTTTAGGATTTCTGCCACTGAAGTTGCCGCCTCTCCAACAGACTGAGCAACAGGGTTTATTTCCCCAACAAATGGCAGAATTCCCCAACTTGAGGTGGCCTTCCCGACTACTACAAATCAAAGGACCGCAACTCCTCTTCCCCAATAGAATACTCTACAATCCCTAGAAAAAACACAGTGAAGCCTCGATTTCAACCAGATAACAGTATAAGGTGCTGCGAAGCCTGGATTTCGACTAGATAGTAGTTCCCTTTTCCAAAAAAACTGTGAAGCCTGGATTTTGACCAGATAACAGTATAAGGTGCTGCGAAGCCTAGATTTCGACCAGATAGTAGTTCCCTTCTCCAAAAACACAGTGAAGCCTGGATTTCGACCAGATAGCAGTTTAAGGTGCTGCAAAGCCTGGATTTTGACCCAAAAAATATGTGCGCTGCTTTGAATGATCTAGTAAGAGTCTGCCACACATTCATCTTCCACCTTTGTCCGTCGTCTTAGCCTTGAACCTATAGTGACAATTTTTGTTTGTCACTATAGCATCTGTAAATCAAAAAAGACAAATATACGCATGATAAATTCATGGTGAGGCCATGGACTAATTGGCCTCAACCTTCTGATCACAATGGTACCCTTGGTTGGTCCTAATTTTGGGTATTTCAAGAAACCCTAATTTTGAGCTTAGAACCCTAGCAATGATATTACTCGATTCCTGCATCAAAACTCGAATCTAACCATATAGAAAGCTTGCAAACACAAGAGTGGTCAATAATGCATGGTTAAAATATGTTTATATCATGTAAATTAAGGAAATCAAAATCAAGGAAAAATGCAAATCGTGGGGGGGTTGAAACACGTTTCAGACCACTTTAGGACTTGGGAATGGCTGGGAACGATTCAGGAGGCTTCCATGAATATGTTTGATCCTTTGTTTGGGATCAAAACCAACTGTGATTTGAAATTCAGGTTTAACAACTTTGGAATTTTTGAGTGAAATGTGCATCAATTCTTTAGGCTTTTTGTGCCTTTTTGGAGCTGGCCAATGACTTATTCTTATAGTATAGAAGGAGGGGACACCATTGAATGGAAAAGATTATGGCCATAACTCATGTTTTCCAACAAGAATCCAACCATTCAAGGCCTTCCAAATTTGCCAAAACATGCCATATCCTTGCTTGAATGAACCTGGTCACTTGTGCACGAAATCTTGGGCCTCTAAGCAAGCCAAAACACTAGCCCACATGCCTAAGCCCACTTCCAAATATTTTATACCATTTATTTTATATTTACTTGAAATAAATTAAAATAAATATGTAAAAAATAGGTAGAAAATACAAGGCCGTGCAAAAATAAAATTATAGGTCCTCTATGACCTTAGGAAGATATTTGAATCTTAAAAAGTTAGGCCATTGACCCAAAAATTCAAATTTGCTCAATGCACCATTCTTGAAATTTCCAAAATTTCCCCAACTTGGGCAAGCCATAAATTGCTCAGTTATTATCTCATGATGATGATCTTGTACTTTTTGTAAAGCTCAAGATGTCTAATTCAATCCCTCTTTTGATCAATTTTACATTTGAAGATGTTGTCTTGATGTAAAAGGTCTTGGCAAGAAATGACTTTTGTTGACTTTCTAAAAATGACCTGTAATGTATGAACTTGTATCTTTCAAATGGCGCATTTCTTGATCTTGGGGGATGAAGATAAGTTGTATGGAATTGTATTCTCTTTAAAATGAGCTTTGGTTGGAAATTTCTGATAAAGTGTGAGAAAGTTATGCATGGTCAAAGTTCAGTTGACTTTTCCTATAGAAACCCTAATTTGCCATTTTTGACTTTTGATGGGTTAGGAGCATTTATTGAGGAATCATGATCAAACCTTTATCAAATGATGGATATCACTTCAAAATGTTGGGATTGACCAAAAATCTTGAAGTTTGACTGTACATGGGCCACATTTGACTTTTTGACCTAGCACAATTGATTTTCCAATACTTGAGTAATTGACTGAGCAAACTTGTTGTGCAAGGCATCAAATTTGGCACAGGTAATCTTAAAGGCATATTAGGACCATGGGAAGCATTTGAGACCATTGAAGCTCAACAATATTGATGAAAATTGAAACCCTAGTTGGGGGTTTATTGCCTTAGGAGGAGAATTATCTGGTCAATTCTTGGTAAACCTCGAGCAATTGAGAACCTCTAGGAGTATGTCTTGTGTGAAAATGGGAGGGAAAATTTTGGGGTACAACATCTCCCCCTGTTCAATCTTCTTAAACCTGAGGATGTAGATTGGCTGGTTTACCTTTCGTGATCTAAAGGTGGAAGATGATTGAACACTAGAGTGCCCATAAATTTGCACTCGTCTGAAACAATACTTGACTGTGTAGGTAATATCGAGAATGGGTTTACAGATGCCATTTGGAGGAGATCATCAGAGATGGGCTTAGAGATGCCATCCAGAGAATGTTATGAAGAGTCGTCGGAGATGGGCTTAGAGATGCCATCCAGAGAAATGTTGATTTTATGAGATATTCCTTTGTGGGAATTCCTATTCCAATCGTTGGGGAGGACTCTGTTGAGGAATTTTGGTCTCTGTTTTAGGAAATAGAGTTCGGGAGCTTCAGTTATCCATTACTCTATTGGGGAGTCATCTCTTGACTGAAGAGACGGAAGTGAATTGCTATCTGGCCAGGATCCAGGCTTCACATTGACTTACAGAGGATGACAAGGCCGACTGCTATCCGGTCGTATTCCAGACTTCACAACAACATACTGGGGGGGGGGGGGATGAGATTAAACTGTTATCTGGTCGTGCTCCAGGATTTGCAGTTTCTTAAACTGGAATAGAAATTATAAAAATCTTAGTGTCGATTTAACTGAACCAGAGAAAGGTCTTTAATTAACTTTGACTGGAATGGAAATCAGAAGGATCTTAGGATCGATTCAACTGAACTAGACAAAAGTCTTAGAATATCTTCAACTAGAATAGGAATCAGAGAGATCTTAGTGTCGATCCAACTGAACCAGAGAAGTTCTTTAGTTAACTTTGATTGGAATGGAAATCAGAAGAATCTTAGGATCGATTCAACTGAACCAGACAAAAGTATTGGAATATCTTTAACTGGAATAGAAATCAGAGAGATCTTACTGTCGATCTAACTGAACCAGAGAAGATCTTGGATCAACTTTGACTGGAATGGAAATCATAAGAATCTTAGGGTCGATTCAACTGAACCGGACAAAAGTCTTGGAATATCTTCAACTGGAATAGAAATCAGAGAGATCTTAGTGTCGGTCTAACTGAACCAGAGAAGGTATTGGATCAACTTTGACTGGAATGGAAATCAGAAGAATCTTAGGGTCGATTCAACTGAACTAGACAAAAGTCTTGGAATATCTTCAAATGGAATAGGAATCAGAGAGATCTTAGTGTCGATTTGACTGAACCAGAGAAGGTATTGGATTAACTTTGACTGGAATGGAAATCAGAAGAATCTCAGGATCGATTCAACTGAACCAGATAAAAGTCTTGGAATATCTTCAACTGGAATAAGAATCAGAGATATTTTAGTGTCGATCTAACTGAACCAGAGAAGGTCTTGGATTAACTTTGACTGGAATGGAAATCAGAAGAATCTCAGGATCAATTCAACTGAACCACACAAAAGTCTTGGAATATCTTCAAGTGGAATAGGAATTAGAGAGATCTTAGTGTCGACTTGACTGAACTAGAGAAGGTCTTGTGAGGACATCTTTCTGAAGAAATTATTGAAATAGCCTTTCATCAGACGTAGTTTTTAAGAAGACTACCAGGTCACCTAAGTAGTCAGCGGTGTTTGTTGATTTGATCTTTTCCCTAAAAAAGGTAAAGATTTAGTCGTATGCAAAGTCATGATGTATGAAATGCATTATGGTGATGTTCTCAAAATAAATGAGATTACATTGTATGCGATGTGTAAGCGCATGCCATGATGTATGAACATGGGATGCTATTGATATATTTCTTAGTCTGGGAAAGTAAATCCCGAACTGCCACTGGAGAGTATAAGGAGGCTGAATCCTTCATTTCCACTGGGGATGATGAATGAATATGATTTGTCGGGGATTCGCTCTTTCTGTCTAAGGATATTCTGCCGGGGACTCTTAACTCCTTCCTGAGAATAACTTTGTGGAGGGAGGATGCTCTGTTGTCTTGTTTTGCCGATGTAGAGAAATAAACTCTATTGGGGAATGAACTTTTGCATTTAGAGAAATAAACTCTACCCGAGAGGAAGTTTTATAAACTGTTTGAAATTATAAAACTCGGCTGGGGAAAAACAGATTTCAGCTCCCTGAAGGCACTTTGTTGGAGGAGATAATTCCTGCTTGGGGAAGGAGAGATCAAAACTCTGGTTATTTCTGCTCCGTGGGGAACATAGATGTCTCGGGGTTGTATGTAATGGTTACTTTGTCTCAAACTGTCCCTACCCTTGTATCATGCTAGAAAGAGTAACTGTCGGGACTGGAAATAGTTTTTTAGACTTTGCCCCGTTTCTTAAAGTGATTAGCAACTGTCTTTCTGTTTCTTATGCACGTATTTAGGAACAGTGATCATATTTAAATGCATATGTCAAAAATAATCATTGGACGTTTTTACATAAAAAACAGAAAAATAAAACAAACAGTTTTCTACTTTCAAGGAATGATTTGTATTGATTTTTGAAGTTCACCTATAACAGGTATTTTATACAAAGAGACTGACGTTCTAGTAGGAGAACGCCGTCGTAAGAAATGAAAATTACACAAAATAGTGTACAAAGAGAAAACAGCTATGTGTAACAATCCCATTGAGTTTCAATTCTGCTATTTCCCCTATGTCCTTGAGCGTCTCATCACTTTGATAATCGTCAGAAGCTGACTGGATTGATCGATACCGTTTGAGCTTGATAGTTGATACTGAAGTCTGATTGCAAGGTGAACCAATGGGACATAGTTGTACACTTCAAATCCCTAACTTTTTCCTGGACCACCCATTCGGGTTTTCAGTCCACCGGGATACCCTTTTTTCCTAAGCCGCCTTTTCAGGTTTTCGACTTGCCGGGTGTATAAACTTTTTGATTTTATCCCTAATTTTTGCCCGAACCATTTTGGTTCGCCGGGATGCCCTTATTTTTGCCTAGGCCAGTCGATCTAGCAGGTACTTATTCATGCGTAGTATCTTTTCACTATGTCCGCATTAACAGGGTGAGGAAGGTCGTCACCGTCCATGGTGGTCAGAATCATGACTCCACCAAAAAATATGCTTTTGATTACAAATGGCCCTTCGTATGTGGGAGTCCATTTACCCATGGCGTCACCTTGTGGCAGTATGATGCGCTTGACTACTAGATCACCCACTTGATACACTTGACGTATGACCTTTTTGTTGAAAGCCTTGATCATCCTTTTTTGATACATTTGACTATGACAGATAGCAGTAAGACTTTTCTCATCAATCAGATTCAGTTGATCAAGTCGAGTCTGGATCCAATCGTCTTTGTTCAAACCTACATCCTTCATGATCCTCAGAGAAGGGATCTGGACTTCAATAGGTAGGACAACCTCCATACCATATACCAGAGAATAAGGTGTTTCCCCTGTTGATGTACGCGTTGAGGTGCGATAACCATGAAGGGAAAATGGTAACATCTCATGCCAGTCTTTGTACGTCACTGTCATCTTCTGTATGATTTTCTTAATATTCTTGTTAGCCACCTCCACAACGCAATTCATCTTCGGCCAGTAAGGGGAAGAATTATGATGCTGGATCTTAAATTGTTTACAGAGTTCGGTGATCGTTGTATTTTTGAGATTTGTACCATTGTCAATAATAATTCTCTCTGGCACACCATACTGACAAATCAGGTTATGCTTGATAAACCTTGCCACAACATTCTTGGTAACGATAGCAAAAGAGGCAACCTCAACCCACTTCGTGAAGTAATCAATGGCCACTAGGATGAAGCGATGCCCATTGGAGGCGGTAGGTCTAATCTCTCCGATCATGTCAATACCCCAATTGCAAAGGGCCAGGGAGCCGTCAAGACATTCAAGGGAACTGAAGGTACATGTACCTAATTAGCATAGATCTGGCATTTGTGACAAGTTAGGGAATGCTGATAACAATATGCTTCCATAGTGGACCAATAGTAAATCTGCCATAATCCTCTCTATTTTGCTCTTGTCTACGCACCTAAGTAAAATAGAGTCATGGTTGCGCTTGTAGAGGATTACATTACTGAGGAAGAACTTTGCGGAGAATCTTCTCAGAAACTTCTTATCATTGACAAACGACCCCTCAGGATATTCTTGAGCCTCGAGATACCTTTTCACTTCATGGAACCAAGGTTTGTTTGCTACTTCTTCAGCATCAATCTCACAGTAGTATGAAGGTTTATCCAACCTTTTGATAGTGATCCGAGGAGCCTCGTTGTCCCACTTGACCTTGAACATAGATGACATAGTAGCTAGTGCGTCTGCTAACTGGTTCTCTTCTTGTGGAAAATATTCAAAGGTGACCTCTTCAAAGTGTGGAAGCAATGTCAGCACATGTTCTTTGTACGGGATGAGATTCGGATGCTTCGTGTCCCACTCTCCTTTTATTTGACTTATAACCAAGGCTGAATCCCCGAAAATGCTCAAGAACTTAATCCTCAGGTTAATAGCAGCTTTGAGACCCATGATGCATGCTTCATACTCCGCCATATTATTGGTACAATTGAAACATAATCTGGCGGTGAAGGGAGTGTGACAGCCCTCGAGGGATATGATTACATCACCGATGCCATTTCCGAGTGCGTTGGAAGTCCATAAAAAACATAGTCCATTGGGATCCTTCCTTAGGTCCTTCATCCCGTCCAAGTTCTTCATAATCAGTCATTAGCATAATATTCTCGTCCGGGACATCAAAATTTATGGACTGGTAGTCATCCCTAGCCTGATGAGCCAAATGATCAGCTAGTACACTTCCCTTGATTGCTTTCTGGGTCGTGTATTGGATATCGTATTCAGTCAAGATCATTTTCTATCTTGCTATTCTTCCGGAGAGAACGGGCTTCTCGATGATGTACTTGATCGGATCCATCTTAGATATTAACAAAGTGGTGTGGGTCAACATATACTATCTCAGTCGGCGAGCAGCCCATGCCAAAGCGCAACAAGTTTTCTCGAGCAGTGAGTATCTTGTCTTATAGTCGGTAAACTTTTTGCTAAGGTAGTATATTGCATGCTCTTTTCGATCGGACTCGTCATGCTGCCCCAACAGACACCCATTCAATTATCTAACACTGTTAAGTACATTATCAAAGGTCTTCCTTCAATCGAAGGCATCAGAATTGGAGGCTCTTGAAGGTATTCCTTGATTCTCTCGAAGGCGGTCTGGCATTCTTCATTCCACTTTACCACTTGATCTTTCTTCAGGAGTTTGAAGATTGGATCATAAGTAGCAGTTAAATGGGAAATGAACCTGGCAATGTAATTTAGGCGTCCTAAGAAGCCTCTAACCTCCTTCTCAATGTGAGGAGCCAGCATCTCTTGTATAGCCTTCACTTTTGCATGGTCTACCTGAATGCCCTTGTCACTGACAATGAAACCTAGCAGTTTACCAGACCTTACCCCGAAGGTGCACTTGTTTGGATTTAACCTTAGCTTTTATGTCTTCAACCTATCAAACAGCTTTTCTAGATGATCAAGGTGATCTTCCTCAGTTTGAGACATGGTTATCATGTCATCAACATAGAACTCTATCTCATGGTGAATCATGTCGTGGAACAGAGTTACCAAAGCTTGATGATAGGTTGCCCCAACATTCTTCAATCCAAACGACATCACTTTGTAACAGAAAGTGCCCCATTGTGTGACGAAGGTTGTCTTCTCCATGTATTCGGGTGCCATCTTGATCTGATTGTAACCAGAGAAACCGTCCATGAAGGAAAAGATCTTGTGTTACGCAGTTTTGTCAACCAGAACGTCAATGTGGGGGAGCGGAAAGTCATCCTTGGGGCTTTCCCTGTTCAAATCTCGGTAGTCCACACACATTCGTACCTTGCTGTCCTTTTTAGGTTTCGGGACTACGTTAGCAACCCATTGGGGATAAGAAGTGACAACTAGGAACCCAGCCTTGAACTGTTTCATAATCTCTGCTTTGATCTTCTCTGACATTTCAGGACGCATGCGATGGACTTTCTACTTTACCGGAGGGCAATATTCTTTAGTTGGCAGACGATGAACCACAATATCTGTGTCTAGTCCTGGCATGTCTTCATATGACCAGGAAAAGATCTCGACATAATCATGCAACATCTGTATCAATCGTTGTTTGACACTAAGCTACAAATTTTCACCTATCTTGACCTCTTTTCTGTCCTCTTCTGTGCCCAAGTTTATTGTCTCAACTGACTATTCATGAGGTTGTATAGCCCTTTCTTCCTGCTGTAACAGTCTGGCAAGTTCTCCGGGTACCTCACAATCTTCCTCACCTTCGTCCTCAGCTTGGTTGATCATATTTTCAAAGTCATAACCGGAAATAGCAGAACTGTTATCAATGGGATCCAGAGTGGATATGGATCTGCAGTTTGATATGCGAGTGTGCGTAAGAGCATAACTGTATTGACAAAGTAAAAAGCAGAAAAGAAAAAACAGAAAGCGCAAAATTTGTATGCATAAACGTCCAATTCTTTATTAATGCCATATGAAATTGAAACATGATAACCCTCACAAATAAACCATTGTGCCCCGGGTAAGACACAAGGCCATAGAGTTTATATTGTTTATTACATATCCAAAAAACAAGAAAGACAATTACTTCTGAACAAAAGTAATCGGTACAAAGTCTCTTTCTGTCTAGTTACTGAGTCCACCATTGGTAGTAGGGATGATCTAGCTATTCATGTCATCGTCACCATCACTGTCTTCTAGAGCATTGACCCCATGATTACTGGTGCGTAGGGGAGGTCTTCCAGCATGAGCATGACGGACAACCCTTTGATCCCCTGAAGAGAAACCCAAACCAAACTTATCTAACTTGTATGGAATATCAGGGAGCTGACCCCAGATTGTTGACCCACCTTCTTCAATAACTGCTTTTGCATCCTTGAGAGAAGCCATCTTCAAGGGAGGTTTGGTGATCTTTGGCAGATGGGTGACAGTCTCAGTTGCAGCCATAGTCTGAGGTATCTCTTCAAAGTTTTCACACGGAGTCTCGATGAACTCGCCATCCATTTCCATGTACCTGAAGGAGTTCAGGTGACTGACCATGTATTCTTCTTCACCGTGTACCATGAAAATCTTTCCTCTTACCGGGTATCTCATCATCTGATGCAGAGTAGACGTGACAGCCCCCGCCCCATGGATCCAAGAGCGACCCAACAAACAAGAATAAGACGGTCTGATATCCATCACATAGAAGGTGGAGTCAAAGGTCTGAGAACCAACTTTGATGGGGATGTCCACCTCCCTGTGCACCATTCTCTTCGAACCAGTGAAAGCTCTCACTACTATGTTGCTGGGCTTTAAGGTCAAACCTTCACAGTCTAGTCTATTCATGGCCTTCTTAGGCAGCACATTCAACGATGAACCATTATCTACTAGAACATGGTCCAAAGTAGGGGCCCTGCATTCAACAAAAATATGTAGCGCATCATTGTGTTTTCTCCCTCTGGGTGTCAGATAAGCATCAAAAAAACCTAAACCGTTATGAGCTATCAAACTGGCCACACAATCTTCAAATGGGTCAGCGAATATTTCTTATGGAACATGGTCCGTCTTAAGGAATTTCACCAAAGCCTTTGCATGGGCTTCAGAGCATAACAATAAGGCTAGCATAGAAATATTTGAAGGGGTATGCCCCAGCTGCTCGACCACATTGTAGTCGCTCTTCTTGATAATCTTCAAAATTTCTTCCATTTCCTTCTCGGAAGCCTCTCGGATAGATACTGACTATGCCTTCGTCTGGACAGGCTCAACCAATATGTCTTTGCCCCGAGTCTTGGCTGAATCGGTGATAGGGGTGTCAACAGGGGTGATTACAGGAACTGCAGTAGTAGTATCAGCAGGAACAAAAGTAGGAATGATCACAGGACCAGTAACGGCTTTTGGAGGAGAAATCTCAGGGGAGAACACTCTTCCACTTCTTGTTATTTGGCTGGTTCCAACAATATTGCCAATGTCAGTATCAACATTTTCAGAAACCTGGTCTTCAACAGCCAGCAGGTCTTGCTTGACGCCGTGGTAGTAGACGTCACCCCCATAGTTCCAGGGAACAGTTTTGTCCGAGGAGTATGGGATTGGTCCTGGAATGGTGATAATCAATGGAGCCAACTTTGGAGCAGATGTAATCCTGACGGGTCTTTTGGTGGAGACCCTGGGAGGATTGGCGGAAATGGTTATTATTGAAACATCCTTGCAAGAAATAGTCGGAACGGGAGTCTTCTCAAACAAAATCTCTATGTCATCCATCAGGCGCTGAACACCTGCCTTCAACAAATGACAACCAGTCGGTAGAGATGAACATGAGTGGCAACCCTTGCCACAACCCAGAAATAAACCGGCTTTCAGCAAGTTCCACTTAATGGTCATAAGAGGAGTAACAAGCTCTTCAACGGCAGTAACAAACATATCATCTTCAATAGTGTTAACACCACAGTCGTGCTTGGGCATAGGAGCGGTGATAACATTGGGGATCTCAGGGGGGTCAAATTCAATTTCCTCCGCCCCGAGAAGGTCTTGCACCTTATTTTTCAAAGCCCAACAGTCGTTGGTATCATGGCCTGGACTTTCTGAATGGTAAGCACAACGAGCATTAGGGTTGTAGCGAGCAGAGGCGGTGTTGGGATTCTTTGGAGCTTCCTGCAAGATTACCAAATTAGATTTCAACAAATGAGGCAAAACTTGGGATAAAGTCATATTTATCTGGGTAAACAGTCTTACCGACCTTTCTGTTCTTGGTTAATTATTCCTTTGTTGAGTAGGTGCAGGCTTAGAGATCATGACAGACCCTACCGTTGGATGGCGTTCAATTATGTCCTGATTCCTTTGATGGTACACAACACTAACCTCTTTCTTCCCAGCAAGTGGCTTCCATGCTGCACTAGAGGATGCATCCTTTTGGATCTTACCACTCCTAATTCCAGCTTCCACCCTTTCTCCTTTCAAAATCAATTCGGTAAAGCCGGCTGAGGAGATTCCAATCAGGTGATTAAAAAATGGACTAGATAGGGTACCGAGAAACATATCCACTAGCTCCCTATCAGACAGGGGAGGATGGACTCTTCCTGATAAGTCCCTCCACTTTTGGGCATAGTCCTTAAAGCCCTCTCTCGAACCCATAGACATACTTTGGAGTTGAGTACGGGTGGGAGCGAGGTATGCGTTATACTGATACAAATTATCAAAAGAAACAACCAGGTCTTCCTAATTATGGATGTTGGCCCCCTCCAACTGATAGAACCATTCTAGCTGAGTTCCGGACAGGCTATTCTAAAAGAAGTGGACCCATAAGTCCTTGTTAGCAGTGTGAGGATGGATCTTCCTCACATAAGATCGGAGGTTCATTTTGGGACATGAAACCCCATCATATTTCACAAACACTGGCACCATGAACTTTTTTGGGATGACAACCCCAAAGACCTAACCCAGCTCTTCAAAGTCCATACCCAGTACCTTCTGGACCTCCATTGCATTCAAATGATCCTCCAACTATTTGTATTTTTTATCAGCGGGAGGATACTGCTCCTCATCATATTCTTTTGGACTGGAGTCTTTCTCTCTTGTTTCCTCTTCTTAATTGTCTCCTTCCTTTGATGAAGTTACTAGTTTAGAGGTTCGCCGCACTGGTCCTCTGATCCTTCTTCCCAGATTCACTAACCCAGTTGGCTTTATTTGGCTTCTTCTTTTCTTTAACAAGCAGGGCTTTCAGTTCTTCTTTCCCCTTGGTCAGAGCCATGATCATCTGTTGAAACTGGGCATTCTGAGTCTGTAAATCCTTCACTGTTTTCTCTAGAGCCATTGCTGAAATAAACAGCGAAGAGGATGAGAAAACTGCTTTGAAACCTGCTTAGGCAATGATATGTATGATATATGTATGCAATGCTTTCAAGGCTTTCTAAGACTCAAATTTGCTTAAACAGAAAGAGAACAAACGTTAATTGTATTAAGATATTTTATTGATCACAATAATGCCTCTTGGGCTCACAAAGGGAACAAGGCAACAATAAAATTTCCAAGCAAAAAATGGTGACTTCAAGCTTCCCACAGGCGCATCCTCTTTAGTGCAATGTAGGCATTTATATTCCTCTCCTCGTGAAGTAACCGGGTGAGCTCTAGAACATTCTTCTCGCTGGCGTAAAGTTGGGCTTCAAAAGTATCCCGTTCTTCTTTAAGTTGGATCCAGGATTTCCGTAGCTCCTCAAAATCAGTTGGCATATCAGGGTGAAGAACAACGTAAGGAGTGTCTCCTTCAGCAATTGGCTCCACAATCACAGGTAAGATGGTGGTGTAAGGCATCATAAGACATTGAGCATGAGCTCACACCCATTTGAGGTAAGGCTCAAGAGGGATGGGATTCTTGTGTCCCAGTATCTTGCTATCAACTCTATTTGTCATGCCCCAAGCTCGAATAAACCTCTTGCGATAACCCTGAACATCATTCTCATAGTCAAAGATGATACCTTTAACGAGTGCATCATAAGGACCATCCCTTCTAGCATAACCAAACTGTCGCAATGCTAAACAAGGATTATAAGTGATTCCTCCCCTAATGCCTAAGAGAGGGACATTAGGGAATTCCCCACAGCGATCAATGATGGTAACATTCTCTGAGGATCGCGAACACCAATGAATATTTGAATGTGTAAGGGACATAAACCTATGAGACCATCTCATACCCTACTCATTTCTTAAAATAGACCATGGTAGGTGCAAAGTAAACCACCTAGCCAATAGAGGAGTGCAACATAGAAGGGTCCCTCTTCTCTTTAGAGTGCGAGTATGAAGAGAGTGTAGAATATCCCCAAGTAAGGTAGGTACCCGATTATGAGACAGAAAAATCTTGACCGTATTCATATCTATGAGTTGGTCCGTGTTAGGGAATAGTATTATCCCATAGATGAGAAGGGCCAATACCTCTTCAAAAGCTTGTAAATCCAGGTTATCCCAAAAATAGTGAGCTTTCCCAAATAGAAACTTAGCTGGAAATCCTTGGGCACTTCTTCTGGTTTCCCAATTTGCCACTACATCAGTCCCTTGTAAAGACAGAGCTTGAGCAATCTCTCCAGGATTTGGGTCTCTTTCTGTACCGTTGAATAGTAGCTGATTAAGGATAGGTGTAACACCCCAATTCTACCATGGCAATTATATAAATAAATCAGTTATAAAATTCATATCATGCAAACGAATCGGGACATCACAAATTCTTCTATCAAAATTCGTTGCATTCATCGTGGATATATAACACTTTTAAAACATCGGATGAACCATCATCATAACATCTATAATTAAATAATTCAACATCTACGCAGCAGAATTCTCAATAACAATTTTATCATCAATACAACAACTTCGAAACGTCACATATTTAATAATAATCAATTTCAAGTTCAACAACTGAAAATCATCAATCAAAAATAGCAAGCGTTCACCCCCGAGTGTTACATATCAGAGCAATGACACCGACTCGAACTATTTAAGGTATACAACCTTCACTCTCAATTAGCAGCATGTTACCAACATAAGGGTAACATTCAAACAAAAGGAGTGAGATATCTAACAATATAATAAAGCGCATGATAATTAATATATTAAGTTAGATCAATAACATCACCACTTCTCATCCCATAATCAACAATAATTACAACGTATATACACATTCATCAACATCAAAATACACTTCTTTATTCAATAATATAATGCGACTCAATACTATGTAAATGCATGTGGTACCATTGGAGCAGAACTCCCATCTCAAAAATTTGCCAATTAATAGAGGCATCAACAAGGCATAACCTTCATCTCAAAATTCGCCAATACAGGCCATCTCAACGAGCAAAAGCTCCATCTCAAAAAATGCAATGTATGCGACACAACCATGAATATAATAATAACACCCAAGTTAACAACATCTTAAATCATCTCAAAAACATCTCAATTAACATCTCAAAGCATCTCAAAATAACAACATCTCAAATGCATCTCAACGTCTCGTCATCAACATCTCATATCATCCAAATAATTTATTAAAAATCATTTATTTTTATAAATCATCAAACATCATTTATTTATTATAAATCATCAACAGAACATCATGGATAACTTCTCACTAACAACTCAGTTGTACATTAAGTCCACAGTAAGTCAATACTGCTATTCTGTAACTCTAACGTCCTTACCGTGACTATCCTACTGTTATAGTTCAAACAACAGCTTCTAAGCATCTAACACTCACATTATGTGCGAAAACAACGTAACGTCCAACACCACTTCTAACTAGAACAACTTCTGACCAACTCAACTTCTAACCAACAAAACTTCTAATAACACAACTTCTAAGAGCACAAATTCTGACTAACCCAACTTCTGATAACACAAATTCTGACTAGCCCAAATTCTGACCAATGTAACTTCTGACAACACAACTTCTGACTAGCCAAACTTCTGACCAACCCAAATTCTGACCAATGTAACTTTTGACAACACAAATTCCGACTAACCCAACTTCTGACCAATGCAACTTATGACCGACCCAACTTCTGACTAACACTGCTTCTACCATTAGAACTTCTACTTTCTAATAATCCAACGCAACTTCCAACCGACATAGCTTCTAACATCAGAATTGCTACTCTTTACCAATCCTACTGTTTTAATTCTTAGCCTGATATCAACCTAACTAAGAACAGTACGACTAACTCTATCACCAAATTAATTCATTGTTCTAAGACAATAGCGCCTATCAATTTGCCTAATTCTGCATTTTCTCTTCCCTGCAATATTCTGCGTTTTTCCATCACTGCATCTCACTACGGGATTCATAACTATAGCCCTAAAACTTAACATAATCATGATAATTCATCACCCACAATTACCTTATAATTCTACATCAATCGAACGACATCATGACATCAATATTCATCTAAAATTCATCAATTCTTCATCATACATCGATCATGTATTTTCAAATCAAGAACAAGACAACAATCATCTCTAACCCTACATACCAATCATCATAAACCCAATTATATAGTTAGAACCCCACCCTTACCTTGGATTGAAGGTCGCTCTATAATTTCCAGTTGAATTCTCGTGCTTGCCGTTTTCCACTTTCTCTAGCAGCTTGCACGTTCTTTCTCAATCCTTATTCTTCTACTGCTTCTTTCTTTCTATTCTATTCCAACAAACATAAAATAACCCTATTATTCTATTTACTCCTTATTGGGCTTAAAACCAATACACCCCTTTGATACGGTGGGAGAACTGACTTGAGGTTTTGCGTTTGTATTCGCACTTGTTCGGTTTAGCAAGAGTCGCCACCGACTTTTTATTTGTCCTAAGGAAAGGTCAAAAAGCACAGGAAAGACCTTTGAGATGTTTTCGTGGGTTCGGGGGGTAGATTATGAAAAGGGAAGGTACTAGCACCCTTTTCATCCATGGTTACCCATGGGCTCTTAGTTACTTGTTTTAGATCACTTGCCTTTGCTTTTCAATTGTTTGAAATGGTGCTTTGTGTGTGTGTGTTTTGAAAATGTTTTGAAAAAGATGCCTTGTCTAGGAAACCATTGTAACAATTCTTTACTCGAACGTTTTACAAAGGTGTTTGTCTTTTTGAAAAGATGTTTCAATGTTTTTGAAAGTTGTTTTTGTGTTGTGATGTGTGTTTGAAAATGGCAAGTGTGTTTTGCAAGTTTGATCAAGTAACTAAGAGTTGTCTACCCTAAATTTCTCAAAGATCTTTCTCATGTTTTAACCCTTTTAACAGTGTTGTTTCACCATTGTATTTGGTGAACAACCTTGTGTTAGGATGTTAACGGGACGGGCGCGGGTCATCGTATAGACCATAGAGGCAATAGTGTCAAGTATCTTTGGCAATTTTCTTGAGGGACTATGATCATTTTTGTTTAGGCAACAAGATAGCGTCATCGAGGGACTATGATCATTTGATTTGTTTTTGTTTTGCCGAAGACACTTAACATGCAACCATGGCCCATTTTTGAAGGCAACAAGCGGGATTACCCTAGAGGTGCAAGTGTGAATGGTGTATTGATTTTCATGTATTTATCTTGTGTTAGGTTATCTAGCGGTTGATTTTGAATCTTCGCATACAAACCCTAATTACTATACAGTATATGGAAAGCGATAAATTGCGGGAATTTAAAGTCTAAGCTATTACAAATAAGTATCCGGGGATGGGGGTACAAATGTTTACAAATGAAGATGAGTCTTATCAGAATAGTAGTGTCCAAATATTATTTACAACCAAATCGAATCGTCACATTCTCAATGTAAAATATAGCAAGGTATAAGAATCAAAGATAAACAAAAGTATTGTGACATGCATATGATTATTTACAAATGATGCAAGTTAAGTATTATTATTTATTTTTGTGTTTTTTTGTTAATGTTATATAAACAAAAGTTTTAATAAAAAAAAGTTTTAACACAAGAAAATTATTTAACTTAGTAAACTCTATTTTTATGTATTTTTAATTGTACTAAATAAAAGGTATTTAAGAAAATTTTGTACAAAAAGAAAGTTAATGTATTATTTTACTTAATAAAATAGGTTATGAAAAAAAGAAATAAGGTGATAAAAAAAAGGGTATTAGTTTGTATAACCTAAAAAATAAATAAGAAGAAATTAAATGGGCTTAGGGGTTTGTTCTTGGCCCAAATGAAAAACAAACAGATTTTAAAAGAAAAGGGGGGTGCAGGCGCCAGAATGGATTGGGCTTAGGGTGTATTTTGTGAGGCAGGCCCAAACGGTTTGGGACTAGGTTTTTGTTAGGGTTTGAAAAGTTTTGTTTCAGAACAAGGTTTGTAATGTTTTGAACGGCGCCGCTCTCCACCTTCTTCTTCGCCTCTTCATACTTTCTCAAACCATGGCTTCTGACTTCCCCATGCCTTAGGCCTCCAGACGCTACCTCCACTCTCCTCCTTCCACGATTGCTCAGGTGGTGATGAAAAGGTATTATTTCGTTCTATCACGTTTTTTTAGGGTTTTCGGATTTTAGTCTTGCATGTTTATCTTTTTCATATTTTAACCATGGATGTTCGTGTTTGTGTGAGGTGTGAAGCAGAAAAAGGAAGGGGGAAAATACTACCTTGCTGATCTCGTTCTTGGAGAGGCGATGGAGAGGGAGTTGGACGGCGGTGCTTCTCAGGTGGCCAAGGCGGGGAGGCTGGACGCTGATGAAAGCTTTGTTCTGGTACTTGTATCTTTTTGCTTGGTATGTTTTATGATGATGCTATAAATCTGAAAACTCCAAAGTACATGTTTCTGACTCTCTTCCTCTCCTTCTTGTCAATGATGCTACTTTTCTGAGCTGCTTGTTCTGAGAATGCTTTTTTAGTTAGCTTCTGATTCTCTTCCTTTCTGGGACTTTATTGATTTCCAATGTTGAATTTGATTCTGAGGGTATTTGCTACTGTTGTTACTGATATGTTCTTCCGAGATTGCCAAATCTGAAATTTTGCTTGTTGTTCTGATTCTAATGATGTTGGCCCTATGATGAATTTTGTTCTGAGGGTATTTGGGTTTGCTTTGAGTTTGGTTACTTGATATTGAAGGAAGGTTGAATGTTTGTATGGTTTTTGACAGGCTTGAGGAAGGTTTGTACGGTACAGTTGGGTTTATTGAAGTTTATGCAGGTTATGTTTATGCTGGCTTGAGGCAAGTTTATGGTAGTTTGAAGACAGTTTTGAGGCTTGTTTGTGGTACATGTTTTTTGTTTGAATGTTCTTGATGCAGGATGTGTTATGCTTGGCTTTTCTGGCTTGTGGTTGTATGCAAGCTGTGTTATGCAGGCTGGCTTGAAGCAAGCTTGAGGCAGGCTGTTGTTTGCTTGCTTGAGGTAGGTTTTTTAGCAGGCAAGCTTGAAGGTTTTGTTCTGGTTACAGGCTTGCTTGAAGCAGGTTTCCAGGCAGTTTGAAACAGGCTCGAGGGCTTGTGTTATGTGTTTACAGTTTTGTGTTATATTTTTCTATGTGTTCTGCCCCCTTTTTTCTGAACTGAACTCTTTGTTATACATCTATCTTCTAAGCCTGCAAAACTGTAAGCCTCTACTTCTCTCTCTCTTTCTCTCTCCACAGAAAAAGCATATTTTATTGCTTAACTGTCCTTTTTATTCTGAAAAGGTTTTGGTTGGGAAATGATGAAAGTTTTGAAATATTGCTTGCATTTTGTCTTTCCTCTGCATATCTTCTTACCTTCCAGATTTTCTGCATTGCTTTTGCTAGCTTGTAGGTAGCTTTATTGAAAGCTTCTTTGATAGTTACAGCTTGGTTGACATTTTTGTTGACAACTTTGTACTTGTGACTTAGTTTGCCCATTTTGACAATGCAATTTGGTTTTGGCATTTCAGTTTGGTTTGCCTTTTTGACAATTTGAATTTATGCAGCTTTGTGCATTTTGTTTAACATGCTGGCTTGTATTTGATTAATTCATATGCTTGCAAACAATTTGCTTTCCTCTTTGTGAACCAAGAAGAGGAATTTTCCTGCGATTTGCAGAGAGGACGAGCAAAAATAAAACAAACTGATTCCGGCCAACAACCTTTAATGATGAACTTTTTTGTCTGAAAATGCCTTTTTTAATTCATCTGTGTTTGACTTCTCTTTTTCTGGCTTTGCAGATAAATATCAATTGGGGCAAGGGAAGCAGCAGTAGAAGATGAAGATTTTAAGAAACTTAGGATGTAGATTTAATTTATTTTTAATCATTGTAATAACATTATTGTAAACAACTGTAAATAAATTTACAATATTCAAATAATATTTGTAACAAACAATTGAAAATGAATAAAAATCTTTTTTGTCAGATATCTCTTTTAATTCTTCTGCAATTGCTTATTTAATTATTTAAATTTCTTGAGTCATAATAATTGGAAATTATCCCAATAATCCTAACTTAGAAATTATAAATAATCAACAAACGTCGCATTCTTCTAGCCTTGTATTAACCAACAATAAGCCCGACGTTCCAAATAACCAATAGCAATGCACAGTCATACAAACAAACGTCCATACGCCTTTTACCTTACTGATTAAACCAAGACTTCAATCTTTCAATCAGAAGCCTCAGCTTCTATCCCAGGTGTTTAGACTTTGAGAAACAAACATGAATTTTAAACAAGCGTCAAAAACATGTGACAGTCAAATGAAATGTCGTGGATTCAAAATCTTTTGAGAATGCTCGTGCAAACCCTAATTCTGGATTTACTGTCAAAGAAACGTCCGCTTGATCAAAACCTGAACCAAACTCAACCAAATCAATAGAAACCCTAATAATTTGTTTGACTGATTCAAAAGTTAATGGAAACCCTAATTTTGTTTGACTGATAAGAAAAGTCTATTTGACCGATTCTTGAGCCAATCTGAAAAATCAGGAAAAGCCCGAAGCTGTGATTTCTTGTGAAAAAAAGAGAGGGAAAATTTTGGGGTACAACAGTTGCCCCTGTTCAATCTTCTTGAACCTGAAGAGTTATATTGGCAGGTTTGCCTTTCGCGACTCGAGGGTAAAAGGAGATTGGACACTAGAGTGCTCGAAAAATTTGCACTCGTCAAAGCGTAGTTTGAGGGAATGGGCTTAAAGATGCCATTTGGAGATGGGCTTAAAGATGCCATCTGGAGATGTGACAGAATCTTGTCGAGGGATGGGCTTAGAGATGCCATCTAGAATGTATGTTGTAGGTGAAGGAAATGAGTGTCTGAAAGGTGTCCATGTTTCGGAACGTCTCTGAGCTGGGGGTCTGAATAAGCAATAGATTGACATCCGTATCTGGAAGCATCCGCAAACTGTTTTCAAAAGTTGAATCTGAACAAGTGATAGATTAACATCCGTATCCGGAGAATCCGTGAACTGTTTTCAGAAGTATTGAAATTAAATAAGCAATAGATCAGCATCCATGTTGGGAAGCTTCCGTAAACTGTTTTCAAAAGTTGAGTCTGAACAAGCGATAGATTAACATCCGTGTTTAGAGAATCCGTAAACTGTTTTCAGAAGTCTTGAATCTGGACAAGCGATAGGTTAACATCCGTATTTGGAGAACCCGTAAACTGTTTTTAGAAGTCTTGAATCTGAACAAGCGATAGGTTAACATTCGTATCTGGAGAACCCGTGAACTGTTTTCAGAAGTCTTGGAATCTGAACAAGCGATAGGTTAACATCCATATTTGGAGAACCCGTAAACTGTTTTCAGAAGTTTTGAAGTTGAATAAGCAATAGATCAGCATCCATGTTGGGAAGCGTCCGTAAACTGTTTTCAGAAGTCTTGAAGTTGAATAAGCAATAGATCAGCATCCATGTTGGGAAGCGTCCGTAAACTGTTTTCAGAAGTCTTGAAGTTGAATAAGCAATAGATCAGCATCCATGTTGGGAAGCGTTCGTAAACTGTTTTCAAAAGTTTAAGCTTATTAATCTTATCCTGAAAAGGGTAAAACATTAGCTGAAACACAAAGTTATGTTGCATGAAATGTATGATGCAATATATATGTTATATCAATGTTTATGATATATGAATGTAATGAATGCACATGTAAGCTGAGTAGCTGTCTTGCTGAGGATAGATGAATCCTGGATAGCTGGAGATAATAAAATCTTTGACTGCTGTCGGGGAAAGTAAATCCTTGACTGTTGCAGGGGATTGAAAATCCTTTGATCATTGAAAATGAGAAGCCCTGGGACCACCGTTGGGGAATCAGGAGCTTGGGTTGTATGCCAATCTACTGGGGATTCCTGTTTTGAGGAGATCTTCACTGGGGAATATCTGAATACTCTGTGAGGAATTGAGAACGAGAGTCTTCATTCTGCTTGGGGAATAAGAATTCTGTGGGGAATAGCCATACTGTTGAAAGGTAGCTATCCTGTCGGAGAGTAAAACTCGGGACTCTGGGAAAAGCTTATTCCTGTCTGGAAGAAGTTCAGGTTTATGTTGTATGCCACTTTAAGAATGAGAATCTTCACTCTATTGGGGATACCAAAAATTCAGATGTTATACCACTTTGAGAAATGAGAATCTTCATTCTGTCGGGAATATCAGGAGGTTGGGTGTATACCGATCCTCTGAGGTTTCAAGGATGAGAGTCTTCATTCTGTTAAGGGTCAGAAATTGGGAGTATACTAATCTTCTGAGGTTTCAAGGATGAGAGTCTTCATTCTGTTAAGGGTCAGAAATTGGGAGTATACCAATCTTCTGAGGTTTCAAGGATGAGGGTCTTCATTCTGTTAAGGGTCAGAAATTGGGAGTATACCAATCTTCTGAGGTTTCAAGGATGAGAGTCTTAATTCTTGAGAGAAACAGATTTTTAGGAGCTTCATTTGTCCGTTATCTTGTTGGTGGTTGTAACTTCCAGTAGGTGATGAAGGAATCTTTGACGATTACTACTCCAAAAGTTGATGAAGGAATCTTTGACGATTACTACTCCAAAAGATGAAGGAATCTTTGACGATTACTACTCCAAAAGATGAAGGAATCTTTGACGATTACTACTCCAAAAGATGAAGGAATCTTTGACGATTACTACTCCAAAAGATGAAGAAATCTTTGACGATTACTACTCCAAAAGGTGATGAAGGAATCTTTGACGATTACTACTCCAAAAGATGAAGGAATCTTTGACGATTACTACTCCAAAAGATGAAGGAATCTTTAACGATTACTACTCCAAAAGATGAAGGAATCTTTGACGATTACTACTCCAAAAGATGAAGGAATCTTTGACGATTACTACTCCAAAAGATGAAGGAATCTTTGACGATTACTACTCCAAAAGATGAAGGAATCTTTGACGATTACTACTCCAAAAGATGAAGGAATCTTTGACGATTACTACTCCAAAAGATGAAGGAATCTTTGACGATTACTACTCCAAAAGATGAAGGAATCTTTGACGATTACTACTCCAAAAGATGAAGGAATCTTTGACGATTACTACTCCAAAAGATGAAGGAATCTTTGACGATTACTACTCCAAAAGATGAAGGAATCTTTGACGATTACTACTCCAAAAGGTGATGACTTTTATCTGTCGATCAATCTGCATATGTTAAGAATGTTGTTGAAATGTAATTTTGTTTTGGAGAATAAATCCTTGACAAATGTTGGGGAAATAAACCCATGACTGCAGGTCTGCTTAGAGAGGTGATGAACTTCTCGAGGACACTTGAATTTCTTTTCAGAAAGATTTCGGAGAGGTTTCATCACTGCCCCTAGTATCAGATGCTTGTGATATTGCCAGGACACTTGGACTGCACGTAGCCCTTTGACGAGATTGACATTTAAATGCCCCAAGTGATGGTGACGGAGACTTGCCCCAGGTTAATCTGTAATTGAGAGATTTGTTGAAATCTTGACTGGACTGCCCCAGGTTAACTGAAATTTGAAAGATCTGTTGAAACCTTGACTGGACTGCCCCAGGTTAACTGAACTTTGAAAGATCTGTTGAAACCTTGACTGGACTGCCCCAGGTGTGCTGGATAGTGACATGTCATGTCCCCCTGTTGATAGGAGATTTGTCAATGGAAGTGTCATCCTTTTTGAAGTGATTTTGTTCACTGAGAGGGCTTTCGTTCATCGGATATTCATTGTGTGAATTTCTCCGCTGTCAAACAAATAGCCAAATGCAAACAGTGATATTCAAGTAATGCAAAGTTTATGCTTGTCTTGAAGTTTTGAAAAATGCGTTTTTTAGCAGAAAACTTTTTATAAGACAAATTCAACACAAGATTTAGGGCAAAGCCTTACAGGAGTCAGGATACCTTTTGTAATAGTATGCTTTCGAACTAACCCATGCTTCAATTAGGACTTTTGAAGGGTTGTAACGTGGCTTGGTTCACGGTTTAAGAAACAAAGGATAAAGGCTCAAAGTATATTTGTACCCACCCGCTCTTCGTGATGTTCTTCAATCCTAAACTCAGTTAATTGTACGTCGAACTCTATTCGAGTTTGGAATGACACTTTGGTGATGGTCCACACCAGTTGAATTTTGGAAGGCAATCATCATTTCCCTTTTTTTTGCAACATTTTTCATGTTGTTGAGGATTTGTAATGACCTCGTTCTTTTGATTTATTATCCCTAACTTTTGCCTGACTGTTCCTGTTTTCGAGATTACAGTCAGCGGGATGCCCCAGCTTTCTTAAGCCTCCTTTATAGGTTTTGGCTTAGTGGGCTTTTCTCTTTTGAGAGATTGACTGCCTATGTGATAGGGAACCACCATTGTCTTTTTATTCCAAAGGAATGTTTTTTTTGATGTCGTTCGTTGTATTACGAACTGAGAGTTTACGATTTCAATGCGCATCCCTTCTTTTTTTTTGAATTAACTGAGAGACTACCCTGCCCCATGTTTAAATCCAAGGTTTAAATTTGTTTAGAACAGAAAACTCCTACTTCTTTGGCTCGAAGGGGTTGACTAGGGATTATCTTCCTTATAACTCCAGTGTAGGATTTGAAAGAAATACCTGTACATCGTCAGCAAGGTCTGTTCAAAAGCATACTGTATGAGATTATGGCATTGTTTCGTCATCCTCCCTCTAAAGGCTTGTAAATTTTAGCAAGAGTTAAATGTCATAAAGAAATTAGAAAGCATAGTTTAAGAATAGTGAAAACGGATGGATGAATTCAAGACAAACATATGCAATGCATTAATGAAACATAGTTTGACATCAACAAATAATTGTTTGAATAACAAAGAAATTACAACTTGAAAATTCAAATGGAACAAAAGTCTCTCAGTTCGAGCTTTGTCATTTCAAATGGAGAAACCTTGGCGGAAGATTTTCATCTCACCATCCGGCATGAATTCCAGCACTCCTCCGTCAATCAAGTCTTGGATCTTGTTTTTCAAAGCCCAACAGTCATCGGTGTCATGTCCAGGACTACGGGAGTGGTATACACAAAATGCGTCGGGGTGATAGCTAGGAGAAGAAGTCTTAGGGTTAGGATGAGGAACCCTTAAAGCAAGCAGGTTGACCTCCAACAAGAGTTTCAGTATCAGAGATGATGGTATGTCAGTCTCAGTGAAATGTCTTCCAGACGTATTTTTCTTACGTTGATTACCCTGTTGACGCAGACGAGGGTGTTGCTGGGCTTGTGACCCTGAAGCAAGTTGAGGAGCTTTTCCCTTGTCTTCTTGTCTCAAAGGAGGTTGAACGATGACTGGATCTTCAACCTTAGGTGTTTGCCCCACTTGGTTATTTTGAAGCAGCTTGTTGACGAGGACCCTGAGCTCTTCTTGTCTTTGAGCTAAGTCTTGAATGAGAGCCATCTGGCCCACCAGCTGTCCCATCATCTGGATCTTCATTGTTGCCAACTCAATCTGCAGTCCTTCCAACTGATCATTCCTGACACTGCCTGAATTCCCCAAGACCATGCCCCTTGTGAGGAGAGCTTTTATCTCTTCTTGCCCCTGGGACAAGTTCAAGAACATTTCCTAAACTTGGGCGTTTTGAGCCTGGATATCTTTGACAGTCCTCTCTAGAGCCATCTCTACTGAAATAAACAGTAGGAGAATAAGGAAACCTGAAAAGGAAAAACTATTATGATGCAATGCATGATATGTGGATGCATGTTTTCAAGAATCTCTTGGGGTAAACACAAGAAAAATGTTAGAGGTTGAACTTTAACCAACATCTTTGATTGGAGAACTTTGTATTAGTGGATGTCCTTCCACGAGAATCAAGCTCACCATGTCAAGTGGGTCATAGCCCCTGATTCAAGTTGTTGCACTTGATCTTTGACGGCATTTGTTTAGAGGGGAACCCTCTTGCCCTTGGTAGATGTCTGGTTCAACGTGACCCTGCATCAAAAGACCCTCGAGATCCTTGAAATGGTTATTGAAAATGCTATGGTATGATGTTATGATGTTATGTATATATATGCAAAAGCAAGTAAGTGTATATACAGGCAGTCATATTCACACAAAGCAAACAAGTCCTTAGGTTTAGGCTTGCATGGGGTTTGTAGGTAAGTACCCTCTTGAAGTTAGTTGGCTCATCCTATCCTAAAATAGAAACCGGGTTCTAAGGAGCTCAATATCATTGGATTATTTTCTGTGTTCATTGTTTTGGTTTAGCCACTTAACAGGCGACCAAAATATTCCAAGAAAACAATCCTCAATGAGTGTAGTATCGAGTATCTACCAACTTCGGACTGTACCAAAGTCGATCATATCACTACCCCTAAAAAGGCCAAGATGGTCAAGTAAGGTTCTAAGAGTTCGTTAGTGCTTCATAACATCACTCAGCGGCCCCGTATTGTCCTTGACTACTCAAGGGCTACCGATACTCACAAATATGTCACACTAACATAGCTACTGCTTCAACCATGTCGGTATACCCCGCACAGTTCCCTCACAGTTTATTGCTATTTACCTAAAAAGGTGCCCCCAAATCCGGGTGTAGGATTTACAACAAACCCAAACAAGGACCCAAAAAAAGTAAAACAATCAAAGCAATCAAAGCAAGTATGTAAAGGTGATCTAAAACCCTAAGGTAACCCCACTTTTTAGATTTCTCCCCAGCAGAGTCGGCAGTTCTGTGATACGGTGGGAGAACTGACTTGAGGTTTTGCATTTGTATTCGCACTTGTTCGGTTTAGCAAGAGTCGCCACCGACTTTTTATTTATCCTAAGGAAAGGTCAAAAAGCACAGGAAAGACCTTTGAGATGTTTTCGTGGGTTCGGGGGGTAGATTATGAAAAGGGAAGGTACTAGCACCCTTTTCATCCATGGTTATCCATGTGCTCTTAGTTACTTGTTTTAGATCACTTGCCTTTGCTTTTCAATTGTTTGAAATGGTGCTTTGTGTGTGTGTTTTTTGAAAATGTTTTGAAAAAGATGCCTTGTCTAGGCAACCATTGTAACAATTCTTTACTCGAACGTTTTACAAAGGTGTTTGTCTTTTTGAAAAGATGTTTCAATGTTTTTGAAAGTTGTTTTTGTGTTGTGATATGTGTTTGAAAATGGCAAGTGTGTTTTGCAAGTTTGATCAAGTAACTAAGAGTTGTCTACCCTAAATTTCTCAAAGATCTTTCTCATGTTTTAACCCTTTTAACAGTGTTGTTTCACCATTGTATTTGGTGAACAACCTTGTGTTAGGATGTTAACGGGACGGGCGCGGGTCATCGTATAGACCATAGAGGCAATAATGTCAAGTATCTTTGGCAATTTTCTTGAGGGACTATGATCATTTTTGTTTAGGCAACAAGATAGCGTCATCGAGGGACTATGATCATTTGATTTGTTTTTGTTTTGCCAAAGACACTTAACATGCAACCATGGCCCATTTTTGAAGGCAACAAGCGGGATTACCCTAGAGGTGCAAGTGTGAATGGTGTATTGATTTTCATGTATTTATCTTGTGTTAGGTTATCTAGCGGTTGATTTTAAATATTCGCATACAAACCCTAATTACTATACAGTATATGGAAAGCGATAAATTGCGGGAATTTAAAGTCTAAGCTATTACAAATAAGTATCCGGGGATGGGGGTACAAATGTTTACAAATGGGGATGAGTCTTATCAGAATAGTAGTGTCCAAATATTATTTACAACCAAATCGAATCGTCACATTCTCAATGTAAAATATAGCAAGGTATAAGAATCAAAGATAAACAAAAGTATTGTGACATGCATATGATTATTTACAAATGATGCAAGTTAAGTATTATTATTTATTTTTGTGTTTTTTTGTTAATGTTATATAAACAAAAGTTTTAATAAAAAAAGTTTTAACACAAGAAAATTATTTAACTTAGTAAACTCTATTTTTATGTATTTTTAATTGTACTAAATAAAAAGGTATTTAAGAAAATTTTGTACAAAAAGAAAGTTAATGTATTATTTTATTTAATAAAATAGGTTTTGAAAAAAAAGAAATAAGGTGATAAAAAAAGGGTATTAGTTTGTATAACCTAAAAAATAAATAAGAAGAAATTAAATGGGCTTAGGGGTTTGTTCTTGGCCCAAATGAAAAACAAACAGATTTTAAAAGAAAAGGGGGGTGCAGGCGCCATAATGGATTGGGCTTAGGGTGTATTTTGTGAGGCAGACCCAAACGGTTTGGGACTAGGTTTTTGTTAGGGTTTGAAAAGTTTTGTTTCAGAACAAGGTTTGTAATGTTTGGAAAGGAGCCGCTCTCCACCTTCTTCCTCGCCTCTTCATACTTTCTCAAACCATGGCTTCTGACTTCCCCATGCCTTAGGCCGCCAGACGCTACCTCCACTCTCCTCCTTCCATGATTGCTCAGGTGGTGATGAAAAGGTATTATTTCGTTCTATCATGTTTTTTAGGGTTTTCGGATTTTAGTCTTGCATGTTTATCTTTTTCATATTTTAACCATGGATGTTCGTGTTTGTGTGAGGTGTGAAGTAGAAAAAGGAAGGGGGAAAATACTACCTTGCTGATCTCGTTCTTGGAGAGGCGATGGAGAGGGAGTTGGAGGGTGGTGCTTCTCAGGTGGCCAAGGCGGGGAGGCTGGACGCTGATGAAAGATTTGTTCTGGTACTTGTATCTTTTTGCTTGGTATGTTTTATGATGATGTTATAAAACTGAAAACTCCAAAGTACATGTTTCTGACTCTCTTCCTCTCCTTCTTGTCAATGATGCTACTTTTCTGAGCTGCTTGTTCTGAGAATGCTTTTTTAGTTAGCTTCTGATTCTCTTCCTTTCTGGGACTTTATTGATTTCCAATGTTGAATTTGATTCTGAGGGTATTTGCTACTGTTGTTACTGATATGTTCTTCCGAGATTGCCAAATCTGAAATTTTGCTTGTTGTTCTGATTCTAATGATGTTGGCCCTATGATGAATTTTGTTCTGAGGGTATTTGGGTTTTCTTTGAGTTTGGTTACTTGATCTTGAAGGCAGGTTGAATGTTTGTATGGTTTTTGACAGGCTTGAGGAAGGTTTGTACGGTACAGTTGGGTTTATTGAAGTTTATGCAGGTTATGTTTATGCAGGCTTGAGGCAAGTTTCTGGTAGTTTGAAGACAGTTTTGAGGCTTGTTTGTGGTACAGGTTTTTTGTTTGAACGTTCTTGATGCAGGATGTGTTATGCTTGGCTTTTCTGGCTTGTGGTTGTATGCAAGCTGTGTTATGCAGGCTGGCTTGAAGCAAGCTTGAGGCAGGCTGTTGTTTGCTTGCTTGAGGTAGGTTTTTTAGCAGGCAAGCTTGAAGGTTTTGTTCTGGTTACAGGCTTGCTTGAAGCATGTTGCCAGGCAGTTTGAAACAGGCTCGAGGGCTTGTGTTATGTGTTTACAGTTTTGTGTTATATTTTTCTATGTGTTCTGCCCCCTTTTTTCTGAACTGAGCTCTTTGTTATATATCTATCTTCTAAGCCTGCAAAACTGTAAGCCTCTACTTCTCTCTCTCTCTTTCTCTCTCCACAGAAAAAGCATATTTTATTGCTTAACTGTCCTTTTTATTCTGAAAAGTTTTTGGCTGGGAAATGATGAAAGTTTTGAAATATTGCTTGCATTTTGTCTTTCCTCTGCATATCTTCTTACCTTCCAGATTTTCTGCATTGCTTTTGCTAGCTTGTAGGCAGCTTTATTGAAAGCTTCTTTGACAGTTACAGCTTGGTTGACATTTTTGTTGACAGCTTTGTACTTGTGACTTAGTTTGCCCATTTTGACAATGCAATTTGGTTTTGGCATTTCAGTTTGGTTTGCCTTTTTGACAATTTGAATTTATGCAACTTTGTGCATTTTGTTTAACATGCTGCCTTGTATTTGATTAATTCATATGCTTGCAAACAATTTGCTTTCCTCTTTGTGAACCAAGAAGAGGAATTTTCCTGCGATTTGCAGAGAGGACGAGCAAAAATAAAACAAACTGATTCCGGCCAACAACCTTTAATGATGAACTTTTTTGTCTGAAAATGCCTTTTTTAATTCATCTGTGTTTGACTTCTCTTTTTCTGGCTTTGCAGATAAATATCAATTGGGGCAAGGGAAGCAGCAGTAGAAGATGAAGATTTTAAGAAACTTAGGATGTAGATTTAATTTATTTTTAATCATTGTAATAACATTATTGTAAACAACTGTAAATAAATTTACAGTATTCAAATAATATTTGTAACAAACAATTGAAAATGAATAAAAATCTTTTTTGTCAGATATCTCTTTTAATTCTTCTGCAATTGCTTATTTAATTATTTAAATTTCTTGAGTCATAATAATTGGAAATTATCCCAATAATCCTAACTTAGAAATTATAAATAATCAACAAACGTCGCATTCTTCTAGCCTTGTATTAACCAACAATAAGCCTGGCGTTCCAAATAACCAATAGCAATGCACAGTCAAACAAACAAACGTCCATACGCCTTTTACCTTACTGATTAAACCAACACTTAAATCTTTCAATCAGAAGCCTCAGCTTTTAACCCAGGTGTTTAGACTTTGAGAAACAAACATGAATTTTGAACAAGCGTCAAAACCATGTGACAGTCAAATGAAATGTTGTGGATTCAAAATCTTCTGAGAATGCTCGTGCAAACCCTAATTCTGGATTTACTGTCAAAGAAACGTCCGCTTGATCAAAACCTGAACCAAACTCAACCAAATCAATAGAAACCCTAATAATTTGTTTGACTGATTCAAAAGTTAATGGAAACCCTAATTTTGTTTGACTGATAAGAAAAGTCTGTTTGACCGATTCTTGAGCCAATCTGAAAAATCAGGAAAAGCCCGAAGCTGTGATTTCTTGTGAAAAAAAGAGAGGGCAAATTTTGGGGTACAACAGTTTCCCCTTATTACTTCTATTCTTTTAAAACAAGCCCACACCAAATAATAATATTATACTTCTAATATTATTTCACCACATAATATTACATCTCTAATATTATTTCTCCACTTAATAAAATAATTAAATCCAATTAATTATAATACAACTTCATAAATATTCCAAAAATAATTTAATTAAATAATTAATTAAATTACGGGCGTTACAACTCTCCCCCACTTAGAATATTTTTGTCCTCGAAAATTTACCTCAATCAAACAATTCAGGATAGGAGTCTCGCATCTTGCTCTCCAACTCCCAAGTCATGTTTTCTCCTGCAGCTCCTAACCAAACCACTTTAACCAAGGCAATCTCTTTGCCCCTCAGAGTCTTTATTTCATGATCCGCGATCCGTACAGGCATTGTCTCCACGGTAAGATTATCCCGTACTTGCACATCGTCCATATGAATCACATGAGATAGATCTGAAATATACTTTCGAAGTTGCGACACATGAAACACATCATGCAAATTCGAAAGATTAGGCAGTAAAGCCACTCTATAAGCAACATTCCCCACTCTCTCTTAAATCTGATACGGTCCAATAAAACGAGAAGTGAGCTTCTTAGACTTCAATGCTCGCCTAACACCGTCACATGTGTAACTCTCAAAAACACATGATCACCAACTTGGAATTCTAAATCTTTCCTTCGCTTGTCATGATAACTCTTCTGTCTACTTTGGGCAGCTTTCATTTTCTCTCAAATCAACTTCACCTTCTCGATAGTCTCATGAACAAGTTCAGGTCCAAGTACTACACTTTCTCCAGATTCATGCCAATATAATGGAGTTCTACATCTTCGACCATACAACGCCTCAAAAGGTGCCATCCCAATACTGGAATGATAACTGTTATTATAAGTGAACTCTATCAACGGAAGATAAGTATCCCACGAACCTCCCTGCTCAAGAACATATGCCCTCAACAAGTCTTCCAACAATTGAATAGTCCGTTCAGTCTGACCATCTGTCTGAGGATGATACGCTGAACTAAATCTCAACTTAGAACCCAACGCTTCTTGCAGACTCTTCCAAAAATCAGAAGTAAATCTTAGATCTCTATCTGACACAATGCATAAAGGAACACCATGCAACTTCACCATCACACTAATATAAATCTCAGCCAACTTCGACACTGGAAAACTGATGTTAATAGGAATAAAATGAGATGACTTTGTAAGCCTATCAACAATCACCCAAATCGAATCATGTCCTCTTAAAGTATTAGGAAACCCTGTCACAAAGTCCATTGAAATGCTATCCCATTTCCATTCTGGAACTTCCAACGGTTGCATCAATCCTGCAGGCTTCTGATGTTCAACTTTCGACTTCTGACAAGTCAAACATGCACACACGAACCGAGCCACATCACTCTTCATCCCAGGCCACCAAAACAAACCTTTCAAATCTTGATACATCTTTGTAGCTCCTGGATGAATACTCAACTTACTTCTATGGCTCTCTTCAAGTATCACTTTCTTCATCTCAGCATCATCAGGAATACAAATCCGGTTACGAAACCTCAATAAACCTTGCGCATCTAGCTTAAAATCACTATTCTCAGACTGATCGATTCTAACCATCGAATCTACCAGTTTCACATCCAACTTCTGAGCTTCTCCGATACTGTCTAGAAATTCATTATTAATCTTCAACATACCCAACATAACACTCTGCGGAGTAACCTCGCAAACTAAGCTCATATCTCTGAACTGCTCAATCAATTCCAACTCTTTAATCATCATTGCTGACATATGTAAAGTCTTTCGACTCAACGCATCAGCTACCACATTTTCTTTTCCTGGATGATAATTCAAACTGAAATCATAGTCCTTTAACAATTCTAACCATCTTCGTTGCCTCATATTCATCTCCTTCTGATCAAATAAATACTTTAAGCTCTTATGGTCACTAAACACTTCAAATCTAGAACCATAAAGATAATGCCTCCAAATCTTCAACACAAAGACAACAGCAACAAGCTCTAAATCATGCGTAGGATAGTTCTTCTCATGAGTCCTTAATTGCCTTGACGCATAAGCAACTACCTTACCATTATGCATAATCACACCTCATAAACCCATCTTAGAAGCATCACAATACACCACAGAAGGCTCTCCTGGATTAGGCAACATCAAAATCGGAGCCGACGTCAACCTCTTCTTCAATTCCGTAAAACTTTCTTCGCACTGAACATCCCATACAAACGCTCTACCTTTACAAGTCAACTTAGTCAACGGGAGTGACAACTTATAAAACCCTTCGATAAACCTTCTATAATAACCAGCTAATCCCAAGAAGCTTCTAATCTCAGTAGCTGACCTCGGAGTTTCCCATTACAACACAGCATCAACCTTCGATGGATCTACAATAATGCCACTACCTAAAATCACATGAACAAGAAAACTAACCTCTTTTAACCAGAATTCACACTTAGACCGCTTTGCATACAACTTCTTCTCTTTCAAAACTTGCAATACTACTCTTAAATGTTCAGCATGCTCTTCTTCTGTCTTAGAGTAAATCAAAATATCATCAATGAACACCACTACGAACCGATCCAAATAAGTATGAAAGATACGATTCATATATTCCATGAATACTCCCGGCGCATTAGTAACACTGAAAGGCATCACCGAATACTCGTAATGTCCATAACACGTCCTGAAAGCCGTCTTCTGAATATCTTCATCCTTCACTTTAATCTGATGGTAACCCGACCTCAGATCAATCTTACTAAACACACGAGCATCCATCAATTGGTCCATCAAGTCATCTATTCTTGGAAGCAGATACTTGTTCTTAATCATCACCTTATTCAACTGTCTATAATCAACATAAAGCCTCATACTTCCATCTTTCATCTTTACTAACAACATTGGAGCACCCCACGGTGATACACTTGGTCTTACAAACTTCTTCTCAAGTAACTCTTCCAATTGCTTCTTCAACTCAGACAATTCAAATGCAGACATTCTGTATGGTGCCATAGACACAGGTCTAGTACCAGGTGTTGTACCCCAAAATTTGCCCTCCCATTTCTCAATGATTTCTCATCACAAAACCTTTGAAGCCCAAGATCCAGTTAGGGTTTCATCTGCTCAAGACTTCTCCTTGCACTGTTGACCCAAATTAGGGTTTGTGTTTGCACCAAGATGTTTTGACCTAAAGTGCCTAAGATGACTTTCATGCTTCATATTGGACTCCCAAGTTTATCCATACCAAGTTTCAAGCTTTGATTCCAAGTTTTGCTCAGTCAATTGGACAGTTGACCTAGAAATCAACTGTATTGGGGAAAAAGTCAACTGTGGCCAATTGACAGTCAAACCTCATGAAAATTGACCCACATCAACATTATGAACTCATATGGACCATTTGATCAAGTTTGGATCTCAATTCCATAAGAAATTTGATCAGATCACCAAAAGGGCAAATCCCATTTGAGGCTTGTATCTCAAGTTACAAATTTTTGAATAAGGGCACTAAACCATTCTTAACTTAGTGAAATTTTAACCTATTTTGACAAGGTTTTCTACCTAACTTCAAGGCCATTTTCCATACACTTCCACTTGGAATTTCAACTTGCACTTCAAAGATGGATTGTAGTACACATTCCAAGCTTTCCAAAATGTCCAAGAACTTCTCAAACAACCTCATGGTTAGGGAGAATCTAATTTTGCAAAATAGGAAAAAGTCACTTTTGTTCTTGGCCATGTACATGTTCATAACACTATGCATTTCAATCTCAGCTTGCATATCTTGATTACAGGTCCTTAAACCATCCAACACTCATAAATTTAATGCATATTCTTTGTGCCAAGACCATGTTCTTTGTGTTCTAGCATTGCATAAAGGATTAATCCCATAATAGATAAAGCATTTCTTCCATTTTTGCAAAAGGTAGCTTTATGTCCAATTACAAATCCAAGAAGTACAGTCCATATCTAATTGGCACAGGTTTATGAGTTAATCACACTGATCAAGGAGGGATTATGCAGCATAGTATGAGGGCATGTACAGGCTAGAGGCACAAAGTAACCATTGCTTGCTTAAAGTGTAAGAAACACATCATAACTTAGGACAACTCTCATATCAGCTTGCAAACCCTTAAGTGAACTTGTGAAACACACTCAAGAGATCTCAACCAAGCTATTGCACGACCCTAACACCTCTCATACGCTCCCAATCTCAGAATCATCTTCAAACTGCAAAAACAGGGCCAGGCCTGCAGTTTGAGTGCCATCTTCCAGTTCCCTCAAGCTCTCTTGCCCAAACCAGTTCACATACATTCCCTAGCATCTATGCAAGCTAACCATGACTTGAAACACGACCTGTAATCCCTCTAACTGGTTCCACCATTTTCACATTTCTGATTTGCAGGTGAAGTGCTCTAGCTCGATTCAAAAGCTTTCAAGGCAAAGTAAATATTAGAACAGCATCACCACACCTCAAGGAAGCTATACCAACCATTATCTTGCACTGAGAGCTTCTCCATTGCCAGATAGAACTTCACCTGAACAGGTAAGTTTTTGAATTCGTATCTCTCTTATTAGGCATTGTTAGCTTTAGGTTTGTGAAGAGAATATGTCATAATCATTGCCCTGAACATGCCCATATAATTAGATTTCATTTATATTATGTATGCTTAGAGAATTTGATGCCTGAACTTTGAACAAAAATTAGGTTAAGAATTGGGAGAGAAGAAATTCTCTCTCATTTCTGAGAGTTAAAACATGTTTTTTATATGTGTGAATTCGTGGGAAGATGCTTAACAGTTTTGATGTTGGAAGTTTTTGCTAAAACTCAAGGAATCAGGACCTTGCAATGGAAGAAAGTGGCGCGTGTTTTTGTTCAAACAGAAGGCTGGAGGTTGAAGAAAGGTCTTCATGGGCTGGGCTTATGTTGACTTTTCTTTTTGCACCCTATAATTGCTTCTGAACCCCCTGAGCCCATTTGTTTTATTTTTAATGTTTTTTTGACTTTTTCTTTTTTAATTGACTCATTTATTTTTTCTCAGCATATTAAAAATTTAAAAATATTTTTTATCACCATTTTTGAATTTATTAGGTATTTATTTGATTTTTCTTTTAGTTTGAACATAAATAAATAAATAAATATGTTTTGTTTAAAATATTAAAATATTGGAAATACATTTTTACACACTTTTATCTTATCTTTACTTCCTGAAAATATTTTATAGAAAAATACTTTTTTTATTTAAATATTAAATATTATTAATTAATATATATAATACATATTTTGTAAATAATATAAATAAATAGATATATATTAATACACTTAGGATATAAATACCAAAAAATGTACATATTTTATTTTTTAATATTTAATACTAAAAAATACATTTTTATAAATATACTATATTTTTATCTTATTTTTTGTATATAAATAGTAAATATGATATATATTAAATAACTAATACCATTTTGATTAAAATTAGGGTTTTGCCCTAAATATGAGAATACTCCAAAAAATAATACCTTTTTATTTCTCTTTTTATTTTTACATAAATAATACTTTTTTTCATACACATAAAAATTCTTTTTACATTTTGCATATTTATTTCATTTCCATTTAATTATGCAATTATTTGTATTGTAAATATTCAAAGAAAATGATGTAATAGCTAGGTTTAATTTCTTGTCTAAATATACCCCATTTGAGACATTGTACCCCCCTCCCCATATTATTATGTTGTAATAGTGTAGGAATTTAAATTTCGCACTTTAATGCTTTCTAAACCTACCATGCTAGAATTAGGATTTGTATGCGAATAAAACGAACAAAATAGTTTGACCTAATTTCAAGATAAATAAGCATGAAAATGGACAACACATTTCACACTTGCACCCCTAGGGCATTCCACTTTGTTGCCTTCAAATAAATTGGGCCATATTGCATGTTGAACTTCTTTGGGTAAAATCAAACAATCAAATGATCATAGTCCCACAAAATGTTGCCTAAATGAATGATCAAGTCCCTTTTAAAGAAAAATTGCCCAAAGACATTTAACACTATTGCAATTATGGTCTAAACGATGACCCGCGCATGTCCCTTTCACCTCCTAATACAAGATTGTCCACCAAATGCAATGGTGGAACAAAATTGTCAAAAGGTTTAAAACATAACAAAAATCTTTGAGAAAACTTTAGGGTAGATAAACTCTTAAGTACTTGCCAATTTGCAAAGAAAACACTTGCCTAATTTCAAACTACACTTCACAAACACTTTCAAAACAAACTTTCAAAAACCTTGAAACATCTTTTCAAAAGACAAAAACACCTTTTTGTAAAACATTCGAGTAAAGAATTGTTACAAGGGTAGCCTATACAAGGCATCTTTTCAAAACATTTTCAAAACCACACACCAAGCACCATTTAAAACAATTGAAAGCCAAGGAAAGTTGATCTAAGCAAGTACCTAAGAGCCCATGGATAACCATGGATAGAAAGGGTGCTAATACCTTCCCTTTCAATAATCTACTCCCCGAACCCAAGAAAAATCTCAAAGGTTTTTGCTGTGCTTTTTAAACCTTTCCTTAGGATAAAATAAAAAGTCGGTGGCGACTCTTGCTCAACCGAAACATTTGCGAAAACAAACGCAAAACCATAGTCAGTTCTCCCACCGTATCACA
The DNA here is from genome assembly GCA_948472305.1 of Vicia faba. NCBI lineage: Eukaryota > Viridiplantae > Streptophyta > Magnoliopsida > Fabales > Fabaceae > Vicia > Vicia faba. The sequence continues at coordinate 747,616,287 of OX451735.1, read as the reverse complement.
CCAGGTATAATATCAATTGCAAATTCAACTTCCCTCTCTGGCGGTACATCAGGAATCTCATCAGGGAAAACTTCAGGAAATTCACACACCACCTGCAATTCCTCAATTATAGCTTGAGTCTCTACAGATAGCGACACCATCAACAAAAACATTTGTGCCTCTTATTGCATCAACTTTCTCAACTGTCTAGCAGACAACATACCACCTTCCTCTTCTTCAGGAGTAGAAAACTTCACCGACTTGTCATAACAGTTAATATGAACACAGTTATGCTCTAACCAGTTCATACCCAAAATTACATACAAACCTCTCAACGATAAACAAACCAAATCGAAAACAAAGTCTCTAACGAAGATCGACAAGGGACACTTAGCACACACAAAATAAGTAGTCACCGACCCCTTGGCTGGAGTATCGACGACCATTTCTCCATTCAAAGAAGACAACACAAGACCCAATCTTTCAACACAATCAACAGCAATAAAAAAATGCGTAGCACCAGTATCAATAATAGTGATTAAAGGAGTACTATTAATGAAACATGTACCTCTAATAAGTCTGTCATCAACAGCTGTCTGATCCTCAACCAAAGCAAACACTTTTCCACTTGACTGAGCCCTCTTCGGTTTCAGAAACTGACTACCAATGTGCCCTTCTTCTTTACAGTTGAGACAAACCACATCTTTATGTTCACACTCAGATACAACGTGTCCGTTCTTGCCACAATGGAAACAACTCTTCACTTCAGCAGTGCACACATTACTCTTGAGCCTAGATTTTCAACACTTAAAGCAAATCACACCAGCAGGAGTATCTCCCCCACTAGTCCTCTGACCATGAGCAACTCTCTGTTTACCCTTACCAGCTGGGGTATCATAAGGCTTACCACAATTCTGTTGGTGCTTACCCCTCTTCTCACTGATAATCTTGTAATAAGCATTATTATCTTCCTCATAAATCCTGCAGCTATCAACCAAGTCAGCAAAGACACGAATTTTCTGATATCCAACTGCTTTCTTAATCTCCGGGCGCAACCCATTCTCAAATTTAATACACTTTGAAAATTCAGCATTTTCCTCAATGTAATGCGGATAAAACTTGGCAACCTCAGCAAACTTGGCAGCATACTCAACAACAGACATACTTCCTTGCTTCAGCTCAAGGAACCCAATTTCCTTCTTACCACAGTCATCTTCAGGAAAGTACTTTCTCAGAAATTCTCTACGGAACACAGCCAAAGTGACATTCTCACCTGCAGCTTCTAACTTCTGACAAGTCTCTAGCCACCAGTCATCAGTCTCGACTGCTAGCATATGAGTCCCATAACGAACCTTATGTGCTGGAGTGCAGTCCATCATGCGAAAGATTCTCTCTATCTCTTTCAACCACTCCAATGATCCGCCAGGATCGTACTTTCCCTTGAACGTAGGTGGATTCTCTCTCTGGAAAGTCGCCAAGCTACGAGATCTAGCATTCCCGTTAGCATTCGGCTGATTTTCCATCGCATGAGCCATTGCTTCTAGAGCAGCATCAAGTGCAGCATCATTCCTTCCAGCCATCTCAACTTCTCACTACAACATAAACAACGGTTAGAACTCAAATAACAATACTCGACTGTTAGACAACTAAGACTCGAAGACAAGGTTGGACCAACCTTTTGCTCTGATACAAACTTTGTAATACCTCAATTCTACCCCGGCAATTATATAAATAAATCAGAGTTATAAAATTCATATCATGCAAACGAATCGGGACATCACAAATTATTCTATCAAAATTCATTGCATTCATCGTGGATATATAACACTTTTAAAACATCGGATGAACCATCATCATAACATCTATAATTAAATAATTCAACATCTACGCAGCGGAGTTCTCAATAACAATTTTATCATCAATACAACAACTTCGAAACATCACATATTTAATAATAATCAATTTCAAGTTCAAGAACTGAAAATCATCAATAAAAAATAGCAAGCGTTCACCCCCGAGTGTTACATATCAGAGCAATGACACCGACTCGAACTATTGAAGGTATACATCCTTCACTCTTGATTATCTGCATGTTACCAACATAAGGGAAACATTCAAATAGAAGGGGTGTGATGTCTAACAATATAATAAAGTGCATGATAATTAATATATTAAGTTAGATCAATAACATCACCACATCTCATCTCATAATCAACAATAATTACAACGTATATACACATTCATCAACATCAAAATACACTTCTTTATTCAATCATATAATGCGACTCAATACTATGCAAATGCATGTGGTACCATTGGAGCAGAACTCCCATCTCAAAAATTTGCCAATTAATAGAGGCATCAACAAGGCATAGCCTTCATCTCAAAATTCGCCAATACAGGCCATCTCAACGAGCATAAGCTCCATCTCAAAAAATGCAATGTATGCGACACAACCATGAATATAATAACAACACCCAAGTTAACAACATCTTAAATCATCTCAAAAACATCTCAATTAACATCTCAAAGCATCTCAAAATAACAACATCTCAAATGCATCTCAACGTCTCGTCATCAACATCTCATATCATCCAAATAATTTATTAAACATCATTTATTTATTATAAATCATCAAACATCATTTATTTATTATAAATCATCAACAGAACATCATGGATAACTTCTCACTAACAACTCAGTTGTACATTAAGTCCACAGTAAGTCAATATTGCTATTTTGTAACTCTAACGTCATTATCGTCACTATCCTACTGTTATAGTTCAAACAATAGCTTCTAAGCGTCTAACACTCACATTTTGTGCGAAAACAACATAACGTCCAACACCACTTCTAACCAGAATAACTTCTGACCAAGTCAACTTCTAACCAACACAACTTCTAACAACACAACTTCTGACTAACCCAACTTCTGATAACACAACTTCTGACTAGCCCAAATTCTGACCAATGTAACTTCTGACAATGCAACTTCTGACTAGCCTAACTTCTGACCAACCCAAATTCTAACCAATGTAGCTTCTGACAACGCAACTTCTGACTAACCCAACTTTTGACCAATGCAACTTCTGACTGACCCAACTTCTGACTAACACTGCATCTACCATTAGAACTTCTACTTTCTAATAATCCAACGCAACTTCCAACTGACATAGCTTCTAACATCAGAACTGCTACTTTTTACCAATCCTACTGTTTTAATTCTTAGCCTGATATCAACCTAACTAAGAACAGTATGACTAACTCTATCACCAAATTAATTCATTATTCTAAACCAGTAGCGCCTGATATCAATTTGCCTAATTCAGTGTTTTCACTCCCCTGCAATATTCTACGATTTTCCATCATTGCATCTCACTACAGGATTCATAACTATAGCCCTAAAACTTAACATAATCATGATAATTCATCACCCATAATTTCCTTATAATTCTACATCAATTGAACGACATCATGACATCAATATTCATCTAAAATTCATCAATTCTTCATCATACATCAATCATGTATTTTCAAATCAAGAACAAGACAACAATCATCTCTAACCCCACATATCAATCATCATAAACCCAATTATAGAGTTAGAACCCCACCCTTACCTTGGATTTAAGGTCTCTCTACAATTTCCGGTTGAATTCTTGTGCTTTCCGTTTTCCACTTTCTCTAGCAGCTTGCACGTTCTTTCTCAATCCTTATTCTTCTACTGCTTCTTTCTTTCTATTCTATTCCAACAACAATAAAATAACCCTATTATTCTATTTACTCCTTAATGGGCTTAAAACCAATTCACCCCCTTATTACTTCCATTCTTTTAAAACAAGCCCACACCAAATAATAATATTATACTTCTAATATTATTTCACCACATAATATTATATCTCTAATATTATTTCTCCACTTAATAAAATAATTAAATCCAATTAATTATAATACAACTTCACAAATATTCCAAAAATAATTTAATTAAATGATTAATTAAATTACGGGCATTACAATAGGTACCCCCAATAACTGAGAAAACTCCTTCATAGTAGGCACTAATTGGTAATCAGGAAAAGTGAAGTAGTGGTGCAACGGGTCAAAGAACTGAAAGAGCACCTTTAATATTTATTCGTCAGGGGTTGCAGTGACCAAGTTGAGAAGTCAACCATGTTTTTCAGTGAAGGGAGAGATTTCAGGAATCCCTGATGCTAACTCCTTGAGTTGAGGATGCACTTTCACAAGTTTGATTTGGATAGTGTTCCTGCGAGCGGATGTCATTTACTACAAAACAAGACAAAGATAAGCCCTAGAAAATCCTTGAAATGGTTAGTATGATATGCCATGTCATGATGTCATGATTATGCTAAGAAATCACAGATATAACAAGCACAAGCGAATCACACAAGAGACCTTAGGTTTAAGGCTTGCGTGGGTTTTAAGGTAGTACCCTCTTGAAGTTGGATTGGTTCGACCTGTCCTATATATAGTAACAGGGTTCTAAGGGATCTCAATATCACTGACCTTTCCCACAAGCTTCATTCGATAGGCGACTGACTCGCAACCAAACAAAACTCAGGAGTCAAGTCTCAATGAGTGTAGCATCGAGTATCTGCCGACTTTGGGAATACACCAAAGACGACCATCTCGCTACGTCCTAATGGCCAAGTTGTTCATTTAAAGGTTCTAAGGCCAGTTGAAGCTTTATGACACCATACAACATCCCTGTATTCTCCTTGATTAACTCAAGGGCTACCGATACCAACCAAAGTGTCGCATCAACATAGCCATCGCTTCAACCGTGTCGGTATACCCCGCACAGTTAATATTGGTTTGCGTTTTTTGTTCGCAAATGTCGCGGTAAGCAAGAGTCGCCACCGAATTTTCTTTTATCCAACAAAGGAAAGGGTGAAAAGAATAGAAAAAGACCTTTTTCGAGATTTTCTGAGTAAGGGGGGTGGATTATTGAAAAGGAAGGTGTTAACACCCTTTCCATCTGTGACTTTCCACGGGCTCTAAGGTACTTGCTCATTTTTGAAAACTGTTTGTGTTTGTGTGTTTTGAAAGGTTTTGTTTGCTTTATGATAACTCTTGTATCAGTCCTCAAGAGTGTGATAAAGCATTTTTGAAAGTAGTTTTTGAAAGTGTGTAAGTGTAAAAAATTAGGTTTGAGCAAGTACTTAAGAGTCATCTACCTACTCGAAAAAGGACGTTCTTTTCCTCCTTTCCTTTAGATAGTGCTATCCTACTATTAGTGAGTAGGTAGCCCTATCGTTGGATGTTGAGGGACAATCAAAAGGGATGTTATGGTCATTGAAGGCAACATGTAAGGATATCTTAGCATTCGAAGGGACTGTCATCATATAGGCAATATCGAGGGACAAGATCATTTACCGAAAGGCAACTCGATGGACGTTTAGGGACCATGATCTTTTATGATGACTTTTCAAGTTGAGGGTCGTTGCTAAGGTATCCCTACGTTCGAGGGACATGACCATTATTTTCTGAGGCAACCAAGTGAGATATACCCTAAGGGTGAAAGTGTGAGGAAGGTGTTCAATTTTCAGATATTTATCTTATGTTAGTGATCTAAGGATTGATTTGATTAATCTTGTCATGCACACCTACTTACTAGTAGTTATATACAAGCATATAAGAATGTAAAAGCGAGAAATGAAGTCCTACAGCTATTACAGGGCTTTGGGACAGTTACATAAAAGAGGTGCAAGAAAATAAAGTGCGGAATTTTAAATCTAGACTATTACATCCCATACTCAGTTACATTATTATATAAAATGCGAGAATAAAAATAATGCGCGTGAAATGGAATATTATGTCTTAAAAATCCTAAGAATGAAAGTCTTTTTTTTCTTGGTTTTAATTTAAGAGAATGATTAATCCTAAATTTATTTCTAATTAAGAAAATAAAAGTTGAATGAAATGAATCCTAATTCTAATATTTTTGCTATTTTTTTGTTAAGAAAATAACTTAAATTAAAAATGAAACTAAGTCTAATTTGATTTTAAATTGATAAAATAACATTAAAATAATTAATTAATTAATTAATAATTTTAGAAAGAAACTAATCCTAATTTTTTATGACTTATTAAAAAATTACCTTTAAAAATAATAAACAAAAATAAAATAAAATAAAAAGAAAATAAGCAAAATGGGCCTGGTTAAAAAAAAAAGGGGGTGTTGTTGTCAAAATGCTTGGCCCAAATCAGAATTTGCGCTGGAATTTAGTAGGGAGTGCCTTTGATGGCTCATGGTGCACCTGTGTATGGTGGCCTTCTGATCTAGATCAATCAAGATCCAATGGTGGTGATATGGAGGCACATGCTGGACTGGCGTGGATAGCACGCACTGGATATGTAGTTAACAAACGTTAGAAAAATAATATGCTGGACCTGGGACTCGAACCCAGGTCCTCTCCTTTATACACACGCCTCATCACCATCTGAGCTGCCTTGCAATTCATTTATCCAAATACAAACAAGGTATTATATATCAAATCTAATCTGAGATATTCAAAAAATAAATAAAAATGTGTGCGCTGCTTTGAATCATCCAGTAAGAGTCTGCCACACATTCATCTTCCACCTTTGTCTGTCGTCTTAGCCTTGGTCCTATAGTGACAGTTTTTGTTTGTCACTATAGCACTTATAAATAAAAAAAGACAAATATACGCATGATAAATTCATGGTGAGGCCATGGACTGATTGGCCTCAACCTCTTGAGCATAATGGTACCCTTGGTTGGTCCTAATTTTGGGTATTTCAAGAAACCCTAATTTTGAGCTTAGAACCCTAGCAATGGTGTTACTCGATTACTGCATCAAAACTCGAATCTAAACATATAGAAAGCTTGCAAACACAAGAGTGGTCAATAATGCATGATTAAAATATGTTTATATCATGTAAATTAAGGAAATCAAAATCAAGGAAAAATGCAAATTTTGGGGGGGTTGAAACACGTTTCAAACTGCTTTAGGACTTGGGAATGGCTGGGAACGATCCAGGAGGCTTCCAAGAATATGTTTGAGCCTTTTTTGGGATCAAAACCAAATGCAATTTGAAATTCAGGTTTAACAACTTTGGAATTTTTGAGTGAAATGCACAACAATTCTTTAGGCTTTTTGTGCCTGTTTGGAGCTAGACAATGGCTTATTCTTATAGTATAGAAGGAGGGGACACCATTAAATGGAAAAGATTATGGCCATAACTCATGTTTTCCAACAAGAATCCAACTAATTCAAGGCCTTCCAAATTTTCCAAAACATGCCATATCCTTGCTTGAATGAACCTGGTCACTTGTGCACGAAATCTTGGGCCTCTAAGCAAGCCAAAACACTAGCCCACATGCCTAAGCCCACTTCCAAATATTTTATACCATTTATTTTATATTTACTTGAAATAAATTAAAATAAATATGTAAAAAGTAGGTAGAAAATACAAGGCCATGCAAAAATAAAATTAGAGGTCCTCTATGACCTTAGGAAGATATTTGAATCTTAAAAAGTTAGTCAATTGACCCAAAAATTTAAATTTCCTCAATGCACCATTCTTGAAATTTCCAAAATTTTCCCAAATTGGGAAAGCCATAACTTTCTAAATTTTTATCTCATCATGATGATCTTTTACTTTTTGGAAATCCCAGGATGTCTACTTCAATCCCTCTTTTGATTAATTTTTCATTTTAAGATGTTATCTTGATGTAAAAGGTCTCGGCAAAAAATGGCTTTTATTGACTTTCTAAAAATGGCCTATAATGTATGAACTTGTATCTTTCAAATGGTGCATTTCTTAATCTTGGGGGATGAAGAGAAGTTGTATGGAATTGTATTCTCTTCAAAATGAGCTTTGGTTGGAAAATTTATGATAAAGTGTGAGAAATTTATGCATGGTCAAAGTTCAGTTGACTTTTCCTATAGAAACCCTAATTTGCCATTTTTGACTTTTGATGGGTTAGGAGAATTTATTGAGTAATCATGATCAACCCTTGATAAAATGATGGATATCACTTCAAAATGTTGGGGTTGACCAAAAATATTGAAGTTTGACTGTACATGGGCAACATTTGCCTTTTTGACCTAGCACAGTTGATTTTCCAATACTTGAGCAATTGACTGAGCAAACTTGTTGTGCAAGGCATGAAATTTGGCATAGGTAATCTTGAAGGCATATTAGGACCATGGGAAGCATTTGATACCATTTAAGCTCAACCATCTTGATGAAAATTGAAACCCTGGTTGGGGGTTCATTGCCTTAGGAGGAGAATTGTCTGGTCAATTCTTGGTCAACCTTGAGCAATTGAGAACCTCTAGGAGTATGTCTTGTGTGAAAATTGGAGGGAAAATTTTGGGGTACAATTGAAACAATGAATTCAATGCTCTGGGAGACAGTGATGGTGATGGTGACTTTGACGATTGGATATTCTCAACTGCTGACGGTGGACTTAACAATTGGAAGGCCAAAGACTTTGTCTCAATCTCCTTTAGCCAGTTGTAATTTCTATTTCCTATTTTTATTTCTTTAAGAAGTTTGTCTGTAATATACTTTAAAAAACAATGACTTTAAACCATGTGCCTTACCCAGGGCACAACGGCCTATTTGTTAAGGGTTGTCATTTCATATATCATATGCTCATTTAATGAAAATATTGGACGATTTTGCATTCAAATTTTGCGCTCCTTGTCTTTCTCTTATTTTTACTGCATTTTCAAAATATCCATGTGACCTTACATGCACACACACATTTGCAGATCCACGTCCACTCCGGATCTCATTAACAATAATTTTGTTATTATCATTTATGACTTCGAAAATTTAATCTATCAAGTCGAAGACGAAGGTGAAGAAGATTGTGAGTTACCTGGAGAACTCGCCAGACTCCTGATATAAGAGTGTGATACGATGGGAGAACTGACTTGAAGGTTTTGCATTTTATCGTAAATATTGCGGTTAGCGAGAGTCGCCACCGACTTTTCTTTTATCCAAAAGGAAAGGTGAAAAAGCACAGGAAAGACCTTTGAGATGTTTTCTTGAGTTCGGGGGGTAGATTATAAAAAGGGAAGGTATTAGAACTCTTTTCATCCATGGTTTTCCATGGGCTCTTAGTTACTTGCTTAGATCACTTGCTTTTGTTGTTTGAAAATGTGCTTTGTGTGGTTTTGGAAGTATTTTGTAAAAGAGGCCATTCGTTTAGGCAATCTTTGTAATGATTCTCGTTCGTAAGAATGTATACAAAGATGTTTGTCTTTTTGAAAATGTTTTCAATGATTGTAATATGTTTTTCTGAAATGTGTGTGTTTGTTTTGAAAATAGCAAGGATAATTGTTGTTTTGAAATAGAGCAAGTAACTAGAAGTAATCTACCTACTCAAATGTCTTTCTTATGTATTTTCTATTCCTTTGACATTGTTGTCTTACCATTGATTTGGTAAACAACCCTATCTTTGGATGTAAACGGGACGAGCGTGGGTCATCGTATAACCATGATTAGCAATATTGCAAAGTATCTTAGCATTTTTGAGGGACCAAGATCATTTTGTAAGGCAACTTTTTGAATAGCGTCATCGAGGGACTATGATCTTATATTTGTTTTGTTTTTCCAAGATACTTCGCATGCGTAACATGGCCATTTTTGTTTTAGGAAACCAAGTGGAGAAACCCTAAGGATGCTTGTGTGCAAGTGTGTTATTTTTCATGCTTTGATTTTGTCTTGTATTTTAGGGTGTTCTATTTTGCTTTGTTTTGATCTTATCATACAAACCCTAATTACTAATCATGACATGTAAAGCGATAAATTGCGTAATGTAAATATTACTAAGCTATTACAACAATTTTATGGGAGGGGGGAATACAAATTTGAACGGGGATTCGTAAAAATATAAACCTAAATAAATTATTACAACCAAATCGAATTTGTACGAATTAGAATAAATAAAATACAATATTTAAAGATGCAATACAAGGTATATGTAAGAAAATATATTTTTTTTTTATGTAAAATAGATTTTAATCTAAACCTAAGAATGTAAGGAAAAGAAATTAATTTTAAAAGGGAGGCTTAACCCTAATTATTATTTTAAAAGAAAATAAAGTTCCTACATATTATTTTTTAAGTATTTTTTGTATTAAAATAATAAATAATATTGTATAAAAATATAAAATTTTATATATGCAAAAATAAATATTTATAAGTATGAAATGAAAAAATAAATTAAACTAAATATGTCTTAATTATATTTTACAAATTTATTAAGAAAATATATGATATCTATTAAAATAAAATATATTTTTATATGAATAATAAGCTAAAATAAAATAAAATGCAATATTATGAAATTTACATTTTTTAGGATTTTTATGTATCCAAGAAAATATTTAATATATATTAAAAATGAAAATAAAACAAATAAAAATATAAATATAAAAAGTTGGCAAGGGGGTGATGTAGCAAAGCTGGTAGTAATGTTAGCAAAAAAAATCATGGCCCAAGGAACTAAGCCCAACCTGCAAAAATAGCAAAATGGAAAAGAGAAAAAATGTGAAAAACACAAAAGTAACTGGGGTGGCTATACATCCATTGTCTTAAGGAAAGCAAAAATAATATAACACAAAACAAGTCTTTGCCATGTACTTCATCTTCTTCCTCAAGCTTGGCCATACATCCTATAACTCTCTCATACTTCCATGAAAATGAAAACTCATAACATGAAAGTTGTAGTATTTGAACTCACGATTCCAACCATATAAGTTATGTAAACTAACAATCAAGGGTCAGAAAGAATTTTAACAGCCCTAAATTTAAACCTAATATTTTTAGAAACTTCAAGTTCTAAATTCTCTCAACTCAAGTAAAATAAATGAAAGATAAAGATATGTACAGTTTCGTTGTAATGAGGACTACATTTTTTATTCACAAATCGTGGCCAATGGTTGCCTGTATAAGGAGATAGAAGTTGATACTTTACCTCCTTCAGTTGGAATCATGGATGGAACTGGAGTGAGTTTGATAGAGGCCTGATGCCTTGCTTGAGCTTCCTTGAACTTCCCTGAATGTATTTTAACCCTTGGCCAAGTCAAACTGCAAGCTTTGAAAGCAACAATGGCAGATGATGGGAAAGTAGTTACAAAACAGGGATGAAGGTTTGGATTTGTTTGATATCAAGTAGGTAAGATGTTTTAATGATCAAGACTTGAAACACACGAGCCAAATGGAAGATGGGTATGCTTGTGCCAAAACTGCAAGTTTGGACAGATTTTTGGTGTTTTTGTGCTTAGGAGTGTTTCAGACCTTTTTTTCCTCGTGTGCTAAGTTGTATTATGTTTGTATATTAGTATGGAATTGGTTTCATGTCAACCCTCTAACAGCTGTGCCAGTTCTAGCCTTTTTGCAACTTTTCTTGCATTTGAAGTAAAGTGAAGGGACAATGCTTGCCATGCTTGTACTTGCTCTCTTAGCGTTGGTATCAGTTTGTACAATTTGCTTTAGACCTGTGAGACTTGTATGTACAATGGATACAGGTGCAATGCTCAAGAATTGGAAAGTGACAAAAGTTGTGCTTTTCCAAAATGGCAATGGTCACTTTATGCCATTTATGGAATTGCAACTTGGATAATGGTTCTAAGGCATGGATAAAATCTTTGTCAGCTGAGTAAGAATTAAATTAAAGAGTGAGGAACAAGTTTGGGACATGTAAAGCATGGATTAGGCAGCATAGGTACTGATTGCAACTTTGTTCTTCATGAAATGGCTTGGACAAAAAGTGAGAAATTGCCAACTTCATCTCTTCGATTCTCCCTACTCAAAAATGATCTTGAGGAGTTCTTGGACATTTTGGAAAGATTGCAATGTGATATATAACTCATCTTTGAAATGCATTTTGAGATACCTCCTGGAACTAGGTGAAAAATTTCCATGAAGTTGGGTCCAAAACCTGCCTAAATTAGGGCAAAATTTCACTAAGTTATTTAGTTCATGACCATGTATTCATAAATTTATATCTTGATATCCAAGCATCTTTAGGGAAAAGTGTGTGAAGAAAAGTTGTAGATTTCATGGAGGTATACAACTTTCATGTTGGAAACTTTCTTTGAATCATTATGCATCATGGTGAAAAAGTGGCCTAAAGTTGAGAAAAAATAAGAAATTTTCTATACTTAGAAAATTTTTCAAGTTAAGAAAAATTTCAAATTCAAACCCTAATCTTGAAACTTGGATTTCTTGATGAACAAGTTTAACATTTTGACATGTTTTGATGAATTATGACCCTTGGCACTTGATTTTGACCAAAAAGTCAAAGTTCGACTTTTCAGTATACAGTTGACTTTTGATCAGTTGACTGCAAATTTTATCTGTCAATCCAATGAAATTGAAATGTTTTGAGCCATGTAATAAGGTCAATATGGTGTAATTGAATCCTTGAAATCATGCCTTAACTCAATTGGTCATTTGCTAGGTTAAAAATCAGAAATTGCCCTTCCTCAATCAAAACCCTAATTTTGACCATTTTGCCCTTTTGATGATTTGATCAAATTTATTGAGGAATTGTGATCCAAACTTGACCAAATGACACATGTGAGTCTAAAATGTTGATGTTGATAAAAAATTATGAAGTTTGACTGTAAATTGGCCATGGTGACTTTTTCCCCAATACAGCTGATTTTTAGGTCTACTATCCAATTGACTGATCAAAGATGTGGTTCAAGGCTTGAAACTTGTCATGAGTGATCATAGGGATACATAATGATGTTTGAAAGTCACATGAAGCATTGATAGTCCAAAAATCCTTGTGCAAACTCAAACCCTAATTTTGGGTTATCAGTGCAAGATGAGATGTCTTGAGCTGACCAAACCCTAATTCAGTCTTGAGTCAAAGAGATCTTGTGAGAAAAGTTTTGATAAATGAGAGGGAAAATTTTGGGGTACAACAAAGAGGAAAGGCTATCCAACCGCATGAAGAGCCGATATAAGTGATAAACTTGGGTACTGAGGCAGATAAGAAAGAAGTCAAGATTGGCACCAACTTGGAAAATAATGTCAAGAGCAGATTGGTTCAGATTTTGCACGAATATGTTAAGGTCTTTGCTTAGTAATACGAAGACATTCCAGGGCTTGATATTGATATTGTGGTTTATCGTTAACCAATGAAAGAGGGTTATTCTCCAATCAAACAAAAAGTTCGTCTTATCCGTCCTGATATGTCTGAGAAGATTAAGGTTGAGGTAATGAAACAGTTCAATGCAGGTTTCTTGTAAGTAACGTCGTATCCCCAATGGGTTAAAAATGTTGTTCCAGTGCCAAAGAAAGACGGTAAGGTCTGTATGTGTGTAGACTACAGAGATCTGAATAGGGCAAACCCCAAAGACGACTTCCCTTACCACATATTGATGTCTTGGTTGACAACACGGCTCACCACAAGGTATTTTCCTTCATGGATGGCTTCTCTTGGTACAACCAAATAAAAATGGCACTCATAGACATGGAGAATACTACTTTTGTCACAAAGTGGGGCACCTTCTGTTATAAGGTCATGTCTTTTGGGCTGAAGAACACAGACGCAACTTATCAACGGGCTATGATAGCTCTATTTAATGACATGATTCATCATGAGATAGAAGTCTACATGGATGATTTTGTACCCCAAAATTTTCCCTCTCATTTATCAAGAATTTTCTCACAAGATCTCCTTTGACTTAAGAGTGCATTAGGGTTGATCAGCTCAAGGCACCTCCTTAAGCACTGATGACCAAAATTAGGGTTTGAGATTTCACAAGGATATTTGAACTTCCAATGCCCCATATGACTTTCATGGATCATTATGGACTCTCAATATTACTCATATCAAGTTTCAAGCTTTGGATCACACTTTTGCTCAGTCAATTGAGCAGTTGACCTAAAAATCAACTGTATTGGGGGAAAAGTCAACTATGGTCAATTCACAGTCAAACTTCATAATTGTTTATCCATATCAACATTTTAAAATCATATGTATCATTTGATCAATTTTAGATCACAATTCCTCAATAAATTTGATCAAATCTTCAAAAGGGCAAAATGGTCAAAATTAGGGTTTTGACTGGGAAAGGGCAATTTCTTATTTTTGACCTAGCAAATGATCAATTGGTTTAAGAAATGATCTAAAGATTCCAATTGAATCATTTTGACCAAATCATATGGCTTAAAACATTTCTCAAGTCTAATGGATTGACAGATGAATTTTCAGTCAACTGATCAAAAGTCAACTGTATACTAAAAAGTCAAACTTTGACTTTTTGGTCAAATTCAAATGTCAAAGATCACAATTCATCAAAGAATGTAAAAATATGAAAATTATTCATCAAGAAATCAAAAATTCAAGATTTCATTTTGAAAAGTTAAAATTTCTAAACATAGAAATTTTTCTAAGTGTTGGAAATTTCTTATTTTTTCACAACTTTGAGAAACATTTTCACCATGATGCAAGATGATTCAAAAGAAACTTCTAACATGAAAGTTGTAGATATCCATGAAATATACAAATTTTATTCACACAACTCCTTCCAAAAGTGCTTGGATCTCAAGTTATAATTTTAAGAATACATGGTCATGAAACAAAAACACTTAGTGAAATTTTGCCCTAATTTGGTCAGGATTTTGACCTAACTTCATGGAACTTTTTCATATAGTTCCAAGGGTAATTTTAAAAATTGATTCAAATATGGTTTGTAGAGCACATTTCAAGCTTTCCAAAATGTCCAAGAACTTCTTGAGATCATTTTTGAGTAGGGAAAATCGAAGAGATGAAGTTAGGGTTTTATCACTTGAATTACAAGTCATTTTGTGATGAACAAATTCAAAATTCAAACTTATGCTAAATTACCTCTACTTTGAAGGCCTCAAACTTGTTAGGCACTCCATAATTAATTGCTTGCACAACTGTTAGAGGTCTCATTTCAAGCATTCAATGCAAGGCCATGCTTTATATCCATTTTGGGAAGAAAGTGCACATTGCCATTTTGCTAAAGTGGCTTTTTGTACAAAACTTGTTCTTGAGCCTTGCACTTGTTCTCTTCTGATCATACAAGTCTCATAACTCATAAGAAACTTGTTAGACACTTATAATCACTCAGCCCATGCTTGTACTTCCCCTTGAAACTTGTTTTTCCACTTTTCTTAAAAATCAAGTAACATAACAAATAGCTTGTAACTTGTACTTATGACTTTCAAAATCACTCAAGACCTTTTGCTTATACATACATAAGCCATTTGCCACAAATCCCACGCATTCTTAAGCCCTGAAAACACCTAGAACACATAATCACCAAAAACACTTTAAAACTTGTCATTTTTGAGTTTTTAATCCAATCTCCAAATTTGCTCGTGCGTTTCTTGGCCTTTTACTTTCAGAAACTTCTAAACAATATATACAAACAATCCCAACACCTGCAGCACCACTGTAACACCTCCATCATCATCCACCATTTTAAAAAATAACACCTTGCACCTTGACTTCTCCAGAACTCCTCAGGCACTTTCACCTCAAGCTAAGCATCCCATTAGCTTCCTGGGAACTTGAGGAAGCTAATCCAATCATTAGAACTCACTGAAAGCTACTCAAACTCCAAACCTGATACCCTCTTGCAAGGTAAGTTTTCTGACCTTGGAACTTTTCATACAGGCATCATTAATGGTTTATTTATGAATGAAAAATATAGATATCATTGTTCTAAAGCTAACCATGTCCATAGTTTTCATTAATTTTGCTTGAGCTTAGAGAATTTTAAGATTGAAGTTTCTGAGATTTTTAGGGTTCAGATTAGGGCCATTAAAATTCATGCTTGTCTTTAATATATAATTTTATTGCTTTGCATTTCTGAAATCGTGAGGAAATTTGCTACAAGTTTCCTGTTTACATTTTTCATTTTTGTTGAGAATTGAACAAGATACAAAGGCTCTGGCTGGACGTGAGGTTGAAGATGAAGTTCAGGCCATGGACTTGTTTACTATCATATATTTATTGTTTTTATTATATTACCGAATGTATAGTCACCCCAGTGGTAGAAGTGCGCGCCTGTGACTATAGGGACCTGGGTTCGAGCCCCAGTGGTACCCTTTTGGATTTTTTCATATTTTTTGCATTCTGACTCTTTTTTTGGCAGCGCTGGGCCTCCCTTGGGCCTTTATGTTTTTTTCTTGTTGCTGACCCCCTGCTGGCTATTCACACCCTGGCCCATTTATTTTCTTTTTTTCATTTATTTTATTTATTTGTTTTCTTAAATATTTTATTTAATATTAAAAAATCAGTAAAAATGTAAAAAAACATGAGATTTATATTTTGATAAAGTTTATTTATTTTTTACACAAAAAATTATTATTTTTAGTTCTACTTTATTTATTTTTACTAATTGGTTTTGTAAATTTAATTAAAAAAACTAGGATTTTAGGTATCTTCTTAAGATATTTTATTTTAAAACCAAAAAAGATCAAAAAATATTTTATAATACTATAAATTATTTTTAAAGACAAAATACCAAAAAATATTCTTCTCATGAACTTAATTTCTTTTTTTAAATTAATATTTAGATTAGAGTTTTATTTAAATTCTTTTCCTAGTAAATTTAGGTTTACTTTTTATTATTTAATTATTATTTTTCTTTAGTTAATTAGGTTAAAACAAAACCCTTTCCTTCTAAAAGATCTAAACAAACATCCATTTTCTTCACATTCTACATTCTTATATATTTATTCATTTTGTACATTATTTATTCAATCTTTGTCCAAGTTCAATATGGTTGTAATAGGTAATTAGGTTTTATTTTCTTGCAATCCCATTTATAATTTGTACACCCCCTCCCACAAGTATTGTAATAGCGTAGTAATTTTAAATTCCACAATTTATCGCTTTATATACAAATGCTAATAACTAGGGTTTGTATGAAAAGACTAAAACCAATCAATTAGAAAACCCTAATCAAAGACAAAACCAAGCATGAAAATAGTACACTTGCATACAAGCACCCCTAGGGTAAATCCACTTGGTTGCCTTACAAAATGGCCATATTATGCATGTGAGGTATCTTAGCGAAAAACAAGCAAAAATACAAGATCATAGTCCCTCGATGACGCTATCCATGTTGCCTTTCAAATGATCTTAGTCCCTAAAAAGAGAATGCTAAGATACCTTGCATTGCTAATCATGGTTATACGATGACCCGCGCCCGTCCCGTTTACATCCAAACATAGGGTTACTTACCAAATCAATGGTGAGATAACAATGTCAAAGGAAAGAGGAAATGAACATGAAAGACTTTTGAGTAGGTAGAATGCTCCTAATTACTTGCTCAATTTCAAAAACAAAACATCCTTGCTATTTTCAAAAACAAACACCTACACTTTCAAAACATCTTTCAAACTTGAAAATATTTTCAAAAGATTAACATATTTGTATACATTCTTATGAACGAGAATCATTACAAAGTTTTGCTAAACAATGGCCTCTTTACAAAATACTTTCAAAAACCACACAAAGCACAATTTCAAGCAAAAGCAAGTGATCTAGAAAGTAACTAAGAGCCCATGGAAAACCATGGATGAAAAGGGTGCTAATACCTTCCCTTTTCATAATCTACCCCCCGAACTCAAGAAATAATCTCAAAGGTCTTTCCTGTGCTTTTTCACCTTTCCTTTTGGATAAAAGAAAAGTCGGTGGCGACTCTTGCTAAACCTCAACATTTGTGATAAAACGCAAAACACCCAAGTCAGTTCTCCCACCGTATCACAGATGACATGATAGTGAGATCACAAACTGAGGAAGAACACCTTGATCATCTGCACAAGCTATTTGAAAGGCTGAAGAAATACAAGCTGAGGTTGAATCCCAACAAATGCATCTTCAGGGTAAGATCTGGAAAACTCTTAGGTTTCGTCGCTAGTGGAAAAGGAATTAAAGTCGATCCTACAAAGGTCAAAATAATCTAAGAAATGCCAGTTCCCTGTACTGATAAGGAGGTTATAGGTTTCTTGGGACGTCTAAACTAAATTGCATGATTCATCTCTCACCTAACTTCCACTTGTGAGCCAATCTTTAAACTGCTGAAGAAAGAGCTAGTGGTAAGATGGAATGATGATTGTCAAATGGCTTTTGACAAAATCAAGGAGTACTTGCAAGAAATACCAATTCTGATGCCACCAGTTGAAGGAATACCTTTGATCATGTACTTAACTATTTTAGAGAATTCAATGGGGGGTGTGCTGGGGCAGCATGATGATTATGGTCGAAAAGAGCATGCAATATACTACCTTAGCAAAAAGTTTACGAACTGTGAAACAAGATATTCACTGCTCGAGAAAACTTGCTGCACTTTGGAATGGTTTGCTCTCCGACTAAGACAGTATATGTTGACTCATACCACTTTACTAATCTCTAAGATGGATCCCATCAAGTACATCTTTGAGAAGCCAGCTCTCTCCGGAAGGATATCCCGATGGAAAATGATCTTAGCTGAATACGACATTCAGTACACTACACAAAAAGCAATCAAAGAAAGTGTACTGGCGGATTATTTGGCGCATCAAACTGTAGATGACTACCAATCTATGAACTTTGAATTCCCAGACGAGAATATCATGATGATCATAGATTATGAAAGACCTGGCCCATATGAAGGACCTGAACAAGGATCCCGATGGAATATGGTTTTTGATGGAGCTTCCAACACACTGGGTAACACAATTGGTGTTGTGATCATTTCCTTCGAAGGTTTCCATATGCCTTTTAGTGCCAGACTCTACTTTGACTGTACCAACAATATGGCCAAGTACGAAGCATGCATCTTGGGTCTCAAAGCTGCTATTGACCTAAGAATCAAATTCTTAAGTGTATATGGAGACTCAACTTTGGTAATGAGTAAATTTAACATAGAGTGGGATACGAAACATCCAAATCTTATCCCTTACAAAGAACTTGTGCCAACCTTGATCTCGTACTTTGAAGAGGTTACCTTTAAACATATCCTGAGGGAAGAGAATCAGTTGGCAGATGCTCTAGCTACCATGTCTTCTATGTTCAAGGTCAGATAGGACAACGAAGCTCCCCTAATTACTATCGAAATATTTGATGAACCGGCGCACTTCTATGAGATTAACACTGATGGAGTAGAAGAGAAGCCCTAGTTTCATGAGTTAAAAAGGTATCTCAAAGCTCAGGAATATTCTGAAGGAGCATCAATCAACGACAAGAAATTCCCGTGGATGTTCTCAGCCAAGTTCTTCCTAAGAAATGGGATCTTATACAAGCGCAACCATGATTAAATTATGCTCCGATGTATGGATAAGAAGGAAGAAGAGAAGATCATGGAGGATATGCATGAAGGTATCTTTGGAACTCACTCCAGTGGACACACTTTGGCCAAGAATATTTTTAGTGCTGGATACTTTTGGTCGACTATGGAAACTGATTGTCGCTGCCACTCGAGGACTTGCCATAAGTGCCAAATTTATGTTGATAAGGTTCACGTGCCTCCAGTTACCTTGAAAGTCATGACTTCACCTTGGCCATTTGCAATGTGGGGTTTTGCTTTGATTCGAGAAATCAAGCCCACTGCCTCTAATGGACATCGTTTCATTCTTGTCGCCATTGAATACTTTACCAAATGGGTTGAAGTAACTTCATTTACCTCAGTTACCAAGAATTTCGTGGCCTGGTTCATCAAGCATAACCTCATATGTCGGTATGGTATCCCTGAGAGGACCATTACTGATAATGGTATCAACCTCAACAATGCCATAATCACTGAACTCTGCATGCAGTTCAAGATCAAGCATCACAATTCTTCTCAATACAGACCTAAGATGAATGGCGCAGTGAAGCTGCTAACAAGAATATAAAGAAGATTGTGCAAAAGATGGTTTTGACCTATAAAGACTGGCATGAGATATTGCCATTTTCTCTTCATGGCTATCGTACTTCGGCGTGAACATCAACTAGGGTAACCATATTCTCTCTAGTCTATGGCATGGAAGTTGTCCTTCCTGTCGAAGTTCAGATTCCTTCTCTAAGGATCATGAAAGAAGCAGACTTAGGCGAAGACGAATAGATTCAGACAAGTTTAGATCAACTGAATTTGATTGACGAAAAGAGGCTGGCTGCTGTTTGTCATGGTTAGATGTATCAAAAACGTATGATCAAGGCATTCAACAAGAATATTCAGCGTCGAGTATACCAGGTTGGTGACTTGGTAATAAAGCGCATCATTCTGCCACAAGGCGATCCCAGGGGCAAATGGACTCCCACCTATGAAGGGACATTTGTTGATAAGAAAATATTCTCGAACGGTGCTATAATGTTAACCACCATGGACGGTGACTATTTCCCACACCCTGTGAATGCGAACATAGTAAAAAATACTATGCATAAGAATGACTCGCTAGGTTGACATACCTAGGCAAAAATAAGGGCATCCCGGCGAACCAAAAGGGTTTGGGCAAAAATTAGGGGTATATACAAATGATCGTACACCTGGTAAGTCGAAAACCTGAAAGGGCGGTTTGGGCAAAAAAGGGTATCCTGGTGGACCGAAAACCTGAAAGGGCGGTCCAGGAAAAAATTAGGGAATAAAAGCGTACGATTATGTATCTTTGGATCACTTATATGCAAGCTTTATTACCAAAGTCGAGAGTTTAAAAGGTTCAATCAACTTCTTCCAACGACAAGGGATGAGATGTTCAAAGGCATATGAGCAATAACAGAGTTGAAACCCAATACGATCACTTCCACATGGCTATATATATTTGCTTTATATAAAATCGCCTGTTTATAGGAAAATTATCAATACAAATATACTTCGAAGTTCAAACCTTTTGTTTTTCTGTTTTGCTTGCAAAAACTTCCAATGACTAAAATTGAATGAGCATGTGCATATGAACATGATTAAATCTTAACAAATAAATAAGAACAGGAATAAGCATTTACTCAAAATTCTAGAAGATGGGATGACACTCAAGTTGTCCATAAATCCCTATGGACTCCCTTTCATAAGGTTATCCCTAGTGAAGTCTCCAGAGCCACTTATATGAAATTATCCACCACAGAGTAGTCTTCACAAATAAGGGTACATTCCCCACAAACTCCTCGGTAAAGCACTCCAACAGATAAAAGATTATAATCTTTTTCCCATCAATATCACCAACCTACGGAGTTCCAATCAGTACAACGCATGGAATTTCTCATCCCAACTGAGTTTGGTCCTACAAAACCAAAAAGTTCCTTGCAGAAATATTCTCTTTAGCAAATTCAATTTCCCCAGGAGAGCTTGTTTCCTCAGCAAAGCACTTCTCCATCAATAGGGTTTATTTCCCCAACAAACTACAGTTTCCCCAACTACTAACAGAATTATTCTCCTCAGTAAAGTCATCACTACCCCCCGAAAGTTGTTGCGAAGCTTGGAATCTGACCAAATACCAGTTAACTTTATCCTCCCCAGACAAGTCAGAAGATTGTCCATATCTTTTATCCCCAGTCAGGGTATATAAGAATTATCTTCCCCAATGAGTCGAAATTTTAACCATCTCTTTTATCCCCAGTCAGGGTATATAAGAAATAAATTCCCCATTAGAGCAATGGACGACCAATGTTCCTAAACTTTACTCCTCAAACAGAAATCAATACATCCCCTACAGATTTTCCTCAAACAAGTAACCAGGAATCCCCAGCGGAAGCATTCTAGACAAGATTGAAGATACACATACTCTTCATCCCCAACAATAGTCAGGGATTTATTTTCTAAGACAAATACACTTCAACAACATTTCACATTCATTCATCATAACATATGCATACGAAACACATATAGCACAATCTCATTTATTTTGAGAACATCATTACGCAATGCATTTCATACATCATGACATTGCATATAACTAACTTTTTACCTTTTCAAGAAAGATCAATCAATAGACGAATATCATCAACAATTTTCAAACAGTTCCAGATTAATTCCCGAAACAAGACGGGGCAACTATCCAGATAACCAACCACAAATTAATCCCTGAAACAAGATAGAGCAATCATCTGTGAAGAACAAGTAAATTGAAGATTAATTCCCGAAACAAGATGGGGCGACTATCTACATGACGAATACTTCCTTTAGACATCTATTGGTTCAGTTTAAATCGACCAAAGATTTATTCTG
The DNA here is from genome assembly GCA_948472305.1 of Vicia faba. NCBI lineage: Eukaryota > Viridiplantae > Streptophyta > Magnoliopsida > Fabales > Fabaceae > Vicia > Vicia faba. The sequence continues at coordinate 747,594,130 of OX451735.1, read as the reverse complement.
ATACTTTTCCAGTAGGCATTTCTTCTGGTTCAGTTTAAATCGAATAAATATCTATTCTGATTCTTTTCCAGTTAAATACGACTCAAGACATTTGTTGGTTCGGTTTAAGTCGACCAAACATTTATTCTGATAATTTTCTAGTAGATACTTTTTTTGGTTTAGTTTAAAACGACTAAATATATATTCCGATTCCTTTCCAGTTAAAGACGACACAAGACATCTACTGGTTTAGTTTAAATCTACCAAAGATTTATTCTGATACTTTTCCAGTAGGCACTTTTCTGGTTCAGTTTAAGTCGACTAAAGATTTATTCTGATACTTTTCCATTTAAAGACAACACAGACATCTACTGGTTCAGTTTAAATCAACCAAAGATTTATTCTGATACTTTTCCACTAGACACTTTTTCTGGTTCAATTTAAATTGACCAAAGATTTATTCTGATTCTTTTCCAGTTAAAAACGACACAAGACATCTATTGGTTCAGTTTAAATCGACCAAATATTTATTTTGATACTTTTCCAGTAGGCACTTCTTCTGTTTCAGTTTAAATCGACTAAAGATTTATTCTGATTCTTTCCCAATTAAAGATAACACAGACATATGGTAGTTCAGTTTAAATCAACCAAAGGTTTAGTCTGATATTTCTTTCAAGTAGATACTTCTTCTGGCTTAGATTAAATCAAGCGTAGATTTGTTCTGATACTTTTTCCAGTTGAAGTCAAGCTTATACTGAGTCTAATTTCTATCAACAATTATTCTGGATGACATCTATAAGCCCATCTCTGATGACTCTTCATCACCTTTGGATGGAATCTGTAAGCCCATCTCCGAAAATATTCCATCACTCTCCAAATTGCATCTTTAAGCCCATTCCCGGTATAATCAACCAACGACATTACTTCGTGCACAGGCGAGTGCAAATTTCTGGGCACTTAAGTGTTCAATAATCTTCCACCTTCAAGTCGAGAAATGGCGAACAAGTCAATCTAACTCTTCAGGTTTAAGAAGTTTGAATAGGGGCAACTGGTGTACCCTAAAATTTTCCCTCCCTTTTCTCAAGACATTTCTCACAAAAGATCTCAAATGCTCAAGGGTTCTCAAGAGTTGATCAGACAAGCTCACCTCCTAAGCATTGAGCCTCCAAATTATGGTTTTGGTTTTCTCAAGGACAATTAGACTTTTGATGCCTCAAATGACTTTCATGGTTTATTATAGGCCTCCAATATTTCTCATACCAATTTTAAAGTCTTGCATCACAAATTTGCTCAGTCAATTGCTCAGATGACTAAAAATCAGCTATATTGGGTAAAAAGTCAACTATGGTCAAAATACAGTCAAACTTCATGAATTTTGGCCAACATCAACATTTTAAGGTCATATTTATCAATTTACCAAGGGTTTATCATAGTTCCTCAAGAAAATCATTCAAATCATCAAAGGGGCAAAATTGCAAAAATTAGAGTTTTGATTGAGAATGACTTATCATTGACTTTTGACCTAGTACATGACCTAATAGCTTGAAGTATGATCTCAAAGACTCAAAAACAATATAATGACCTAATTTCATGGCTCAAATTATTTCTAAAGGTCAAGGGCTTGATAGTTGAAAAATTGGATCAACTGATGAAAAGTCAACTAATACACAAAAAGTCAAACTTTGACTTTTTGAACAACATTGAATTTCAAAGATCAAGATTCATCAAGACATTCAAAAATATCAAACTTGATCATCAAGAATCAAGAAAGTCAATAAATTCAACAAAAAGTCAATGTTTTCAAGACTTAGAAAATTCTAAGTGTTTTTTTACCTTGATAATTTCACTACTTAATGAAAAAAATTCACCAAGATACAAGACAATTAAAGGAAAACTTTCAAAATGAAAGTTGTAGATATTGATGAATTCTAAAACTTTGTCCCTTAGGGTTGATGTCCAAAAAATGCTTAGATTTGAAGATATAAGCTCATAAAGTCATGACATTTTTTATAAAACACTTCGTGAAAATTTTAGCAAGTTTAGGCAGATTTTTGTCCTAACTTCTTGGCCAGTTATCACCAAGCTCCAAGTTTATTTAGCCAAAGTGGTTAACATGAAGGTTTTATACAATATTTCAAGATTTCCAAAATGTCTAAGAACTTGAAGAGATCATGCTTGAGCTAGAAGTTTCGAAGAGAAGAAGATGGGTATCCATTCTTGAATTACAAGTCATTTTCTTGATGAACACATAATCCAATATCAATGTTATGCTGTATAATCTTGCTTTGTAGGCCTTCTAACATGTGTATCTACCCATAGTTAATGGATTACACAAACTTTTGAGCTATGATCCAAGTGGTATAAGCATTTCCCGAGTCAATTTGCCATTTTGGGGAGAAAGTTAACATTGTCATTCTTGAAAAGCAGGCTTTATGCACAAAGTCAATTATTGAGCCTCTCACTTGTTCCCTCTGATCACACTCTATCTACAAGGTCATAATCGTTGTGATTAAAGTGTTTAACCACTCTATGATCAAAGGTACAAGGCATTGAAACTTGATTTTTCAAGAAAATCACATGTTGAGCTTAACATGTGATTTTGAATTCTGATCAACTTGAGCATTCCAAACCTATTCTTTATAAATAGAGACACTATTTGCAAGTCAAGGGACGAATTCAATAGCCCTGAAACTCACTCAAACTCCCTAAAACTCAGAATTGCACACAAACCTCCATTGTTGGCATTTCTTACCAAAAACTTCAAACACTCAAATCCCTCGTGTGTTTTCACTTATAATCATTTACAAAGCATCTATACATTATAAACAACTCACCCCCACCCCTGTTTCACAACTGTAACATCATCTTCCTCATCTTCCAAACTCAAAAACAGAACTCTGCACATTGACTTCTCCTGCACGATTCAGGCACTTTCAGCATAAAGTAAGAGTTGCATTAGCTTCAAAGGAGTCTAGTGAAGCTATTCAGATCATCACAACACTTTCAGAGGTGCTCAAACTCCATACATGATTTCCAGTTTTGAGGTAAGTTTTCTCAACTTTGAACTCTCTCTACAAGCATCATTAATGGTTACTTTGTGAATGAAAAATGTAGACACCATTGCTCTGATGCTAACCATGCCTTTAGTTTTCACTTATATTTCCTGAGTGATGTGAATTTTGAAGTTGAAATTTCTTAAAAGATTAGCTTTTATTTGGTACCAAACAAAATTCATGTTCATCTTTGATTTATAGCTTTAGTTGTTTACATGGTTGGATTCGTGGTGAAATTTCCAGCAAGTTTCATGTTTACATCTTTCCATTTGGTTGAGAAATGAGTGTTTTTAGAAATTCAAAAATGGTGTCGAAACTTATGGCGCGAGGAAGAAGATGAAGCACAGTCAGAAATGAGTTAATTACATATTTAATAATTGTTGTCTTAACTACCGGATGTATCACAATCCTAGGGGTTAAAGCGCGCACCTATGACTTTGTGACCTAGGTTCGAGCCCCAACAGTCATTTTGTTTTTTTACATTTTCTTCTTTCATATTTCATAGATACAAGACATGTGCGCCTACCAAGGACTTCATGCCATCACCATCAGATGTGTAAGCAAGCAGATCCAATGCACCACATGTTCACCCATGATACACCTCAAGAAATCAGCAACACTGAATCACAAATAAGGCGTCTGGGCCTCCTAACCTGGGCCTTTTTTATTTTATTTTTATTTTTAATTATTCACACCCCCAAACTAATTTTCAATAACCATACCCATTTTGTTTTATTTTCTGACCTGAACAAAAATATCTTTTGGGCATGGCGCCCCCATATTCTTTTTAGACCTCCAGTTTACTTTTCAAACACCCAGCCCAATTATTTTTATTTTCTTTTATATTTTCTATATTTCATTTATTTATTTATTTTTATTTAACAAAAAAATATAAAATATATTTTCTTAAATAATTAAATTAAAAACATTTTAGTTTAAACATTTTTTTTATTTTTGTTAATATTTAGAATTAGATTTTGCTTGTTTCTATACTTTAAACCCTAAAAACAATCTCTTCTTCATCTTTACATTTTGTACATTTTATCATTATTCATGCATATGGTTTGTAATATATAATTAGGGCTTTATTGCTTTCCTCCCCTATTTACAAACTTATACCCCCATTCCCAAAGCGTTGTAATAGCGTAGGACATTTAAATTCTGCAATTTATCGCTTTCCTTATTATTGCTAGTAATTATGTTTGCATGGAAAAATTTAAAATAAAAAATTAGACAAACCTAATTCAAGATAAAATACTTGAAAACAACACACTTTGCACACATACACCTCTAAGGTAACACACACTTGTTGCCTCGGATAAAAAACAGTCATGTCCCTCGAACGTGGGATGTTTTAGCAAAGACCCTCGATTAAAAGATCGTAGTCCCTTGATGACCCTTAGATGTTGCCTTCGAAAAATGATCTTAGTCCCTTACGATAACTGCTAAAGTATCCTACAAAGTTGCCTTCTATGACTGTAAGATGACCCACGTCTGTCCCTCATATCCAATGATATGGCTCTCTACCAATCAATGGTGAAGTAGCACTATCTAAAGGAGGAGGAAAAGAACAAAGACTTTTTGAGTAGGTAGATTGATCTTAATTTCTTGCTCACAAACTAAAACCCCTTTCACACCTCAGACTTTCAAAAACAAACATATTTTCAAACACTCTCCTTTCAACAAATATTTTCAAAATCAACACTTTCTTACATTCTCAACGATACAAGAATCATTATAAAGTTTTCCATACTAAGGCATTTTCAAAATATTTCCAAAACAAACATTTTGTATACATTCTCAATGATACGAGAATCATTGCAAAATTACCATTTTCAAAAACATCTTCAAAATATTTTCAAACTTACACAAACACAAGGAAATTCAAAGTGAGCTAGCAATTAAGAGCCCGTAGATAACTACAGATGAAAAGGGTGCAAACACCTTCCCTTTTCATAACCTACCATCCGAACCCAAGAAAATTCTCAAAAGGTATTTCCTGTTCTTTTCATCCTTTCCTTTATTGAATAGAAGAAAAGTCGGTGGCGACTCTTGCTATCTGCAACATTTGCGATAAAACGCAAAACACCAAGTCAGTTCTCCCACTATATTACAAATGGGAAGGTTTTTTGTGCTTAAGCCAATCATGTTAGACACCTCAGCAACACAACAACTAGTAGAGTCAAATATGCACATTTGATATTGAAGAAATGGTTGGGTTATAGTAAGGGTGATTTTGTAGAGAAGGGGACATCATCAATCAAATGCTCCAAAGCCAACATAATGAAATACAAATGACTTTTGGTCAGAACATTACATTGTTAGAACAGAAATTCAAAGACAATCCTTTATTCGCAGTTTGTTGGTAATATATCTTGTGTGGGATTAGATTTCATTTTTCACGAAGCAAAGCAAGCATGAAAGACATGTTCAAATAGTTCTAAGTGTGGATTTAATCATAGGAAGATCTACAGTCTTTCGTGTGCTTGTCTTATTTTAAAAACTGAAGCTTGATTCCCCAATCCGTATAGATGAAATCTACAATTATTAGAAAAAGCCCAGGTTTGATAATGGTGTGACGAAAGGTGGAAACACATGTATAATTATCATGGTCGAGTGGGAAATAATCCAAGATAGATTTTTCTAAGGCTGATGACACCATGAAAATGCACATCGAATAGCACTTAAGGAAGATTGCCTATCCAGAAACCACATATTTGAAACCTCATTCAGAATCAGTTAAAACCAAAGGTTCCCCTAAAAAGGTAAAACCAACTCAAGATGACAATTCTACAAAGCGGTCTCCATCATACTTTGAACATGTTGATTTATATTTCCCAGATTCATCCACGAAAGACTTATATGTTGCCTCTGTAATGCATTTTAGGAATATATGTTCCAGATATCCATATTTCCTGAAATACGTTGAGTGTACTATTATGGGCCAAGTGAATGAGAAGATTGTTTGTGCTTGAACTATTCATGATAGACACCTGAGAAACATAACAACTAGTAGAGTCAAATATGCACATTCGACATTAAAGAAATGGTTGGGTGATAGTAAGGGCGATTTGTGTAGAGAGGGGGAAGTTGTCAATCAAATTCTCCAAAGCCAACATAATGAAATACAAACAACTTTTGGTCGGAACATTACAATGTTAGAACACAGATTTAAAGACAACCCTCTATTTGCAGTTGGTTGGCAACCTATATCGTGTGAGATTGAATTTTAGTTTTCATGAAGCAAAGCAAGCAGAAAATACATGTTCAATTAGTTCTAAGTATGGATTTATTAATCGGAAGACCTACAGTCTTCCATGTGCTTGTCTTAGTAAAACATGAAGCTTGATTCTCTGATACGTATGGATGAAATCTACAGTTACTAGAAGAAGCTCAGGTTTGATGATGATGGTATGGTGAAGGGTGGAAACACATGTATAACTATCATGAACTAGTGGGAAATAATCCAAGATAGTTCTTCTAAGGCAGATGACACCATGAAATTTCACATTGAAGAGCAGTTGAGGAAGACTGCCTATCCAGAAACCACATATTTGAAACCTCATTCAGAATCAGTTAAAACAAAAAGGTTCCCCAAAAAGGTAAAACTTACTCAAGATGACAATTCAACAAAGCGGTCTCCATCGGCCTTTGAACATGTTGAATCATATTTACCAAATTCATCCGTGGAAGACTTGTATGTTTCCTCTGTAATGCTTTTTAGGAATGTATGTTCCAGATATCCATATTTCCTGAAATTCGTTGAGTGTACTCTTTTTGGCCAAGTGAATGAAAAGATTGTTTGTGTATGAACCAATAATGTTAGACACCTCAGCAACACAATAACTAGTAGAGTTAAATATTCACATTTGACATTGTAGAAATGGTTGGGTGATAGTAAGGGTGATTTTATAGAGAAGGGGACGTCGTCAATCAAATGCTCCAAATCCAACATAATGAAATACAAACAACTTTTGGTCGGAACATTACAATGTTAAAACATAGATTCAAAGACAACCCTTTATTCGCAATTGGTTGGCAACATATCTCGTGTGGGATTGAATTTCATTTTTCACGAAATAAAGCGAGAAGAAAAGACATGTTTAAATAGTTCTAAGTTTGGTTTTATTAATCAGAAGAACTACAGTCTTCCATGTGCTTGTCTTATTTAAAAAAATGAAGCTTGATTCCTCGATCCGTATAGATGAAATCTACAGTTATTAGAAAACGCTCAGGTTTAATGACGATGGTGTGACGAAAGGTGGAAACACGTGTATAACTATCATGATCGAGTGAGAAATAATCCAAGAAAGATTTTATAAGGCAAATGACACCATGAAATTGCACAGCAAAGAGCACTTGAGGAAGATTGCCTATCCAGAAAGCACATATTTGAAACCTCATTCAGAATCAGTTAAAATCAAAGGTGCCCCTAAAAAGGTAAAACCTACTTAAGATGAAAATTCTATAAAGCGGTTTCCATCATACTTTGAACATGTTGATTCATATTTCCCAGATTCATCCATGAAAGACTTGTATGTTGCCTCTGTAATGCATTTTAGGAATGTATGTTCCAGATATCCATATTTCCTGAAATACGTTTAGTATACTATTTTGGGCCATGTGAATGAGAGGATTGTTTGTGCTTGAACCAGTGGTGTTAAACACCTCAGCAACATAACAACTAGTATAGTTAAATATGCACATTCGACATTGAAGAAATGGTTAGGTGATAGTAAGGGCGATTTGTGTAGAGAGGGGGACACCGTCAATCAAATGCTCTAAAGCTAACATAATGAAATACAAACAACTTTTGGTCGGAACATTACAATATTAGAACACAGATTCAAAGACAACCCTCTATTTGCAGTTGGTCGGAAACATATCTCGTGTGGGATTGAATTTCATTTTTCACAAAGAAAGGCGAGCAGAAAAGACATGTTCAATTAGTTCTAAGTGTGGATTTATTAATCGGAAGACCTACAATCTTCCATGTGCTTGTCTTATTTAGAACAATGAAGCTTAATTCCATGATACGTAAAGATGAAATCTACAGTTACTAGAAAAAGCTCAGGTTTGATGATGATGGTGTGACGAAGGGTGGAAACACATGTATAACTATCATGACCTAGTTGGAAATAATCCAAGATAGTTTTTCTAAGGCAGATGACACCATGAAATTGCACATCGAAGAGCAGTTGAGGAAGATTGCCTATCCAGAAACCACATATTTGAAACCTCATTTGGAATCAGTGATAAACGAAGGTTCCCCAAAAAAGGTAAAACTTACTCAAGATGACAATTCAACGAAGTAGTCTCCATCATTACTTTGAACATGTTGATTCATATTTTCCATATTCATTCACGGAAGACTTGTATGTTGCCTCTGTAATGCATTTAGGAATGTATGTTCTAGATATCCATATTTCCTGAAATACGTTGAGAGTACTATTTTTGGCCAATTGAATGAGAAGATTATTTGTGCTTGAACTGATCATGTTAGACACCTTAGCAACATAACAACTAGTAGAGTCAAATATGCACATTCGACATTAAAGAAATGGTTGTGTGATAGTAAGGGCAGTTTTTGTGGAGAGGGGGACGCCGTCACTCAAATGCTCCAAAGCCAACATAATGAAATACAAATAACTTTCGGTCGGAACGTTACAATGTTAGAATACAGATTTAAAGGCAACCCTCTATTTGCAGTTGGTTGGCAACATATCTTGCGTGGGATTGAATTTCATTTTTCATGAAGCAAAGCGAGTAGAAAAGACATGTTTAAATAGTTCTATGTAGGGGTGGCATAACGGGCCCGTTGGGAATGCCCGTTTTACCCGCACTTCAGTGCGGGGTGGGCCAAGAATTTAGGCCTTCAACCTCTAAGGTGACTGCCCCTCCCTACCCCGTTTTCTTTGCAGGCTTTTGCGGGCATGATTATTAGCATAAAATATTGAATTTTTAGGCCTAAAAGGTGCAGTGCCCTTGGGCTTTCCCTACCCCACACTCTTTTTTTTTGCAGGGCGAGCCTAGGTTTTAGGCCCTTATCCTCAAATATGCCCGCCCCGCCTCGCCCCATTTTTTGCGGGCTTTTGTGGGGCGGGACTAAACGGGGCGGGCATGCCCGTTTGCCTTATCTAGTTTCAAGTGTGTATTTATTCATACGAAGACCTACAGTCTTCCATGTGTTTGTCTTATTTAAAAAATGAAGCTTAATTCCCCGATACGTATGGATGAAATCTACAGTTACTAGAAAAAGCTCAGGTTTGATGATGATGGTGTGAAAAAGGGTGGAAACACATGCATAACTATAATGACCTAGTGAGAGATAATCCAAGATAAATTTTATAAGGCAGGTGACACCATGAAATTGCACATCTAAGAGAAGTTGAGGAAGATTGCCTATCCGGAAACCACATATTTGAAACCTTATTCAGAATCAGTTAAAACCAAAGGTTCCCCTTAAAAGGTAAAACCGACTCAAGATGACAATTCAGCAAATCACTCTCCATCATACCTTGAACATGTTGATTCATATTTCCCAGATTGATCCACGGAAGACTTGTATGTTGCCTCTCTAATGGATTTTAGGAATATATGTTCCAAATATCCATATTTCCTGAAATACGTTGAGAGTACTATTTTGGGCCAAGTGAATGAGAACATTGTTTGTGCTTGAACTAATCATGTTAGACCTCTCAGCAACACAACAACTAGTAGAGTCAAATATGAAAATTTGACATTGAAGAAATGGTGATACTAAGGGTGATTTTTGTAGAGAGGGGGACGCAGTCAATCAAATGCTCCAAAGCCATAATATTGAAATACAAATAACTTTTGGCAGGAACATTATAGTACTAGAACAAAGATTAAAAGACAACCCTCTACTCACAGTTGGTTGGCAACATATCTCATGTGGGATTGAATTTCACATTCACGAAGCAAAGCGAGCAGAAAAGACATGTTATAATAGTTCTAAGTGTGGATTTACTCATCGAAAGACCTACAAACTTCAATGTGCTTGTTTTATTTAAAAAAATAAAAATTGATTCCTGATATGTATGGATGAAATCTACAGTTACTAGTAAAAGCTCAAGTTTGATGATGATGGTATGACGAAAGAAGGAAACACATATATAACTATCATGATCGAGTGGTAAATAATCCAAGATAGATTTTCTAAGGCAGGTGACACCATGAAATTGCATATCGAAGAGCAGTTGAGGAAGATTGTCTATCCAGAAACCACATATTTGAAACCTCATTTAGAATTAGTTAAAATCAAAGGTGCCCCTAAAAAGATAAAACCGACTCAAGATGACAATTCTACAAAGCGGTTTCCATCATACTTTGAACATGTTAATTCATATTTCCCAGATTCATTCATGAAAGACTTGTATGTTTCCTCTATAATGCATTTTAGGAATGTATATTCAGATATCCATATTTCCTGAAATACGTTGAGTGTACTATTTTGGGCCAAGTGAATGGGAAGATTGTTTGTGCTTGAACTAATCATGTTAGTCACCTCAGAAACATAACAACTAGTAGAGTCAAATATGCACATTCAATATTGAAGAAATGGTTGGGTGATAGTAAGGGTGATTTTGTACAAAAGGGGACGCCGTCAATCAAATGCTCCAAAGCCAACATAATTAAATACAAACAACTTTTGGTCAAAAAATTACAATGTTAGAACAGAGATTCAAAGACAACCCTTTATTCACAGTTGCTTGGTAATACATCTCGTCTGGGATTGAATTTCATTTTTCACGAAGCAAAGCGAGCAGAAAAGATATGTTCAAATAATTCTAAGTGAAGATTTACTCTGCGGAAGACCTACGGTCTTCCATGTACTTGTCTTATATAAAAAAAATGAAGCTTGATTCCCCGATCCATATAGATGAAATCTACAGTTATTAGGAAAAGCTCAGGTTTGATGATGATGGTGTGACGAAAGGTGGAAACACATGTATAAATATCATGACCGAGTGGGAAATAATCCAAGATAGATTTTCTAAGGCCTATGACACCATGAAATTGCACATCGAAGAGCATTTGAGGAAGATTGCCTATCCAGAAACCACATATTTGAAACCTCATTAAGAATCAGTTAAAACCAAAGGTGCCCCTAAAAAGGTAAAACCGACTCAAGATGACAATTCTATAAAGTGGTCTCCGTCATAATTTGAACATGTTGATTTATATTTCCCAGATTCATCCATAAAAGACTTGTAAGTTACCTCTGTAATGCATTTTAGGGATGTATGTTCCAGATATCCATATTTCCTTAAATACGTTGAGTATACTATTATGGGCCAAGTGAATGAGAAGATTTTTTGTGCTTGAACCATTCATGATAGACACCTGAGCAACATAATAACCAGTAGAGTCAAATATGCACATTCAACATTGAAGAAATGGTTGGGTGATAATAAGGGCGATTTGGGTAGAGAGGGGGACACCGTTAATCAAATTCTCCAAAGCCAACATAATAAAACACAAACAACTTTTGGTCGTAACATTACAATGTTAGAACATAGATTCAAAGACAGCCCTCTATCCGCAGTTGGTTGGCAACCTATCTCGTGTGGGATTGAATTTCATTTTTCATGAAGCAAAGCGAGCAGAAAAGACATGTTCAATTAGTTCTAAGTGTGGATTTATTAATCGGAAGACCTACAGTCTTCCATGTTCTTGTCTTATTAAAAAAAATGAAGCTTGTCTTATCATGACCTATTTGGAAATAATCCAAGATACTTTTTCTAAGGCAGATGACACCATTAAATTTCATATTGAAGAGCAGTTGAGGAAGATTGCCTATCTAGAAACCACATATTTGAAACCTCATTCGGAATTAGTTAAAACCAAAGGTTCCCCAAAAAGGTAAAACTTACTCAAGATGACAATTCAATAAAGCGGTCTGTATCATACTTTGAACATGTTGAATCATATTGCCTAGATTCATCCATGGAAGAATTGTATGTTACCTCTTTAATGCATTTTAGGAATGTATGTTCCAGATATCCATATTTCCTGAAAGACATTGAGTGTACAATTTTAGGCCAAGTGAATGAGAAGATTGTTTGTGCATGAACCAATAATGTTAGACACCTCAGCAACACAATAACTAGTAGAGTCAAATATGCACATTCGAAATTAAAGAAATGGTTGGGTGATAGTAAGGGTGATTTTATAGATAAGGGGACACCGTCAATCAAATGCTACAAAGCCAACATAATGAAATACAAACAACTTTTGGTCGGAACATTACAATGTTAGAAGACAGATTCAAAGACAACCCTTTATTCGCAGTTGGTTGGCAACATATCTCGTGTGGGATTGAATTTCATTTTTCATGAAGCAAAGCATGAAGAAAAGACATGTTTAAATAGTTCTAAGTGTGGTATTATTAATCGGAAGACCTACAGTCTTCCATATGCTTGTCTTATTTAAAAAATGAAGCTTAATTCTCCGATCCTTATAGATGAAAACTACATTTATTAGAAAAAGCTCAAGTTTGATGATGATGGTGTGACGAAAGGTGGAAACACATGTATAATTATCATGATCGAGTGAGAAATAACCCAAGATAATTTTTTTAAGGCAGATGGCACCATGAAATTGCACATCGAAGAGCACTTGAGAAAAATTTCCTATCCAACAAACCACATATTTGAAACCTCATTCAGAATAAGTTAAAACCAAAGGTTCCCCTAAAAAGGTAAAACTGACTCAAGATGATAATTCAATAAAGCGGTCTCCATTATACTTTGAACATGTTGAATCATATTTCCCATATTCATTCACGGAAGACTTGTATGTGGCCTCTGTAATGCATTTTAGGAATGTATGTTCCAGTTATCCTTATTTCCTGAAATACGTTTAGTGTACTATTTTGGGCCATGTGAATGAGAAGATTGTTTGTGCTTGAACCAATCATGTTAGACACCTCAACAACATAACAACTAGTAGAGTCAAATATGCACATTCGACATTGAAGAAATGGTTGGGTGATAGTAAGGGAAATTCATGTAGAGAGGGGGACACCTTCAATCAAATGCTCTAAAGCTAACTTAATGAAATACAAACAACTTTTGGTTGGAACATTACAAAGTTAGAACACAGATTCAAAGACAACCCTCTATTCGCAGTTGGTTGGCAACCTATCTCGTGTTGGATTTAATTTCTTTTTTCACGAAGCAAAGCGAGCAGAAAAGACATGTTCAATTAGTTCTAAGTATGGATTTTTAATCGGAAGACCTAAAGTCTTCCATGTGCTTATATTATTTAGAACAACGAAGCTTGATTCCCCAATACGTATAGATGAAATATACAGTTACTAGAAAAAGCTCAGGTTTGATAATGATGGTGTGACGAAGGATGGAAACATGTGTATAACTATCATGACCTAGTGGGAAATAATCCAAAATAGTTTTTCTAAGGCAGATGACACCATGAAATTGCACATCGAAGAGCAGTTGAGGAAGATTTCCTACCCAGAAACCACATATTTGAAACCTCATTCAGAATCAGTTATAACCGAAGGTTCCTAAAAAAGGTAAATCTTACTCAAGATTACAATTCAAGGAAGTTTTCTCCATCATTACTTTGAACATGTTGATTCATATTTCCCATATTCATCCACAGAAGACTTGTATGTTGCCTCTGCAATGCATTTAGGAATGTATGTTCTAGATATCCATAATTCTTGAGAAATGTTAAGATTACTCTTTTGGGCCAAGTGAATGAGAAAATTGTTTGTGCTCGAATCGATCATGTTAGAAACCTCGGCAACACAACAACTAGTAGAGTCAAATCTGCACATTCGATATTGAAGAAATGGTTGGGTGATAGTAATGGCGATTTTTGTAGAGAGGGGGTCGTCGTCAATCAAATGATCCAAAGCTAAAATAATGAAATACAAACATTTTTTGGTCAGAACATTACAGTGTTAGAACACAGTTTTAAAGGCAACCCTCTATTCACACTTGGTTGGCAACATATCTCGTGTGGGATTGAATTTCATTTTTCACGAAGCAAAGCGAGCAAAAAATACATGTTTAAATAGTTCTAAGTATGGATTTTCTCATAGGAAGACCTACAGTCTTTCACGTGCTTGTCTTATTTAAAAAAATGAAGCTTGATTCCCTAATACATAGTGATGAAATTTAAAGTTACTAGAAAAAGCTCAGGTTTGATGATGATGGTGTGACAAAGGGTAGAAACACATGTATAGCTATCGTAACTGGGTGGGAAATAATCCAAGATAGATTTTCTAAGGTAGGTGACACCATGAAATTGCATATCAAAGAGCATTTGAGGAAGATTGCCTATCCGGAAACCACATATTTGAAACCTTATTCAGAATTAAGTCCCACTAAAAAGGAAACATCGATTTAAGATTACAATTCAACAAAGCGGTCTCCATCATACTTTGAACATGTTGATTCATATTTCCCAGATTCATCCATGGAAGACTTGTATGTCGCCTCGGTAATGCATTTTAGGAATGCATGTTCCATATATCCATATTTTCTGAAATACGTTAAGAGTACTATTTTGGGCCAAGTGAATGAGAAGATTGTTTGTGCTTGAACCGATCATGTTAGACACCTCAACAACATAATAACTAGTAGAGTAAAATTTGCACATTCAACATTGAAGAAATGGTTGGGTGATAGTAAGGGTGATTTTTGTAGAGAGGGGACGTTGTTAGTCAAATATTCAAAGACATATTCAAAGACAACCCTCTATTTGCAGTTGGTTGGCAACATATCTCGTGTGGGATTGAATTTCATTTTTACGAAGCAAAGCGAGCAGAAAATATGTGTTCAAATGGTCCTAAGTGTGGATTTACTCATAGGAAGACCTAAATTCTTACATGTGCTTGTCTTATATAAAAAAATGAAGCTTGATTCCCCGATACGTATGGATGAAATCTACAGTTACTAGAAAAAGCTCAGGTTTGATGATGATGGTGTAAAGAAGGGTTGAAACACATGTATAACTATCATGACCGAGTGGGAAATAATCCAAGATAGATTTTCTAAGGCAGATGACACCATGAAATTTCATATTGAAGAGCAGTTGAGGAAGATTTCCTATCCAGAAATCACATATTGGAAACCTCATTCGGAATCAGTTAAAACCAAACGGGCCCCTAAAAAGATAAAACCGACTCAAGATGACAATTCTACAAAGCAGTCTCCATCATACTTTGAACATGGTAATTCATATTTCCCATATTCATTCATGAAATACTTGTATGTTGCCTTTGTAATGCATTTTAGGAATGTATGTTCCAGATATCCATATTTCCTGAAATACGTTGAGTGTACTATTTTGGGCCAAGTGAATGGGAAGATTGTTTGTGCTTGAACCAATCGTGTTAGACACCTCAGCAACACAACAACTAGTATAGTCAAATATGCACATTCGATATTGAAGAAATGGTTGGGTGATAGTAAGGGTGATTTTGTAGAGAAGGGGACACCGTCAATCAATTGCTCCAAAGCCAACATAATGAAATACAAACAACTTTTGGTCAGAACATTACAATGTTAGAACGAAGATTAAAATACAACCCTATATTCGCAGTTGGTTGGTAATATATCTCGTGTGGGATTGAATTTCATTTTTCACGAAGCAAAGCAAGCAGAAAATGCATGTTCAAATAGTTCTAAGTGTGGATTTACTCATAGGAAGACCTACAGTCTTCCATGTGCTTGTCTTATTTAAAAAAATGAAGCTTGATACCCCGATCCATATAGATGAAATCTACGTTATTAGAAAAAGCTCAAGTTTGATGATGATGGTGTGACGAAAGGTGGAAAAACATGTAAAACTATCATGACCGAGTGGGAAGTAATCCAAGATTGATTTTCTAAGGTTGATGACACCATGAAATTTCACATCGAAGAGCACTTGAGGAAGATTGCTTATCCAGAAACTACATATTTGAAACCTCATTCAGAATCAGTTAAAACCAAAGGTGCCCCTAAAAAGGTAAAACCGACTCAAAATGACAATTTTATAAAACGGTCCCTGTCATACTTTAAACATGTTGATTTATATTTCCCAGATTCATCCATGAAAGACTTGTATGTTTCCTTTGTAATGCATTTTAGGAATGTATGTTCCAGATATCTATATTTCCTGAAATACGTTGTGTGTATTATTATGGGCCAAGTGAATGAGAAGATTGTTTGTGCTTGAACCATTCATGATAGACACCTGAGCAACATAACAACTAGTAGAGTCAAATATGCACATTCAACATTGAAGAAATGGTTGGGTGATAGTAAGGTCGATTTGTGTAGAGAGGGGGACATTGTCAATCAAATTCTCCAAAGCCAACATAATGAAATGTAAATAACTTTTGGTGGGAAAATTACAATCTTAGAACACATATTCAAAGACAAACCTCTATTCGTAGTTTGTTGGAAACTTATCTTGTGTGGGATTGAATTTCATTTTTCATGAAGAAAAGCGAGTAGAAAAGACATTTTCAATTAGTTCTAAGTGTGTATTTATTAATCGGAAGACCTACAGTTTTCCATGTGCTTGTCTTATTTAGAACAATGAAACTTGATTCCCCAATACGTATAGACGGAATCTATAATTACTAGAAAAAGCTCAGGTTTGATGATGATGGTGTAACGAAGGGTGGAAACACATGTATAACTATCATGACCTAGTGGGAAATAATCCAAGATAGTTTTTTTAAGGCAGATGACACCATGAAATTTCACATCAAAGAGCAGTTGAGGAAGATTTCCTATCCAGAAACCACATAATTGAAACCTCGTTCAGAATTAGTTAAAACCAAAGGTTCCCCCAAAAGGTAAATCTTACTCAAGATGACAATTCAACAAAGCGGTTTCCATCATACTTTGAACATGTTGAATCATATTTCCTAGATTCATCCATGGAAGACTTGTATGTGGCCTCTGTAATGCATTTTAGGAATGTATGTTCCAGATATCCATATTTCCTGAAATATGTTGAGTGTACTATTTTGGGCCAAGTGAATGAGCAGATTGTTTATGCATGAACCAATAATGTTAGACACCTCAGTAACACAACAACTAGTAGAGTCAAATATGCACATTCGACATTGAAGAAATGGTTGGGTGATAGTAAGGGTGATTTTATAGAGAAGGGTGTTGTACCCCAAAATTTTCTCTCTCATATTTTCCCAAGATTTTTCTCTTACATAGGTGATTATGAACACTTGATTAAAGAAAAATAAATTTTTTGAAGATAAACAAGGTCTTTTGATTGGCATGAACAAGGTATCTTTCGATTGGCATGAACAATGTATCTTTCAATTGGCATGAATAAGGTGTCTTTCGATTGGCATTTTGACAAGCTTAGATTGAGCACCTAACCTTCTCTAGGATTGCTTCAAATTTCCAAGCTTCGATTGAAGCCTTGGTCTTTTGCTTGTTTGTTGTATACCAGCTTCAATTGGGTATGTGTTTCCTTTGAAACAACCTCCTTTAATACAAAAGGGAAGGGTCTCATGTTGGTGCTCCTTCGATTGCACCATTGGCTTTGCATGCTGGCTTGAGTTACAATGCAATGGCTACCTGCATGCAAACTTGATTCCTGATTCGCTTAGGCATTTGATTTCCATGCATGCATGTTTAAATCCTGCTTTGTTTGGGCGCCTGATCTCTTTGGAGCCAGCTTGATTCCTGCTTCGACTATGCAAATACTTCCTATATGAGTGCCTTCAGCGCACAAAGCAAGAATCCCTTACAAGTGTGTTTCGATTCACAAAACAGTGGGTTCTTGCATGCCAGCTTCATTCAGGGCAAAAGGTTTTCTCATGCTTGCTTTGGATTTACAATGGAAAAAACTTCTTCATACTGGCCTTCGATCCACAAGGCAAAAGGCTACTTTTAACTGGCCTTCGATTCACAAAGCCCCCATTGGGAAAAAGGCCCCTCAGTTTGTCACCAACGCACGTATGCCTCTTCATGCTTGCCTTGGTTTCACAAGGCAAAGACCCATCAACATGCCTTCAACTCACAAGGAAAAAGGCCTCATACTTGCCTTCGATTCATAAGGCCAAGGCCCCCTTCAACTTGCCTTTGTGTTTACTTTCGACCCACAAGAAAATGACTTCCTCTGGGCTTTCCTCCAATGAACAAGGCAATGGTTTCCCTTCATGCCAATGCCTATAAAGTAGTGGTTTTATTTCATATGTGCTTCGATTTATTAAGCAGTTGGCTTCCCTCATGCTAGCCTTGACTCCACCTCCAAAATATTAAAAACACAGTTTTCCACATTTTGACACCTAGTATTGGCGCATTCGAAGGACATGCACATGGTTCATTCGAATGACATATATTTTCCCCATTCGAAAGACATGTATTGATGGATTTAAAGGGGCATACATGGGTGTTCCATTCGAAGGACTTACTTTGTTGGCCCATTCGAAGGAATGGCAAGTGATGTATACAAGTGATGCATGGGTTCCCTTTAAAAGAGCACACACATTGGTTCAAAGTGAAGGATATTGCTAGCCAAAATGAAAGAAAAATATTCAAAGAGGCCTGTTGGCCCAAAAGCCAACATACTGCCAGTTCCAAACCAACGTGCACAAGCACATTCATGCCAAAGGAAGCTTCGATTGGCCAGGAAAGAGTTTTCGTTTAGGCTAGCTGAATAGGGGTTCAAACGAAGAATCCCTAGTGATGAGAACATGAGTCGGTTGAAGGGTACTCAAGAAGTCCATTTGAAGGAGGCAACCAAAGGCCCATTCGAAGAGGACACAAATGGTCCATCCAAAAGATCCATTCAAACGAGAAAACAAAAGGCCCATTCGAAGGTTATACAAGAGAACCAGTCGAAGGAGGCAATAGGCCAATCGAAGAGCAACACTAAAGAGCATTCGAAGGAGCCAAAATTTCCACATGCATTCAAATTTCAAAAAGGGACAAGTTTCCACATCTTTTGCAACGTTTTAAAATGGTATTCATGGCCTTAAAACACCAACTTAATGGTTGTTTAACTCTTTTGCCTTCTTGTCCTCTCCATCCCCTCTATATAAGGAGACCTCATACATACGCACAAGAGAGAGAGAGAGAGACACAAGCCCAGAGGACAAATATTGTTTACACGCATACGCTGCCCCATAAACCACCCCAAAGGTATCAAAATTCTCATATGTTGTCCCAATAGAAGGAGTTTCCATCAATGCTTCATTCATTACCTGAGGTTTGTAGAGAACATGCCCAAGCACTAGGCATCTCCAACACCACAAATCCACACACCATTGTTGGTAAGGAAAAAGCCTGTATTTGTTTCCTTTTGTTTCTAACACTTATTGCAAATTCAGCATAAGTAAGGCCAGTGTGCACAGAATTGAAGGACCTGGGCTTGACACCCAGGTCATGCTTTTCATTTTGCTACCATATCTTTGCAGACCAGCGCGCACATGATCAAAGGACCTGGGTTCGACACCTAGGTCCTGCATCTTTAATGTTCTAATGTTTGTCTTATAGATATAAATCGAAAAGCAAATTGCCTCTCCTAGATCGAAAGGAAGCATTTCCTTCCATCGAAACAGGAAACATCCCTCCTGAATCAAAAATCTCCCTCTGAATCGAAGGCAATTTCCCCCTCTGGATCGAAAAATCCTCTCTTCTCTCTGATCAAAGGATGCCCTCTTTGTACTTTTTTACTTTTGTTTTCATTTCTTCATTGACTTCTTTTTTATTTTAACATTAAAATCAAAATCACAAAAAAACTTAGGATTAATTTTTCCTTAATTAAATAATTAATTTCTTTAATTGATTAATTAAATAAATTTAACCTTTTCTTAATTTAAAATAAAATAGAATTAGGTTTAATTTATATGTTTAAATTATTTTCTTTTTGTAACAAAAACAATAAAAAAAACTTAGACTATTTTCTTAAAATTGACTTTATTTCTAAATAGATTTTAGGGAAATTTTCATAGTTTTATTAAATCAAAAATCAAAAACAACAAAAAGTTTGTCTTATTTACTTAAAATCACTTTAGGTGTAGACGTATTTTTAACTTTCGCGCATTATTATTTTCTCGTATTTTTACATTATTGTACCTGTATACTGGACGTAATAGATTAATTAGGATTTTTACCGCTTTCTTTATTTTTCCTTTCCCCCAAATTTTGTACATTGTAAACATCCCCCTCCCCGAAGCCATGTAAAAGCGTAGGATTATATTTTCCGCATTTTATTTTCTGTATCATATTAACAGTTAGTAATTAGGCATGTATGATAAGACTGAAAAACAAAAGCGTTAGCAAACCTAACTTAAAAGATAAATACTTGAACTAAACACAATTGCACATATGCACCTCTAGGGTGTCCCCACTTTGGTTGCCTTTGGAAATAAAGCAGTCATGTCCGTCGAAACAAGGACGCTTTAGCAAAGACCCATAAAATCAAAAGATCATAGTCCCTAGATGACCCTACAGTTGCCTCTCAGTAAATGATCTAGTCCCTAAACAAAATTTGCTAAAGTGTATCCACAAGTTGATTTCGTGACTTTAACGTCCCTTCGATGTCCCTCATACATCCAACGATAGAGCTACCTACTCACTAATAGTAGTATAGCACTATCTAAAGGATATGAGGAAAAGAACTACCCTTTTCGAGTATAAAAGTAGATAGTTGTTAGAAGTTTGCTCAAAAACATTTTGCACTTACACAAATACTACTTTTCTAAAACAATTTTCAAAACATTTGCTTTGTTAACACTCTTGAGGACTGATACAAGAGTTAAACACAAATCAAATCGCTGCACTAAGGCATTTCCCAAACATTTTCAAACACACAAAACACAAAGGTATTTCAAAATAAGCAAACCTCTAAGAGCCCGTAGATAACTACGGATGGAAAGGGTGCTAACACCTTCCCTTTCCATAATCTACCCCCTTACTCAGAATAATCTCGAAAAGGTCTTTTTCTATTCTTTTCACTCTTTCCTTAATTTGGATAAAAGAAAATTTGATGGCGACTCTTTCTTACCGTAACATTTGCGAATACAAAATGTAAAACCAGTATTAACAGTCGGTTATGCCACCGTATCACAGAACTAGCGACTCTGCTGGGGAAAATATCTTATAAAAAGTGGGGTTACCTTAGAGCTTAGTTCATTTTAAAATTTCTTTCATTATGTGTTTTTATGCTTTACTTTTGAGGGTTTTGTTTGGGTTGTTACTATAGATCCTACACCTAGATCTGGAGCACCTTATAAGGTAAGTAGCAATAAATCATGGAAGATGTACGACGTAGACCGATATGGACAAAGTGATAGCTACGTTAGCGTGATACTTTGGTTTGTACTAATGTTCCTTGAGTCAGTCAAGGATAACATTAGGCTTCCTTAGTGTCATTAAGCGCTAACTGACCTTTAGAACCTTTAATTGACTCATCCTAAGCCATTAGAAAGTAGTGAGATGGTCGGTATTGGTTCCGACCGAAGATTGGTTGATACTCGATACTACACTTATTGAGACTAGACTTTTGGGATATTATGGCCATAATACTTCAGTGCTTGAGCTAGAACAGTGCCTAAAAGAAAGGTCAGTGATATGAGACTTCTTAGAACTCGATTACTATTAATAGGATAGGTTGAGTCAACTGAAACTTTAAGAGGGTATTGTGATACGGTGGCAGAACCGACTGTTTTTACTGGTTTGCGTTTTGCGTTTTTTGTTTGCAAAATGTCGCGGTAGGCAAGAGTCCCCACCGACTTTTATTTCATCCAATCATGGAAAAGGAAAAAGAACAGAAAAAACCTTTTTTTGAGATATTCTGAGTACGGGGGGCAGATTATAGAAATGGAAGGTGTTAGCACCCTTTCTATCCATGGTTTTCCATGGGCTCTTAGGCACTTGCTCATCTTTTTAAAATTGCTTGTGTGTGTGTGCTTGCTTTGAAAATGTTTTACTTCGTGATAACCCTTGTATCAGTCTTCAAGGATGTGACGAAGTTGTTTTGGAAATTTGTTTTGAAAGGTGTTTGTGTGAAAAGTTTTTATTTAGCAAGTACTTAAGATTCTACCTACTCGAAAAAAGGATAGTTCGTTCTATTTCCTTTAGACAGTGATATCCTACTATTAAGAAGTAGGTAGCACCGTCGTTAGAGTTGTAAGGGACATTCGAAAGGGACAAGTACAATCGCTAAAGCAATAGTTAGAAAACTTTAGTAATAACCCTAGAGTCTTAAGATCTTTCTGAGGCAACATTTTCGAGGCAAAATTCGAATGGGACAATTTGATCTCTTTAGACTGGAGGACAACCACTAAAATCTCCTATGCTTAATGATTGTTTACTGAAGGCAACCGAAGTGAGGTAAACCCTAGGAGTGAATATGTGCATATGATTTGTTTCAGTTATTTAATCTTTACACATTAGGTGATCTACCATTTTAATTTTCCAGACATTCTTGCCATACAATCCTATTAGCCATACATCTAGACAGTTAAAGATTGTGGAAATTAAAAGCGGAAATAACCCTAGCTATTACATGGCTTTGACAGTTACATAATTTCCTTGACGAGAAATAAAAGTGCAGAATTTAAAACCCTAATTAAAACTATTACAACATTGAAACAGTTACAATAATAATAAGAAAGAAAATTAAATGGGAGAGAAATTAGGGTTTTGACCCTTGACTAAATCTAATTGCAATTGATTAAAGAAAAATCATTTTTTGTCATTTTTTGTTATTTAAGAAAATAAGGAATAATTGAATTAAAAAAAGAACCTAATTACTAATTAACTTTAATTAAGAAAAATAATTAAGTTAACCTATTTTTTGTGTTTTTGTTTGAAAAAAAGAAAATAATTAAATCAAGAATTTAAACCTGGTTTTCTAATTGATTTTAATTGTAAAAATAAGTTAAAGTTACCCTAAATTAAATTAAGCTAATTAATTAAATTAAATTTGATTAAAAAAACCTAATTCTAATTTTTATGACTTTTTGATTTTTATGATTTTATAAAAAAACTGATTTTAAAAATAACATAAATAAATAAATTGAAAAAAATAAAGAAAACAAAATAATAAAAAAGAGAAAGATTGAGAATTGGGCCTGTGTTGAATAGCAAATCTGGGGGGTATGAATGGCAATTTTGGCAAGGCCCATAATGGCTGAGCCCAAGTCTACGCCTGATCCAATGCACCTCTCTTCTGATGATTCATGGTGGACCGTCAAGGCTGGAGCGTGGGATCCACAAGATGATGGGTCTCAAGGATGAGATCTGGGGACATATGGTGGTCTCCTGGAGATGAAGCGCATTGGATCCCATGAAGAAAATATGCAAATGAGAAAATGTTGGAGTCAGGGGTCGAACCCCTGACCTCCTGCCTACAACGCCTTATCCCTCCTCCTGGTTACCACTGGACCAACTGCTCAATTGATAATATAAATGACCAAAATATAATATATTATAAAAACGTTAATAGCCAGGAAAACACGCGCGAGATTTGAATTGGCCAATCGTGCTTTGACACGCATCATCTTCTTCCTTGGATCGTTGTTTTAGGTAAAACACTTTTACATACGGACGTTTTGCCATGGCTATAACCCTGTCTCATTCAATAATCAAGCACACGCAATATAAATTCATTTGGGGACCATGAATCAACTGGGTTTGAAGCCCTGATCATCATGGTACCCATTATCAAACCTAATTTTGCCTAGGTTAAGAAACCCCAAAACGAGCTCACAAACCCTAGTTATGGCATATTGCGATTCTTGCGATGTAAATGCAATTAAATGGTACCAATAGCTTGCAAACAAGATGGTGAACAAGAATATATGATTAGAATAGGTTTATGATACGTAAAACATGGTAAACGATTTTGAGTTCTTAGTGCAAACCGTGGTGGATGGTGGGCACGATTCCGGGTGTTTTGAAGCTTGAGGATGGGTGGAATAGCTCCCTGAGACGCCAAGGAGTGTATTGTTGGCCTTGAACTATGTTGAATCACCCTGTAGAAGGAAATCCGATCCCCATTTTTTATCCAAAAATTGAATTTTGTTCTTGCTGTTTCACGCCTTCAACCCTTGTGTTTTTGATCTGGAATTATTATGCACTTATAGTAGACTGAATTAGGTCAACAAAATTATAACATAACTTTGAGAATTATGAAAATTGGATTTGATTTGCTTCATGTATGATATCTTTCTAAAACAAGCTTCAATCCAATCTTTTTCAATCCAAATCCACTTTGCACGAATTGGCTGGCATGTTAGCTGTATATGGACTCAAAATGTGCATAAAAATCCCAAGATTTGATTTGTTTTCATTGTTTTACCATTTAATTTGATTTATTTTGATTTAAATGAATAAAAAATCAAAATAAATGATAAAAATAATAAAATAAGAGGTGAATGAGCTCAGGGGTCGTGGGTCCTATTAGAGACATGTTTCAAGCAAGAAAACATGGGCCCCTTTGGAAAAAATGCAAATTTGATCAATGTTGACTTTTGACAATTTTCCAAAAATGGCCAACTTTGACAATGCACAACTCTCTCAATTTTGACCATAGGGGGATGTTCTTGGACTTTTTAGAAATCTTAGAATGTCCCCTGAGCAACCCTCTTGGTCTCGTCTCAATTGAGTCTTCCATGTTCATGTATGAAGCTTTGACCCAAAAGGTGTGTTTGTTGACTTTTCAAAAGGACCTATAATGTCAAAATTCATATCTTTCTGTGAGTGCATATTTTGGACTTGGGAGATGAAGATGGGTTGTAGGGAATTGTATCCTCTTCAAAATTATCTTTGGATGGAAAATTTCTGATAAAGTATGAAGAAGTTATGCCTGGTCAAAGTTGGGTTGACTTTTACTAAGAAACCCTAATTTAGCAACTTTTGGGTTTTGATGAATTTGGAGCATTCCTTGAGGAATCATGATCGAACCTTGATCAAATGATGGATATAACTTCAAAATGTTGATGTTGACCAAAAATATTGAGGTTTGACTGTATGTGGGCCACATTTGACTTTTGACCTAATATAGTCGATTCTCAAGCATCTGAGCAGTTAGATGAGCAAACTTCTTATGCAAGGCTTGAAACTTGGCATGGATGATCTTGGGAACATATTAAGACCATGGAGAGAATAGGATACCTTTATGGTCCTCTCATCTTGATGAAAATAGAAACCCTAATTTGGGGTATACTGCCTTAGGAGAGAGTTTGTCTGGTCAACTCTTGGACTTCCTTGAGCAACTTGAGGACCTCACTTGACATTTGTTGAGTAAAATGGGAGGGAAAATTTTGGGGTACAATAGGTACTTACCTTTAAAACTCATGCAAGCCTTTAAACCTAAGGTATATGTGTGACTTGTTTGTGTTTGATATACTTGTGATTTCAAAGCATAATCATAACATCATAAATAGCATAACATGTCATGTACACTAACAATTTCAAGGGCCCATGGATTTATCTCTTATATGTTTTATAGGTCATGGATTCAGCTCGCAAAAAAACCATTCGAATCAATTTTGTAGAAATCCCTCCCAAACTCAAAGAATTGGTTTCAAAGGTTCTTGAGATTTCATCATTCAACAAGTGATATGGTTACTTACTCAGTTTAGTTTCTACCGGTTTTAACGAGGGTTTGATGAGTGTCTTATTCCAGTACTTCGACCCTAAGCACCACTGTTTCGCATTTCCAGACTACCAGTTGGTGCCTACGTTGGAAGAATTCTCAAAAATACTCGGTTTGCCTATATTGGAGCAGATACCCTTTACCGGTTTAGAACAAGATCCAACTACTGAAGATGTTGCCATAGCTTTTCATTTGATGCCATCTGACATTGAGTCCAATTAGGAAAGAAGGAGAGGAGTTAAGGGCCTCCTCACAAGTTTCTTGATGAAGAAATCCCAGGTATTCCTAGACTCTATGAGTTACCATGCCTTTGAAGATGTTTTAGCTCTTTTGATCTACGGATTGGTTTTGTTCCCCAATTCAGACCAATTTGTAGATGCCAGTGCCATCAACATTTTCCTTGCTCGCAATCCAGTGCCTACATTGCTCGGAGATATTCTGCACTCACTCCATACACGTACCATGAAGAAGCGAGGGGCTCTTATGTGTTGTATACATCTACTCTATAGGTGGTTTATTTCACACCTTCCTCGGTCAGTAATGAAGAATGAATTTGGTTTAAGATGGAAATAGAGATTAATGTCTCTTTCTCACACTGACATCTATTGGTGCCCTTGCTCCCAAGAAGACATCTCTTTCATTGACCACTGCGGAGAATTCCTCAAAATGCCATTCCTTGGAATTAAAGGAGGCATCACATACAACCCCTCTTTAGCTTTACGTCAGTTTGGTTACGCCTGGAGGGATGGTCCTCATGATATGCTCATTCAAGATATTGTGTTAGACTATTAAAATGATCTGCAAGGCTATCATCAGAGGTTCATCCGTGCTTGGGGAATGGTTAAAAAGACTGATAGCAGGACTCTAGGGTACAAGAACTCCATCCTTTTGGAGCCATACCTCAAATGGGTGCAAACTCATGCTCAAAATCTCATGATGTTGTATGCTGCTATCCTACCAGTGATTTTAGAGCCTGTTGTTCAAGGGGTCGAGTCTCGCATCATTCTTCATCCTGATATGCCAACAAACTTTGAAGAATTGCAAAAATCTTGGATACAGCTCAAAGAAGAACGAGATACCTTTGAGTCCAAATTCTATGCCAGTGAGAAAAAGGTGTTGGAACTAACAAAGCGGCTTCACGAAGAGCAGAATCTCAATGCCTACATTAGCACCAAAAGGAAGCTTCCTTGGGAGACTTAGAAGTTTTAGAAGTTTATTATTTATTATTCCTTTGTAAACTTTGATTTCATTTGAGATTACTAATAAAAAGTCTTTGTTTCTGTTTTGGTTAAAAGAGTTTAAATCCTATGAGGCCCTTGAAAACATTGCATACATATATCATACATATCATTGCATAAATAGGTTTTCAAGACAGGTTTCTTATCTTTTTCGTTGTTTATTTTAGCAATGGCTCTTGAATAAACAGTTAAGGAGCTTCAAGCACAGAATGCCCAATTCCAAGAAATGTTCCTGAATCTAGCTAAGGGACAAGAAGATTTGAAAGCTCTGATTCTCAAGGACAAGAAGAAGAAAAAGAGGCCAGTGGGTGTTCTGAATTTGGGAAGAAGGTTCAAAGGAACAGTGAAGCCAATTTTAGAGCTCGCAACTCCGTCAAGAGAGAGAGACAATCGGGAAGGAGAGCCAAGAGAAGAAGACCGCAGTACAAGGGAGTCTGAAGAAGATGAACCTGACTATTCTGAGGAGCAATATACTCCTACTGGTGATAAATACAAACAGCTAGAGGATCGGATCAATGCCATGGAGATCCAAAGGGTGCCCGGGTTAGATTTTGTGGAGCTAGGACTGGTCTCAGGGGTGGTCATTCCGCGGAAGTTTAAGGTCCCTACATTTGCTAAGTATGACGGTGTCTCCTACCCTAAGCTACACTTAAGGTCGTATGTCAGGAAAATTTAACCCCACACCAGTGATGGGGATTTATGGGTACACTTCTTCCAGGAAAGTTTGACAGGAACTCATCTGGAATGATTCTATCAACTAGAAATAACCAATGTGCGTAATTGGGAAGATTTGGCTGTTGCTTTCTATAAGCAGTACCAATATAATGTTGACCTCGCCCTGACTCATACACAGTTGCAAAGCATGTCTATGGGTTCCGACGAGGGCTTTAAGGACTATGCCCAAAAATGGAGAGACCTTGTGGGAAGAGTCCAGCCTCCATTGTCTAATAGGGAGTTGGTGGATATGTTCTTGGGAATGTTATCCAGGCCATTCTTTAACCACCTGATTTGAAGTTCTTCTGCTGGGTTTACTAAATTGATCTTGACGGGTGAACGAGTAGAGGCTGGCATTAAAAGTGGTAAAATACAGAGGGATGCATCCTCCAGCACTGCAAAAAAGCCATTCAAAGGGAATAAGGAGGTAAGTGTTGCTTATGGCCAAAGAAATCTTAACAAAACTGAGCGTCATCCGACGATAGGGGCTGTTATGATTTCCAATCCTGCATCAAATTGGCAAAAGAATAATCATTCCAGAACAGATAAGCCAAGGAGACAGTTTACCCAGATCAACATGACCTTATCCCAAGTTTTACCACACCTACTGAAATCTAATTTGGTTACCCTGAAAGAGGCTCCCAAAAACCCCAACACTACATCTCCTCACTATAATGCAAATGCTCGGTGTGCTTATCAATTTTAAAGTCCAGGCCATGATACAAACGATTGTTGGGCTTTGAAGAACAGGGTACAGGATTTGATTGAGGCAAAGGATATTGAATTCGATGCTCCTGAGACCCCTAATGTTATAATTGCCCATATGTCCAAGCACGGTCTTGGTTTTAACGTTATTTATGATGACATGTTTGTTGCTTCTATTGATGAACTGGCTACTTCACTCCTGACTATTAAGAAGAATCTCTTGCATGCCGGTTTATTTACGGGTTATGGTGAAGTTTGCCACTTATGTTTGTCCCTACCTAATGGTTGTCATTTGTTGAAGGAAGGCGTTCATTATCTGATAGTTGATAGAGAAATCTTGTTTGAGAAGACTCCAGTTACAAGTGCTCCGTGTGAAGATGTTTCTATCATTACCATTTCTGCCAATCCTCCCAAGGTCTCCTCTAAAAGACTTGTCAGGATTACATCTATTCTGAATGTTGCTCCGTTGATAATTACTTTCCCTTGACCTATACCATATTCCTCAGATAAAGTTGTTCCCTGGAACTATGGGGTTGACGTCTATTACCATGGCGTCAAGCAAGATTTGCTGGTTGTTAAAAATAAAGATGCTGAAGACTCTGATCCTAACATTAGTAATATCGTTGGGACCAGTAAGATAACAAGAAGCGGAAGATTTTTCTCTCCCGAGATCTCTCCTCCTAAAACTGTTGTTATTCCTGTGATCATCCCTGTTGCTCCTGTCAATATTCCCACAGCTACTCCTGCTATTAGTCTTACTGTTATCCCTGCTACCGGGTCGCTCAAGACTCGGGGCAAAGAAGTAATGGTCGAGCCCTCCCGGACGAAGGCACCTAAAGAAGTCATCCCAAAATCCTCCAAGCAAGAGATGGAGGAATTTTTAAAGATCATTAAGAAAAGTGATTACAATATGGTTAAACAACTGGGGCAGACCCCTTCCAAAATCTCAATGTTGGCCCTATTACTGTGCTCTGAATCCCATGCCAAGGCTTTAGTGAAATCCCTCAAGACTGCTCACGTGCCTCAAGAAACCTCCGCTGATCAATTTGAAGACTGTGTGGCCAGTTTAACTGCTGACAATGGGCTAGGTTTCTATGATGCTGATCTGACTCCCAAAGGAAGGAAACATAATGATACCCTGTACATCTCTATCTAATGTAGGGGCATTACTTTGGCCCATGTTCTAGTGGATACAGGTTCATCACTGAATGTTCTACCCAAGAAGGCCCTTGACAGGTTAGATTACGAAGGATTGACTCTGAATCCTAGTAACATTGTGGTGAGGGCCTTCGACGGTTCTAAAAGAATGGTGCATGGGGAGGTGGACATCCCTATCAAAGTAGGTACTCAGACTTTTAATTCCACTTTCTATGTGATGGACATCCGCCCATCTTACTCCTGTTTATTGGGTCGACCCTGGATCCATGGGGTTGGTGATGTAACTTCCACCCTACATCAGATGCTGAAGTACCCAGTCAATGGGAAGATTATCATAGTTCATGGGGAGGAGGAGTACATGGTGAGCCACCTGAACTCTTTCAGGTATGTTGAAATGGATGGTGAGTTCATTAAGACCCCCTGTTAGAACTTTGAGGAGGTTCCACAGACTGTTGATGCAACCAAGACCATTGCCAGTGTTCCAAAGACTACTAGGCCTCCGTTGAAGATGGCTTCTCTGAAAGATGTCAGGGAGTTATTGAAAAAGGTGGGTGTATAATTTGGGGTCAACTTCCGAATATTCCCTACAAATCTGAAAAATTTGGTTTGGGTTTTACATCAGGAGCTCAAAAGGTTGTTCGCCGTGCTCATGCTAGAGGACCACCCCTACGCATCAGCAATCATGGGGTTATTGCTTTGGAGAATAGTGACTGTGACTGTGACATGGACCAGTGGATCTTCCCAACTGTCAGTGGAGGACTCACCAACTGGAAGACTAAATAATTTGTGCCGATTACTTTTATTCAGGAGTAATTGTCCTTTTTTTTGTTTTTGGATATGTAATAAATGAATAATACAAACTCTAAGACCTTATGTCTTACCCGAGGCGCAATGGTTTACTTGTGAGGGTTATCATGTTTCATTTTCATATGTCATTGATAAAGCATTGGACATTTTTACATACAAATTTTGTGCTCTCTGTCTTTCTTTTCTGCTTTTTACTTTATCAAAACAGTTATGCTCTTACACACACTCACATATCAAACTGCAGATCCACATCCACTCTGGATCCCATTGATAACGGTTCTGCTATTGCTCATTATGACTTTGAAAATCCGATCTACCAAGTCGAGGGCGAAGGTTAGGAAGATTGTGAGGTACTGGGAGAGCTGGCCAGACTGTTACAACAAGAAGAAATGGCAATACAGCCTCATGAGGAGCCAGTTGAGATGGTGTACTTGGGTACTAAAGAGGACAGAAAAGAAGTCAAGGTAGGTGCTAACTTGGAGCCCACTGTCAAACAGCGGTTAATACAGATGCTACATGACAATGTTGAGGTTTTTTCCTGGTCATACAAAGACATGCCGGGGCTTGACACTGATATTGTGGTTCATTGCCTACCGACAAAAGAGGATTTCCCTCCAGTGAAACAGAAGGTTCACGTATGTGGCCGAATATGTCAGAAAAGATCAAGGCTGAAGTCATCAAATAGTTTAATGTCAGTTTCTTAGTTGTCACATCTTACCCACAATGGGTCACCAATATTGTTCCAGTACCTAAGAAGGATGGTAAGGTATGTATGTGTGTGGATTATAGAGATCTGAATAGGGCAATCCCCAAGGATGACTTTCCACTTCCCCACATTGACGTTCTGGTTGACAACATCGCACAACATAAGGTATTCTCCTTCATGGATGGTTTCCCTGGTGTGATACGGTGGCCGGAACCGAATTGTTTTAGGAATGATGGTTTGCATTTTGTGTTTGTGTTTGCAAAATGTTGCGGTAAGCAAGAGTTGCCACTGACTTTTATTTTATCCAACTGGAAAGGAAAAAAGCACAGAAAAAATCCCTTTTTCGAGATTTTGAGTACGGGTGGTAGATTATAGAAAGGGAAGGTATTATCACCCTTTTTATCTGTGGTTTTCCACTGGCTCTTAGGTACTTTCTCATCATTTTCAAAATTTGCTTCTGTGTTTGTGATTTGAAAAGTTTTTGTTTTACTTCGATTTAACTCTTGCTTCTGTCTTCAAGAGTGTTACGAAGTGTTTTTGAAAGCTTTGTTTGAAAAGAGTGTAAGTGTGAAAAAGTTTGTTTGTTTGTTTGAGCAAGTACTTAAGAACTAATCTACCTACTCGAAAAAGAGAATTGTTCTACTCTTGTTTCCTTTAGACAGTGTTATCCCACTATTAGTGAGTAGGTAGCATTGTCGTTGGAGTTTTAAGGGTCAATTCAAAAGGGACATACGATCACTGAAGCAATGTTAGGACGTCTTAGTAATAACCCTAATGTCTTAGATCATTTATTCGAGGCAACAATTATGAGGCAACCATTCCGAGGTAACTTTTCTGAACGGGACTTTGATCTTTTGTTTAGACAAGAGAGTGACCACTAAAGCATCCTATACTTAATGACCGTTTACCGAAGGCAACCGAAGTGAGAGTATACCCTAGGAGTGCGCATGCGCGAGTGATTCAATTTCAAGTTATTATCTTTGCACATTTAAGGTTAGCTAACCGTTTTAAAATTAATCTACATTCTTATCATGCAACCCTAATTATTCATACATCTAACAGTCAATATTTTGCGGAATTTAAAATGTGGAAAGTAAAGCTACGCTATTACAAGGCTTCGGGTATTTACATAGCCAAAAACAAACCCGTAAAAAAAGTGATAAATGAAAGTAAAAGATCCTTATTAATCTATTACAACTTGTGAGCAATTACATTAATATGGTAAAAATAAATAATAAAGCGTGCGCGAGGAAATTAAGAACGATAAGAAATTAGGGTTTTGACCCCGTCTCACCTAATCGAAAGAAAAATTATTTTTGTTGTTTTTAACTATTTCTAAGAAAAAGAATCAGGTTTTTAAATTAAATACAAAATTAATTAGTAATTAAATTAATTTAAAGAAAATAATTTACATGGCCTATTTTTGTATTTTTGGTTATTTTTAAGAAAAAGAAAATATAATTTAAATTAAGCTAAAACCCTAATTGTTCTAATTAATTTTAATTATTTACAAAAGGAATTAAAATAAATCTAAAATTAAATAAAACTAATTAAATTAATTTTTGTATAAAAAAATAAATCCTAAATCTAATTGGGTGAAAATATTATTGTGATTTTTTTGATAAAAAGAAATAATTAATTTGTGTTAGTAAAGATAATTAAATAAATTAATAAAGAAAAATATAAAAGAAAGGAAGAAGACTTGGGCCTGAAATCAATAATTGGGGGGGGGGGGCATGAATAGAAAATCTAGTCCCAAAAGAAAATAGTCCACGTTGACTTCTTGAATCCCATGCGTTGCATTGACTGAGCTTTTGGTGGACCTTCATCTGATGGCCCTTAGATCTGGCCATCTGGAGATCCAAAGGTTGGATCTTGAAGATGCATGGTGATCCTTTGGCTTTGTGTGCACACCTGAACACTTAAAGAAAAATAATGTGAAGTAATGGGGGGACCTGGGATTCGAACCCAGGTCCTGAAGCCTTTTCCAATGACCTGGCCACCAACTGAGTTGTGCATTTTATTTGTATGTAGAGTAATAATAAATGATAATATATAATGATGTGGAGTAGTGGGAAAGAAAGGCGCCAAAATTCAAATGGACAAATAACATAGTGCCACGCCAGTCATCTTCCTCCTCGCTCCGTTGGTAAAAGTTAAAAACTTTTACCTACGGACATATGTCCGTAGCTACAACCCTGGTTCATTTCAAAATCTTCCCTGGACATGATAAATGGCTTCTAATGCCATGAATCGAACCGCCTTGGCATTCTGAGCATCATGATGCCCTTCATGGGGGCTAATTTTTCCTGCACACAAAAACCCTAAAACAAAACCAAGAACCCTAACAATGGGAAATCTTCAGAGTAAAAAAAATGAAATTGAATGTTATGAACAACTTGCAAATGCTTCAAGGAATAAGAATATGTCAATATTTCATGCTATAAATGCCAGAATCATGCAACTCGATTTCAAAAAAGGTCAAAGGTCGTGACTGACTTACAGTGGTTTTTAGCGCTGAAGAGGGCTTGTTCTTGATTGGTACAGCTTACTGGTGATCCCAGGAATCGAATGAGATGGCTAGGGGACCTTGAAAGTGCTTGGAAGTAAAAAATCGAATCACCACTTTTCTTTGATTTTTTCAAGTTTGTTCTGACTTTGTGCGCCTCTCCAGCCTCCTGATTTTTGTCTGCAAATATTCCCTATATACTGAGGATTGGATTAGGGTTGCAAACATGATCTCAATCTTTGCCAATTATTGATTTTGATCTTGATTTGATTCACTTGAAAATCCTTCCAAAAATAGGCTAAAACCAATCTTTTTATGCACACAAAGGCCTTGCACTAATTCAATCACTTGTGAGCTGGATGTAGGACCTGAAACATGCACAATATCTTGAGGTTTCAATGTTTTGGATTTTCCATGATTTGTTTTGATTTAAATTGATTTAATTCAAATAAAAATCAAAAATAAATAATAAAAATAAGATAAAGACAAGTTGTAAGATCTAGGACTCGTGGACCATGCTACCAACTCAAAACAAGTGCAAAAGATTAGGCCCATTTAGCAAAAATTGCAATTTGAGGCATAGTTGACTTTTGATAATTTTGCAAAAAGGGTCAACTTCACCAATGCCTAACTTCCTCAATTTTGACTCTTTGAAGGTGTTCTTGGACTTTTTATAAATATTGATATGTCCTCTAATCAACCCTTTTGGTCTCCTCTCAATTTGGTATTCCATGTTCATGTATGAAGCTTTGACAAAAAAGGTGTTTTTTGTTGACTTTTCAAAATGACCTATAATGTCCAAATTCATAACTTCTTGTGAGTGCATATTTTGAACTTGGGAGATGAAGATGGATTGTATGGCATTGAATCCTATTTAAAATGAGCTTTTGATGGGTCATTTCTAATAAAGTATGAGAAAGTTATGCTTGGTCAAAGTTGAGTTGACTTTTCCTACAAAACCCTAATTTAGCAACTTTTGGTTCTTGATGAATTGGGAGCAATCCTTGACTAATCATTATCAACCCTTGATCAAATTATGAATAATACTTCAAAATGAGGATGTTGACCAAAAATATTGAGGTTTGACTGTATGTGGGCCTCAATGTACTTTTGCCCTAGCATAGTCGATTTTTTAGGCCTTTGAGCAATTGACTGAGCAAACTTCCTCTGCAAGGCTTGAAATTTGACATGGATGATCTTGAGAACATATTAGGACAATAAGGAGAATTTGGTATCTCTTGGACTCAAGTATCTTGATGCAACCCTAATTTGAGGTAGACTGCCTTAGGAGAGGGCTTGTTTGGTCAACCCTTGGACTTCCTTGAGCAACTTGAGGATCTTTATTGAAATGTTTTGAGAAATATGGGAGGGAAAATTTTGGGGTACAACAGCTTCCCCTGTTCAATCTTCTTAAACCTGAGGATGTAGATTGGCTTTTCTGCCTTTCGTTATCCGAGGGTGGAAGATGATTGAACACTAGAGTGCCCATAAATTTGCACTCGCATGAAGTGGTGTCCATCTTGCGATGACGGGAATGGGCTTACAGATGCCATTTGGAAATAGATGACGGAAGATGGGCTTAAAGATACCATCCGGAGGAGTGTCGATCGCATAAGAGATTCCGTAGCGAGAGCATGTATACCTGTTTGTTGAGGAAGACTACGCTGGCGAATGCTGATCTCTGCTTGTGAGAAATAGAATTTTAGGAGCTTCGGTCGTCCGTTATTCTACTGGGAAATCGTCTCTAGGTCGAAGAGGTGAAAAAAGAACTATTGTCTGGTCGTGATCCAGGCTTCATAGTGATAAGACCGACTGCTATCTGGTCGTCATCCAGGCTTTACAGTGACTTACTGGGGAGATGAGATTAAACTTGTTATATGGTCGTGATCCAGGCTTCACAATTTCTCGATTCTTATCTGGTCGTAATCCAGGCTTCAGAAGGAATTAAGTTGTTATCTGGTTGCATCCGGGCTTCAACTTGAATTTAAGGCACACCAATATCTGGTCGACTCTGGGCTTCTTAGTATTTGTCCAGGTAAACTGCTATTTAGTTGAAATTCAAGTTTCGCAGTGTCTTGTACTGTTATCTGGTCGTAATCCAGGCTTCAGCGTCTTTTACCGCTATTTGGTCGTAATCCAGGCTTCACGATGTTTTATACCATTATTCGGTCGAATCCAGGCTTCATGGTGTTCTGTATTGCTATCTGGTCGTAATCCAGGCTTCATAATACCTTACTTATTATCTGGTCGTAATCCTGGCTTCAGAAGGAATCAAATGGTTATCCGGTCGCCTCCGGGCTTCCCTTTGATTTTTAAGCCTACTAATATCCGATCGAATCCGGGCTTCATAGTAATTAGCCGGGTAAACTGCTATTTGGTCGTAATCCAAGCTTCAGAGTGTCCCTCACTGTTATCTGGTCGTAATCCAGGCTTTAGTGTCTTTTACCGCTATCTGGTCGTAATCCAGGCTTCACGATGTCCCATACCATTATCTGGTCGTAATCCAAGCTTCATGGTGTTCAGAGAAATCAAGATATTATCCGGTCGAATCCGGGCTTCATAACTTGTATTAAAGATATACCATTATCTGGTCGTAATCCAGGCTTCGCAGTGTCTTTAGCTGCTATCTGGTCGTAATCCAGGCTTCACATAAACTTATATTGCTATCTGGTCGTAATCCAGGCTTCACAATAACTTGTTGAGCTGTTATCCGGTCGTAATCTGGGCTTCACGACTTGTGTTTATAATATACCACTATCTGGTTGAATCCAGGCTTCATGGTGACTTGCTGAGCTGCTATCTAGTCGTAATCTGGGCTTCACGGCTTGCTGGGGATTAAACTATTATCCGGTTGAATTCGGGCTTCATAGCTTAGAGATAAACCACTATCTGGTCGAATCCAGGCTCCGCGGTGTTTGATACTGTTATACGGTCGTGTCCGGGCTTCACAATATGCTGTAGAAATCAAGGTATTATCTGGTCGAATCTGGGCTTTATAGCTTGAACTTGGTGAGAATTCGTTTGTAATTTTCCTGAAAGGTAAAGGGTTAATCGTATGTAATGCATGATATGTATCAAGCAATGATGTTCTCAAAATAAATGAGATTGTGTTGTATGATGTTTATGTACATGTCATGATGTATGGATATGCAATGTTTTTATGATGATCTCTAACTGGGGAAAATAAATCCCGAATTGCTGCTGGAGAGTGCGAGAAGTTGAATTCTTTGTTTCCGCTGGTAATAACGACCGAAGATGATTATGAAAATAATCCTGCTGGAGAACAAACTGCCGAGAAAATGACTCTATGGGGGAAGAGATGCTCTGCTAGAGGATCTATTGGTTTGGAAGGATAACCTCGGCTAGGGATGAATTACCGTTGCTGGCGATAATGAAACCTGTCGGGGATTGAGTTTTTGTTTGTGGAAGAAATAAACTCTACTGGGGATAATCTTCTAGTGCTGGTGATAGATAAACTCTGCTTGGGGAAAATCACCATTTTTATATACCTTTTGCTCTGCGGGGAGTGAATGAACCTTTAATCGTATTCTCCAGCTAGGTCTATCCTTATACCTGGTGGACAGAGCAACTGTAAGGTTTGGACATTTCTCGTTTTCCCTTGTTCCTGATATTACGAGTAATCGTATTTTGTTTCGCATGTAAATATTTATGAGCAGCAATTATTGTCAAATGCATATATCAAAAATGAACATTGGACGTTCTTGCAAAACAAAATAGAAAAAGAAAAACAACTTGAAATTTCTTTGTGAAAATGAATTGTATTAATTTTGAAGTTGGCCTGTAAATAGGCATTTTTGTACAAGAGGTTGATGTCCTAGTAAGAGAACGCCGCCGAACAAACAGAATTTATACAATTTATGTAAAACAAGGAAAAACAGATATGTGAACAATCCCACTAGGTTCCAACTCTGCTAATGCCTTTATATCCTCGAGCATCTCATCACTTTGCTACTTGGTTGAAGGTAGATCAGATTGATTAGTGTCGTCTGAGCTTTATAGTTGATACTGAAGTCTGGTTGCAAGATGATCCAATGAGACATAATGTTACGCTTTAATCCCTAATTTTTGCCTGGACCGCCCTTTCGGGTTTTCAGTCCACCGGGATACCCTTTTTTCCCAAGCCGCCTTTTCAGGTTTTCGACTTTCCGGGTGTACATATTTTCATTTTTATCCCTTATTTTTGCCCGAACCCTTTTGGTTCGTCGGGAAGCCCTTATTTTTGCCTAGGCTAGTCAACCTAGCGGGTCTTTGATTAGGCGTAGTAATTTTTCACTATGTCTGCATTGACGGGGTGAGGAAGATTGTCACCATCCATGGTGGTTAGAATCATAGCTCCTCATGAGAAAATGTTTTTAACCACAAATGACCCTTCGTACGTAGGGGTCCATTTGCCCCTGGGATCACCTTGAGGTAATATGATGAGTTTGATCACCAGATCCCCAACTTGATACTCTTGTCGTCTGACTTTCTTGTTAAATGCCTTGATCATCCGCTTTTGATACGTCTGACCATGACAAATAGCAGTA
This sequence comes from Vicia faba, assembly GCA_948472305.1. NCBI lineage: Eukaryota > Viridiplantae > Streptophyta > Magnoliopsida > Fabales > Fabaceae > Vicia > Vicia faba. Next base: position 747,556,085 of record OX451735.1, on the reverse strand, counting down.
AGTCTTTTTTCATCGATTAAGTTTAACTGATCAAGCCGGGTCTGGATCCAGTCGTCCTTGCTCAAACCTGCATCCTTCATAATTCGAAGAGAGGGTATCTGGACCTCAATGGGTAAGACTGCTTCCATGCCATACACCAAAGAGTAGGGTGTTGCCCCTGTTGAAGTTCACGCTGAGGTTCGGTACCCATGAAGAGCAAATGGTAACATCTCGTGCCAATCTTTGTATGTCACCGTCATCTTCTGCACAATCTTCTTGATGTTCTTATTAGCTGCTTCGACAGCCCCATTCATCTTCGGCCGGTAAGGAGAAGAGTTGTGATATTGTATCTTGAACTGCTTGCAGAGCTCGGTGATCATCGTATTGTTGAGATTTGTACCATTATCCGTAATGATCCTCTCTGGTATACCATATCGACAGATCAGATTGTGCCGAATAAAATGGGCCACCACATTCTTGGTTACCGTAGCGAAGGAAGCTGCTTCAACCCACTTTGTAAAATAATCAATTGCTACCAGGATGAAACGATGCCCGTTGGATGCAGTTGGTCTGATCTCACCAATCATATCGATGCCCCACATTGCAAAAGGCCAAGAAGCTGTCAAGACATTCAAAGAAACTGGAGGTATGTTCACCTTATCAGCATTGACTTGGCACTTATGACAGGTCCGAGAATGCTGATAATAATCGGCTTCCATGGTAGACCAATAATATCCTGCCCGTAGGATTTTCTTTGCCATGATATGTCCACTGGAATGGGTTCCGAAGGTACCTTTATGTAACTCTGCCATGATTCTTTCCGCCTCGCTTTTATCCACACATCGTAATAAGGTTGAGTCAAGGTTACGCTTGTAAAGGATACCATTACGGATGAAGAACTTCGGCGCGAACCTTCTCAAGAACTTCTTATCATTAACAGATGCACCCTCAGGGTACTCTTGAGCCTCAAGATACCTCTTTACCTCATGGGACCAGGGTTTATCTGCTACCTCTTCAGTCTCGATGTCACAGTAATGTGCAGGTTCGTCCAACCTCTCAATGGTAATCTGGGGAGCCTCATTGTCCCATCTGACTTTGAACATAGAAGACATGGTAGCTAGCGCGTCCGCTAACTGATTCTCCTCCCTGGGGAAATGTTCAAAGGTTATCTCCTCGAAATATGGAAGCAACGTCAATACATACTCTTTGTAAGGAATAAGATTTGGGTGCTTCGTATCCCACTTGCCTTTGATCTGACTGATCACTAGAGCGGAATCTCCGAACATACTCAAGAACTTAATCCTTAGGTCAATAGCTGCTCGAAGGCCCATGATGCATGCTTCATACTCCACCATATTGCTGGTGCAGTTAAAACATAATCGGGCAGTGAACGGGGTATGACAACCTTCACGAGATATGATCACGGCACCAATGCCATTACCCAACGCATTTGAAGCTCCATCAAAATACATAGACCATCGGGATCCTTCCTCAGGTCCTTCATCCGGTCCAGGTTCTTCACATTCGGTCACCAACATGATGCTCTCATCTGGAAACTCGAAATTCATAGGTTGGTAATCATCCACGGCCTGATGTGCTAAATGATTTGCCAACACACTCCCCTTGATTGCTTTTTGGTTTATGTATTGGATGTCATACTCAGTTAAGATCATCTGCCATCTTGCTATTCTTCCGGACAAGGAAGGCTTTTCGAAGATATACTTGATTGGGTCCATCTTTGATATCAATAGGGTAGTGTGATTCAGCATATACTGTCTCAGCCGGTGAGCAGCCCATGCAAAAGCGCAGCAAGTTTTCTCAATCAGTGAGTATCGGGTCTCACAGTCGGTAAACTTTTTGCTAAGGTAGTAAATAGCATGCTCTTTTCGGCCAGACTCGTCATGCTGCCCCAGCACACACCCCATTGAATTATCGAGTACTATCAAGTATAAGATCAAAGGTCTCCCTTCAACTGGAGGCATCAGAATAGGTGGCTCTTGTAGGTATTCCTTGATCCTTTCGAAAGCGGCCTGACATTCATCATTCCATTTTACCACTTGATCTTTCTTCAGCAGCTTGAAGATCGGTTCACAAGTAGCAGTCAGGTGCGAATTGAATCGGGCAATGTAGTTCAGGCATCCCAAAAAGCCTCTGACTTCTTTTTTTGTTCAGGGAGTTGGCATTTCCTGTGTAGCCTTTACCTTTGCAGGGTCCACTTGAATACCTTTATCACTAACGATGAAACCCAGCAGCTTACCAGATCTTACCCCGAAGGTGCACTTGTTCGGGTTTAACCTCAGCTTGTACATCTTCAACCTGTCAAATAGTTTCTGGAGATGGTCAAGATGTTCCTCTTTAGTCTGGGATCTTTCAATCATGTCGTCAATGTATACCTCAATCTCATGGTGAATTATGTCGTGGAATAAAGCGACAATGGCGCGCTGATACGTTGCCCCAGCATTCTTCAATCCGAACGGCATGACTTTGTAGCAAAAGGTACCCCACTGTGTAACGAAAATTGTTTTCTCCATGTCTTCAGGAGCCATCTTAATCTGATTGTAACCAGAAAAACCATCCATAAAGGAGAAGATCTTATACTGCACGGTGTTGTCGACCAGAACATCAATGTGAGGGAGTGGGATATCATCCTTGGGGCTTGCCCTGTTCAGATCCTTATAATCCACACACATCCGTACCTTACCATCTTTCTTCGGCACCGGAACCACGTTGGCAACCCACTACGGCTAAGAAGTAACTGCTAGAAAACCGGCATCAAACTGTTTCATGACCTCAACTTTGATTTTCTCAGACATCTCTGGGCGCATACGGCGAACTTTCTGCTTTACCGGAGGACAGTCTTCTTTAGTTGGCAGGCGGTGAACCACAATGTCGGTATCCAACCCAGGCATATCTTCATAAGACCAAGCGAAGATCTCAACATAGTCATGTAGCATCTGTATCAACCGTTGCTTGACACTAGACTCCAGATTTGCACCAATCTTAACCTCTTTCTTGTCTTCTTTTGCACCCAGATTCACTGATTCCACTGGCTCTTCATGGGGCTGTATGGCCCTCTCTTCCTGTAGTAACAGTCTAGAAAGTTCCCCAGGCACTTCGCAATCATCCTCACCTTTATCCTCGGCTTGGTTGATCGGACTTTCGAAGTCATAACTGGAAGTAGCAGAGTCATTATCAATGGGATCTAGAGTGGATGTGGATCTGCATTATGATATGTGAGTGTGTGTAAGACAATAGCTGTTTTGATAAAGTGCAAGATAGAAAAGAAAAAACAAGGAGCGCAAAATTTGTAATGCAAGAAAATGTCCAGTGCTTTATTGATGATATATGGAAATGACACATAATAAGCCCTCACAAACAAAGCCACGGTGTCTCGGGCAAGGCACCGGGCCGTAAAGTTTCAAATTGTCTGTTATAAATCTCAAAACAAAAGTCTATTACTTTGTAATAAAAGAAATGGGCACGAAGTCCTTCACTGTCCAATTGCTCAATCCACCGTTGGTAGTCGGGTAAATCCAGTTGTCAAACTCTGACTCTTATTCATTGCCTTCAATTGCATTCACTCCCTGGTCATGCTTGGGCATGGGTGCAGTTATGATGTTGGGCTTTTCCGGTGCGTCAAACTCAATTTCTTTAGCTTCAATCAAATCTTGCACCTTATTCCCAAAGGCCCAGCAGTTATTGGTATCATGCCCTGGGCTAACAGAGTGATAGGCGCAGCGGGCGTTCAGATTATACAGCGGTGATGTAGTACTGGGATTCTTCGGGGCTTCCCTCAGAGTTATCAGATTAGTCTTCAACAATTGCGGTAGAATTTGAGACAGGGTCATACTGAGCCGAGTATACTGTCTTTACGGTCTCTCTACTTTTTGTTGATTGTTGCGCTGTGGGGCAACAACGGGTCTTGATATTACTACTGCATTAACTGCTTGGCGGCGTTCGGGTCGGTTTTGCTTCTCGAGTTGTAAACTACACTAGCTTCTTTTCTGAAGGGCTTCTTTTCAGTACTTGATGAAGCACCTTTCTGTATCTTGCCACTTCTGATACCGGCTTCTACCCTCTCCCCAGTCAAAATCAATTCAGTAAATCCAGATGATGAACTTCCGATTAAATGATTTAAAAATGGACCAGACAAGGTCCCAAGAAACATATCCACCAAGTCCCTATCAGACAGAGGGGGTTGGAATCTTCCAGCCAGATCTCTCCATTTTTGAGCATAGTCCTTAAAGCCTTCACTTGTACCCATAGACATACCCTGAAGCTGAGTACGCGTGGGAGCAAGGTCTGTGTTATACTGGTATTACTTGTAAAAAGCAGCAGCAAGGTTCTCCCAGTTGCAGACATTAGCTTCTTCCAATTGGTAGAACCATTCAAGTTGAGTCCCTGACAGACTATCTTGAAAGAAATGAACCCACAGGTTTCTATCAGCAGTGTAGGGTTGAATCTTTCTAACGTATGAGTGGAGATGTAGCTTTGGACAAGACACTCCATCATACTTAACAAAGACAGGAGCTTTGAATTTGTGAGGGATCACCACCCCAGACGCCAGTCCCAGATCTCCAAAGTCTAACCTAGGTATCTTCTGAATCTCCATTGCACTCATCCGGTCTTCAAGTTGCTTATACCTATCCACAGTAGGAGGATACTGGTCTTTATCAAAATCAGTGTCATTATCAGAGACCACAGGACTAGGACCCTTTCTTTCCTCTTGATTCTCTCCTCCTCTAGATGAATGAGACAAATCAGCTTCCTGTCACAACCTATTCCCAAATCTGTGACCCATATTTAGGAGGACCACCTTCTTCTTCTTCTTTTTCTTCTCTTTTAGCATGAGAGTCTTCAAATCCTGTTGCCCTTTGGCCAAGTTCAGGAACATCTCCTGGAATTGAGCATTTTGTGCTTGAAGAGCCTTGATGGCTTGATCGGTAGGTGTTTCAGAAGACATTTTGTGCTGAAATAAACAACGAAGAAGATGAGAAACCTGTAATGATACCTGTAATGAGGTGCATGATAATGGAATGCGTATGAAATGATTTCAAAGACTTTGGGAGATTTAAATTTTTGAACCAAGAAATAAACAAACTTTATTATATTCAAACTTGTAAAATGTTTAACAATGCCTTTAAGGCGTCACAAAAAGAAATAAATTGAAAACAAATCTAAACTAGAAACAAGCAGAAATCAGAAATCCCATGGTCGCTTTCCCTTTGTGCTGACGTAGTCATTGATCGTCTTTTCGTTCTCAAGTTGCCTTGTAAGCCTCAATATTTTCCTCTCTTGCTCATGATACTTCTCCCTGTAGGTATCCCTTTCCTCCTTAAGCTGAATCCATGATCTCTTTAATGCCCCTAGATCAGTAGGCATGTAGGGATAAAGCATGGTATAAGGAACCCCTTCTTCATTAGTATGCTCCACAATCACTGGCAAAACAGCTTCATAAGGCATCCCTAGCTTTTGAGCACGGGCTCGAACCCACTTGAGATAAGGTTGCATAGGGAGAGAAGTCTTTAGTCCTAGCTCTTGAGGGTCAGACCTATTCACCATGCTCCAGGCTCGTATAAACCTTCGGCGATGCTCATCCACGTCTCCCTTGTAGTCAAAGACAATGTCCTGTAAGAAGCAGCTTATGAGGACCGTCTCTCCGAGCGCGTCCAAACTATCGTAAAGCCAAACAAGGACTGTAAGTTATACCCCCTCTAATTCCAAGCAACGGGACATTAGGGTATTCCCCACATCGATCAATGATAGTTATTCTCTCCATATCCTTAGAACTCCAAAGAATGTCCGTATGAGCAAAGGACATGATTCTGTAAGCCCAACCTACACCTTCCTCATTCTTCAATACAGACTTGGGGAGGTGCAAAATAAACCACCTCGCCAGCAGCGGCGTACAACACATGAGGGTCCCCCTTCTTCGCATAGTGCAAGTATAGAGAGAATGTAAAATATCACCCAGAAGAGTAGGCATTGGATTACGAGACAAGAAGATCTTAACCGTATTCACATCTATAAAGGAATATGGATTCGGGAAAAGAACCAAGCCGTAGATGAGGAGAGCCAAAGTATCTTCAAAAGCTTGAAAGTCCAAGTCATCCCAGAACTGTTGAGCTTGATCCATTAGAAACTTGGCCAAGAAACCTTTAACCCCGCTCCGTGTCTCCTAATTAGACACTACATCAGTCTTTTTCAAGTGTAAAGCTGAAGCAATGTCCTCTGGCCTAGGAGTCCCTTCTAAACCAGTTAAAGGCATCTGCTCAAGGATGGATATACCCAGCAAATGAGAAAACTCTTCCAAAGTAGGAACTAGCTGATAATTGGAAGGTGAAACAATGATGCACTGGATCGAAGAACTAGAATAACACGCTCATCATTTGCTCATCAAACCTGGAGGTAACCAAACCAAGAAGCTGACCATGTCTTCTAATGAATGAGGAAGTATCATAAATTCTCGAGGCCAAATCTTTGAGTTGAGCAGGTATTTGCACAAAGTTAACTTGGATGGTGTTTCTGCGCATAGAAGTCATGAGCTGCAAAACAGAACAAAGATAAATCCCCTCGGTCTTTGAAATGGTTAGTCTAACGAAATATGCATGCTATGTCATAATGCATGATGTCATGATAAAAAAACACAACAGGTATGGCAGATAGCAAACATGGTAAAGGCAAACAAGTCACATAATAGCCCTTAAGTTTCAGGCTTGCATGGGGTTTAGGTACTACCCTCTTGAAGTTCAGTTGGTTTTAACCTGTCCTAATAATAGTAACCGGGTTCTAGAGGTTCTCAATATCACTGACCATTCTCCATCGGTCATGGTTTCAGCTCACGTAATCTTTTCTTGCGGCCGGAACTATCTCGATAGTATGGTCTCAATGAGTGTAGTATCGAGTATCAACCAGTTCTCAGCTTTATGCCAAGGGCGGTTATCTCAATACTTCCAATGGCCAAGTTGGTCAATTATAGGTTCTAAGGTCAGTTGATGCTTAACGACCCATATAGAAGCCTCGTATTCTCCTTGTTTCTCTACAAGGGATACCGGTACCAACCAATGTGCCACATCAACGTAGCTACTGCTTCAACTGTATCGGTCTATGCTGTACAGTTACCTCACAGTTTATTGCTACTTACCTAAAAGGTGTCCCCTATATCCGGGTTAGGATCTATAGTAACTCCAATACAAAGCCCACAAAGATAAAGCAGTAAAATCAAACAATATAAGCAAATATGATGAACTAATCCTAAGGTATACCCCACTTATTAAGTCCTCAGCAGAGTCGGCAATTCTGTGATACGGTGGCCAGAACCAGACTGTTTTAGGAATCCTGGTTTGTGTTTTGCGTTTGTGTTCACAAAATGTCGCGGTAAGCAAGAGTCGCCACCGGCTTTTATTTTATCCAACTGGAAAGGAAAAAAGCACAGAAAAATTCCCTTTTTCGAGATTTTGAGTACGGGGGTAGATTATAGAAAGGGAAGGTATTAGCACCCTTTATATCCGTGGTTTTCCACGGGCTCTTAGGTACTTGCTCATCATTTTCAAAATTTGCTTATGTGTTTGTGATTTGAAAAGTTTTTGTTTTACTTTGATTTAACTCTTACTTCTGTCTTCAAGAGTGTTACGAAGTGTTTTTGAAAGCTTTGTTTGAAAAGAGTGTAAGTGTGAAAAAGTTTGTTTGTTTGTTTGAGCAAGTACTTAAGAACAAATCTACCTACTCGAAAAAGAGAATTGTTTCTACTCTTGTTTCTTTTAGACAGTGCTATCCCACTATTAGTGAGTAGGTAGCATCGTTGTTGGAGTTTTAAGGGTCAATTCGAAAGGGACGTACGATCACTAAAGCAATGTTAGGACGTCTTAGTAATAACCCTAATGTCTTAGATCAATTATTCAAGGCAACAATTCCGAGGCAACTTTTCCGAACGGGACTTTGATCTTTTGTTTAGACAAGAGAGTGACCACTAAAGCATCCTATACTTAATGACCATTTACCGAAGGCAACCGAAGTGAGAGTATACCCTAGGAGTGCGCATGTGCGAGTGATTTAATTTCAAGTTATTATCTTTGCACATTTAAGGTTAGCTAACCGTTTTAAAATCAATCATACATTCTTATCATGCAACCCTAATTATTCATACATCTAACAGTCAATATTTTGCGGAATTTAAAATGCGTAAAGTAAAGCTACACTATTACAAGGCTTCGGGTATTTACATAGCCAAAAACAAACCCGTAAAAAAAGCGATAAATGAAAGTAAAATATCCTAATTAATCTATTACAACTTGTTAGCAATTACATTAATATGGTAAAAATAAATAATAAAGCGCGCGCGAGGAAATTAAGAAAGATAAGAAATTAGGGTTTTGACCCCGTCTCACCTAATCGAAAGAAAAATTATTTTTGTTGTTTTTAATTATTTCTAAGAAAAAGAATTAGGTTTTTAAATTAAATACAAAATTAATTAGTAATTAAATTAATTTAAAGAAAATAATTTACATGGCCTATTTTTGTATTTTTGGTTATTTTTAAGAAAAAGGAAATAGAATTTAAATTAAGCTAAAACCCTAATTGTTCTAATTAATTTTAATTATTTACAAAAGGAATTAAAATTACCCTAAAATTAAATAAAACTAATTAAATTAATTTTTGTATAAAAAAATAAATCCTAAATCTAATTGGGTGAAAATATTATTTCGTGATTTTTTTGATAAAAAGAAATAATTAATTTGTGTTAGTAAAGATAATTAAATAAATTAATAAAGAAAAATATAAAAGAAAGGAAGAAGACTTGGGCCTGAAATCATTAATTGGGGGGGGGGGGCGTGAATAGCAAATCTGGGCCCAAAAGAAAATAGTCCACGTTGACTTCTTGAATCCCATGCGTTGTATTGACTGAGCTTTTGGTGGACCTTCATTTGATGGCCCTTAGATCTGGCCATCTGGAGATCCAAAGGTTGGATCTTGAAGATGCATGGTGATCCTTTGGCTTTGTGTGCACACCTGAACACTTAAAGAAAAATAATGTGAAGTAATGGGGGGACCTGGGATTCGAACCCAGGTCCTAAAGCCTTTTTCAATAACCTGGCCACCAACTGAGCTGCGCGTTTTATTTGTATGTAGAGTAATAATAAATGATAATATATAATGATGTGGATTAGTGGGAAAGAAAAGCGCCAAAATTCAAATGGACAAATAACATAGTGCCACGCCAGTCATCTTCCTCCTTGCTCCGTTGGTAAAAGTTAAAAACTTTTACCTACGGACATATGTCCGTAGCTACAACCCTGGTTTGTTTCAAAATCTTCCCTGGACATGATAAATGGCTTATAATGCCATGAATCGAACCGCCTTGGCATTCTGAGCATCATGATGCCCTTCACGGGGGCTAATTTTGCCTGCACACAAAAACCCTAAAACGAAACCAAGAACCCTAACAGTGGCAAATCTTCAGAGTCAAAAAAATGCAATTGAATGTTATGAATAGCTTGCAAATGCTTCAAGGAATAAGAATATGTCAATATTTCATGCTATAAATGCCAGAATCATGCAACTCGATTTCAAAAAAGGTCCAAGGTCGTGACTGACTTATAGTGGTTTTTAGCGCTGAAGAAGGTTTGTTCTTGATTGGTACAGCTTACTGGTGATCCCAGGAATCGAATGAGATGGCTAGGGGACCTTGAAAGTGCTTGGAAGTTCAAAATCGAATCACCACTTTTCTTTGATTTTTTCAAGTATGTTATGACTTTGTGCGCCTCTCTAGCCTCCTGATTTTTGTCTGCAAATATTCCCTATATACTGAGGATTGGATTAGGGTTGCAAACATGATCTCAATCTTTGTCAATTATTGATTTTGATCTTGATTTGATTCACTTAAAAATCCTTCCAAAAATAGGATAAAACCAATCTTTTTATGCACACAAAGGCCTTGCACGAATTCAATCACTTGCCAGCTAGATATAGGACCTGAAACATGCACAATATCTTGAGGTTTCAATGTTTTGGATTTTTCCATGATTTGTTTTGATTTAAATTGATTTAATTCAAATAAAAATCAAAAATAAATAATAAATATAAGATAAAGACAAGTTGGAAGAGCTAGGACTCGTGGACCATGCTACCAACTCAAAACAAGTGCAAAAGATTAGGCCCATTTAGCAAAAATTGCAATTTGAGGCATAGTTGACTTTTGACAATTTTGCAAAAAGGGTCAACTTCACCAATGCCTAACTTCCTCAATTTTGACTCTTTGAAGGTGTTCTTGGACTTTTTAGAAATCTTGAGATGTCCTCTAAGCAACCCTTGTGGTCTCATCTGAATTTGGTATTCCATGTTCATGTATGAAGCTTTGACAAAAAAGGTGTTTTTTGTTGACTTTTCAAAATGACCTATAATGTCCAAATTCATAACTTCTTGTGAGTGCATATTTTGAACTTGGGAGATGAATATGGATTGTAGGGAATTGCATCCTCTTCAAAATGAGCTTTGGATGGGTCATTTCGCATAAAGTATGAGAAAGTTATGCTTGGTCAAAGTTGAGTTGACTTTTCCTACAAAACCCTAATTTAGCAACTTTTGGTTCTTGATGAATTGGGAGCAATCCTTGATGAAAAATGATCAACCCTTGATCAAATGATGAATAATACTTCAAAATGAGGATTTTGACCAAAAATCTTGAGGTTTGACTGTAATTGGGCCTCAGTTGACTTTTGCCCTAGCACAGTCGATTTTTCAGGCCTTTGAGCAATTGACTGAGCAAACTTCCTCTGCAAGGCTTGAACTTTGACATGGATGATCTTGAGAACATATTAGGACACTAAGGAGAATTTGGGATCCCTTGGACTCAAGTATCTTGATGCAACATGAAACCCTAATTTGAGGTAGACTGCCTTAGGAGAGGGCTTGTCTGGTCAACCCTTGGACTTCCTTGAGCAACTTGAGGATCTTTCTTGAAATGTTTTGAGAAATATGGGAGGGAAAATTTTCGGGTACAACACCTGGGTATAATCAGATCAAGATGGCACCCGAGGACATGGAGAAGACAACCTTCATCACACAGTGGGGCACTTTCTGCTACAAAGTTATGTCATTTGGGCTAAAGAGCGTCGGGGCAATCTATCAACGTGCTATGGTAGCTTTGTTTCATGATATGATCCATCACGAGATAGAGGTATATGTTGATGATATGATAGCCAGGTCTCAGACTGAGAGGAGCACCTTGATCACCTACAAAAGCTATTTGACAGGCTGAAGAAATACAAACGGAGGTTGAATCTGAATAACTGCACCTTCAGAGTAAGATCAGGTAAACTCTTAGGTTTCGTTGTCAGCCGCAAAGGTATTTAAGTAGACCCTGCAAAGGTCAAGGATATACAATAAATTCCAACTCCTCGCACTGAAAAGGAAGTTAGAGGATTCTTGGGACGCCTAAACTATATTGCCATGTTCATTTCACATCTGACTGCTACTTGTGAGCCAATCTTCAAATTACTAAAGAAAGATCAAGCAGTGAAGTGGAATGACGATTGCCAGAACGTCTTTGACAAAATCAAGGAATACCTTTAAGAGCCTCCAATTCTGATGCCTCCAGTTGAGGGAAGACCTTTGATCATGTACTTAACAGTATTAGAGAACTCAATGGGGTGTGTGCTGGGGCAGCATGACGAGTCTGGTCGAAAAGAGCATGCAATATACTAACTTAGCAAAAAATTTACCGACTGTGAAACAAGATATTCGCTGCTCAAGAAAACTTTTTGCGCTTTGGCATGGGCTTCTTGCCGACTAAGACAGTATATGTTGACCCATACTACTTTGTTGATATCTAAAATGGATCCTATCAAGTACATCTTTGAGAAGCCCGCACTCTCTGGAAGAATAGCAAGATGGCAAATGATCCTAACCGAATACGACATTCAATACACAACCCAGAAGGCAACTAAGGGAAGTGTAATGGCTGATCACTTGGCTTATCAGGCTATGGATGACTACTAATCTATGAATTTTGAGTTCCTGGATGAGAACATCATGTTAGTAACTGATTGTGAAGAACCTGGACCGGATGAAGGGCCTGAAAAAGGATCCCGGTGGACTATGGTTTTTGACGAAGCTTCCAACGCTTTTGGCAATGGCATCGGCGTTATGGTCATATCTCCTGAGGATTGCCGTACTCCTTTCACTACCAGGCTATGTTTCAACTATACCAACAATATGGCTAAGTATGAAGCGTGTATCATAGGTCTCAAAGCCGCTATCAATTTAAGGATCAAGTTCTTAAGTGTTTTTAGAGACTCGACTTTGGTAATCATCCAGATCAAAGGAGAATGGGACACGAAGCATCCTAACCTCATCCCTTACAAAGAGCATGTGTTGACACTAATCCCATACTTTGAAGAAATTACTTTTGAGCATTTTCCACGAGAGGAAAATCAACTAGCGGATGCACTAGATACAATGTCATCCATGTTCAAGGTCAGGTGGGATAATGAAGCTCCTCAGATCACTATTGAAAGCATGGACGAGCCAGCATACTGTCACGAGATTGGTACTGAAGAAGTAGTGGACAAGCCTTGGTTCCACGAAGTCAAAAGATATCTCAAAGCCCAAGAGTATCCTGAGGGAGCTTCGGTCAATGATAAGAAGTTCCTAAGAAGGTTCTCTGCTAAGTTCTTTCTCAGCAACGATATCCTTTACAAGCGCAACCACGACTCTACCTTGCTTCGGTGTGTAGATAAGAGTGAGGCAGAAAGGATTATGGCTGACTTACACGAAGGTACCTTTGGCACTCATTCCAGTGGGCATTCAATGGCTAAAAAGATCCTACGGGCAGGATACTACTGGTCCACTATGAAAGAAGACTGTTATTAGCATTTGCGGACTTGTCACAAATGTCAGATCTATGCTGACAAGATACATATGCCTCCAGTTCCTCTAAATGTCTTGACTGCTCCTTGGCCATTCACAATGTGGGGAATCGACATGATTGGAGAAATTAGACCGACAACTTCTAATGGACACCGCTTCATCCTGGTTTCCATTTATTACTTCACGAAGTGGGTCAAGGCAGCTTCCTTTGCTTCTGTTACCAAGAATGTTGTGGCCTGTTTCATCAAACATAACATTATATGTCAGTACGGTATTCCAGAAATAATCATTACAGATAATGGTACCAATCTCAACAATACTATTATCACCGAGATTTGCATGCAATTCAAGATTCAACATCATAACTCTTCTCCCTACCGGCCAAAGATGAATGGCGCTGTAGAAGCTGCTAACAAAAACATCAAGAGAATCATACAGAAGATGACGGTGACATATAAAGATTGGCATGAGATATTACCATTTGCTCTTCATGGTTACTACACCACAATACGCACATCAACAGGGGAAACTCCTTTCTCTTTAATATACGATATGGAAGTTGTCCTGCCCATTAAAGTCTAGATCCCTTCCCTGAGAATCATGAAGGATGCAAGGTTGAGTGAAGACGAATGGGTCCAGACTCGACTTGACCAGTTAAACCTGATTGACGAGAAGAGGCTCGCGACTGTCTGTCATGGTCAGATGTACCAACAAAGTATGATTAAAGCTTTTAACAAGAAGGTCAGACGTCAGATATATCAAGTTAGTGACTTGGTAATCAAACAAATCATATTGTCGCAAGGTGATCCCAAGGGCAAATGGAATCCCACATACGAAGGGCCATTTGTAATCAAGAACATATTTTCTGGTGGAGCCATGATCCTAACCACTATGGACGGTGACAACCTTCCACGCCCGGTAAACGCAGACATAGTTAAAAGATACCACGCATAAACAAAGACCCACTAGGTCGAATAGCCTAGGAAAAAATTAGGGCATCCCGACGAACCAAAAGGGTTCGGGCAAAAATTAGGGATATACATAAAAAAATTTGTACAACCAGCAAGTCGAAAACCTGAAAGGGCAACTTGGGTAAAAAAGGGGTATCCCGGTGGACTGAAAACCCGAAAATATGGTCCAGGCAAAAGTTAGGGATTTAAAGCGTATAACTATGTCCCGTTGGATCACCTTACAACCAATCTTCAGTATCAACTATCAAGCTCAAGCGGTACTAACTGTTGTACCCCAATTTTTGCCCCTAAGATCCCTTCATTATACCATATTGATTCAATCACAACAAGATCACATTAGGGTTCTTGGTTCTCCTCCCTACCTTTAGCTTTTCTCTTTGAGGAATAATCAAGCACCTTGACTTGTTTTCTTTTGTGATCATGAATATTTTGTCTTGATTTTTCTTTTTAATTAATAAAATGCAATGTTGGTTTGTCTTGCTTGTTACTAATGTAGGCAAAGGCAATGAGATTTAGCAAGTTGCTCCATGGGTTCATGAGTTTATTTCCATGCCCTAGGCAATAAAGCTTGAGAAGTCCAAACCTCACCATTGAATTTGTTATGGAAGTTATGGCATGGCAAGGTTTATTTTGGTTCACTACATTCCCAAGATATCAATATTGATTCAAAAGTGTAAGGGATTAAGAAGTTGTCATGGTTTGACAAAGTCTTGTTCCCATTGATCACAAGTGCATATTTCTCTCAATTCTCAAGATATGGAAGTGGTTTTGGTGAATATGAGTTCTCATTTTCATCCTCAACAACTTATATTTACAAAGCAATTATGTTGGTACAAGAAGTTTGTTCAAAATTGTCAAAGTTCCTCAAAGCATTTTCTTGATCTAGGAGCTAGGGTTTTGAACTTCAAAGAAGCGTATCTTGCTCATATTTTGGTATTTTTGAGTGACTCCAAAGAAATCCTTATCTTCAATGGGTTATAAACAAATCATTTCAAAATTTTCAAGGATTTTTCATGTGGAAGAAACTTGATGATGAAGAAAGATTACAAGTCCTCCAGATGAACCCCTATTTCCCCATGTGTGACTTCAAATGGTCATAACTTGGTCAATTTTTATCACCTTGAGCCAATTATTTTTCCATAATGATCTTGAGGATGTGAACTTTATGCCTTCTTTTATGTGCAAAGTGAAAAAATGGATGGAAGATACCCTAAGGATACAAAAGATTATAGGTCATTTCATAATTTTTTGCCAACTTCAACAATTCATAACTCTCTCAATTTTTGGAGATTTTGAATGGTTCAAGTTTCAAAATGTCATTCAAGAGGTCTATTTTATGCCATATTTTTTGGTCAAGAGCAAATTCCAAGTGGAAGGCCATGTTTGGATGCAAAACATTATAGGTCACTTTTGAAGAAAAATTTGAAATATTTCTAAGTATGGAAAGTCAACCTTTTCCCCCAACTTTGACTTAATGCAACTTTCAGCTCAAGCATCCATTTGATTCCATTCTTTTTCCATTGCAAAGCTTATAACCTCATCTTTATAAAGCATCAAGAATCATGCCTTAAAACCCCTTGAGCTGAGAATGCCATTGGATTGAACTTGGTAACTTGGAACTAAAGTTTCTTCATAAGTTAGAATTTGAAATTCATGTTTTGGCCTCTAAACATCAAATTAGCATGCGTTTGTGATCTAAACATGTTTAACTAAGTTGCCAAAGTGGATTAGAGCCTTAAAACGCAAGGATTGGATGAGTTTTGATGGAAATCAGATCACACTTTGCTCGTGCATCATGTTCACACAATTTCCCTCCAAACATCATCATTTCACACGCTTGAACATTCCATTTGATTCCATAGAAATAGAGGGTCAACCCCCATTCATTTCCTCAAGCTTTGAGAGCCAAAAACACTCTGTCAAAACCTCACACGAACTTCAAATTTTTTAAATCAGTTTCTGAGATTCCAGCCTTTTCTTCCAAAAAAATTTCCACATTCATATTCCTTAAGCATCATACAAACTCTCCAGCACTTAGACCAAGCAAAACGAGCTATAATCCAAGCTACAGAAGTCCAGTTTCAGAGCTTCTTTCTTGAACTTTGAAAAGGTAGAATTCTCCACCATTTGGATCCAAATAAAGAACTAACCTATTCTACTCCTTCTCCTGATTCAGGTGCTTCTTACAATTTTTAAATCCATTGAGAGTTTAGAGAGAAATCTCAAATTGAAGGTGCTCGCTATTTTCTGGGTTTTTGATTCATATCTCTTTGTATACTTTATATAAATTTGGCGCGATGGTGGTGTTAGGATCATCTTGAAGAGATGAATCCAATGATACTGGTCTGGGATCCTAATTTTACCGTTTGAAAGATCTCACAAAATCTCCATTGCAGGGTGGCTGGAGGTTGAAGACGATGACATGTCTCGTCTCAGCCAATGATAGTGTGCCAAACGTTTTAATTTCATTGGTTGCCTTTTTCTGATTCCCTGCGCATCTTACTAAGGTCCATATCAAGCACAGCGCGTCTGGTCCATTGGATTAGCTTACTAACGCGTTTTGACTATGATCTGATGGTCCATATCTTTTTGGTTTTATTTTATTTTCTGATTTTATATTTTAATTGATTTAATTTTAAACAATTCATAACTCTTTTATTTTTATCCAAAAATTATGAAAAAATTCACAAAAATACTTTGAATTATTTCTGATCTCATGAATATTTTTTCATATTTTTATTTTAAAAATTGATATTTTTTATATTTTTTGCATTGTTTGCTTTGTTTTAATTACCTTAAAAATACTTTCAGACATTTCTTAATTCTAAAATTTTTTCATAAATATCATTTTGCATATTTCTGACTTTTTGAAAATTTTATGGAATTTTATATTGATGTTTACTATTTTTGATCAATTTTCTATTTGTTTGAACAATTTTAATTAGTTTTAAAATAGTTTCTGACTTTTAAAAATTGTCAAAAAATTTATAAAAACATTTGAGTCCTTTTCTGATTTTTCTATGGTCTTACTTAATTTTTCTTGATTAGTTTAAATATAGTTGATATTTTTCTTTCTTATTTCCATTTTAAAACATTTTTAAAACCTTTTTTTAATGTATATATTAAATGCAATATTATTTTGTGACTATTTTCTGGCTGAGCTTGGGTTGAATTTTGATCATGAACTTTATTAACATCATTGGATCCATGGTGTTGAGTCTAACTCCATAAAAATGGATGAATGATTTTAATAATAGTTTGTTTTAAATTTAATTTAAATGTGGTTTGTATATTCTTTCCCACCCCTCTTTATCTTGTCCATTTCTCATTACACTAAGTGTTATTGAAGCATGATCTTTATATCATGTCTTAAAACAAATGGTGCATAGATTGCTATTGATCGGCCTCAAAATAGGTGCGACTTCTATATAAGTCCACTTACGATTGCTTAACATAGCACTAAATTTTGTCCCGATTCGAATAAATGATCATTTGTGGCCCAAACCTATGTTTGCAAGCCCAAGTATGTTAATCTGATCCCTTTGATCCAATAACCTTGAGATTCATGTGGAGGCTTTGGTCCTACCAATCCTCTAATGGATCTACAACACTTTTGGTCAACGCGGATCACTTAAACATCGTTGATCATTAAATGGTACTTTTGAGGATTCCAAATGGATGATATACTTGACAAAAAGCAAATACAACTTGTTGTGTGGAGGCTTTGGTTCTACCAATCCTCTAATGAGTTCCAAATGCAAGTTTCAAGATGGTCATCCAACTAACCACTAATTATTAAATTATTTTTACTTTATGCCCTTTTATTTTTTATTTTATGCTTTATGTACCATTTACTTTAAGCATTACATTTCATGACATTTTTATTTTGCTCACTTGAGCCTTTTCTTTTCTCTTCTAAGACACCTAATAATCAACATGAACCATAAAAACCTTTAAAATACTTGGACTATTTGGTTACAATCCTTGGCATTATGGAGTATTGGACTTCTTGGACTTAGGAATAGAAACCTTGGCCTATATTAGAGACCTTGTGACTTTAATTGATATTTTGTCTGGAGTTCTTGAGGTTTACCTCAAGACATTGGGTTGTTTGTTTGTTTTGTATGCAAGTTATGGTGATTACATACTTTGTTTGTAATTTGGAATTCACTCGTATAAAGCTGTTACTCTGCCCAATTTTTGTGAAGACTTAATACACTTGAAGTTTGGTTATCATAAGAGGTTTAGTATCTTTGCTTGCTTGGTTTCAATCCAAATAATGGGAATTATATCTTGACTCATAATGTCAAGTATTGGCTTCTTGTTGGTTAGATGGTTCTCATCCCTAGCTTTTACATTATGCTTTAGGATAATCCCTTCTTCTCCTCTCATCTTCTTAAATTTCAAAAATCTTCTTCCTCCTTTTGAAAACTCTTCTTGTTTTGAAACTTGAACCATTTTCATAATAACCTTGGACTTATGTCCATGAATTTTCAAAACATTTTTCACAAACAAACTTCAATCATTATTAATAATACCTTGACATTTTTTGTGAGAAGACTAAAAATTGATCAATCTCATTCAAACCATTTTGCCATCTTGGCTTTCATCTTAAACTTTTCTCAAAAGATTCGACTCTTGTCAATCCTTATAGTGATGCAAACAACTATACTTCTACGATATGTAGTGATGTGAGATATTTTCCACTTGGGTGTTGAGTGAGGCATTGTTGATTTTAAAATCCAAGCCATATCCTCCACTTTGAGATGATGCAAATTCTCCTTTCTCATGTTCGTGGGTAGTAAGTATGTTTTCCACACGGATAATGACGATGATGTCTTATCTCTTAAAATCAACCAACACACTTGTGTTTTAAAAAATCTTTAAAAGAGGAACTATGTGTACCCTGGTCCTCTATTGCACGAAAAGGTGGTACGTAGGCACTAAAAGTTCGCAACCGCGACGAGTGCAAAAACCATAAAAATATATTTCTTTTCTCACCTCCACCATCCATTTTTATACAACATTTTATAGCCAAAATATACAGATTTTACAAAGAGGTTCCTGCGGAGTACCGTAGATGTTTAGGGTGCTAATACCTTCCCTTTGCATAACAAACCCCCTTAACTTGAATCTTTCCCTGCTATTGTTTTGGGTTACTCGCTCTTTTCCTATTCCTTTGGAAACAATAAAGCGCAGTGGCGATTTTTATTTTTAATCTGTATAAGTCTAGTTAATCCAATGGCTTAGTCTTAAACATTTCTACCGCTACAGAAAACCAATCCAATCAGCTTCGGAAAAGCAGCGAAAGGGATGAGACGCTCAGAGACATAAAGGCAATAGCAGAATGGGAACCCAATGAGATTATTTCACATAGTTGTCTTTCTTTGTATATTATTTTTGTATAATTTCCATTCTTAAAATGGCATTCTCTTACTAGGATGTCTGTCTCCTTATACTGAAACACTTGTTCAAGTTAATACAAAACTATTCCTTTGAAAGTGCAAACTTCTGTTTTTATTTTTCTGTTTTGTGTGCGAAAATGTCCAGTGATTATTTTTGAACATATGCATTTGAATATGATTACTGCTTACAAATACGCATATAAAAATAGAAAGACAATCGCTAATGATTTTAAGAAACGAGACAATATCTAAGGGCCATCCACAAGATCCCTGCAGATGTCTTCTCCGGCGGATACCTTCTTCAGCATGGTACAGAGGCAGAGATGTCCTACTACAAGGTCATTTCCATGTTCTCAGTATGCAGCCTATTGGTGTCGGGTTCTCGTACCCCCGGCAGAGAAAAAATCTCCAATTCCTTCCCCAAAATCCCCAGTGAAGTCATCAAGCTTCTCAAGATTTCCCTACAGGATTTCAACAAAATTCCCTAGCAGTTTGTGGAGTTCACCTTCTGGAACAGAGCTTTATAAATCTCAAGTATTTTATAAACCCTTATCACCAGCAGAGTTTATTTCTCTAGCTACGGGAGTTCATCCCTCGACGGAGTTTATTTCTCCAAATTGGTGAAACCTTCCAACAGAGCTCTTCCCCTCGGCAAAATAATTCTCAAATAGAAGTCGAAGATCATCGGCAGAGAAAGGGAATTACCAACAAAACTATCTCCATTCATTATCCCCAGCGAAAACTGAAGAGTCGCTTTCTTCACTCACCAACAGCATTCCGGGATTCAGCTTCCCGTTACTCTTCAGCAGCTGTCAGGGATTTATTTTCCCAGACAAAGATATTACGCAACAGCATTACATGTTCATACATCATGGCATGTGCATACAAATACATATATCATTATCTCATTAATTTTGGGAGCATCGTGCAATTCATACATCATGACATTGCATGAAACTGATTTTACCTTTTCAGGTTAAATTAGCAGACAGACAAACACTATCAACTTTTATAGCAGGCCACTAATTAATGCCCGAAACCAGACGGGGAAACTATCTATGTGCCCGACAATTTTCAAGTTCCATATTAATGCTTGTAACAAGCCAGGAGAACTATTTGTGGATGACCGACTGTAGATTAATACCTGTAACAAGCCAGGAGAACTATTTACATGAAGAGATTGAAGATTAATACCTGTAATAAGCCAGGAAAACTATCTTTCTTTCTCAGGTCAGAGATTAATACCTGTAACAAGCCATGACAACTATCTCAGTGACCGACAATTTTCAAGTTCCAGACTAACACCTGTAACAAGCTAGGAGAACTATCTGTGGACAACCAATTGTAGGATTAATACCTGTAACAAGCCAGGAAAAACTATTTACATAAGGAGGTTAAAGATTAACACCTGAAACTAGACAGGAAAACTATATTTATTTCTTGGGTCAGAGATTAATACCTGAAACCAGCCAGGACAACTATCTCAACGACTAAAAATTTTCAAATTCCAGGTTAATACCTGAAACCAGACAGCACATCTGTGAACAACTGATTGTAGATTAACACCTGAAACCAGACAGGAAAGCTATCTACATGACCAGACGAAGTAATCTTACACGGGTTTCTTCTCATACAGTCTAACACAGACTCATCTTGAATCAACCCTATACAGGCTCTTTCTAATACATTTTCAGGTAACAGCTAATGCCATTATCCCTAGTAAATCACTGTAAACCTGGACTTCAACCAGAATACAGCAAATTGTCATCTCTCCAGAGATAACTCTTCAGCAGAGCCTTGGACAACTGAAGTTTCTAGGCTCTATTCCCCATAGATTTTTCATCAAATAGGAGAACAACAGAAACCCACCTTCCCCAACGGACTCCTCCTTAGACAGTGGGAACAGGAACCCCCAAAGGGACCATGTGTGAAATCAGCATCTACTTTGGATGGCATTTTTAAGCCTATCTCTGATGACTCTCTGTCATCTCCTCTAAATGTCATTTGTAAGCCCATTCCCTATATCATCAATCATCAGTGTTACTTCATGCGAGTGCAAATTTCTGGGCACTCTAGTATTCAATCATCTTTCACCTTCAGATCACGAAAGGCAGATAAGCCAATCTAAAGCCTCAGGTTTAAGAAAATTGAACAGGGGCAGCTGTTGTACCCCAAAATTTTCCCTCTCATATTTTCCCAATATTTTTCTATTACATAGGTGATTATAAACACTCGATTAAAGAAAAATAAATTTTTTGAATATAAATAAGGTCTTTCAATTGGCATGAACAAGGTATCTTTCTATTGGCATGAACAAGGTATCTTTCAATTGGCATGAACAAAGTGTCTTTTTATTGGCATTTTGACAGGCTTCAATTGAGCACCTAACCTTCTCCAGGCTTGTCTCAAATTTCCATACTTCGATTGAAACCTTGGTCTTTTGCTTGTTTGTTGTATACCAGCTTCGATTGGGCATGTGTTTCCTTTGAAACAGCCTTCTTCGAACAAAAGGGAAGGGCCCCCTGTTAGTGCTCCTTCGATTGCACCATTGGCTTTGCATGCTGGCTTGAGTCACAATGCAATGGCTACCTGCATGCAAACTTGATTCATGCTTCGTTGGGGCATTTGATTTCCATGCATTCAAGTTTAACTTCTGCTTCATTTGGGCGTCTGATCTCTTTGGATCCAGCTTGATTCCTACTTCGACTAGGCAAATACTACCTATGTGTGTCCTTGAGCATACAAATCAAGAATCCCCTACAAGTGTGTTTCGATTCACAAAATAGTGGGTTTCTGCATGCCATCTTTGTTCAGGGCAAAAGGTTTCCTCATGTTTGCTTTGGATTCTCAATGGCAAAAACTTCTTCAGACTGGCCTTCGATCCACAAGGCAAAAGGCTACTTTTAACTGGCCTTCGATTCACAAAGCTCCCACTGGGAAAAAGGCCCCTTAGCTTGTCACCACCGCACGTATACCTATTTATGCTTGCCTTGGTTTCACAAGGCAAAGACCCATCAGCATGCCTTCAACTCACAAGGCAAAAGGCCTCAGACTTGCCTTCAATTCAAAAGGACAAGGCCCCCTTCAACTTGCCTCTGTGTTTGCTTTCGACCCACAAGAAAATGACTTCCTCTAGGATTGCCTCCAATGCGTAAGGAAATGGTTTCCCTTCATGCCAGCGCCTATAAAGTAGTGGTTTTCTTTCATATGTGCTTCGATTTATTAAGCAGTTGGCTTCCCTCATGCTAGCCTTGACTCCACCTCCAAAATATTCAAAACAAATTTTTCCACATTTTGACACCTAGTATTGGCGCATTCGAAGGACAGGCACATGGTCCATTCGAAGGACATATATTTGCCCCATTCGAAAGACATGTATTGATGGATTTAAAGGGGCATACATGGGTGTTCCATTCGAAGGACTTACTTTGTTGGCCCATTCGAAGGAATGGCAAGTGATGTATACAAGTGATGCATGGGTTCCCTTCAAAAGAGCACACACATTGGTTCAAAACGGAGGATATTGCTAGCCAAAACGAAAGAAAATATTCAAAGAGGCTTGTTAGCCCAAAAGCAAACATATTTCTAGTTCCAAACCAACGTGCACAAGCACATTCATGCCAAAGGAAGCTTCGATTGGCCAGGAAAGAGTTTTTGCTTGGGCTAGCTGAATAGGGGTTTAAACGAAGAAGCCCCAGTGATGAGAACATGAGCCAATTGAAGGGTACTCAAGAAGTTCATTCGAAGGAGACAACCAAAGGCCCATTCGAAGAGGACACAAATGGTCCATCCAAAAGACCCCTTCGGAGGAGGCAACCAAAGGCCCATTCAAAGGTTATACAAGAGGACCAGTCGAAGGAGGCAATAGGCCAATCGAATAGAAACATTAGAGAGCATTTGAAGGAGCTAAAATGTCCACATACATTCAAATTTCAAAAAGGGACAAGTTTCCACATCTTTTGTAATATTTCAAAATGGTATTCATGGCCTTAAAACACCAACTTAATGGTTGTTTAACTCTTTTGCCTTCTTGTCCCCTTTATCCCCTCTATATAAGGAGACCTCATACATATGCACAAGAGAGAGAGACACAGGCCCAAAGGACAAATATTGTTTACACGCATATGCTGCCCCATAAACCACCCCAAAGGTATCAAAATCCTCAAATGTGGTCCCAATCGAAGGAGTTTCCAGCAACGCTCCATTCATTCCCTGAGGTTTGCGGAGAACGTGCCCAAGCACTAGGAATCTCCAACACCACAGATCCATATACCACCATTGGTAAGGAAAAACCCTGTATTTGTTTCCTTTTTTTCTAACACTTGTTGCAGATTCAGCATAAGTAAGGCCAGTGTGCACAGAATCAAAGGACTTGGGCTTGGCACCCAGGTCATGCTTTTCGTTTTGCTACCATATTTTTCCAGACCAACGCGCATAGGATCAAAGGACCCAGGTTCGACACCCAGGTCCTGCATCTTTATTGTTCTAATGTTTGTCTTACAGATATGAATCGAAAAGCATATTGCCTCTCCTAGATCAAAAGGAAACATTTCCTTCCATCGAAACAGGCAACGTTCCTCCTGGATCAAAAAATACCATCTCCCTCTGAATCGAAGGCAGCTTCCCCTCTGGATCGAAAAATCCCCTTTTCTCTCTGATCGAAAGATGCCCTCTTTGTACTTTTTTACTTTTGTTTTCATTTCTTCATTGACTTCTTTTTTATTTTAACATTAAAATCAAAATCACAAAAAAACTTAGGACTAATTTTTCCTTAATTAAATAATTAATTTCTTTAATTGATTAATTAACTAAATTTAACCTTTTCTTAATTTAAAATAAAATAGAATTAGGTTTAATTTATATGTTTAAATTATTTTCTTTTTGGAACAAAAAAACTTAGACTATTTTCTTAAAATTAACTTTATTTTCTAAATAGATTTTAGGGCAATTTTCATTGTTTTCTTAAATCAAAAATCAAAAACAACAAAAAGTTTATCTTATTTACTTAGAATCACTTTAGGTGTAGACGTATTTTTAAATTTCGCGCATTATTATTGTGATACGATGGCAGAACCGACTGTTATACTGGTTTTGCATTTTTTTTGTTAGCAAATGTGCGGTAAGCAAGAGTCGCCACTGTCTTTTCTTTTATTCAACAAAGGAAAGGGTGAAAAGAACAGAAAAAAGACCTTTTCGAGATGTTTTCTGAGTAAGGGGGTAGATTATGGAAAGGGAAGGTGTTAGCACCCTTTCCATCTGTAGTTTTCCACGGGCTCTTAGAGGTTTGCTCATTTTGAAATACCTTTGTGCTTTGTGTGTTTGAAAATGTTTTGAAAAATGCCTTAGTACGGTGAACTTTGTAATGTTTCTTGGGATAGTAGAGAAAGTATACAAAGTTTTTTGAAATTGTTTTTGAAAAGTAGTTTTCTGTGTAAGTGCAAAACGTTTGAGCAAACTTCTAACAACTCTCTACTTTATTACTCGAAAAGGGTCGTTCTTTTCCTCTTTTCCTTTAGACAGTGATATCCTACTATTAGTGAGTAGGTAGCCTTATCGTTGGATGTTGAGGGACAATCAAAGGGACGTTTTACAGTCATAAAGGCAACATGTGGAGACGCTTTAGCAATTTCGCTTAAGGGACGAGATCATTTACTGAAAGGCAACACCATAGGGTCATCGAGGGACTATAATCTTTTTGATTTTTATGGGTCTTTGCTAAAGCGTCCCCATTCTCGAGGGACGCGACTGTTTTTCCGAAATGTAACCGAAACGGGGATACCCTAGAGGTGCATATGTGCATATGTGTTGGGATTCAGTTATTTTGGTCTTTTTATTAAGTTAGCTAACGTTTTAATTTATAGTCTTTCCATACATGTCTATTTACTAACAGTAATATAGTAAAATAAAACAGTAGAGGTGTGGAAAATAAAATGCAGAAAAAGTAAATCATAAACTATTACACGACTTCGGGAGAGATACAATATAAGTGCATGAAATAAAATGCGGAATTTTAAATCTAAGACTATTACATCCATGGGCAGTTACAATACTTACATAAAATGCTAGGACAAAAATAAACGTGCGCGAAATTGGAAATAACATCTAAAAATATCCTAA
This sequence comes from Vicia faba, assembly GCA_948472305.1. Lineage (NCBI taxonomy): Eukaryota > Viridiplantae > Streptophyta > Magnoliopsida > Fabales > Fabaceae > Vicia > Vicia faba. The sequence continues at coordinate 747,530,746 of OX451735.1, read as the reverse complement.
GAAAATGAAAATCTTTTTGTTTTGTTTTTATCACGAAAAGAAAATTAAATCTAAATTAAGTCCTAGGTTCTAATTGGTTTTAAGTTAAGAAAATGGTTAAAATTTAATTAATCAATTAATTAAGAAATTAATTATTTAATTAAAATATTTAAGCCTAATTTTTTGTGATTTTTTGATTTAATGTTAATTAAAAAGATAAAAAGTCCAATAAAAAAATAAAAAAGAATAAAAGAAAAATAATAACACAAAGAGGCATCCTTCGATTGGGGTGAAGAAGGGGGATTTCGATCCAAAGGGGAAGCTGCCTTTCGACCCAGGCAGCAGACTCCTTCAATTCACCTTTATTTTGCTTCCTTTCTCTTGAGTTTAGGAGTTGGTGTGAGCAACCTTCGATTGCCACCTTTTCTGCTTCCTTCGATTGACCTATGAAGCAGTATAGACCAACAGGGCAGTATGAGGGCGGGTCCTTCGTTCACACCCTTTTTGTATTTCGTTTGAGCCTTACAGGTTAGTTGGACAAGAATAACAAACAAGCCAAGGAAAAATACAGAAACAAAGAAAACGAATAAAAGTCCATTTACATATTATGCTAAAACAAAAGATGCAAGGTCAAGAAGACCTACCTTGCTTGAAACTGGAATTTGCGCGTGGACTGAGGTTGTTAGGTGCTTCGATTTGACACTCCTGGGGTTTCTATGATCAATATGGTAGTGTGGTCTGCTCGTGTGCAAAAGTATATCTCCCTCTCTCTTTGTTCGCTCTTTTGTTCACCCCTGGTACTGTGTCCTTGCTCTTGTATTTATAGGAGTGTGATGGCGCATAGTAAAGGTAAGAGACAGCCACTTAAACAGGCCCTTAAAGTCACGAGACAAGAATCAGACAAATTAAAAGCATTCCTTTTTTGAAACATTCATGTCTCTTTGGAAATCTTGGATGAACCTGGACACTTGACTCCTTCGAACACCCCCCAGTGTTTCTCTTTGATTGGCCTATGAGTTGCCTCCTTCGAATGGACTTCTTATACACCCTTCAAATGGGCCTTCTGAATACATCTTTGAATGGACTTCTTATGCACCCTTCTAATGGTCCTTCTGAATACATCTTCGAATGGACTTCTTATGCACCCTTCGAATGGGCCTTCTAAATACATCTTCGAATGGACCTTTACATGTTCTTCGAATGAGTCAATATTACTTCCTTCGAATGGACTTCTTATGCACCCTTCGAATGGGCCTTCTGAATACCTCTTTGAATGGACCTTTACATGTTTTTCGAATGAGTCAATGTTACTTCCTTCGAATGAAGGACCTTTTGGAATTCCAATCGAAGGGCGCTATGTAGATGCCAATCGAAAGGAATTTTGGAGATGCAAATCAAAAGGTACTATGTAGATGCCAATCGAAAGACACTGTTACCATTCCAATCGAAAGGTACTTGTTAAAATGCCAATCGAAAGGTACATATTAAAATGCCAATCGAAAGGCCTTATTAACAGGCCAATCAAAGGATCTTGTTGGACGCTCGAAAACTTTGTTCTGCTCTCTTTGATTTCTTTCAGTTGGGACCAATCGAAGTGATGTTAAAATGCCAATCGAAGACGCCTTTATTCAGATGCCAATCGAATGACATTGTGTTGCCACGCCTTCGAAGTACACCCCATCGAAGGACACTTTGACCAACTTCAAAATTTGTTATTTTTCTTCAAGCAAGTGTTTGTAGCCACCCATGTAAGAGAAGATCTTGTAAAAATAAGAGGGTAAATTTTGGGGTACAACAGTTGCCCCTGTTCAATCTTCTTAAACCTGAAGATGTAGATTGGCTTGTCTGCCCTTCGTGATCTGAAGGTAGAAGATGATTGAACACTAGAGTGCCTATAAATTTGCACTCATCTGAAGTGATATTCTTGGTGAATAACATCGAGAATAGGCTTACAAATGCCATTTGGAAAAGATGACAGAAGACCATCAGAGATGGGCTTAAAGATGTCACCCACAGAACATGACGGGGAGTCATCAGAGATGGGCTTAAAGATGTCATCTAGAAGACTATTGATTTCATGAGATATTCCTTTGTTAGAATTCCTGCTCTTGCTGTTAGAGAGGACTCCGCCAAGGAATGTTGGTCTCTATCTTGGATCATGGAGTTTTAGGAGCTTTAGTTGTTCGTTGCTCTACTGGGGAGTCGTCATTTGATTGAAGAGACGGAAGTGAACTGCTATCTGGTCAGGATCCAGGCTTTACAATGTCTTGCTGAGGATAATAAGGCTAATTGTTATCTAGTCGTGCTTCAGGCTTCACAGTGATTTACTGGGGAAATGAGATTAAACTGTTATCTGGTCGCACCCAGGCTTTGCAGTTTGAAGAAATTAATCTATTATCTGGTCGGGTCCAGGATTGAACTTGAATCTGAGATGTACTGTTATCTAGTCGTATCCAGGCTTCGGTAATTTGAAGAAATTAAGTTGTTATTTGGTCGGGTCCAGGCTTCAACTTGAATCTGAGGTATACTACTATCCGGTCGAATCCAGGCTTCATAGTGATTGACAAAGTAAACTGCTATCTGGTCATATTCCAAGCTTTGCAACACTTTATACTGTTATCTGGTCGAAATCCAGGCTTCAGTGTCTTTGAAGAAGTGAACTACTATATGGCCGGATTCCAGGCTTCGCAGTACCTTATACTGTTATCTGGTCGAAATCCAGGCTTCACAGTGTCTTAAATTGTTGGTTGACTATTATCCGGTCGGGTTCCAGGCTTCATAGTAACTGATAGGGTAAACTGCTATCTGGTCGGGTTCCAGGCTTCGCAGTGTATGAAAAAAGTTAACTGTTATCTAGTCAAAACCCAGGCTTCACAGTGTCTTTGAAGAAGTGAACTACTATCTGGTCGGATTCCAGGCTTCGCAACACCATATACTGTTATCTGGTCGAAATCCAGGCTTCATAGTTTCTTCAATTATAATGGAAATCAGAGAGATCTTAGTGTCGATCTGACTGGACCAGAGAAAGTCTTAGGAGTACGTCTTTCTGAGGAAATTGCTGAAATAGCCCTTCATCAAACATAGCTTTTGAGAAGACTACCAGGTCACATAAGTAGCGGTGTTTGTTGATTTGATCCTTCCCTGAAAAAGGTAAAGAGTTATTCATATGCAATGTCATGATGTATGAAATGCATTGTGACAAGGTTCTCAAAATAAATGAGATTATGTTGTATGCGATGTATATGCATATGCCATGATGTATGAATATGGGATGCTGTTGAGATGTTTCCCAGTCTAAGAAAATAAATCTCGGACTTCTGCTGGAGAGTATTGGGAAGATGAATCCTTCATTTCCGCTGGGGATGATGAATGGGGATGATTCGCTGGGGATTTCCTCTTTCTATTTGAGGATAACCTTCTGGGGATGGACTCTACTTGAGAATAACTCTGTAGAGAGAGGATATTCTGTTGGGAGATTTTGTCAATGTAGAGACATAAACTCTGTTGGGGTCTGAACTTCTGCAGTTAGAAAAATAGACTCTACCCGGGAGGAGGTTATAAATTGTCTAAGATTATAAAACTCGGTTGGGGAAGGCAGATTTCAGCTCTCTGAAGGAACTTTATTGGAGAAGGTGATTCCCACTTGGGAAGAAGAGACCAAAACTCTGTTTGTTTTTTCTCTGTGGGGAACATAGATGTCACGGGGTCGTATGCAATGGTGACTCTGTCTCAAACTGTCTCTGCCCCTGTACCTGTTGGAAGGAGTAACTGTCGGAACTGCAAATGTTTTCAGATTTTGCCTCGTTTCTTAAAGTCATTAGTAACCGTCTTTATGTTTTTTATGCAAGTATTTGTGAACAGTGATCATATTTAAATGCATATGTCAAAAATAAGTCGTTGGACGTTTTTTTTTGCAAAACAAAACAGGAAAAGAACAACAAACAATTTTGTACTTTAAATGACTTGTATTGATTTTTGAAGCTCGCCTATAACAGGAATTTCGTATAAAGAGGCTGACGTTCTAGTAGGAGAACACCGCCGTGAGAGTGAAAACTATACAAAATAATGTACAAAGAGAAGAAAACAGCTATGTGCAATAATCCCATTGGGTTTCAATTCTGTTATTGCCCCTATGTCTTCGAGCATCTCATCACGTTGCTGCTTGTCTGAAGCTGACTGGATTGGTCGGTACTATTTGATTTTGATAGTTGATATTGAAGTCTGATCGCAAGGTGATCCAATGGGACATATTGATACGCTTTAAATCCCTAATTTTTCCTGGACCGCCCTTTTCGGGTTTTCAGACCACCAGGATACCCTTTTTTGCCCAAGCCGCCTTTTCAGGTTTTCGACTTGTCGGGTGTACATATTTTTTTGTTTGTTATCCCTAATTTTTGCCCGAACCCTTTTGGTTTGTCGGGATGCCCTTACTTTTGCCTAGGCCAGTCAACCTAGTTGGTCTTTATTCACGCATAGTATCTTTTCACTATGTCCGCATTAACAAGGTGAGGAAGGTCGTCACCATTTATGGTGGTCAGAATCATGGCTCCACCAGAAAATATGCTTTTGATCACAAAAGGCCCTTCGTACGTGGGGGTCCATTTTCCCCTGGGATCACCTTGCGGTGGTATGATGCGCTTGATTACTAGATCATCCACTTGATACACTTGACGTTTAACCTTTTTGTTGAAAGCCTTAATCATTCGTTTTTTATACATTTGACCATGACAAACAACAATAAGCTTTTTCTCATCAATCAGATTTAGTTGATCAAGTCGAGTCTGGATCTAATTGTCTTTGTTCAAGCCTGCATCCTTCATGTTCCTCAGAGAAGGGATCTGGACCTCAATAGGCAGGACAACCTCCATACCATATACCAGATAATAAGGCATTGCCCTTATCGACGTGTGTGTTGAGGTGCGGTAGCCATGAAGAGCAAATGGTAACATCTCATGCCAGTCTTTGTATCTCATCGTCATCTTCTGTACGATTTTCTTGATATTCTTGTTAACAGCCTCCACAGTGCCATTCATCTTCGACCGGTAAGGGGAAGAATTATGATGTTGGATCTTGAATTGCTTACAGAGTTCGGTGATCATTGTATTGTTGAGATTTGTACCATTGTCAGTAATGGTTCTCTCTGGCACACCATACCGACAAACCAGGTTATACTTGATAAACTGCGCCACAACATTCTTGGTAACAGAAGCAAAAGAGGCAGCCTCAACCCACTTCGTGGAGTAATCAATGGCTACTAGGATGAAGCGATGCCCATTGGAAGCAGTAGGTCAATGCCCCACATTGCAAAGGGCCATGGAGTCGTCAAGAAGTTCAAAGGAACCGGAGGTACATGCACCTTATCAGCATAGATCTGGCATTTGTGACAAGTTCGGGAATGCTGATAGCAGTCTTCTTCCATAGTGGACCAATAGTATCCTGCCCGTAGGATATTTTTAGCCATGGTGTGTCCACTAGAATGGGTGCCGAAGGTACCATCATGTAAATCTGTCATAATCCTCTCTGCTTCGCTCTTGTCTACACACCGAAGTAAAGTAGAGTCATGGTTGTGCTTGTAGAGAATTCCATTACTGAGGAAGAACTTCGTGGAGAACCTTCTTAAAAATTTCTTATCATTGACAGACGTCCCTTCAGGATATTCTTGAGCCTCGAGATACCTTTTCACTTCATCAAACCAAGGTTTGTCTGCTGCTTCTTCAGCGTCAATCTCATAGCAGTATGCCGGTGCGTCCAACCTCTCAATGGTGATCTGAGGAGCTTCGTTGTCCCACTTGACCTTGAACATATATGACATGGTAGCTAGCGCATCCGCTAACTGATTCTCTTCTCGTGGGAAATGTTCAAAGGTGACCTCTTCAAAGTATGGAAGTAATGTCAGCACATGTTCTTTGTAAGGGATAAGGTTTGGGTGTTTCATATCCCACCACCTTTGATCTGGCTTATTACCAAGGTTGAATCCCCGAATACGCTCAAGAGCTTGATCCTCAGGTCAATAGCAGCTTTGAGACCCATGATGCATGCTTCATACTCCGCCATATTGTTGGTACAGTTAAAACATAATATGGCGGTAAGAGGAGTATAATAGCCCTCAGGCGATATGATTACAACACCGATGCCATTGCCGAGTGCATTGGAGGCTCCGTCAAAGATCATAGTCCATCGGGATCCTTCTTCAGGTCCTTCATCCGGCCCAGGTTCTTCATAGTCAGTCACTAGTATAATATTCTCGTTCGGGAACTCAAAATTCATGGGCTGGTAGTCATCCACGGCCTGATGAGCCAAATGATCAGCTAGTACACTTCCCTTGATTGCTTTCTGGGTTGTGTATTGGATATCATATTCAGTCAAGATCATTTTCCATCTTGCTATTCTTCCGGAGAGTGCGGGATTCTCGAAGATGTACTTGATCGGATCTATCTTAGATATCAGCAAAGTAGTATGGGTCAACATATACTGTCTTAGTCGGTGAGCAGCCCATGCCAAAGCGCAGCAAGTTTTCTCAAGAAGTGAGTATCTTGTTTCACAGTCGGTAAACTTTTTTCTAAGGTAGTATATTGCATGCTCTTTTCGACCGGACTCATCATGCTGCCCCAGCACACACCCCCATTGAGTTATCCAACACTGTTAAGTACATTATCAAAGGTATTCCTTCAATCGGAGGCATCAGAATTGGTGTTTCTTAAAGGTATTCTATGATTCTCTTAAAGGCGGTCTGGCATTCGTCATTCCACTTTACCACTTGATCTTTCTTCAGGAGTTTGAAGATTGGCTCATAAGTAGTAATTAAATGGGAAATGAACCTGGCAATGTAATTTAGGCGTCCTAAGAAACCTCTGACCTCCTTCTCAGTGTGAAGAGTTGACATCTCTTGTATAGCCTTCACTTTTGTAGGGTCTACCTGATTACCTTTGTCACTGACAATGAAACCTAGCAGTTTGCCAGACCTTACCCCCAAGGTGCACTTATTCGGATTCAACCTCAGCTTGTACGTCTTTAACCTATCATTTAGCTTTTGTGAATGATCAAGGTGCTCTTCCTCGGTTTGATACTTGGCTATCATGTCATCAACATAAACCTCTGTTTCATGGTGAATCATGCCATGAAACAAAGCTACCATGGCCCGCTGATAGGTTGCCCCGGTGTTCTTCAATCCAAACGGCATCACTTTGTAGCAGAAAGTCCCCCATTGTGTGACGAAGGTTATCTTCTCCATGTCTTCAGGTGCCATCTTGATCTGATTGTAGCCAGAGAAACCGTCCATGAAGGAAAATATCTTGTGTTGCACGGTGTTATCAACCAGAACGTCAATGTGGGGGAGCAGAAAGTCATCATTGGGGATTTCCCTGTTCAACTCTCGGTAGTCCAAACACATTCGTATATTGTCGTCCTTTTTAGGTACCGGGACTACGTTAGAAACCCATTAGGGAGAAGAAGTGACAGCTAGGAACCCAGCGTTAAATTCTTTCGTAACATCTGCTTTAATTTTCTCTGACATTTCAGGACGCATACAACGAACCTTCTACTTTACCGGAGGGCAATCTTCTTTAGTTGGCAGACAATGGACCATAACATCAGTGTCTAGCCCTGGCATGTCTTCATATGACCAGGAAAAGATCTCGACATAATCATGTAACATTTGTATTAACCGTTATTTGACACGAAGCTCCAAATTTGTACCTATCTTGATCTCTTTTCTGTTCTCTTTTGTGCCCAAATTCACTGTCTCAACCGGCTCTTCATGAGGCTGTATAGCCATTTCCTCCTGTTGTAACAATCTAGCAAGTTCTCTGGGTACCTCACAATCTTTCTCACCTTCGTCCTCGACTTGGTTGATCAGATTTTCAAAGTCATAACCGGCAATAGTAGAACTATTATCAATGGGATCCGGAGTGGATATAGATCTGCAGTTTGATATGTGAGTGTGTGTAAGAGCATAGTTGTATAAACAAAGTAAAAAAGCAGAAAAGAAAAACAGAGAGCGCAAAATTTGTATGCATAAACGTCCAATGCTTTATTAATGCCATATGAAATTAAACATGATAACCCTCACAAATAAACCATTGTGCCCCGGGTAAGACACAAGGCCATAGAGTTTATACTGTTTAATTATTACATATCCAAAATAAAAAAGACAGTTACTTCTGAGCAAAAGTAATCGGTACAAAGTCTTTTCTTGTCCAGTTACTGAGTCCACCATTGGTAGTAGGGAAGATCCAGCTGTCCATGTCATCGTCACCATCATTTTCTTCTAAAGTGTTGACCCCATGATTGCTGATACAGAGGGGAGGTCCTCCAGCCCGAGCACGGCGGACATCCCTTTGATCCCCTGAAGAGAAACCTAAGCCAAACTTGTCAGACTTGTATGGTATGTCAGGGAGCTGACCCCAGATGGTAGACCCGCCTCCTTCAATAATTGCTTTTGCATCCTTGAGAGAAGCCATCTTCAAGGGAGGTCTGGTGATCCTTGGAAGATTGGTGACAGCTTCAGTTGCAGCCATAGTCTGAGGTACCTCTTCGAAATTCTAACATGAAGTCTCGATGAACTCGCCATCCATTTTTATATATCTGAAGGAGTTCAGATGACTGACCATGTATTCTTCTTTACCGTGCACCGTGACAATCTTTCCTTTTACCGGGTATGTCATCATCTGATGTAGAGTGGATGTGACAGCTCTTGCCCCATGAATCCAAGGGTGACCCAATAAACAAGAATAGGATGGTCTGATATCCATCATGTAGAAGGTAGAGTCAAAGGTATGAGAACCAATTTTGATGGGGATGTCTACCTCCCCGTGAACCATTCTCTTTGAACCATCGAAAGCCTTTACCACTATGTTGCTGGGCTTAAATATCAAACCTTTACAGTCTAGCCTATCCAGAGCCTTCTTGGGCAGCACATTCAATGATGAACCGGTATCTACCAGGACATGGGCCAGAGTAGTTCTCCGGCATTCAACGGAAACATGTAGCGCGTCATTGTGTTTTCTCCCTCTGGGTGTCAGATCAGCATCAAAAAAACCCAAACCATTGTCAGTCGTCAAACTAGCCACACAATATTCAAATTGGTTCGCAGAGGTTTCCTGTGGCACATGGGCCGTCTTAAGGAACTTCACCAAAGCCTTTTCATGTGCTTCGGAGCACAACAATAAGGCTAGCATAGAAATCTTTGAAGGGGTCTTCCCCAGCTGCTCGACTATGTTGTAGTCGCTTTTCTTGATAATCTTCAAAATTTATTCCATTTCCTTCTTGGAAGCCTCTGAGATAGATACTGATTGCACCTTCGTCCGGAGAGGCTCAACCAATATGTCTTTGCCCCAAGTCTCGGCCGACTTGGTGATAGGGTTGCCAGCAGGGGTAAACACAAGAACTGTAGTAGTAGTATCAGTAGGAACAAAAGCAGGAATAATCACAGGACCAGTAATAGCTTTCGGAGCAGAAATCTCAGGGGAGAACACTCTTCCACTTCTGGTAATTTTGTTGGTTCCCATAATGTTTCCAATGTCGGGGTTAGCCTTCTCAGCAACTTGGTCTTCATTAGCCAGCCAATCCTGCTTGACGTCGTGGTAGTAGACGTCACCCCCATAGTTCTAGGGAACATTTTTGTCTGAGGAGTATGGGATTGGCTCTGGCATAGTAATTATTAGTGGAGTCACCTTCGGAACAAATGTAATCCTGACGATTCTTTTGGTGGAGACCTTGGGAGGATCGGCGGAAATGGTTATTATTGAAACATCCTTGTAAGAAGTGGTTGGAACAAGAGTCTTTTCAAACAAAATCTCTTTGTCATCCATCAGGCGCTGGACACCTGCCTTCAATAAATGACAATCAGTCGGTAGAGATGAACAGAGGTGGCAACCTTCGCCACAGCCCGGAAATAAACCGACCTTTAATAGGTTCCTCTTGATGGTCAGGAGAGGAGTAACGAGTTCATCAACAGCAGTAACAAACACATTATCTTCAACAGCGTTAACGCCACGGCCGTGCTTGGGCATAGGAGCAGTGATAACATTTGGAGTCTTAGGGGCGTCAAACTCAATTTCCTTCGCCTCGAGAAGGTCTTGCACCTTATTTTTCAAAGCCCAACAGTTGTTGGTATCATGGCCCGGGCTTTCCGAATGGTAGGCACAACGAGCATTAGGGTTGTAGTGAGGAGAGGTAGTGTTGGGATTCTTCAGAGCTTCCCGCAAGGTTACCAAATTAGATTTCAACAAATGTGGCAAGACTTTAGAAAATGTCATATTTATCCGGGTAAACTGTCTTACTGGCTTTTCTGTTCTCGGTTGATTATTCCTTTGTTGGGTGAATGCAGGTTTAGAGATCATGATAGCCCCTACCGCTGGATAGCGTTCAGTTCTGTCCTGATTCCTTTGATGGTACACATCACCAATCTCTTTCTTCCCAGAAAATGGCTTCCTTATTGTACTGGAGGACGCATCCTTTTGAATCTTCCCACTTCTGATTCCAGCTTCCACCCGTTCTCCTCTCAAAATCAATTCAGTGAAGCCAGCTGAGGAACTTCCAATTAGATGATTGAAAAATGGACCAGACAGGGTCCCTAGAAACATATCCACTAGTTCCCTATCAGACAGGGGAGGCTGGACTCTTCCTGCTAAGTCCCTCCACTTCTGAGCATAGTCTTTAAAGCCCTCACTCGAACCCATTAGACATATTTTGGAGTTGTGTATGGGTGGGAGCAAGGTCTGAGTTGTTCTGATACTACTTGTAGAAAGCAGCAGCCAGGTCCTCCAAATTACGGATGTTTGCTCCTTCCAGCTGATAGAACCATTCTAGTTGAGTTTCAGACAGACTATCCTGAAAGAAGTGGACCCATAAGTCCTTGTCAGCAGTGTGAGGCTGGATCTTCCTCAGATAAGATCGGAGGTGCATCTTGGGCCATAAGATCCCATCATATTTGGAGAACACCAACACCTTGAACTTTTGCGGGATGATAACCCCAGAGACCAAACCCAGCTCTTCAAAACCAAGACCCGGTACCTTCTGGACTTCCATTGCATTCAAATGATCCTCCAGTTGTTTATATTTTTCATCAGCAGGAGGATATTTCTCCTCATCATAGTCAGATTCATCATCGGATTCCTTTGGACTGGAGTCTTCCTCTCATGTTTCCTCATCTTGATTGTCTCCTTCCTTTGATGAAGTTTCCAACTCAGAGGCTCGCCGCACTGGTCCTCTGATCCTTCTTCCCAAATTCACTAACCCAGTTGGCTTCTTTGGCTTCTTTTTCTCTTTAATAAGCAATGCTTTCATTTCTTCTTGCCCCTTGGTCAGAGCCACGATCATCTGTTGGAACTGGGCATTTTGAGTTTGTAGATCCTTCACTATTTGTTCTAGAGCCATTGCTGAAATAAACAACAAAGAGGATGAGAAACCTGCTTTGAAACCAACTTATGCAATAATATGTATGATATATGTATGCTATGTTTTCAAGGATTTCTAAGACTCAAATTTGCTTAAACAAAAAGATAGCAAACGTTAATTACATCAATAAGTTTTATTGGTCACAATGATGCCTCTTGGGCTTAGAAAGGGAATAAAGCAATAATAAAATTCCAAGAAAAAGAAAGACTTCAAGATTCCCATGGGCGCATCCTCTTTGGTGCAATGTAGGCATTTATGCTCCTCTCCTCGTGAAGTAACCGGGTGAGCTCTAGAACCTTCTTCTCGTTGGCATAGAATTGGGCTTCGAAAGTATCCTGTTCTTCTTTAAGTTGGATCCAGGATTTCTGTAGCTCCTCAAAATCAGTTGGCATATCGGGATGAAGAACGATGTAAGGAGTGTCTCCTTCAGCAATTGGCTCCATAATCACAGGTAAAATGGAGGGGTAAGGCATCACAAGACATTGAACATGAGCTCGCACCCATTTGAGGTAAGGCTCAAGAGGGATGGAATTTTGGTGCCCCAGTGTCTTGCTATCAACTCTGTTTCCCTAAGCTCGAATGAACCTCTTGCGATAACCCTGAACATCATTCTCATAGTCAAATGTGATTCCTTGGACGAGTGTGTCGTGAGGACCATCCCTTCTAGCATAACCAAACTATCGCAACGTCAACCAAGGATTATAAGTGATTCCTCCCTTAATGCCTAAGAGAGGGACATTAGGGAATTCCCCACATCGATCAATGATAGCGATACTCTCCAAGGATCGGGAACACCAATGAATATCCGAATGTGTAAGGGACATCAGCCTATGAGACCATCTCATACCCTGCTCATTCTTCAAAATAGACTGGGGTAAGTGCGAAATAAACCACCTAGCCAATAGAGGAGTGCAACACAGAAGGGTCTCTCTTCTCTTTAGAGTGCGAGTATGCAGAGAGTGTAGAATATCCCCAAGTAAAGTAGGTACCGAATTATGAGACAGAAAAATCTTAATCGCATTCACATCTATGAGTTGGTCCGTGTTAGGGAATAGTATCATCCCATAGATGAGAAGGGCCAACACTTATTCAAAAGCTTGTAAATCCAGGCTATCCCAAAAATGGCGAGCTTTCTCAAATAAAAACTTAGCTGGAAATCTTGGACACTTCTTCTGGTTTCCCAATTTGCCACTACATCAGACCGTTGTAAAGATATAGCTTAAGCAATCTCTTTAGGCTTTGGGTCTATTTACATATCGTTGAATGGTGGATGATTAAGGATAGGTACCCCTAATAACTGAGAAAACTCCTCCATAGTAGGCACTAACTGGTAATCCAGAAAGTGAAGCAGTGGTGCAACAGGTCAAAGAACTAAAAGAGCACCTTTAACATTTCTTCATCAGGGGTTGAAGTGACCAAGTTGAGAAGTCGACCTTGTTTTTCAGTGAAGGGAGAGCTTTCAGGAATCCCTGATGCTAATTCCTTGAGTTGAGGAGGTATTTTCACAAGGTTGATTTGGATAGTGTTTGTGATGCGGTGGGAGAACTGACTTGAGTGTTTTTCGTTTTATCGCAAATGTTGTGGTTAGCAAGAGTCGCCACCGACTTTTCTTTTATCCAAAAGGAAAGGTGAAAAAGCACAGGAAAGACCTTTGAGATTGTTTCTTGAGTTCGGGGGGTAGATTATGAAAAGGGACGGTATTAGCACCCTTTTCATCCATGGTTTTCCATGGGCTCTTAGTTACTTGCTAGATCACTTGCTTTTGTTTTGAAATTGTGTTTTGTGTGGTTTTTTGAAAGTATTTTGTAAAGAGACCATTATTTAGGCAATCTTTGTAATGATTCTCGTTCGTAAGAATGTATACAAAGATGTTTGATCTTTTGAAAATGTTTTCAATTTTGTAAGATGTTTTGAAAGTGTGTGTGTGATTGTTTTGAAAATAGCAAGGATGTTTATTTTGAAATGGAGCAAGTAATTAGGAGCAATCTACCTACTCAAATGTCTTTCTTGTTCATTTTCTTTTCCTTTGACATTGTTGTCTTTCCATTGATTTGGTAAGCAACCCTATCTTTGGATGTAAACGGGACGGGCGTGGGTCATCGTATAACCATGATTAGCAATGTTGCAAGGTATCTTAGCATTATTTTTGAGGGACTAAGGTCATTTAGTAAGGCAACTTTAAATAGCGTCATCGAGGGACTATGATCTTGTATTTGTTTCTTTGTCTTACTAAGATACCTTACATGCGTAATATGGCCATTTTTGTAAGGCGACTAAGTGGGATAACCCTGGGGGTGTTTGTGTGAAAAGGGTGTCATTTTCATGCTTGTTTTTGTCTTGGATTAGGTTTTTCTATTTGATTGGTTTTATTCTTTCCATACAAACCCTAATTACTAGCATGTTATGTAAAAACGATAAAGTGCGTAACATTTTATGAATGGGGATTGCAATAACATAAACCTAATTTATCTATTACAACCAAATTCAATTTGTACAAGAAAATTGAAATAAATAAAATGAAAGATGAATTAAATATGCAAACAAATGTAAATACAAAGAAAAGATTTTGTTTTTGATTTCTTATGTGAAAAAGTTTTAACCTAAACCTAATTAGAGAAAAATAAATAAATCAAAATTAAATTAACTTAAATCAATTAAGAAAAGAAATTAATTAAGAAAAGATTTTTTGAATAAAACCCTAATTCTAATTGATTAAAAGAAAATAAGTCTTTTTAAGAAAATGTATTTTTGTATTTTTTTTGTCTTGAAAATAACATATGGCATTATGAGATATTTTTGGTCTTTTTAATATTAAAATAATCTATTTAATGGGTATGAAGAAAAAAATAAATATTAACCTAGTTCTAATTTAATTTACAAGGTTATTTAATAAAAATAGATAATATATAACTAAATAAAAATATTTTTTGTGAGAAAAATAAAATAAAATAAAATAAGCCAAAATATAAATCTATCATTTTTATATTTTTTATGATTTTTAATATTAAGAAAAATATATTTAAGAAAATAAAATAAGAATAAAATAAATAAATAAAATGATAATGGGTCAGGGGTGTCACAAATAAGCATGGTGCATGATGTTAGCAAAAAACCAAAGGCCCATGAAGTAGAGGCCCAGCGCTGCAACAGACCAAAACAATGGAAAAAAAGTGAGAAAAAATGCAAAAGGCAGCACGCTGAGGCTCGAACCCGTGACCTCTAACAATTACGCGCGCTACCTTACCACTAGGGTGGCTGTACATCCGTTTATATAAACAAAACCACAAATATATATTAGAAATGCTTCCTGAAGGCAACTTCATCTTCAACCTTGAGCCATGGTCGGACCACCTGTATCTTCCTCATTTCTCCATAGAAATGGAAAGTTCAAACATGAAAATTGTGGTGTTTCTTCCCACGAGTTCAAATACATAACTTATGTAAACTAAAAGTCAAAGATAAAATCTAATTTTATTGGCCCTAATTTGAAACCTAATTTTACAGAAATTTCAAATCCAAAATTCTCTATACACAGTTAATATAAATGGAAACTATGAACATGGTTAGCTTTAGAGCAAGGATATCTACATCTTATTTTCACAAATCAGGATCAAATTATGCTTGTATAAAGAGATAGAAGTTTGAGTTTTTACCTCTTGCAGCTGGAATCGTGAATGGAGTTTGAGAAAGTTTTGAGAAGGCCTGGGGATCTGTTTAGCTTGCCTGGACCTCCCTGAGTGTATTCCAACCCTTACGTTGTCTTGAAAGTCCCTGAATCTCTCTACTCAAGTCAACCTACAAGCTTGATATTTGAAAATGGTGGATGGTGATGGAGGAGTTACAGTGAGGGAACAAGGGCCTGGATTACTTTGATATGATGTATATTAAGTGTTTGGGTGGTTAAAACTTAATACGCACGAGTGGATTTGGAGATGGCTATGTGAGGTTCAAAACTGTCAAGTTATGGCAGATTCTAAGTTGCAAAGTGTTTGGGAGTGTTTTGGAGTCTTAGCCTTCGTGTCTCAACTTGCAAATAGTGTGTCTACTTATAAGCCAAAAGTCTTAAGTCTTGTAACAACTCAGATTTTAAGAACTAACATGTTTTGCTTGGTTACTTGTTTTTGAAGCAAGGCTAGCAAGCATGGTTTCAAGGTGTAGTACCAAGATTGTAGGGGGGATGAGACCTTTAAACATACTTGTTTTGATTGAGTGGAGTGTGTTTGTGCAGAAAAAACAAGTGCAAGGCTCAATGCAAGCTGACTTTGCATAAAGCTTGCTTTTCCAAAATGGCAATGTTGCCTTTCTCCCAAAAATGGAATTATTCTTGTACAATGCATTCAATGCTTGGCTTAAAGCTTCCAACAACTATGAAAAAATTTAATTATGGAGTGAAAGTCAATTTAGAAGCCTACAAAGTAGGATTTGTTCAGCATGCTTGAGGATTAGATCCAATGTTCTTCACAAAATGGCTTGAAATCCAAGTGACAAATCACCAACTTCATCTCTTCGATTCTCCCTACTCAAGAATTATATCAAGGAGTTCTTGGACATTTTGGAAAGCTTGCAATGTTCTATACAACTCATCTTTGAATTGATTTTGAAAATTCCTCTTGTAACTATGTGAAAAATTGCCATGAAGTTAGGTCAAAAATCTGCCTAACTAGGGCAAAATTTCACTAAGTTATTTTTAGTTCATGAGCATGTATTCACAAAATTATATCTTGAGATCCAAGCATTTTTAGGAGAAATTGTGTGAATAAAAATTGTATATTTCATGGAGATATACAACTTTCATGTTGGAAGTTTCCTTTTAATCATCTTGCATCATGATGAAAACTTGGCTCAAAGTTGTGAAAAACTAAGAAATTTTTTATACTTAGAAAAATTTCTAAGTTAAGAAATTTCATCTTTTCAAAACCAAATCTTGAATTCTTGATTTCTTGGTGAACAATTTTCATGTTTTGATATGTTTTGATGAATTATGATCTTTGGCATTTGATTTTGACCAAAAAGTCAAAATTTGACTTTTCAATATACAGTTGACTTTTGATCAGTTGACTGAAAAATTCATTTGTCAATCCAATGGACTTGTAGTGTTTTAAACCATGTCATTAGGTTAAAGTGATGCAATTGGACTCTTGATATCATGCCTTAACTCAATTGACCATTTGCTAGGTCAAAAACCAAAAATTGCCATTTCCCAATCAAAACCCTAATTTTGACCATTTTGCCCTTTTGATGATTTGATCAAATTTCTTGAGGAGTTGTGGTCCAAAATTGATCAAATGCTACATATGAGTTTAAAATGTTGGTGTGGATAAAAAATTATGAAGTTTGACTGTGAATTGGTCATGGTTGACTTTTTCCCCAATACAACTGATTTTTAGGTCAACTGTTCAATTGACTGATCAAAAGTGTGATCCAAGGCTTGAAACTTGACATGAGTAATCTTGGGGGGTCCATAATGATCCATGAAATTCATATGGGGCCTTGGAAGTCCAAAAATCCTTGTGCAATCTCAAACCCTAATTTTCAGTCATCAGTGCTTGAGAAGGTGTCTTGAGCTGATCAAACCCTAGTGTAGTCTTGATCCAAAGGAGATTTTTGTGAAAATCCTTGATAAGTGAGAGGGAAAATTTTGGGGTACAACAGTTTCCCCTGTTTAATCTTCTTAAACCTGAAGAGTTAGATTGGCGAGTTTTGCCATTCGTGACTCGAAGGTGGAAGATGATTGGACACTAGAGTGCCCAAAAATTTGCACTCGATGATGTGATGATAGAAGGAATGGGCTTAAAGATGCCATTTGGAGAGGTGATAGGAAGATGTGGGAGATGGGCTTAAAGATGCCATCCATAAGTGATTGTTGAATTGTAATTTGTAAGATGGAAGAATGAGTATCAGAATGGCGTTCGTGTCTGGAGCGTATATGTATTGTATCTGGAAGTTGAATCTGAATGAGTATCAAGATGGCATCCGTGTCTGGAGCGTATCTGAACTATATCTGAGAGTTGAGTCTGAATGAGTATTAGAATGGCATCCGTGTCTGGAGCGTATCTGAAATGTATCAAAAGGTTGAATCTAAATGAGTATCAGGATGGCATCCGTGTCTGAAGTGTATCTGAGAGTTAAGTCTGAATGAGTATCAGAATGGCATCTGTGTCTGGAGCGTATCTGAATTGTATCTGAAAGTTGAATCTGAATGAGCATCAGGATGGCATCTGTGTCTGGAGCGTATCTGAACTGTATCTGAGAGTTAAGTCTGAATGAGTATCAGAATGGCATCCGTGTCTGGAGCGTATCTGAACTCTATCAAAATATTTTGGAATTTTGTTAATGGTAGCTCTTAACCTTATCCTAAAAAGGGTAAAATGTTAGCTAAAACAATATGTTTATGTTGTATGAAATGCATAGTGTAATGCATTCATGTTACCAATGTCTATGATATATGGGTGCAATGTATGCGTATATGAGCTAGTTTGCTGTACTGCTGTTGGACTGGGGAAAATAAATCTCTGGATGCTATTGAGGATATGTAAGTCTTTATGTTGTGAAGTTGAAGTATTGGTGAATTTCTGTTGAGAGAAATAAACTTTGTTGTAAGGGCAATGCCTTGTACTGCTTGTAAAATCCTATTGGGGAATCCTGAGAAATTTGACGACTTTTACTAGGGATCAACAATTTGAAGTTTTGTTCCGTTGGGGTTTTAAATGACGTACTGTAGGGGATTACTTATGGAATAGCCTAGAGATATTTTTCTATCCATTCAACCTATCAGTAATTGCCTCTTTTCATTTTGTTTATTCGTAAACAATAATTATGTTCAAATGCATATGTTTAACAATGAATCATTGGAAGTTTTTGTAAACAAAACACGAGCGTAAAGAAAAGATAAATAGTTTTTGCACTTTCAAAGGGATATATTTGTATTGACTTTGAGTAAGTATTTTTGTACAAGGAGACAAACATTCTGGTAAGAGAATGTTATCATAAAAAATGAAAATTTTGATACAAAGAAAAGATAGCTATGTGTAATAATCCTATGGAGTTTCCATTCTGTTATAACCTTCATATCTCTGAGCATCTTGTCTATTTGTTTCCTTGCCCGAAGATGATTGAATTGATCAGAACCTCTGAGTTTGTCAGTGTAAGCCAAAGTTTGTCCATAAAGTGATCTAACAGGACATAGTTGTACGCCTTAATTCCCTAACTTTTGCCTGGACCGCCCTTTCGGGTTTTCAGTCCACCGGGAAACCCTTTTTGCCCAAGTCGCCCTTTCGGGTTTTCAAATTTCCGGGTGTACAGATTTTTGTTTTTTTGTTTTATCCCTAATTTTTACCCGAACCCTTTTGGTTCACCGGGATGCCCTTGTTTTTCCTAGGCATATAAAACCTAGCGGGTCTCTTATGCGTAATACCTTTTGACTATGTCTGCGTTCGCAGGATGCGGCAGGTCGTCACCATCTATGGTGGTCAAGATCATTGCTCCACCAGAGAAAATGTTTTTGATTACAAATGGTCCTTCATAGGTAGGAGTCCATTTTCCCCTAGGATCACCTTGTGGCAGTATGATGTGTTTGATCATCAGATCTCCAACTTGATACACTTGGCATCTGACCTTTTTGTTGAAAGCCTTGATCATCCGTTTTTGATACATTTGACCATGGCAAACAACAGTAAGTCTCTTCTCATCAATCAAGTTCAGTTGATCAAGTCGAGTCTGCATCCAATTGTCTTTGTTCAACCCTGCATCCTTCATAATCCTTAGAGAGGGGATCTGGACCTCGATAGGCAAGACAACTTCCATGCCGTAAACCAGAGAATAGGGTGTTGCCCCCGTTGATGTGCGAGCCATGGTACGATACCTGTGGAGAGAGAACGGTAACATCTCATGCCAGTCTTTGTATGTGACTGTCATCTTTTGTATGATCTTTTTAATGTTTTTATTTGTAGCTTCTATAACACCATTCATCTTTGGCCGATAGGGAGAAGAATTGTGATGCCTAATCTTGAATTACTCGCACAATACGGTGATCATAATGTTGTTGAGATTTGTACCGTTGTCAGCGATGATCCTTTCCGGGATACCATACCGGCAAATGAGATTTTGCTTGATGAAGCGGGCAACAACATTCTTGGTAACGGAAGCGAAGGAAGCTGCCTCCACCCACTTTGTAAAATAGTCAATGGCCACTAGGATGAAGCGGTGTCCATTGGAGGATGTCAGCTTGATTTCCCAAATCATATCAATTCCCCACATAGCAAAGGGCCAAGGAGCCTTCAAGACATTCAGAGGAACCGGACGTACGTGCACTTTGTCAGCATAAATCTGACACTTATCGCAGGTTCGAGAGTGTTGATAGCAATCTGCTTCCATGGTAGACTAGTAATAGCCTGCCCGTAGGATTTTCTTTGCCATCGTATGCCCACTGGAGTGGGTGCCAAAGGTGCCTTCATGCAATTCAGCCATGATCCTTTCAGCTACAACCTTATCTACACACCGAAGTAACACAGAGTCATGATTGCGTTTATACAGGATGTCGTTACTAAGGAAGAATTTAGCAGAGAATCTCCTTAAGAACTTTATGTCATTGACTGAAGCTCCTTCTGGATATTCTTGAGCCTCGAGATACTTCTTAGCTTCGTGAAACCAAGGTTGGTCCACTACTTCTTCAGTATTAATCTCGTGACAGTGTGTTGGTTCATCCATTCATTCAATGGTGATCTGTAGAGCCTCGTTATCCCAATTAAGTTTAAACATAGATGACATTGTGCCTAGAGCGTCTGCTAGCTGATTTTCTTCTCGCGGGAAATGCTCGAAGGTAATTTTCTCAAAAATGTGGTAGTAATGTCAAAACATGTTCTTTATAAGAGATAAGGTTAGGGTGTTTGGTGTCCCATTCCCTTTTGATCTGACTGATGACCAAGGCTGAATCTCCGAAGACATCCAAGGATTTGATTCCCAAGTCTATGGCAGCCTTGAGACCGAAGATGCATGCTTTGTATTCCGCCATGTTGTTTGTACAATTGAAGCAAACTCTGGCAGTAAAGGGAGTATGACATCCTTCTGAAGATATGAGTACAACACCAATACCATTGCCGAGTGCGTTAGATGCCCCATCAAAGAACAGGGTCCATCGGGATCCTTGTTCAGGTTTGTCATATGGCCTGGATTCTTCACAGTTGTCTAATGTCATGATGTCTTCATCCGGAAATTCAAATTTCATGGATTGGTAATCTTCTACAGCTTGGTGAGCAAGGTGATCAGCTAGTGCACTGCCCTTTATAGCTTTCTGGGTAGTATACTGTATGTCATATTCTGTCAGGATCATCTGCCATCTCGCTATTCTCCCAGAAAGAGCAGGCTTCTCAAAAATGTATTTTATCGGATCCATTTTAGATATCAACAAGGTAGTATGAGTCAGCATATACTGTCTTAGCCGGCGAGCAGCCCATGCCAGAGCGCAGCAAGTTTTCTCGAGCAGTGAATTTCTGGTTTCACAGTCGGTAAACTTTTTGCTCATGTAGTAAATAGCATGCTATTTTCGGCCAGACTCGTCATGCTACCCCAATACACACCCCATTGAGTTTTCTAAAACAGTCAGATACATGATCAACGGTCTTCCCTCGACTGGTGGCATCAATACAGGAGGCTCTTGTAAGTATTCCTTGATTTTGTCAAAAGCAACTTGGCATTCATCATTCCATTTGACTACTTGATATTTCTTCAATAGTTTGAAGATTGGCTCACAAGTAGCTGTCAGGTGAGAAATGAATCTGGCAATATAGTTCCAACGTCCCAAGAATCCTCTGACTTCCTTCTCAGTACGAGGAGCATACATCTCTTGTATTGCTTTAACTTTGGCAGGATCGACCTCGATACCTTTGTTGCTGACGATAAAGCCTAGGAGTTTACCAGACCGTACCCCAAATGTGCATTTGTTTGGATTCAACCTCAGTTTGTACTTCTTCAGTCTCTCAAACAGTTTTTATAAGTGATCAAGATGCTCTTCTTCTATTTGAGATCTGGCTATCATATCGTCCACGTAGACCTCTATTTCGTGATGTATCATGTCGTGAAATAGAGCTACCATGGCACGCTGATAGGTTGCCCCAGCATTCTTTAGTCCGAATGGCATCACCTTATAGAAGAAAGTGCCCCACTGCGTGACAAATGTTGTTTTCTCCATATCCTCGGGCGCTATTTTAATTTGGTTGTAAGTTGAGAATTCGTCCATGAAGGAAAACACTTTGTGTTATTCTGTATTGTCAACTAGGATATCAATGTGAGGGAGTGGAAAATCATCCTTAAGGCTTGCTCTATTCAAATCTATGTAGTCCACACACACTCGTACCTTGCCGTCCTTTTTAGGCACTGGGACAACATTGGCAACCCATTGAGGATAAGAGGTGACAGCCAAGAATCCAGCATTGAATTACTTCATGACCTCTGCTTTAATCTTTTCTGACATATCCGGCCTCATTCGACAAACCTTTTACTTTACTAGCGGACAATCCTCTCTTATAGGCAGACGATGTACCACAATATCTTCATCAAGTCCTGACATATCTTCATACGACCAGGCAAAGACTTCGACATAATCGTGTAACAATTGAATCAGACGCTCCTTGACACTGGGTTCCAGATTGGCACCCACTTTGACCTCTTTTTTATCTTCTTCGGTACCTAGGTTGATTGTATCCACGGGTTCCTCGTGAGGCTGGATGGTTCTCTCTTCTTGTTGTAATAGTCTGGCAAGTTCCCCTGGTACTTCATAATCTTCCTCACCTTCGTCTTCGGCTTGGTAGATTAGATTCTCAGAGTCATGAAAGGCCATAGCAGTATCATTACCCATGGGATCTAGAATGGATGTATACTTGCATTGTGAGTGTGAGTGTGTGTAAGGGTATAACTATCTTTGAAAGAAAGTAAAATGTAAAATAAAAACAATGAGCACAAAAGTTTGTATGCAAAAACGTCCATGATTCATTGATGTCATGTGAAAAATGAGATAATAACCCTTACAAATGGACCATTGTGCCTCGGGTAAGACACAAGGTTTTAAGAGTGCGGATTGTTTTGAATATTACAGATCCAACAAAATGTAAAGACAAATTACTGAGGGATAAAAGTGATCGGGACGAAGTCTCTAGCCTCCCAATTGTTGAGCCCTCCATTGACAGTCGGGAAGATCCATTCCTCCAGATTGAAACCATCTTCACCATCTTCTACCGCATTGACCTCACGGTTGCTGATCTTCAAGGGTGGCCTTCCAGCACGAGCTCGGCGTACAACCTTTTGAGCATTTGAAGTGAAACCTAGGCCAAACTTGTCAGGCTTATATGGGATATATGAGAGTTGTCCCCAGATAGTGCATCCACCTTCTTCCACCACTACTTTAGCATCTTTCAATGACGACATCCAGAGTGGAGGCCTTGTAATCTTGGGAACAGCCTTCGTCACTGCCATATCTTGGGGGACCTCTTCAAAGTGTTGAAATGGAGTTTCAATGAATTCACCGTCCAATTCCACATATCTGAAGGAATTGAGATGGCTGATCATGTATTCTTCCTCTCCATGAACGGTGATAATCTTCCCTTTAACTGGATACTTCAGCATTTGGTGCAACGTAGAAGTAACAGCGCCAGCATTATGGATCCATGGTCGGCCTAGCAGGCAGGAGTATGAAGGGAGGATGTCCATCACATAAAAAGTTGAATTTAAGGTTTGGGTTCTAAGCTTTATGTGAATGTCTACCTCCCCGTGTACCATCCTTTTCGAGCCGTCAAAAGCCCTTACTACTATGTTACTTGGCTTCAAAGTCAACCCCTCACAGTCAAGTTTATCAAGAGCTTTTTTGGGTAATACGTTCAGAGATGATCCAGTGTCCACCAACACGTGAGCTAGAGTTGTGCCCCTACATTCCACTGAGACATGCAACGCCTTATTATGCTTTCTTCCCCTCAGCGTCAGATCATCGTCTGAAAAACCTAAACCATTGTCCGCAGTTAGGCTGGCTACGCAGTCTTGAAATTGATCAGCAAATGTCTCTTGATGTACATGGGCGGTTTTTAAGAACTTTACCAAGGCTTTTGCATGTGCCTCGAAACATAGTAGTAATGCCAGCATATAGATTTTAGAGGGAGTTTGCCCCAGTTTCTCAACTACATCGTAGTCGCTTATCTTTATAATTTTTAGGATCTCCTCCATTTCTTTCTTGGAGGTCTCAGGGATAGTCAATGATTGAGCCTTCGTCCAGACAGGCTCAATCATAACACCTTTTCCTCGAGTCTCGATTGACTTGGCAGTAGGAGTGTCAGTCAGAATAATTACAGAGTTGTAACGGCTTTGTCAATTGGAGTGTTTGCAGAGATGATTATGGGTGTGGGAGTAACCTTTGGAGCAGCCACAGGGATGATTACGGGTCCAGAAACTGCTTTTGGGGGAGCAATTTCTGGAGAAAAGATCCTACCACATTGGGTAATCTTGCTAGTTCCTGCAATGTTACTAATGTCAGAGTTGACCTTCTCAGAGCTTGAATCTTCGGCGGCTGGCCAGTCTTGCTTGATACCATGGTAATAGACATCCTCTCCATAATTTCATGGTATGGTTTTGTCTGATGTATATGGGATTGGTCCAGGCATTGTGATTATTAGAGGAGCTATTTTCGGAACTGATGTAATTCTAACGGGTCTTTTGGTGGAGACCCTGGAAGAATTGACGAAAATGGTAATGATAGAAACATCTTCAAAGAGGATAGGTTGAACATGAGTCTTTTAGAACAAAATCTATTTGTTATCTATTAGGCATTTAACGCTTATTTTCAACAAAGGACAGTCGGTTGGGGAGGACAAACAGAGATGGAAAACTTCACCACATCCCGGGAACACACCGGCACTCAACAAATTCATTTTAATAGTCAGAAGTGGGGTCATGAGTTCATCAATTGAAGTAACAAACAATCCTTCTTCAATGGCATTGGTATTGTGACCATGTCTGGGCATAGGGGCAGAGATGACATTTGGCTTTTCAGGCGCATCGAACTCAATTTCTTTTGCTTCAATGAGGTCTTGTATTTTGTTCTTTAGAGCCCAACAGTTATTAGTATCGTGACCACGAGTTTCAGAGTGATATGCGCAACGGGCATTGGGATGATAATGAGGAGATGTTGTATTGGGGTTTTTCGGAGCTTCTTTCAAGGTCACCAAGTTGGATCTTAGTAAATAAGGTAATACTTGAGACGTGGTCATGTTGATTCTGGTGAACTGCCTGACTGGCTTTTCTACCCTTGGTTGATTATTTCTTTGCTAATCAGACGCAGGTTTTGGGATCATAACAGCCCCCACCATGGTCGGCGTTCGGCCCTATCTTGGTTTCTTTGTGGATATACGGCATCCACCTCTTTCTTTCCGATAAAGGGCTTCCTTAAAGCTGTAGAAGCAGATGTGTCCTTCTAAATCTTTCCATTCTTTATACCAGCTTCTATCCTTTCTCTAATCAGTATTAGTTCAGTAAAACCTGCAGATGAACTTCTGATTAAATGATTGAAGAAAGGACCAGACAAGGTGCCCAAGAACATGTCTACCAATTCTCTCTCAGACAGAGGGGATTGAACTCTTCCAGCTAAATCTCTCCATTTTTGTGCATAGTCCTTGAAACCTTCATTGGAAACCATGGCCATACTCTGGAGTTGAGTACGGGTAGGCACCAGATCAACATTGTACGGATATTGTTTGTAGAAATCTGCAACAAGATCTTCCCAATTGTGAACGTTGGCTCTTTCTAGTTGGTAAAACCAATCTAGTTAAGTCCCAGACAGGCTGTCTTGGAAGAAGTGCACCCATAAGTCTTTATCAGCGGTATGGAGTTGAATTTTCCTTACATATGACTGGAGATGCATTTTAGGGCATGAAACTCCATCATATTTGGCTAATACAGGTGCTTTAAATTTCGGAGGAATCATAATCCCCGACACCAAACCCAATTCCTCAAAGTCCAAGCCAGACACCTTTTGGATTTCCATCGTGCTCAAACGCTCTTCAAGATGTTTGTACTTGTCATCAGCTGGAGGGTATTGCTCTTCAGAGTAGTCCTCTTATTCCTCTTCCTCTTCTAATTCTGACGGGACAATTGTTTCCTTTCCTTTACCATCTTGGTTGTCTCTTTCACCCGACATTGTTGCAAAGTCCAAAGTCCTTCTAGTCTGCCCATGAAATCTTCTTCACATGTTTAAGACTCTGGTTACCTTCTTTGTTTTCTTTTTCCTCTCTTCAACCAACAGAGTCTTCAACTCTTCTTGCCCCTTGGCTAGGGTCAAGAGAAACTGTTGAAACTGCGTATTCTGAGCTTGGAGATCCTTCACTGTTTGCTCGAGATCCATCTTACTCTAATAAACAGTAGAGAGATGAGGAGACTTGTTGCAAAAGACCTGTTTATGTTATGATGAATGGTATATGCATATGCAATGTTTTCAAGGATTTCAAAGATTCAAATTTGTTTTAGACAAAAAGGAAACACACGATATATTAATAAGATAAAGTTTGAGTACATCAATGCCCCTTGGAAAAAATAATACAAAAACTCTAATATAAAAAGGTAGTACGCATCCTCTTTGGTGCAATGTAGGAATTCAGAGTGTGCTCCTCATGAAGTATCCTAGTGAGTTCCAAAACCTTCTTCTCGCTTGCGTAGAATTGGGCTTTGAAAGTATCTCACTCTCCTTTGAGTTGTATCCAATCCATTTGTAGGTCTTCAAGAGATGTGGGCATGTCAGGATGTAGGATAGTTTATGGAACGTCTCCCTCCATGACAGGCTCAATGACTACCGGGAAAATGGAGGGGGTAAGGCATCATAAGACTCTGAACGCGAGTTCGTACCCATTTGAGGTAAGGCTCAAGAGGGATGTAATTTTTGTGCCCCAAAGTCTTGCTATCCACCTTGTTTAACATCCTCCAAGTTCGGATAAATCTCTGGCGAAGACCTTGATCGTCGTTTTCGTAGTCGAATACCAAACCTTGAATTAGCATCTCGTACGGGCCATCCCTTCGGGCATAACCAAATTGTCTTAAGGCTAAACAA
Organism: Vicia faba; assembly: GCA_948472305.1. NCBI lineage: Eukaryota > Viridiplantae > Streptophyta > Magnoliopsida > Fabales > Fabaceae > Vicia > Vicia faba. The sequence continues at coordinate 747,504,294 of OX451735.1, read as the reverse complement.
GGGTTATAGGTGATACCTTTCCTAATGCCAAGTAAAGGGACATTAGGAAATTTTCCATAACGGTCGACAATGATAACATTTTCTTTGGATCAGGAGCACTAATGAATGTCTGAATATTTGAGCGTCATCAACCTTTGTGACCACCTTGAACCTTGATCATTCTTTAATATAGATTGGGTAAGATGAGAAATAAACCATCTTTCCAAGAGAGGAGTTCAACACATAAGAACACCTCTTTTCCTCATTGTGCGAGTGTGAAAAGAGTGTAGGATATCTCTTAGCAATGTAGGCACCGGGTTGCGGGATATGAAGATTTTTTACGGTGTTGATATCTATGAGTTGATCAGGATTTGGAAACAAAACCATCCCATAGATGAGGATATCCACAATTTCCTCAAAGGCTTGCAAGTCAAAGGAATTCCAACAGCTTTGGGCTTTCTCAAACATGAACTTTGCTAGGAAGCCTTTGACACCACTCCTTGTTTCCCAATGGGTTGTAACATCAGATGAGTGCAAGTGTAGAGCTTGAGCAATCTCTTCTGGCTTTGGATCTCTTTTTGTATCGTTGAAAGGTAGTTGATTGAGAATTGGAATCCTCAAGATTTGAGAGAATTCTTCCAAAGTAGGCACAAGTTGATAGTCGGGAAATGTGAAGCAATGGTGTAAAGGATCAAAGAACTGAAAAAGCACTTTCATCATGTCCTCATCTGTGTTGGAGGTGACCAAGTTGAGTAGGAGACCATGTCTCTCGGTGAATGGAGAGTTTTCAGGAATCCTTGAAACTAGCTCCTTAAGTTGTGGAGGGATTCGCACAAGGTTGACTTGAATAGTTTTCCTGCGAAGTGAATCCGTATCCTACAAAACAAGAACAAAGATGAATCACAAAATCCTTGAAATGGTTAGTGGATGTATATGATGTTATGATGTTCATGATGTTATGTACAAGTATGCATATACAAACAAAGCAAACAAGTCCTTAGGTTTAGGCTTGCATGGAGTTTTATAGGTAAGTACCCTCTTGAAGTTTAGTTGGCTTAAACTTGTCCTAGTAATAGTAACTGGGTCCTAAGGAGCTCAATATCACTGGATTGTTTCCTTGGTCATTGTTTCAGCTCAAGCCTCTTTAATGGCGATCGAAATATCCCAAGAAACCAAACCTCAATGAGTGTAGTATTGAGTATCTACCAACTTCGGACTGCACCAAAGTCGGTCATCTCACTACATGCTAAAGGCCAAGTTGGTCAAATAAAGGTTTTAGAAGGTCATTAGTGCTTCATGACATCACTCAGCGGCCCCGTATTCTCTTTGATTAACTCAAAGGCTACCGATACCCACAAATATGTCGCACTAACGTAGCTATTGCTTAGACCATGTCGGTATACCCCGTACGGTTTCCACAATGTATTGCTACTTACCTATAATGTATCCCAAATCTAGGTAGAGGATTCAAACCCAAACAAAGAACCATAATGTAAATCATACAAGTCAAACAATGTAAGCAAATAAATGTGATATATCCCTAAGGTAACCCCACTTTTAGAATTTTCCCCAGCAGAGCCGCCAGTTCTGTGATGCGGTGGGAGAACTGACTTGGGTGTTTTTCGTTTTATCGCAAATGTTGTGGTTAGCAAGAGTCGCCACCGAATTTTCTTTTATCCCAAAGGAAAGGTGAAAAAGCACAGGAAAGACCTTTGAGATTATTTCTTGAGTTCGGGGGGTAGATTATGAAAAGGGAAGGTATTAGCACCCTTTTCATCCATGGTTTTCCATAGGCTCTTAGTTACTTACTGGATCACTTGCTTTTGTTTGAATGTGCTTGTGGTGTGGGTTTTAAAAGTAATTTTGAAAAGGTGTCTTTGTAATGATTCTCGTCTCTATAAGAATGCATACAAAGTGTTATCTTTGGAAAATGTTTCATAGTGAGAGTGTTGGTGTATAGAATGTTTTTGTTGTGAGCAAGCAAGAAATTGGGAGAAAATCTACCTACTCAAAAGGTCTTAGATGTTATTTTCCTCCTCCTTTAGGTGTTGCTATCTTACCATTTATTTGGTGAGAAGCCCCATCGTTGGATGTGAAGGGATGGGTGTGGGTCATCGTATAGCCATGATGAGCAATGATGCAAGGTATCTTAGCATTGTTTTGGAGGGACTAAGATCATTTGTAAGGCAACTTAGATAGCATCATCGAGGGACTATGATCTTGTATTTGCTTGTTTTTGCTAAGATACCTTACATGTGTAATATGGCCATTTTGTATAAGGCAACCAAGTGGAATAACCCTAGAGGTGCTTGTGTGCAAGTGTATTTGATTGCATGCATTTTTTATCTTGATTAGGGTTCTCTATTTGTTGATTTCATGTCTTGCCATACACACCCTAATTACTAGCAATATATGAAAGCAATAAAAAGTGCAGAAAGTAAATATCCTATTCTATTACAATCATTAGGGGGATGGGGTGTACAGATTTACAAATGGGGATTGCAAATAAAATTAAATCCTAAGTTACTATTACAACCATATTGAATGGATAAGAATGTACAAGAAAATGAGAAATGAACTTGTTTTGTTTCAGAAAAGAGATAAGTTTTGTTTAAGAAAATATTTTTGATCTTTTTGTTTTAAGGAATAAAATAAAGCATGTAAAATGTAAAATGTTTTTGGTGTTTTTGAATAGTTAAATAATAAGTGATAGCAAAAATAGTAAGGAAAAATAAAATAAAATCAGCGCATTGCTGACTAAAAGAGATCAGAAGTTCTGACTTTGGCGTGCTGTAAAACAGAGATCATTTTAGTAGAAATAGGTAAAGTCAGAAGTTCTAGGTCCGATGGGAACAAAGAAGATTTCAGAAGTTCTGATTCCACTGGCAGAACTTAGTCTCCCTCTCCATGCTAGTTAGAACATCTGCAACTTAGTCATTTCTCAACAGAACGGAAGATGCGCATATAACAGTTATGGTAGGTTTCATAGTGTTTCAAAAACAAGATATATCAGAACTATAAATCAGAAGCAATCATGAATTTGCTAATCCTAATTTCCTTAAGAAGTTCTGAACTAATTTACTCCCTACTTAGGCATACAAATACATGAAACCTCAGAATATGTACAACATCAGAATCACGATGTCTACATTGTATTTTTGAACATGCAAACCTGACAATGCCTAAGTAATATGATGAGAGTCAGCAAAAGCTTACCTTGGAGCTAGAAAACACTCTGTGAACTGGAGTCTGGTTCTGAACTCTGATGATGTTCTGAACAGCTTCTTCACGTACTCATCAGACTGGAAGCTTTCAACTTGGGCTATGAATGATTAGAGAAATTTTGGAACAATCAAGGGGGCAAAGTTCTGACCTCCTTGAGGTGAATATGGATGGAGAATATGTTACAGTCTAAACACATAAGTTAGGATGGTTTCTAAATGTATATCAGAAACTGTATGGACGGTTTTGGTCAAGAAACACTTGAGAAAAAAGGAGTTTGAATGAAAGAAATCAAAAGTTAACAGGTTTTTGTATTTTGTGTTTGCAGTTTTGGATTCTTGGAATTTTAGCAGGGGTTCAAGACTTTTTCTTTCTCAATTTTTCGACCCTTTTACAGTTGCCAATGGCTTTCAATTTATAGGCAAAGATCTTGTAGCTTGGAGAGTACGACCATCACATGCTAGGGTGTTGCCTTGTTCTTGAAGCAAGTATAGTGGTTAGCAACTTTAGCAGCGCCTAAGCTGGAATTGTAAGCAGGAATTAAGGAAAGGTAACCTCAAAAGCATAAGCAACACATGGGCCCAGCACACTCTTGTACAAGAGTTTGCTTTTCCAAGACAGTAATGGTACTTCTATGCCACACGTGGGGAAATCCTTTGAACAAAGACCCAAAAGTGGTTGTGAGCATTAAATGATGATGAGATTGATCAAACCAGAAATCCTGCAACGTGAGATTTTGCATCATTGCTTAATTCTGGATCAGAAGTTCAGCTTCAGCGTGACTTAGAATATACATCCAACTTCTGATCTTTGTATCTCTTTGCTCCAGCATGTTCTGAAGGAGCTCTTAGACTTTCCAGGAAGCTTGCAGCATGCTTTGTAACCTTCTTTGAATTACCCTTGCAAACTCTGACTGAACCTTTGTGAAAACTGGCCCAGAAGTTCTGACCAAACTCTGTCTTGAAAGTGTCCAGAATTTGCTGAGTACTTTAGTTTCATGGACGTGTCTTTGAACATTTATAACTTGAAATTCCAGCATTTCCAGGAGAAGTTTTGTTCTGTAATGTTTTAGATCTTATTGAAATCTATAGCTTTTGTGTCAGAAGTTCTTCCAGAATCAACTTGCATCATGGTGATAATCTGATCAGAAGTTCTGAGCTTGTCATATTTCTTAAACACTTAGAAAAATTCTAAGTATTTAGAATTTTGACTTTTCCAAAATAATTTTGACTTTTGAATTTCTTGATAAAACAAACTTCATATTTCAACATGTCTTGATGAAATATGGTCCTTGAAACTTTATTTTGCTCAAAAGTCAAAGTTTGACTTTTCAATGCGCAAATGACCATTTTACCCTTGTGAATGACTTTCTTGGAAGATTTGTAATTCAAGGATTGCAATTGGATGGAAGTAAGCCTGAGGGTCCTGGATGATCCTTTGAGAAATGAGAGGGAAAATTTTGGGGTACAACAGTTGCCCCTATTCAATCTTCTTAAACTTGAAGAGTTAGATTGGCGGATCCGCCATTCGTGACTTGAAGGTGGAAGATGATTGAACACTAGAGTGCCCAAAAATTTGCACTCGATGATGTTGTGGTTGAATGTATAGGGAATAGGCTTAAAGATTCCATTTGGAGAAATGATGGACAATTGTTGGAGATGGGCTTATAAATCTATCATTTTTATATTTTTTATGATTTTTAATATTAAGAAAAATATATTTAAGAAAATAAAGTGAGAATAAAATAAATAAATAAAATGATAATGGGCCAGGGGTGTCACAAGTAAGCAAGGTGCATGATGTTAGCAAAAAACCAAAGGCCCATGAAGTAGAGGCCCAACACTGCAAGGGACCAAAAAAATGGAAAAAAGTGAGAAAAAATGCAAAAGGCAGCGCACTGAGGCTCGAACCTATGACCTCTAGCAATTACGCGCGCTCCCTCACCACTGGGATGGCTGTACATCCGTTTATATAAACAAAACCACAAATATATATTAGAAACTGCTTCCTGAAGGCAACTTCATCTTCAACCTTGAGTCATGGCCGGACCACCTGTATCTTCCTCATTTCTCCATAAAAATGGAAAGTTCAAACATGAAAATTATGGTGTTTCTTCCCACAAGTTCAAACACATAACTTATGTAAACTAAAAGTCAAAGATAAAATCTAATTTTACTGGCCCTAATTTGAAACCTAATTTTTACAGAAATTTCAAATCCAAAATTCTCTATACACAGTTAATATAAATGGAAACTATGAACATGGTTAGCTTTAGAGCAAGGATATCTACATCTTGTTTTCACAAATCAGGATCAAATGATGCTTGTATGAAGAGATAGAAGTTTGAGTTTTTACCTCTTACAGCTGGAATCGTGAATGGAGTTTGAGCAATTTTTGAGAAGGCCTGAGGATCTATTTAGCTTGTCTGGACCTCCTTGAGTGTATTCCAACCCTTACTTTGTCTTGAAAGTCCCTGAATCTCTCTACTCAAGTCAACCTGCAAGCTTGATATTTGAAAATGGTGGATGGTGATGGAGGAGTTACAGTGAGGGAACAAGGGCCTGGATTACTTTGATATGATGTATATTAAGTGTTTGGGTGGTTAAAACTTAATACGCACGAGTGGATTTGGAGATGGCTATGTGAGGTTCAAAACTGTCAAGTTATGGCATATTCTGAGTTGCAAAGTGTTTGGGAGTGTTTTGGAGTCTTAGCCTTCGTGTCTCAACTTGCAAATAATGTGTCTACTTATAAGCCAAAAGTCTTAAGTCTTGTAACAACTCAGATTTTAAGAACTCACATGTTTTGCTTGGTTACTTGTTTTTGAAGCAAGGCTAGCAAGCATGGTTTCAAGGTGTAGTACCAAGCTTGTAGGGGGGGTGAGACCTTTAAACATACTTGTTTTGATTGAGTAGAATGTGTTTATGCAGAAAAAACAAGTGCAAGGCTCAATGCAAGCTGACTTTGCATAAAGCTTGCTTTTCCAAAATGGCAATGTTGCCTTTCTCCCAAAAATGGAATTATTCTTGTACAATTCATTCAATGCTTGGCTTAAAGCTTCGAACAACTGTGAAAATATTTAATTATGGAGTGAAATTCAAGTTAGAAGCCTGCAAAGTAGGATTTGTTCAACATGCTTGAGGATTGGATCCAATGTTCTTCACAAAATGGCTTGAAATCCAAGTGACAAATCACCAACTTAATCTCTAACATGGTCTTGTAGATAGTCACACTGTCTTGTTTTAGGAATTGATCCATAATCATCCGTTCATAGATAGTTGCCCTGTCTGGTTTTAGGAATTGATTTGGAATTGCTTTTGTTGGTTATTGAGATAGTTGCCCTGTCTTGTTTTAGGAATTAATCTCTAATCAGTTGTTTGTAGATAGTTGCCCTGTCTGGTTTCAGGAATTAATCTAGAACTATTTTTGTTGGTCGTTGATATAGTTTCCCTGTTTCGTTTCAAGAATTAATCTCTAACCTGATCTTGTAGATAGTCTCCCCGTCTTGTTTCGGGAATTGATCCACAGTTAGTTGTTCACAGATAATTTCCCTGTCTGGTTTCAGGAATTAATATGGAACTTGCTTTTGTTGGTCATTGAGAAAGTTTCCCTGTTTGGTTTCAGGAATTACTCTCTAACCTGGTCTTATAGATAGTCGCCCCGTCTTGTTTCGGGAATTGATCCACAGCCAGTTGTTCACAGATAGTTGCCCTATATGGTTTCAGGAATTAATCTGGAACTGTTTTTGGCGAGTCACATAGATAGTTTCCCCATCTGGTTTCAGGCATTAATTTGTGGCCTGCTGTATTTGTTGGTAAACTCGTCCTGCTCCGGGAGTTCGTACCACTTGGTTGTGTAGATAGTTTCCTCGCCTGGTTTTGGGTATTAATCTTTGACCCGCTATGCATTAGTTGATAGTATTTGTCTGTCTGCGAATTCAACCTGAAAAGGTAAAGTCGGTTTCATGTGATGTCATTATGTATGAATTGCATGATGATCTCAAAATAAATGAGAATGTTATATGTGTTTCAGTTATGCATATGCTACGATGTATTGCAAATGTTGTATGAATGTAATATGTGAGCGTATCAGTTGCTCTTTATGGTGTCGTTGTACTAAGAGAATATAAATCCCTGACTGCTGTTGGGGATGAAGAATGTAATTCTTCAGTATTTGTTGAAGTTGAATTGTTGGGAGATGAACTTCCGTGGCTAGAGAAATAAACTCTACTAGGGAAAGAAAACTCCGTAAACAGCTTGGGGATTTTTATGAAGCCCTGTTGGGGAACCCAAGAAGTTTATGAACCAAGTCGAAGAAATCTCCAAAATGTTGGGGAGATGATTAAAGCTTTTGATCTATTAAGAAGATGTCAGAATGTCTGAAATTGTTAGGTTATATATTGAAGACATGACAGTGACTTTGCGGGAGGACGTCTTTGTCTCCATACCTACTGGGGAACATATACTTACTGATGATGAACTCTACGAAGATAGTCCCCTAGGGGTGGTTACTCTTTGGGGATTTTGTGGATGGTTTAAATGTTATCCCAACTCTTGGAGTCTTGAGTAAATGTTGGCTAGGGTGATAAGCCTTCTACTGATAGACAAGTGACGAGATGACGAGACATAGTCGTACGCTTTAATCCCTAACTTTTGCCTGGATTGTCCTTTCAGATTTTCAGTCCACCGGGATACCCTTTTTTTCCAAAGCCGCCTTTTCAGGTTTTCAACTTGCTGGGTGTACAATTTTATTTATATATCCCTAATTTTTGCCCAAACTCCTTTAGTTCGTCGAGATGCCCTTACTTTTTCCTAGGCCATTCAACCTAGCGGGTCTTTTTTCATGCGTAGTATTTTCTGACCATGTCCACGTTCTCAGGGTGCAGGGAATTGTCACTGCCCATAGTAGTAAGTGTTGCAGCACTGACAAAATATGTTTTCTTGATCGCACATGGCCCTTCCTGTTCAATTTCCCAAGTGATTCAGACGGAGGTCTTCCCCTGGCTCTTTGGCACTTTTGAGAGATTCCTTGAATCTTGACTCGACTGCCCCCAGATCAGTTTAGACACCATGCCATGTCTCTTGATTATGAAAGGCTTGCTATTGGAAATGTCTTTCCATCTATGGTGATTTTGTTAATTGAGAGGATTTTCGTTCATTGAATATTCGTCGTGTGAATTTCTCTGTTGTTAAACAATTAGTGATATGCAAACAGTGGTATTAAAAATGCAAGGTTTATGTCTGTCTTGAAGTTTTTGAAAATTCATTTTTTAGTAAAACAAAATTTGCAAGAATGTGATATCAACTCAAGATTTATAGCAAGCCTTACATGAGTCAGGATGCCTTTTTGTAACAATATGCTTTCGAACTAATCCATGCTTCAGCTAGGATTTTAAGGGTTGTAGCATGGTCTGGTTCATAATTTAAGAAACAAAGGATAAATGCTCAAAATTTAGTTATATCCAACCTGTTCTTTGTGATGTTCTTCAGTCCTATGCTCAGTTAACTATGCGTTTAGATCCCAATTGAATTCTGGAATCTTGGCCCTGATATTACGGTGATGGTTCGGATACTGAAAGTTTATTTGAGAAAGCAGTCATTTTTGTAACCTTTTCTTTTTGTTGAGGATTTGTAGCGACCTATTTTTTTAATTTATTATCCCTACCTTTTTCCTGAAGTGTTTCTTTTGTGGTTACAGTCAGCAGGATGCCCAAGTTTTTTCTTCTTAAGTCTCCTTCATAAGTTTTGACTTAGCGGGTTTTTCTTTTGAAAAATAATGACTGCATGTTTTAACGATTATGTGGAACCATCACCATCTTTTGTTTTGGAAGGATACCTCCGACACTACTCGTCGTGTATGAGGGGAAAGCTTGCAATTGGAATGCACCATTGAATTAACTGAGAAACTACCCTTCCCCAGGTTATGATTAAAGGTTTCAATTTGCGTGAAAAAGAAAAATCCTACTTCTTAGGCTCAAAGGGGTTGATTGGGGATTATCTTCCTTATAACTCCATTATTTAGGATTTGAAACAACGCATGTACATCGTCAGCAAGGTCTGTTCTAAAAGCATACTGTAGAGGCTATGGTATCTTTTTTGTCATCCTTCCTCTAAAGGCTTACAACTTTTAATCGAGAGTCGAATATCACATAAAGGAAGTAAAAGCATAGTTTCACTATAGTGAAAACGAATGGATTAATTCAAGACAAACATATGCAATGCATTAATGGATTAACAAAGTTTGACACAAATAAGTGTTTGAACAATCAAAAGAAAATTACAATTTGAAAATTCTAATGAACAAAAAGCCTCTTTGTCTGAACTTGTCACTTCAGATGATGTGCCTTTGAGGTATGGCAGAAGAATTCAGTCAAACCATCTTGTGTGAACTCCAGCACTCCTTCGTTGATCAAGTCTTGAATCTTGTTCTTCAACGCCCAATAGTGGTCAGTGTCGTGCCCACGACTGTTGGAGTGATACATGCATATTTCATTATGCTTGTAGTGAGGAGAAGAAGTATTAGGTTTTTGAGGAGGCTCCCTTAATACAACCAACTTGGCTTCCAATACATGATGCAATGCTTGAGTCAAGGACATGTTGATCTCGATAAATTGCCTTTTGGGTGTATCTTGCTTATGCGGACCACCCTATCGTGGTTGGTGGAGTCGTTGTTGGACTTTTGGCGTAACAACCATTTTGAAAGGTGTTTTCTCAACCAAATCTTCTTGTTTCAACTGAGGCTGATTAAAGACTCGATCCCCAATTCTAGTTGTTTGCTCCATATGATTGCATCCATCTCGATGAATCTTGTTGACAAGGGCTCTTATCTCTTCTTGTCCCCGAGCTAAGTTTTGGATAAGAGCCATATGTCCCAACATCTAGATTCTCATTGCTTCCATCTCAGCTTGCAGTTGTTCCAACTGGTCATCCTTGTTGTTGTCAGGATTTTTCTTGGTCAAGTTCCTAGTGAGGAGTTCTTTCAATTCTTCTTTCCCCTTGGATAGATTCAAGAACATTTCCTTGAATTGAGCATCTTGAGTTTGGAGATCTTGGACAGTCTGCTCAAGAGCCATTTTTACTGAAATAAACAGCAAGCAGATGAGAAAACCTGCATGGGGGAAACCTGACATGAAATGATGCATGATGTATGTATGCAATGTTTTCAAGGATCTCACGGGGTAAACACAAGAAAATTTCAGAAGTTGAATTTTGACTGCAACTTTGACGGAAGAACTTCGTATTTTTGAATTTCCTTCTACAAGAGTCATGCTCACCATGTCGAGTGGGTCATAGCCTCCGACTCAAGTTATCGCGCTTTGGTCTTTTGATAGCATTGGCTATAGGAAAATAAATCCCCTTGCCCTTGCTAGACGTATGGTTCATTATAGCCTGCATCACAGACCCTTGAGATCCTTGAAATTGTTAAGGAAATGCTATGGCATGATGCCATGATGTGTATGTTATGCACCAAGCAAAAGTGTAAGGTGATGAAGACAAGTGAGTCTTGCAAGAAGTACAGGTTATTGGATAATGACTACAAATAAGTCCTACAAGGAACTCACATCGTTAGATAATAAACAAAACCCTGCAAGGAGTTCAAGTTGTTAGATAATGAAAGCAAACAAGTCACAACATATCACTCTTAGGTTCAAAGGCTTGCATGAGGTTTAAAGGTAAGTACCCTCTTGAAGTTTCAGTTGGCTCAACCTGTCCTAGTAATAATAACCGGGTTCTAAGGAGTCTCATATCACTGACCTTTCTTTTAGGCATTATTTGAGCTCAAGCACCAAAGTATTGTAGCCAAAATATCCCAAAAGTCCAATCTCAATGAGTGTAGTATCTAGTATCAATCAATCTTCGGTCGGAACCAAAGCTGGCCATCTCACTACTTTCTAATGGCTTAGGATGAGTCAATTGAAGGTTCTAAAGGTAAGTTAGTGCTTAATGACACTATAAGGAAGCCTAATGTTATCCTTGACTGAATCAAGGGACATTAGTACAAGCCAGAGTATCACGCTAACATAGCTATCACTTCTTCCATATCGGTCTACGATGTACAACTTCTATGATTCATTGCTACTTACTTACCTAAAAAGGTGCCCCAGATCCGGGTGTAGGATCTTTTAGTAACAACCCAAACAAAACCCTCAAAAGTAAAGCATACAAAACACACAATGTAAAGCAATTTAAAATGAACTAAACTCTAAGGTAACCCCACTTTTAATTATTGTTTCCCAACAGAGTCTCCAGTTCTGTAATACGGTGGGAGAATTGACTGTTGTACTGGTTTTACGTTTGTATTCACAAATGTTGTGGTAAACAAGAGTCGTCACCGACTTTTCTTTTATCCAACAAAGAAAAGGGTGAAAAGAACAGAAAAAGACCCTTCGATATTATTTCTGAGTAAGGGGGGTAGATTATGGAAAGGGAAGGTGTTAGCACCCTTTCCATCCGTAGTTATTTACGGGCTCTTAGATGCTTAGCTCATTTTAAAATACTTTGTGTGTTTTTGAAAAGTATTTTTGAAAGCGCCTTAGTACGGCGAACTTTGTAATGTTTCTCGGAATGGTAGGGAACGTATAAAAAGTGTTTGAAAATGTTTTTTTGAAAGAGGTTTTGTGTAAGTGTAAAAATTGTTTGAGCAAGCATCTAGGAACTATCTATTTTACTCGAAAGAGTGTTCTTTTCCTCTTTTCCTTTAGACAGTGCTATGCTACTATTAGTGAGTAGGTAGCTCTAGTCGTTGGATATTTGAGGGACATTCGAAGGGACGTTTATACAGTCATAAAGGCATCTGGGCAAGAAGCTTTAGTAGCTACCCTAGGGTTTTTAAGATCATACCAAGGTAACATTGAGAGGGTCATCGAGGGACTTATGATCTTTAAACTGGAGGGTAGCAACTAAAATTTCTCCCGTTTCGAGAGATGTAACTGTTTTTCCAAAGACAACCAAAGTGGGATACCCTAGAGGTGTATATGTGAGAGTGTACTGTATTCAGTTATTTTTATCTTATGTTAGATTTGCTAGTGTTTTGTTTAATTCTAGCCATACAATCCTAGCTAGCATACATCTAGACAGTTAATAATTTGTAGAAATTAAAAGTGCAGGAATGTAAATCCTAAACTATTACAAGGCTTTGGGGAGGGAGATTAATTACATGTCCAAAAACTTGGGGGAAATAAAGTAGTAAAGTAAAGTCCTAGTTATAAAATCTATTACATCCTATAAGTAGATACATTAATATGAAAATGATAACGAAAGCAATAAACGCGCGCGAATTGAAAATAACGTCTAAATCCTAAGTGAAAGGAAATCTTTTTTTGTATTTTATTTTAATTTTGGAAAATGTTTAGGTAAGAATAATAAAAAAAGTGATCTAAAATGAAACTAAAAGGAAATAAAAATTCATATTTTTTGGTATTTTTATTATGAAAATAACATGAGTTAGTCTAAGTCTATTTAATTTTAAATTAAATAAAAAAAGGTTAAAGTAATTAATTAATTAATTAACAAAATTAATTTTAATTGGAAAGAAAAAAAGAAAGCTAAACCTAATTTTTATAATTTTTTAAATTATCTTACTGATTAAATGAAAAACAATTAAAGGAAAATAAATAATAAAACAAAACAAAAAGAGTAAATGGGCCAGGATAGCAAACAGAAACAGGGGGTGCAAATTGACATTCATTGGGCCCAAGTAAGATGAGCCCAGATCTGCAATTAGATCTAGTGAGGGAATCCATTGAGGATGCATGGTATGCACGTTAGACCTGCAAGCATGAGATCTGGAATACAATTGTTAGAAAAACAAAATGCATGACCTAGGTGTCGAACCCAGGTCCTTCCCCTTAATTTGATCCCCCTAATTCGAACCCCCTGAGTCCAAATCTGGGTTTAAAATTGGAAAAAGGTCCATGTATCACACAATTTAACCACCATTTCCAAGTTGTGCCATAACAATGACGCCTTGTGCTTCATGCGTTGAAACTCAAAAGAACATATCTTAAATCATCCCAAGCATTAGTATGAGTATATATGGATGCTTAGAAACATTTTACAACATGAGAAATTAAAGATCCAAGATCAAAATTCTGTACCTGACTGGAGTAACATGATCCACAAATTCTAGGGCCTTTCGCGTGTGGAGGAGGCATGGGCTGAATCCTGGGAATCTCAGGAATGCGAATGCAACACTGGTTTGGATGGAGGAAGAATTTTGGAAGTTTCACAACTTTGATGATTTTTTCATGGAGCTTTGATAGACAATGCGTATGTGTCCTCTGCTTCTGATTTGGTCTTGTATTTATATAGGGGTGTATTGGTGAACAAATATGGCATGAATCAACCATTAACCATGGCTTTGAAAGCAAAATTAAAAGATTTGAAAAGTTTCCATTTCGATGATTTTCTTGCCATTCTTGAAACAAAATGAACCTAGACATGTTATGGTTGGTGTCTTGCTCGAATTTGGGCCTCGAGCTAATCAGTCCAAGCCCAACAAGCTTCATCCCATTAGGTTTTCGTTTCGACTTGTAGCTCCATTTCACATCAATTGGTTTTTTGTTGGTTCTTTCGACAAGTTCCCAAGTTTTGTTCTTCTCGATGGCTCTAAGTTCTTATTTCATGGCTTCACATCAATTCGAATTTCTCAAGGCTTCACCATCATGGCTTTTTCGATTAAGTCACCATCTACATCGATTGCTTAATCTGGAAACCTCTCATATCCAATCAGCCTAGTCGAACAGTTCTTGTTCTTGTGGACCTTCTTTCTTTCTGCACAGGCGGTTCTTCAATTCGACCAGTCGAAGTATCAACTTGTTCATTTTGACTTGTCAAAGCTTCGTTGTATTCATCTCCTTCGAACACAATTGTGACTGTGCCTAATTCTTGTCGAACTGAACTTCGACTCCAATCCCACCCTATGCTTTTGTCAATTCTTGTCGAAGCTTTATTCTGTTCATCTTCTTTGAACACAGTTGTGACTGTGTCTGATTCTTATCGAAATGAAATTCGACTCCAATCCCAACCTTTGCTTTCGTTAGTTCTTGTAAAAGCTTCGTTCTGTTCATCTTCTTTGAACACAGTTGTGACTGTGTCTGATTCTTGTCGAACTAAAATTCGACTCCAATCCCAACCTTTGCTTTTGTCTACAAGAACATCTCTACTGATCACTAGTTTATCTTCAATTGGTGAATACAAATTGTATGCACCAATAAAATGATAACCTATGAGCACCATGACTTCACTTCGACCATCCAACTTCTTTCTCAATTGTTCAGGTACATGTCTGAAACACATTGATCCAAAAAACTTTAAGATGACTTATATTTGGCTTAGACCCTGTCCAAGCCTCATGTAGTGTCTTTTCGACCATCTTCTTCGTTGAGCATCTATTCAGAATGTATATTGATGTCGAAGCTGCTTCAACCCAAAATCTCTTAGGCATATTTTTAGCTTTCAACTTACATCTCGTCAAGTTTAGTACACTTCTATTCTTTCTTTCAGTTATGCTATTATGCTGAGGCGTATATGGTGCAATAATCTCCTGTAATGTATGATCTTGTACCTTCCAAATGACGCATTTCTTGATATTGAGGATAAAAGAGAAGTTGTAGGCCTGAAACTTGGAATGGACAAACTTGAAGACATATTAGGACCATGGAAAACATTTGAGACCTTTGGAGTTCACACATCTTGGTGAAAAGTGAAACTAGTTGAAAGGCCATTGCTTAGGAGGAGAATTTGTCTGATCAATTCTTGGTCAACCTTGAGCAATTGAGGACCTTAATGAGCATGCCTTGAGTGAAATGGGAGGGCAAATTTTGGGGTACAACATATGTTCCATATATCCTTATTTTATGAAATACGTTGAGTGTACTACTTTGGGCCAAGTGAATGAGAAGATTGTTTGTGCTTGAACCGATCATGTTAGACACCTCAACAACATAACAACTAGTAGAGTCAAATATTCACATTCAACATTGAAGAAATGGTTAGGTGATAGTAAGGGTGATTTTTGTAGAGAGGGGACATCGTCAGTCAAATGCTCCAAAGCCAACATATTGAAGTACATAAAATTTTTGGTTGAAACATTACAGTGTTAGAACACGGATTCAAAGACAACCCTCTATTTGCAGTTGGTTGGCAACATATCTCGTATGGGATTGAATTTCATTTTCACGAAGCAAAGCGAGCAGAAAATACATGTACAAATGGTTCTAAGTATGGATTTACTCATAGGAAGACCTAAAGTCTTCCATGTGCTTTGTCTTATATAAAAAAATGAAGCTTGATTCCCCGATAAGTATGGATGAAATCTATAGTTACTAGAAAAAGCTCAGGTTTGATGATGATGGTGTAATGAAGGGTGGAAACACATGTATAACTATCATGGCCGAGTGGGAAATGATCCAAGATATATTTTCTAAGGTAGATGACACCATGAAATTGCACATTGAAGAGTAGTTGAGGAAAAATAACATTTTGATTCAATTTAAGATGCAATTACTCCTCGTGTCAGTGGTCCCACACTATTTTTAAAATGGATGCGCTTCCCTGATATGGGCCATCTTATATCAAGTTCATATGCCAGGGTGTGTATCAATCTAACAAGATATTAATTCTCAGAGAAATTTTTTCCACTTCGGAGTGGTCTACCTAAAGGTCCTTCCGGATTCATCATGTGCATAGGGTGTCCTATACCAAGTAATTCGTTGGAGTGGACGACACATTCAACATAAGAGGCTGAAACTTGGTCAGATCAATTTCTGGAGAGGATGGAATAGTTTACCAAATTGAGCGAGCTTAAAAGAGAATAAAATGAGGAAAAGTCAAAGGTGGAACCAATTGTAGATTTATGTGGTGATGAATCTTTTGATGCATTTTAGATTGCAATCAATACACTTCATTTGAATGTATTATCGTTAACGATGTAATCTTGATACAATTTAATACACAATCAATATATATATCGACCGTTTTAGTTTAGTCATTTTACGGTTTACAACTTCTATTTTTATTTTCTAAGTTTCTTGTTTGGCTCTGGTTTAGGTTTTTTTTCTTCATATATGCATATCCAGATAGACCCCATGTTAATAAAAAAAAGTCAGGAAATTTTTGGATGTGCATATCCGAAAATACCCCTTTTACGTAAAATAATAGGGTTTATCCGAAGATGCATCTCTGAAAAGTTCTCTGATGACAAGATAATATTTATAAGGTCCAAAGTGATCCAAGCCTTGTATAAATATGGTGTCTCTCATCCCATTTTCTATAAAATGCCCAATCAAAAAATGAATACATATCCCCAATCAGAAAATGAATATATATCACCACCTTGGCCAGTTATTCATGAAGCTTATGAGATTCCCTTGATTGGAGGAGTCGAAAAATCAAATCTTTTAAGGTAGCTTTCATCAACATAGTGTGGTCGGAGAAGAGCTATTTATAAAATCTTCGAATGAAAAATATTCAAACTCACAAATTTAAGAGCAAAAGTTATTTATAACTGCATCTAATCGATTATAAGTTACTCTAATTCATTAGATAATTTAGAAGGTGCTGAACTTAAAATTCAAAAGTTTATAATCGATTAGGAGGCAGACATTTAAAATTCTTGAATATTTTGGGTATGAAAATGGAATTTGGGCCATATTTAATTTTATACCCCTCATTTTGTTCTTTAACCCCCTTCCTCTATCGTCCATAAATCTATTGATTTGTTCACCACTTCATTATTTATGAAATGTGTGGGAACAAAATGATCATCTATAATATAATCTCACAAATCAAGATTGATAACTTCTAAAAAGATTTTCCTTATTAATTTCCACATGTTATACCCTTCAACATCAAATAACACGAATTTGTTCAAAGGAAGACTTTGATTAAAAAAAGCTATTGAAATCATCATTCTACCTCCCAAGACATTAATATTTAAAGTAAGAGTTAAGATATGGTGTCATTTGTTGAGAAAGAGACTCTAAATACAAGAGAGGGGGGGGGGGAGTAAATTGTGATATTTGATTTTTAAAAACTTTTTGCAAAAGATCGATTTTAAGAAAAAGAGTTAGATAAGAGATTTAGGTAGTTGAAAAGTAATAGACATAAGGTAAAGAGATAGAGTTAGAAAGATCACACACAAGATTATACTGGCTTGGTCTTAAACCACACGATGTACTCCATATCCCAAGAGTTTCCTCTTAAGATTTCTATTATCAGAAACTTGAGCTTTTACACATGTTCAATCCAACAAACTTCTATACACCAAAATTTTTACAATTTTAACTTGCAACCTCCATTCAATTACAAATTCACACGAGAACTAAGCTCTTGAATAAACTAATTAAGCACAACAACACGATAACATAACTTTCAAAGTAAATTTTTCACTCTCTTAACATTAAGATTGTGTGTAGTGAATAAAACTATTTTTAGGAGAACACATAATTTCTTTATATAGGAACAAAATTTATCTAAAAAAATACAATAATTCACGGGCTTGATCACTCTCTAATCAATTAAAAATGACAAGCTAATCGATTAGACTAAGTCAGAAAATAAATCTCTAGTTCAAATTCTCTACTTAATAGGTTAATTTTCTTCCTAATCAATTAGGAGGAGAAATCGCTCCTTAATCGATTAGAAAGCACTAATCAATTAGACAATGAGTTTAACTTTTTTATTTGGTCAAAATTGTTTGCTACTTAACTGAGTATTTGGTAAGATTGCTTTTTAGAAGTGAAAAAATAGACGAAGAGATTAAAGAGATTTTAATGCGCGTGTGCATCACCTTAGCACTTCAAAGCTCTCTCTTCCTTATTTTACATATCATTGATAAAAAGACTAAAACACTTAAGCGCAAGATCAAACGAACTTTATATATCTAGTTTCATTCAATGTTAAATTTTGAAATTGATTTGTCTTGTTTTGTTATTAACATTGGAACTTGATCAACTTTACTTTTTGATAACTTCTTATTTGATGATGCTTATGATTAATTTTAACTTGTTAAGTTGTAATCATCAAAATGTCATAAGGTTTTAACCTGCACAACACATAGAATCACATATACCTTTCATCTCTTTTATTTTTTTAGTAATTATACACTAATTATATAATACTCTTTGCCATTTGTTTGAAACAAATTACAATTACAAAAATCCATTTCACATTTCAATCAAGCTTAGGCACACCTAATCTAATGGATAGTATAAATAATTTTTTAAGTGCGTGTTTTATGTTGTAAACATTTATACACAAAACTATATTTATGAAGATGTCTATTTCTTGTAGAAAATGGAGAGGATATCCACTCTACTAAATGAGAGTGTAAAAAATAGTCCTTTAACAATACTTTATGAATTTTTAATATTATGATCAAGATTTTTAAACTATTAAATTCACCGGAGCGAAATTCAAAATCCAAACTCTTTCGTATTAACCCATTCTTACTCAATTTTACTCATAGCAAACACAACACCCATTTCGATCCGTCTATCACATTAATATTCACCACGATTTTTTCAAGTTACAATCAGACCGGTCCAACCCTACCCCTACCCACCTTTATTAAGTTTTTACTTTTGTAAAATCATTTTCTACAATTTGAAGGACTACATTGTAATTTGAAAATACTAGCCGAAAGGGAAACTTACTATTATCATTTTCTCAATCATTCAACCATCTTAAAAGCAATTATAACGTGTATCTCCTCTCTTCCATACTTACCATGAGTCCCTCTCCTTCTTTTTACAACCTTTTCCTTTTCTCCATAAAAAGCCCAATCAACCCTTCTCTTCTCATTCCCCAATCCTCCTCGCCACCGACCTAACCCAACAACCCTCCAATCCCCGCCGATCTCCGCCGTTAACCATGGGAAAAAAGCGAAAGTCCACCGCCACAAGTCTCGACGAAGTGGATCGAACCATGTATGCTTCCTTCTGTACCACCGCAAATTCTATCTCGCAACTCTACACTCACGCCATGAATCACCAGAAACTCTCCTTCCATGCCGGTGAACGTAACGCCCTCGTATGAAATCTCTCTCCTTTTGGGGTTTCCTTGATTTTCCCCAATTTTTAATTTTTTTTTAACATAAAAATGCAATTTTTGTTTACTTGTATGTGTTTGTGTTCAGGTTTTTGTTTTAATGTTGTGAATTTTGTTGTTTTTAAGTTTAATATGGTGTTTATGGTTGTAATGTTGTTGGTCTAATAACATGTTATTGTGCTAATGAAACATTGGTTTAATGCTGTTGTTGAATTTTATCATGTTGTAGAGAGGAGTTGCTTGGTTGTGTTGTTTTTTTATATATTTTTGATTTTTATGAGTGTGTCAACTCTGAAGCACAGGCACACCTTTTTTCAGAGGGGTCGAGTGCGTCAATGTTTGATTTTATGTTAGTATTGATTTTTTGGATGGAAAATATGCCATTTGTTCTGTTCTGTTATCTTTTGCAGTATTGTTTTCTGGTAAGGATTTTGAAAAGCCTGAAAGTTCTTATACTTATAGGCAGAAAATATTGTTCAGGCAAGTGTTTGAATGATTTTGAACAAGTAGTAGAAGCTTCTGGCATGTTTACATTTGTGCATTTAAGTTATTCTAGCAATTTTTAGTTCTTTCTTTTGCTGAGTACTGGTTTTTATTTTCTTTTTCTTGTGATTGTTTTGACTTTCTTATTGACCTCATATTCGGTTCATGGTTATTCAATCAATGCTTAGTCTTTCTCACCTTTTGCATAGTGTAATTGGTTGCGCGTATAGATTCAAGTGGTTATTGTGATTTTTTTCAATCCTGCTTTTCTTGTTGTAAATTAAATACTTTGGAGAGTAGGGCTTTGGATGGAGGGGTGAAGAGGGAAAGAGATAAATCTTCACTTCATTTGAGAGTGTTTTTGTAACTGTAATGTCTATTGATTAATATGTTTTTAATTTCGAAAGTGTTCACTTGAAAAGGATTTGACGATTTTTTCTTAAATCCCCCAAAACCCTCGTCCAATAGATCATGGACTTCTAGTGTTTTGGTTGCTTTAGTATATTCATGTATCAAATCCAGGAATTGCTCTTATCTTTGATGTTTCAATCATGTATTGATAATTTATTAATGTGGAATGTTCTAATGATACCAGGAAAAACTTTATCAGTGGATTTGGAAACAAGAAGAAGGAGGGTCAAGGGTTGGGACAGTTGATGTTGTTAATTACATTCAGGTTAGTTTTCTATAATATTATTATTATTATTATTATTATTATTATTATTATTATTATTATTATTATTATTATTATATCATTTATTTATGCGTGCTTCTGTTGATTGGAAGGTAGTTATGTAAAAACACACATGCAATACAAAAGATACGCACAAATGAATGGTTTTTTGTAGTCTCACGAACACTTGTGCACAGTCAAAGAAACATGTGTGTTTTGAAAGAAATTGTCTGCAACAGTGGATGGAAATTATGTCAAAACCTGCATAATTGCTAATGTATACTTCATAACTGTGAAACCCAAATACTTCAAAAAATGGAATTGTATCAGTGTCTGACACCTATCCGATACAGTCATATGTCTGATACTCCAATACGTAGTAAAAAGTATTCAATAATAAAAAACGTTATTTTTTAAAATACTTTCACCGATACATCTTAGATACATCTTTGGCACTTCTTACTAACTAAAGGCACATTTGTGATCTGGGTATCATACATGTTACTTAGAGTAGTTAATAGTGGCACTATCTCGCGGAGCAGAGCTGAGGCCGACCACTATGGGAAGAGCCTTAGCGGTGCAGGACACTTTAGCGGCCGCTATAAGGTAAATAGTGGGTAGCGGGGGCGGAGTGGTTTCGGTCCCTCTACTATCCTTTTCCCTGTTGAAAAACCCAAATTACCCGTTAAATTTAAAATGTTTTAAGGGTAATTTTGGGTTTTTCAATCAAATTTGAGTTGAGGCTCAACCCTAACTTTCCTTCACCAACGTTTCTGCTCTTCAATCGTTCCCAAGAGAAATCTCAAGTTCCTCCCTCACCTCTCTTTTCACTTTGTTTTTCCCTCTGCACTTCATATGTTTATACTTATTATTATTCATGTATTTTGTCTAAAAAATGATCAAACAGCGTCCATCCTTCCATATGATATCCCATTTTTGGGGTCGGCTGATTCACGCCGCTGTCCGGGATTGACTACTCATGTCACTAACTAATGCCACACAATGGTATTTTTTGACACATTCTCAGTATAAGAATATATACTGATATAGGTAGAGGAGAAATTTCTACTTAGTATATGAACAGGAAGCATTTGCAAAGCTGGTATAGTTCAAACTATGCATAAGTGTGACCGTGGATTGTTTTAAACTACGCCTGCGATTCCATGAATTGCTTATGTCTGGAAGTTTGTTTGGAAAATTTGGCCGAGTTAGCCACATAAGTGGGTTTTGGATACCTTCCTAACGATAACATTGCAGCTGTATTGTGGTTTGTATAACATAGTTTAAAACATTGTAATGGACTATTGAAGTGATTATGAGCAGGGTTGCCCTTTTGGTTGCCAATTTTTAAGCTGCCGGAATCAAACCTTACAAAATACTTTATAGATTGATAGCCAATAGCCCACCCATGATTAGGACTGAGTTTTTTTTACATTACATTAGTAAGAATACATTTAATTAATCAAGTTATAAAATATGTTTGTTTCCATAGCCAAGGTCAATGTCAGTAACCTTTGTCAAGCACAATATTTGGCTTAACAAGCCTTTTACCTTTTTCTTTTTTCATTTTTCTTTTTTCATTTTTCTTTTCTTTTTATCCTTTGAATGTTACAACCATTCCTTTTTTGTGGGACTTTCTGGCAGATGCAGATCTAATCAGTGTTGAACTAATGTGATCTGTTATTCTTTGGTGTTGAATCAGTAATTAAAATTCCCTGTAATCTGTCTGAAAGGTTTTAATCTAGGAAAGGCCTGATTAGGAAATTGGCTAAAAATCTAAGTGGGGGAATCCATATTGTTTTCTTGCTATGTTCAACGTTAGGAACCCAAAATTCCGAAGCAGAAGATAAAGAATCAATTGAGCAAAACTTTGTGAAATAGAATGAATTTGATTAATGAAGAGATATGCAGAAAGGGATGAATCCCAATCTAACCCAGAGCCAAGCTCCTATCATAACTAGAAACAAATCATCTCCAAGATACTCCTAATCTTTCTTTCCCCCCTCTTTATAACCAACTCCACCCTTTCTCCTTTCTCTCTCCTGTAACTAACTAAGCCAATTGGGTTCACATACATAGGTACCAACATTCAATATCTTCCTCTGTTCTCTATCTTCAACTTTCTAATGCACGCCTTTGCCCTCATCCTTTCCCTCATGTTACCATCTTCATGCAACCTATGTTGGTGATTATCCTCCGATGACTTCCTCCGCTCAACTCCTTTTTCTTTTCTCTCCTTTTTTTTTTTTGTTTCTATTACATTATTGGATTTACAATATATTTTACACTGACATCCAATGAAAATCCACTATCTTGCAATATCCCTCACTTTTGTAATTTCATTTGGAAATTGATAGTATGACATGCAAGTGTACAACATATTTACACTGACATTGGCACTATTATGTTCATTCTTGTATTCAGCTATATCATATTTGATACTGATATGCATATGATACTCCTGGTTTATCTTTCTAATTTTAGAAAAAAACAATGACTTACGTTTGGGAATACTTTTCTGATATTTTTTGAAACAATTGAACATTCTTGTAATAAAGCTTTTTGCGCGGCTCTGTTCTTCATGTTGTGAACAGAATTGAGTTACACATTCCTCTATTTATTCTAAGATATTAAAAAGAGACACATTATGGAATATTGGTGGAGATGTATGTGATCCTTTTATGATGGTGGTCTTGATCATTTTCTTGAATTGGTAGTTGTTTGGTGTGTTAGAATTAGAAACTATGCTTATTGAATTGAACATTAGAGAAGACTTGTTTTCAATAGGACTAATGATGTTTTCTGACATTTTGACACTAGTTGTGTGACATATGAACAAGAAGTGAGAGACATGTTGAATTTATATGTTTATTATGATGATTATGAATAACTTTTTTGTATGACGTGATCACCATCTGCATATATAGTTTTATATTAGTGTAAAGTATGTATCAAGTATCTACGTGGCATATTTATTTTAATATCTTGAAGTTCACATTGTTTAATAAATAAAAGGGTGATAACATAGAATGTGTAGTGTGCCATTGGGATGCTAAATTCTTCAAAATCCCCGGCACATGATTTTGATAGATAAATAAATACATGTATGAAATTTCATTCCACTACTTACAGAATGAGTTGGATTATTGCGGAGAAGAACCATCCATGTCACCTAGAGCACCTCCGCAGCACCAACAGCCACAACCAATGATGCCAGTCACCAGTTCAGGTTTTCCAGTCACTTCAGGATCTTCTGGCCAAACACTAGCTTTGCAAGGATTCCGCGCCGACCCTTGTGAAAATCAACCCGTGTTTTCAAATGCGTTATCAAGCCCTGTACGTCGAAATCTTCAGCTTTATCAAATTGGGGAGGTAGGAATCTCTGCCGGAAATGGAAATCAAAGCAGGGATTCAAATTCGGCAAGTTCCAACAATGATTCTGCCATGGATATGTATGCAGACTAATCCTATTCTTGTCTACTGGTTTATCAATTGGAAATTCTTATCTGCACTGCCTTCTGCAAAAACTGCAAAAGAAGCTATAACAGCCATCACAGTTCCTTGTCTGGATTTGCTTGCTCTTTGGATTATGCAAGAATTTACAAGAGGGTGGAGCCAATTCTTGTTACAGTTTTGGTATGCTGTCAACCGAGTGATCGGTTTCGAGTCTTATGTGTTCTCTGTAAAGTTTTTCCGAACATTTTATTTTGAATCTTTATGACGTAGTCTCATAGAGGTTACTTCTCTAAGAAATTTCCCTTTTAAACCCGTATTTGTCCACAGATTCTAACCATATGGCAATTTACAGTTGTTGATGCTGGTTTTACTCTTTGCTTTTTCATATTTGCTTTTAGTATATATTAGCATAATTGAGTTTGGTAAAATTGATTTTATTAGAATTGAGTTTGGATACATTTATGTAAAAGTGAGTTGATCAATAAATTTCAAATTTCAGTGTAAAAATCAGTCAGAATGAATTCTGGAGGCAGAAGCCACAACTTTTAATTTCAAGTAGAATCAATTCTGGAAGCAGAATCAATTCTACTTTATCTCTTATTAAAATGTAAATATGACAAGTTGAATATGTAGCCCTTTCTCTCAGTTATACTTCAGATTTTTGGAGAGCAAGTAACTTATATTCAGATGGCTAATCCTTGTTCTGATATTTGCTCTTGATGACTTAACGTTGAACTTTGATCTGATGTATAATCCGAGCCTTGTTTTGTTTACGATGACTTGATATGAACATTGTTCTTTCATGTCAAACTTTGATGTCTTAATCTAAACATTGTTCTGCTAATGTCTGATTCTGATGTATTATCAACCAATCGATTTTCTTCCCCAAAGTTTCTTTATTCTTCTCCTTGGTTCGAATCTCTTGATCTCTCATCTAGACTTTTCTTTGAATGATCAACTGCATCTATCATGTGGTGCATAGTGATGTAGTTGAGATTCAATGGTTTTTTGTTTGAGATGCTAAATAATGGACAGGTCTTTGAAACTTACTCTCTGAAGGGCTCTAGGCGTAAACAAATTAAGGGGATTGCTCTTTTTACCCTATGTGTTGTTTATCTACTACGGTGAAAATTCAATAGTGCTTTTAAATTCTGGATTTTATTATCTTGATGCACCTAAAAATACAAAAACACATTAAATGAAAGATGTAAATATTAAAATAAATTTAGAAATTGGAATCCAGACTCCTATCACCACACCACACTTATATCTTATAATCAGATTAAAACTATGCTGAAATAATTCGAATTTCAATCTCTAAAATTTCTATGAAGATCAATCTCTGAACACATTTGATTATATATTTGTGTCAAAATTTTCTCTCTCTCTTCTTCATTTCAGAAAATTACTCACAATCCAAAGCAGAGCTCATGAACAAATTTTATTTTCATCATTTTTCATGCTTTCTAATTATTTTTATTGCATTGCATTCAAGTCTAAGACATCATTCAACCTCTATTCCTCTCCATTCAACCAAAGTTTCTCATTTTTAAATTTTCTCACAATTTAGTAAGTTTCTCGTATCCTTTACTTTTTATTTATTTACTATGCATACATTATTTAAATATGTTGTTTATTGTTTATTAAATTGTAGCTAAAAGCACAATAGATTGATTTGTGATGCACTTATTTATATTTTTTCAAAAGCACATATTTCAAGTTATAGAAGTTGTATTGGTAAAAGAAAATATAGGTGTGCATGTGTCATACCTTAACTTTGTCCTATTGGTTTCTATCTCTTGTTTTCGAGAATTATCATTTAGAAGTCATGGGCCTCTCTAAATCAGAGAAAGTCCATGTAAATTGTTAAAATCCATTCGCTTCGCAAGGGGGGTGTATTTGTTAAAATGCATTAGCCTTTTTCAAATGCTAAAGGAGGGGGTTCACGCTATGAAGTAAATCTTGGGTTATTTCTAAATCAGAATGACCCATTTTTATTTTGAAGGGTGTATAAAATAAATCATGTGGTTTAAAGCTCATTATTTAAATCAAGGAGATCCATAATACAAATCATTTTTGATAAAGCACCAATATAGTTAAATTGAAGGTCCATTTACGTTTTGAATAAGGTAGAAAGGGTATTTAAAAGCAGTCTATTTTTCGTAAGGCCCAATGGTGAGACCCGTTCAATTTTTTGATTTGTTTTAAGGACTACTTTGTTTTAAATATTACAATCATTATTAAACTTTACTATATTTTATTATTAATTAAAAATGGTATTTGAAAGGTGTTAACAAAAAAAGGCTTTTTAAATACACTAATTCTTTAATCGGTAAAGATAAACAATTGAAAAAACTTCCTAAAATACTTAATTCTAAAATGATATAAGACCTAAAATCGAAAGCTGAGAGGCAAGGGGGAATGGTGACAAAAACTTGACGGGGGGGGGGGGGGGGGGGGGAGAAGAAAATTTACAAAGTAGAGAATTTACTGAAGAAGATAAATTATTACAGAAAGAAATTTAGAGGGGAAAGTTTTACGAAGAAGAACAACAGAAAGGGTTTGTTTTCGTCATCGAGTCTGCCGCTCCAGCTTAAGGTTTCAATATCTGAAACCCTAGCTCTCCTAGATCGCTGCCACCGCTCTAAAGCTTCATCCACCGTACCTATCAAAAAAAGAAAGAAGAGAGATCAGGAACTCAGACCCAAAACGCAAAGCTCAAAGAATGTTTACGGCGCGGACGATAAAGCACTTAGCTCAAGCTTTCTTTCATTTTGATTTTTGTAATTATCGTTGGGTTTTGAAATCA
The DNA here is from genome assembly GCA_948472305.1 of Vicia faba. Taxonomy (NCBI): domain Eukaryota; kingdom Viridiplantae; phylum Streptophyta; class Magnoliopsida; order Fabales; family Fabaceae; genus Vicia; species Vicia faba. The sequence goes on along the minus strand of OX451735.1, from coordinate 747,477,623 downwards.
TTTTGAGGTCAGGTTATGGTTGTATCGAAGACGGAGAAGGAGCGCCGCCATTAGGCTTTATAGGGTTTGTGGTTTCAGTGAGAGAAGAGGGATGAGAGAGAGAGAGAGAGAGAATGAGACACAAAGAGAGAGAAGAGGATAAAAATGTTTTGTTTTATAAAAAGATGAAAATATATTATGCTTTGTAATCTGGTGTAATGCACTATACCGTGCACCCTCATTTTATATCCTTTTGATCACTATCACACGATCCTGAAACACACGCTCACCATGAGGATACATCATCCCTATGAGTTTATGTGACGACTTCGCCTAGAGTCGGTGGAATTCTGCGAAAGGAATACCTCTCAAGAGACATCCTCTTGAGAAGTAAGACTTTGAAATGACACATATGACTCTTTGTACAACCTTCAAACCAAAATTTCATGATGAGACCTTTCATAACCTAGAGACGAAAGTTTCGGTCTGCGAAGAGGCTCTGCTTATGGGAGGCCCTTGTGCCCTTCCCTCTAGTGTTATTCATGACACCCTTAAGGAAACCACCTTGTGGAGAGGGTAGAATATCTATAGGCCAATACTAGGAACCTACCAACTAAGGATGCCTCTCACAAATGCCATTACAATCCCTAAACCCGCAAGGATTATCTTTTCTTCCACTGTTATCTTTAGCTCGTAGAGCTTCCGCCTTTTTATAATATAATCCCTAGCCTGTAGAGATTCTTCGTCGTCTTTCTTTATCCTTAAGGAGTTCCTGTCTATCTCAATCTCTGAATCAGTATAGGGTATCCTTATTTCCATGTCTATCGTTATCTTCATCCTCAAGAAGTTCCTGCCTGTATCAATCTCTGAGTCAGTGTAGGACATCATCATTTTCATATCTACCCTTAAACCTGTATAGGGTACTCCTACGTCTACCCTTATACTACGTCTATGTCGCATTGCATATCCATGAAACTTTTTTTTACGTACCTAAAAACCAAAAAAAGAATATTTTTGCATACCCAAGTGTGATCGGTGGATCTGGAACTGACTATTTAACGCTGGTTCGCGAAATGTCGCGGAAGCAAGAGTCGCCACCGTCTTTTATTTTCTCCAAATGGAAAGGACAAAAGCACAGAAAAATTCCTTAAAGAGATTGCTCTCGGTTCGGGAGGTAGATTATAGAAAGGGAAGGTGTTAGCACCCTTTCTATCCATGGTTATCCATGGGCTCTTAGATACTTGCTCATTTGTGTTTTCAAAAATGGTTTGTTTGCTTTTCAACTGTGGGTTTTAAAAAGTTTCTTTGAAAATTTCAGTTCGACTCTTGTATCAGTCCTCAAGAGTGTTTGAAAAATTGCTTTCGAAAGCTTTTTGAAAATGTGTTGGTGTGAAAAGTATTTTGTTTTGTTTTTGAAATTTAGAGCAAGTATCTAGAGTCGTCTACCTACCCTAAGGAATTCGTCTGTGTAAATGTCCTTTAAAGTAGTGCCATCCCACCATTGAGAGGTAGGTAGCACCACCGTTGGAGGTGTTCGGGTCAATTCGAGGTTCGGGACATGGTGATCACCAGAGCAATGGGAAGACACCTTAGAAGCTACCCTCATGCCAGGTTCCCGGATCATGAGGACTTACTAAGACATCCTCTACTCGACGATCACCTTTCGAGGCAAGGCAACAGTGAGGCGTACCCTAGGGGTGGTGTATGCGATTCGTGTGTCGTTTTCATTTGTATTTGTCTTGTCATGTTATTGGTGTTCTACGCTTGATTTTATTTCGTCCATACATTCTTTCATGCTTTGCTTAACAGTTAAAAATATTTGCGAGGAAAAGTAAATCTAAAGCTATTACAAATGGCGCGGGTCCACATCGCCAAAATTAACCAGGACCCGATTTGACAGAAAATAAAGAAATTGAAAGTGCGAGAAGTAATTACAAGGCTTCGGGAGAGGTACATAATTATTTAAGCGAAACAAAATAAATACGCGAATTAATAAGAAATTAAGGACGAAACGAGGGCGTTGGACCCTTTTGGAAAATTAAATTATATGATGAAGTTAATTAATTAAAAAGAAGGCAAGAATTTGTTTTTTTTTTGGTATTTTTATGTATTTTAAGATTTAATGAAAAAAAGAATTAATTAAAATTAAAATAAAATGCTAAGCCTAATTCTAATTATTTTTAAGTTATTAAGAAAAATATTGAAGTTTTTAACCTAGATGAAACCCTAATTAATTTACAAGTTTATTCATGAAAACAAATATTTAGTTATTTAATTATTTATGACAATAAAATAAAAAGGGTGAAAAATTATTAATTAACCTATTTCTACATTTTTTAGATTTTTTGTTAAAAGAATTAAAAATTGCAAACCTAGTTTAAAACTAATTTTATTTACATGCCAATTTATTTATGAAAATATTAGAAATAAAAATTATTTATGGTATTTTGCTCTTTTATGACTTTTTATGGCATTTTTTATGTTTATAAAAATAATTAATTTAACTAAAAGCATAATAATTAAAAAGATAAAAAATAATGAAAAGATAAAAAGAATAACAAAATGTTGCAAACCTTGGGGGTATCAGTCCCCAGATGGGAGGTTTTAATCAGTAATTTGAGCCCAACTTTGCAAGGCCTGGTTGACTTTTGTGCAAGCGTGTGGGATGGTTGACTAGAACTTAGCGTGTTCTCCAACTCTCAGCCTTTAGATTGATCTCAAGATGGACGTGGATGGTTGATTAAGAAGGTGTATGATGCGCCTTGAATGTTAGTACTGCATGGGAAGATAATTGGAAAAATAATATGGACAATATTGAAGACCTGGGGTTCGAACCCAGGTCATGTATATTACCAGCCTTTATGCATGCCAGTTGAGCCAATTGCGCGTTCTGATTAATAAATAAACAACAAATATTATAAGAGAAAACAAGGGAGTTAGTGGGTAGCGCGCGAATTTTTCAAACAGACCAATCAAGCCTCGCCACCACATCATCTTCTTCGTTCTGTTTTATTTTTCTGAAATACTAATAACATAGGCAACAGTTTCCATATGTTTCCTTAGGCCCTTTTCAAGAAAATAGCGACTAGAGCTCGGGCATTCATAAATTGGGCGCGATGGGTGTTTCTTCTTCGTCTCCATGCGCTGAATTGAATGGTCTTGGTCTGGAGGACCAATTTTTCTTTAACAAGAAACCCCCAATTTAGAACTCTGTAAACCCTAAAAATCAAACATGGCATATTTGTATACAATGCATAAAAACACAATCAAACATATTGGTTAGCTTCAGAACTTCATAATGAACATGAATCCATGAATAAAACGCTGTAAAAATGCTTAGATGGGAGAATACGATTATGCAATTTTCATGAGATATCTCAGGTTCTGTATACCAATTCCTTGGGCTTTGATGAGTGTTTTTGATTGAGAATCGTTCAGGGGACCTTGAGGAAACTAATGGAACAAGAATTATCCTTTGAATCGCCCTCAAAAGTGGTTTTCAGTATTGAATTTTTTTGAGAAAAATTTAGGTTATCAATGGAGTATTCTGAGCAGCTGTGCGTGTCCCATGATTAGGTTTAGGTTTATGCTTATGTAGTGAATGTATTAGGTTAACAAAAACTGTCCAAAGATCCATGAATTAAAGAATCCAATATTTGATTTTTCACCATGATTTTCATATCTTTTTCATGTGCTTTTTGTTCTCAATCAAGCCAATCAACCCAAATCTTTCCATAATTGCATATGCACGAAATCTTGAGGCTAAAACATGTATAAAAAGATTGGTTAGGTTAAGTTAAATATTTTCCATATATTTAATTGATTTAAATGAATTAATATGAATAAAAATTCAAATAAATAAATAAAAAATGAGAAAATACTTCCCTTTGGGCCAAGTGGTCGTGCACATGCTTGGAATGATGAATCATGGAAGAAAAATGGGCCCATTAGCAATTTTAGGTCATTTGAAGTGATGTTGACTTTTCAAAATATCCAAAAATTTCCCAACTTCCACAAGGCATAACTTGCTCAATTTTTAAGCTTTTCTCATGTTCTTGGACATTTTGGAAAGGTCTTTGAGTCCTCTAACCAATGTCTTTGGTCCCATGTCATTTTGATTTACCAATCCCAAGTTATGGCCTTTGACTTAAAGTCCCTTTTTGTTGACTTTTGAAAATGACCTATAATGTTGAAATTGATAACTTTTTGTGAGAGCATTTCTTGGACTTGAAGTATGAAGATGAGTTGTAGGAAATGTCTTTATCTTCAAAATGAGCTTTGGATGGAATTTTTCTGATAATCCATGTGAAAGTTATGCCCTGGTCAATTTCAGTTGACTTTTTCAGCTGTCCAAATAAGGAAACTTTTGCATTTTGATGATTTCTGAGCCAAATTTTGAGAATCATGATCAAGCATTGATCAAATGATGTTTGTGGCTTCAAAATGATATATTGACCAAAAATTTGAACTTTTGACTGTCAAATGACCATTTTGCCCCTACAGTTGACTGTAGTGCAATTAGGGTTTTTGACTGTGCAATTTTGTGCTGAATGTCTTGAAACTTGATATGAGGATACTTGACCATGTTTGTAAGCATGTGAGGCTTGATTGGGCCTTTGAACACTTCATTTTCTTGATCAGCACACAAACCCTAATCTTGACTGTATAGAAGATCTTTGACTGTGCAACCCTTGGGGGGGATTTGAAGCTTGACTTGGCAATTTCTTTGAAGAATATGGGAGGGCAACTTTTGGGGTACAACAGTTGCCCCTGTTCAATCTTCTTAGACCTGAGGATGCAGATTGGCTGACGTGCCTTTAGTAATCCGAGGGTGGAAGATGATTGAACACTAGAGTGCCCAGAAATTTGCGCTCACATAGTAGCAGTGGTGATGGAATGGGCTTACAGATGCCATTTGGGGATTAATGATAGGATGATGGGCTTATAGACGCCATCTGGACGTTGATCGCGTAAGAGATTCCTTAGCGAGAACCTGCATACCTGCAAAAGAAACAATGAATACCTGACACGTTGCAGGAGCTGATTTCAGATGCTTGATATAAACATGTCCTGACTGGTTACAGGAGCTGGATCTGGAGCTTCAAAAGATGATGAATGAACCAGGGATGGTTGCTACCTTAGCATGAATGGTAAGAGAACCTTGGGTGATTTTAACTTCAACAACGCTCGTTGAGAAAATCTTGGTGGGAAATACCATCTTTGCAGTATCGGGAAGAGAACCATAGGTCATTATAATCTGAAAGGAATCATCACCTCACTCACCGTCGGAGAGGGAACTATCTGGAAAGGAATTATCACCTTACTCACCGTCGAAGAGGGGACCATAGGAGACTATCACCTCACTCACCGTCGGAGAGGGAAACATCTGAAAAGGAATTACCACCTCACTCACCGTCGGAGAGGGGACCATAGGAGACTATCACCTCACTCACCGTCGGAGAGGGAAACATCTGAAAAGGAATTACCACCTCACTCACCGTCGGAGAGGGGACCATAGGAGACTATCACCTCACTCACCGTCGGAGAGGGAAACATCTGAAAAGGAATTACCACCTCACTCACCGTCGGAGAGGGGACCATAGGAGACTATCACCTCACTCACTGTCGGAGAGGGAAACATATGAAAAGGAATTACCACCTCACTCACCGTCGGAGAGGGGAACATCTGAAAAGGACTTACCACCTCACTCACCGTCGGAGAGGGGACCATAGGAGACCATCACCTCACTCACCGTCGGAGAGGGAAACATCTGAAAAGGAATTACCACCTCACTCACCGTCGGAGAGGGGACCATAGGAGACTATCACCTCACTCACCGTCGGAGAGGGAAACATCTGAAAAGGAATTACCACCTCACTCACCATCGGAGAGGGGACCATAGGAGACTATCACCTCACTCACCGTCGGAGAGGGAAACATCTGGGATAACTTCTACCGAGTCTTCATCAGAAAAATCTGTTGGGAGTCGATTTAGCTGGACTAGAGAAGGCCTTGAAATATGTTTGAGAATTTTAACTGCATCTTTCCTGAAAAGTAAAGGTCAGTCATATGCAATGCATGATATGGATCAAGCAATGGTGTTCTCAACATAAATGAGATTTGTATGATATAATGCGTCTATGCATGCTATAATGATGTATGTGATGTTTTATGAACGTGTGTTTTCGTCTAGGAAAGTAAATCCTTGACGGGTGCCGGGAAGTCATATCCTGGGCTGATATTGAAGAATAAGCTTTCGCTTCCGCTGGGGATGATAGTTGCAAGAATACCGGCAGGAGAAGATGACTCCGTTGAGGAATAGACTTGGCGAATGGAAGATTCTGCAGGGAGAAAAGATACTCTAGCAACCATGCTGGGGAGTAATACTCTGTGGGAAGAGGGATGCTTTGCTGAATGTTGATAATAATTTGCTGATGATATCTTTGTTGTTGGAAGTGTTGATGGACTTCGCTGGGGTAAGAAGACTTCGTCGAGGACGCTCTTTCCGTGGCTTTTGGCTGAGGATAACCCAGTTATATCCTGTTAAGGAAATAACTCTTTGAATAAAGCCGGGAGACGCGTTCGTGCTTTGCGAGGATAAGCTTCCAGGATCTACTGGGGATAAGCTTACTGCTTGGGGATATGAATTCCAAATTTCCTGGGGAGCTAGATCGGATTCTCTTGGGGAAGTTTTGATATGCTGGGGAAATGATTCCTTTGAATGTTGATACGCCTCCGGGGAACAATCTTTAGACCAAGCCTGCCAGAGATGCTTGTTATGAATAGGTATGCTGCTGGGGAGATGTTGAGATCTACTGGAGGATGTTCAACTTCCTTGAGATTTGATAACTCTGCTTGGAGAGAGTGTACTGGCTGCTGACTCTCTCTGGGGGATTAAGATGTACTTGGCCATGTTCTTTAGCTGAACCTTCCTTGGTACCTTGGAGGATAGAACAATTAGACTGCTCGGACAACTCTTTATTGCCCCTGTTTCTAGTGTCACCTGTAATAAAATCCTTTTTTCGTATGCAAATATTTATGAGTTAGCAAACTATTGTCAATGCATATATCACAAATTGAACCTTGGACGTTCTTCGCAAAACAAAACGGAAAAAGAAAAACACTTGGCATGTTTAACTGAAAATATATTTGTATTGATTTTGAATGGCCTGTAAATAGGCGTTTTGCGTACAAGAGGCTGACGTCCTAGTAAGAGGAACGCCGCCGAACAAAAGAGTTTATACAAGTTTTGTACAAAAGAAAATAAAACAGCTGTGTGAAATATGAATGATCCACTGGGTTTCAACTCTGCTATTGCCTTTATAACTCCGAGCATCTCATCACTTGATGACCTTGGTTGAAGGTGAAGCTGACTGATCGATGCCGTCTGAACTTAATGTAGATACCGGATTCTGGATGCAAAGTGATCAACGAGACATAGTATTACGCTTTTATCCCTAATTTTTGCCTGGACCGCCCTTTCGGGTTTTCGGTCCACCGGGATACCCATTTTTGCCCAAGCCGCCTTTTCAGGTTTTCGACTTGCCGGGTGTACAAATTTTTTCATTTCATCCCTTCATTTTGCCCGAACCCTTTTGGTTCGCCGGGAAGCCCTAATTTTTGCCTAGGCATGTCAGCCTAGCGGGTCTTTTTTTCATGCGTAGTATTTTTTTACTATGTCTGCATTGGCAGGGTGAGGAAGGTCGTCACCATCCATGTTGGTCAATATCATTGCTCCTCCTGAGAACACATGCTTGACCACAAATGGCCCTTCGTACGTAGGGGTCCATTTGCCCCTTGGATCACTCTGAGGAAGGATGATTCTCTTGATTACCAGATCCCCAACTTGATATTCCTGTGGTCTGACCTTTTTGTTAAATGCCCTGATCATCCGTTTCTGATACGTCTGACCATGACAAATAGCAGCAAGTCTCTTTTCATCAATGAGGTTGAGCTGATCAAGTCGTGTCTGGATCCAATCATCTTCGTTCAGATTTGCATCCTTCATTATCCGGAGAGAGGGTATTTGCACTTCAATCGGCAAGACTGCCTCCATGCCATAAACCAGAGAGAAAGGAGTTGCCCCGGTTGACGTCCTAGCTGAGGTACGGTACCCATGTAGAGCGAACGGTAACATCTCGTGCCAATCTTTGTAAGTCACTGTCATCTTCTGCACGATTTTCTTGATGTTCTTATTTGCTGCTTCTACAGCCCCATTCATCTTCGGTCTGTAAGGAGAAGAATTGTGGTGCTGTATCTTGAACTGTTCGCAGAGCTCAGCGATCATCTTGTTATTTAGATTGGTACCATTGTCTGTAATAATTCGCTCAGGGACGCCGTACCGACAGATCAGATTGTGTCGAATGAACCGTGCCACAACAGTCTTGGTTACCGTAGCATAGGATGCTGCTTCAACCCACTTTGTGAAATAATCAATCGCCACTAGGATGAAGCGATGCCCATTAGATGCCGTAGGTTTGATCTCGCCGATCATGTCTATGCCCCACATTGCAAACGGCCACGGCGCAGTCAGAACATTCAGTGGAACCGGAGGAACATGCACCTTGTCTGCATAAATCTGGCACTTGTGGCATGTCCTGGAATGTTGGTAACAGTCAGCTTCCATTGTAGACCAGTAATATCCTGCCCGTAGGATTTTCTTAGCCATAGTGTGTCCACTGGAGTGTGTACCAAAGGTCCCTTCATGTAGCTCTTCCATGATTCTTTCTGCTTCAGTTTTATCCACACAACGCATTAAGGTTGAATCATGGTTTCGCTTGTACAAGATGCCGTTGCTAAGGAAGAACTTTGCTGCAAACCTCCTCAGGAATTTCTTATCGTTGACAGATGCACCTTCAAGGTATTCCTGAGCTTCCAAATATCTCTTCACTTCATGGTACCAAGGCTTCTCAGTCACCAATTCAGTTTCAAGATCACAACAGTATGCCGGTTCGTCCAGTTTCCAGATAATGATCCGGGGAGCCTCATTATCCCATTTGACCTTAAACATTGAAGACATTGTAGCTAACGCGTCCGCTAACTGATTCTCTTCTCTTGGAAAGTGCTCAAAGGTTATCTCCGTGAAGTGGGGGATCAGGGTCAACACACATTCTCTGTAAGGAATCAGGTTTGGATGTTTCGTATCCCACTCTCCTTTGATCTGATTGATCACAAGAGCGGAATCTCCGAAGACACTTAGAAATTTGATCCTTAGGTCGATCGCAGCTTGAAGACCCATGATGCACGCCTCATACTCTGCCATGTTGTTGGTACAGTTGAAACATAGCCGGGCAGTGAGTGGAGTATGAGTACCTTGTGGAGATATGATTATGGCGCCGATACCATTTCCCAAAGCATTGGAGGCTCCGTCAAAGTGCATAGACCATCGGGATCCTGGTTCAGGTCCTTCATCCGGTCCAGGTACTTCACAATCAGTCACTATCATAATGCTTTCATCTGGAAACTCGAAGTTCATTGATTGATAATCATCTACAGCTTGATGTGCCAGGTGGTCTGCCAATACACTTCCCTTGATGGCTTTCTGGGTTGTGTACTGAATGTCGTATTCTGTCAAGATCATCTGCCATCTTGCAATCCTCCCAGACAGAGCAGGCTTTTCGAATATGTACTTTATAGGATCCATCTTTGAGATCAACAAGGTAGTGTGAGTCAGCATATACTGTCTCAGCCGGCGAGTAGCCCATACCAAAGCGCAGCAAGTTTTCTCGAGTAGCGAGTATCGGGTCTCACAGTCGGTAAACTTTTTGCTGAGGTAATAAATGGCATGCTCTTTTCGGCCAGACTCGTCATGCTGCCCCAGCACACACCCCATTGAGTTGTCAAGCACTGTCAGATATAGTATCAGAGGTCTCCCTTCAACCGGTGGCATAAGGATAGGTGGTTCTTGGAGATACTCCTTGATTTTGTCAAAAGCAGCCTGACATTCATCGTTCCAACGTACTACCTGATCTTTCTTCAGCAGCTTGAAGATTGGCTCACAGGTAGCAGTCAGATGTGAGATGAACCGAGCAATGTAATTCAGGCGTCCTAAAAAGCCTCTGACCTCCTTCTCTGTCCTGGGAACTGGCATCTCTTGAATAGCTTTGACTTTAGCAGGGTCCACTTGAATACCTTTATCACTGACCACGAAGCCTATCAATTTTCCCGATCTTACCCCAAAGGTGCACTTGTTCGGGTTCAATCTCAGCTTGTACAGTTTCAACCGGTCAAACAACTTCTGCAGATGATCTAGGTGCTCTTCCTCAGTCTGGGACCTAGCGATCATGTCGTCAACATACACTTCTATCTCATGATGGATCATGTCATGAAATAAGGCAACCATGGCACGTTGGTAGGTTGCCCCAGCATTCTTTAATCCAAATGGCATGACCTTGTAACAGAAGGTGCCCCACTGAGTAACAAATGTAGTCTTTTCCATGTCTTCAGGTGCCATCTTGATCTGATTGTAACCTGAAAAGCCATCCATGAAAGAGAATACCTTGTGCTGAGCTGTATTATCAACAAGGACATCAATGTGAGGTAGGGGGAAATCATCTTTGGGGCTAGCCCTGTTCAAATCCCTGTAATCGACACACATTCTGACCTTACCGTCCTTCTTAGGTACCGGCACCACATTAGCAACCCACTGAGGGTAAGAAGTCACTGCAAGGAACCCCGCATCAAACTGTTTCATGACCTCGGCTTTGATCTTCTCAGACATCTCTGGACGCATCCGACGAACCTTTTGCTTAACTGGAGGGCAGTCTTCCCTAGTTGGCAAATGATGGACCACAATATCGGTATCCAACCCGGGCATGTCTTCGTAAGACCAGGCAAAGATCTCAACATAATCATGCAGCATTTGAGTCAACCGTTGCTTCGCGCTGAGCTCTAGGTTGGCACCAATCTTTACCTCTTTCCTGTCTGTCTCTGTACCCAAGTTTATGGTTTCCACTGGCTCTTCATGGGGTTGAATTGCCCTCTCTTCCTGAAGCAACAGTCTTGCAAGCTCGCCAGGCACTTCGCAATCATCTTCACCTTCGTCTTCGGCTAAGTTGATCGGATTTTCGAAGTCATAACTGGCAGTAGCAGAGTTGTTATCAGTGAGATCCAGAGTGGATTGGAACCTGTATGAGTGAGTGTGTGTGTAAATAAAGCTATTTTGAAATATATGTAAAGGAAAGAAAGACAGAAAAGGAGCACAATATTTGCAATGCGAAAATACGTCCAAGATTTTCATTCATGATATATGAAATGACAATTTATATGCCCTCCCAAATGATACCACGGTGCCTCGGGTAAGACACCGGGCCATAGAGTTTATCATTGTTTATTACAAAATAACAAAACATAGGAATTCATTACTCAGTAACAAGAGAAACAGGGAGATTGTCTTTTGCGCTCCAATTCTTAAGTCCATCGTCGGTTGCCGGGTAGATCCAGCTATCAAACTCAGCTTCGTCAACTTCCTCTTCGTCCCTAATAGCGTTCACTCCATGAGCAGGCAAGGGGGCTGTCACTACATTAGGCTTCTCAGATGCCTCAAACTGTACCTCCTTGGCGTCAATAAGGTCCTGCAGCTTGTTCTTTAATGCCCAACAATCATCGGTAGAGTGCCCCGGGCTATCTGAATGGTAAGCACAACGAGCGTTCGGGTTGTACTTAGGAGATGCAGTATTGGGGAACTTCGGAGCCTCCCTGACAGTCACCAAATTGGTGGATAGCAACTATGGCAGGATCTGCGATAGGGTCATGCTTAACCGGGTAAACTCCCTCCGGGGTCTTTCAGCCCTTTGAGGATTGGTCGGCCGAGGAGCGGCAGCAGGATTAGCAATCATTACCGCACTGACAGATTGGCGGCGCTCAGGTCTTTCTGATTTCCTGGAACCATACACGGCACTAGACTCCTTCTTGAAGGGTTTCTTTTCCGAACTAGACGATGCACCCTTCGCAATCTTTCCAGACTTCAACCCAGCTTCAATCCTCTCTCCAGTCAGAATCAAATCAGTGAACCCAGCAGAAGAATTCCCAATGAGATGGTTGAAAAATGGCCCAGATAGGGTCCCCAAGAACATGTCTACTAGCTCTCGATCAGTCAAAGGTGGCTGCACCCTGCCAGCCAGGTCTCTCCACTTCTGAGCGTACTCCTTAAAACCTTCGCTTGCACCCAACGACATACCCTGGAGTTGGGTACGTGTGGGGGCAAGGTCGGCATTATATTGATACTGCTTGTAGAAAGCAGTAGCCAACTCCTCCCAGTTACGAACCTTGGTCCCATCCAGCTGATAGAACCATTCGAGATGAGTCCCTGAAAGACTCTCCTGGAAGAAGTGGATCCATAGATTCTTATCCGCAGAGTACGGCTGAATTTTCCGAACATAGGACCTTAGATGCAGCTTGGGACAAGACGCCCCGTCATATTTGGAGAAGGATGGTGCTTTGAACTTGTGAGGGATAATCACACCAGTTGACAAACCCAGATCTCCGAAATCCAGCCCATGTACCTGTTGAACCTCCATAGCTTTCAACCTATCCTCCAGTTGCTTGTATCTGTCTTCTGCAGGTGGGTACTGCTCTTCATCGAAATCAGTCTCGTTGTCAGAGACTACCGGACTAGGAACCCTTGCTTCTGCCTGAGAAGGACTCTTGCCAACAGAAGAACCAGCCTCTTCATACTGCAGAGTATTGCCAAACCTTCGGCCCGAGTTGAACAGAACAGTTCTTCTCTTCTTCTTCTTCTCCTTCTTCAGGAGCATAGCCTTTAGTTCTTCTTGGCCTTGAGCCAGACCCTTGATTAATTCATGGAATTGTGCATTCTGCACCTGAAGAGCCTTGATTGATGTCTCAGTTGATGCAGAGTCGGGATTCATGATGCTGAAATAAACAGCGAAGAACTGTAAGCAACCTGAAAAGGGGAAAAACCTGCTATGCACATGATGTATGAAATGCGTATGATTTATGTTTTCAAAGACAATCGGGAATCAACTTTGTAAACAAAAAGGAACACACTTCATTAGATTCAACTTTGAAAACTGGAATTATTCAACAGGTTGCCCTTAGGCGTTACATGAAAGGAAATACTGAAAAGGAAATAAAACTGTAAAAGCACATCTGGAGCTCTTTATTGATCCCATGGTCTCCTCTTCTCAGTACGGATGTAGGCATTCAGAGCTCTCTCATTCTCCAACTGCTTTGTCAGCTTCTGGATTTTTGATTCCTGCTCGTTGAACTTTTCCCGGTAAGAATTCCGCTCTTCTCGTAGTTGCGACCAAGATCTCTTCAATGTCTCATAATCAGTAGGTATCTGAGGAGGAAGGACAGTTGGAGGAACCCCATCTTTGTCAGGACACTCAAGAATGACGGGTCTGACAGCTTCGTACGGCATACCTAACTTCTGAGCACGAATGCGAACCCATTTGTAGTAGGCTTCCATAGGTAAAGAAGTCTTTGGCCCTAACTCTTGTGGGTCAGCTTTATGAACTTTGTCCCAAGCCTTGATGAACCTACGACGCAGCTCGTCACTATCCACCTGAAACTCGAAACTGATGTGAGGCACCAACATCTCATGGGGGCCTGCTCTTCTTGCTCTTCCAAACTGACGGAGTGCTAGACATGGATTGTAAGAGATCCCTCCTTGGGTACCAATCAGAGGAACATTAGGGTATTCCCCGCATCGATCAATAATAGCTATCTCATCCAAACCTCTGCAAGTCCAAATGATGTCTTTGTCGGTGAGAGACATTAACCTGTGAGCCCAACCTCTTCCTTCTTGATTCTTCAGTACGAACTTAGGGAGGTGCGAAATAAACCACCTCACCAACAAAGGGATACAACACCACAGGGTTCCTCGTCTTCGAGTAGTACGAGCATGAAGTTGTTGCAAGATGTCACCCAAGAGAGTGGGCACAAGATTCTGAGACATAAAGATCCTTATGGAAGTGACATTGATGAAGTTGTCAGGATTAGGAAACAGGACTAAACCATAGATTAGGAGAGCCAAGATGTCTTCATATGCCCTAAAGTCAAGGTCATTCCAGAAACTGTTAGCTTTACCAATCAGAAACTTGGCCAAGAAACCCTTAACTCCGCTTCTAGTTACCCAGTTGTCTGTTACCTCTTGATGGGTCAAAGGAAGAGCCGCAACAACATCCTCAAGCCTGAGGGTCTTTTCCCAACCGGTAAAGGGAGTCTGATCCAAGATAGGGATACCAAGCAAATCAGAGAACTCTTCCAGGGTAGGGACCAGCTGGAAGTCTTGAAAGGTGAAGCACTGGTACAGAGGGTCATAGAACTGGGTCAGAACACTCATCAACTGTTGATCCCGCTTTGCAGTGACTAAACTGAGAAGAGAACCATGCCTCTGAATGAAGGAAGTGGTATTTGGAATTCTGCTAACCAACTCATCAAGCAACTCAGGTGAATGAACAAAGTTGAACCGGATAGTATTCCTTCGCACATGCATCATAATGTCCTACAAAACAGAGCAAAGGTGAAACCCTCTTGTCTTTGAAATGGTCAGTCCTTATGCAGGATGCATGCAATGCTCATGATGCTATGATGTTATGATAAAGCACACCACAAATAGATACAAAGGAAAACATGGTAAGGCACACAAGTCACACAAGGCAAGCCCCTAAAGTTTAGGCCAGCATGAGGTCTAGGTACTACCCTCTTTCAGTTTGTTGGTTCATACCTGTCCTAATCAAAAGTAACCGGGTTCTTAGAGGATCCCAATATCATTGACTACCCTCAATCGGTCATAACTCCAACATTGCAATCTTTTCTTGCGGCCGGAACCATCACGATAGTTTAGCCTCAATGGGCGTAGCATACTGCTACAATTCTAAAGGCCAAGTTGTGTCAATTAAGGTTCTAAGGTTGTTGGTGCTTAATGACTCCTTAGAAGACCCATATTCTCCTCGTTGCGACACAAGGGATATCGGTACAGACCAAGGCGCCACACCAACGTAGCCACTGTTTCACCCGTGTCGGTCTACGCCGGACAGGTCCCTCACAGCTTATGCTACCTAAACAGGGTATCCCCAGATCCGGGTTAGGATCTATGTAACTCCGATGCAACCCACAATAGTAAAGCAAGCAAATCAATACAATTGAAAACATAGTTATGAACTAGCCCTAAGGTACACCTCACTTTAAGTTTAAATCCCCAGCAGAGTCGCCAGTTCTGTGATCGGTGGATCTGGAAATGACTGTTTAACGCTGGTTCGCGAAATGTCGCGGAAGCAAGAGTCGCCACCGTCTTTTATTTTCTCCAAATGGAAAGGACAAAAGCACAGAAAAATTCCTTAAAGAGATTGCTCTCGGTTCGGGAGGTAGATTATAGAAAGGAAAGGTGTTAGCACCCTTTCTATCCATGGTTATCCATGGGCTCTTAGATACTTGCTCATTTGTGTTTTCAAAAATGGTTTGTTTGCTTTTCAACTGTGGGTTTTAAAAAGTTTCTTTGAAAATTTCAGTTCGACTCTTGTATCAGTCCTCAAGAGTGTTTGAAAAATTGCTTTCGAAAGCTTTTTGAAAATGTGTTGGTGTGAAAAGTATTTTGTTTTGTTTTTGAAATTTAGAGCAAGTATCTAGAGTCGTCCACCTACCCTAAGGAATTCGTCTGTGTAAATATCCTTTAAAGTAGTGCCATCCCACCATTGAGAGGTAGGTAGCACCACCGTTGGAGGTGTTCGGGTCAATTCGAGGTTCGGGACATGGTGATCACCAGAGCAATGGGAAGACACCTTAGAAGCTACCCTCATGCCAGGTTCCCGGATCATGAGGACTTACTAAGACATCCTCTACTCGACGATCACCTTTCGAGGCAAGGCAACAATGAGGCGTACCCTAGGGGTGGTGTATGCGATTCGTGTGTCGTTTTCATTTGTATTTGTCTTGTCATGTTATTGGTGTTCTACGCTTGATTTTATTTCGTCCATACATTCTTTCATGCTTTGCTTAACAGTTAAAAATATTTGCGAGGAAAAGTAAATCTAAAGCTATTACAAATAGCGCGGGTCCACATCGCCAAAATTAACCAGGACCCGATTTGACGGAAAATAAAGAAATTGAAAGTGCGAGAAGTAATTACAAGGCTTCGGGAGAGGTACATAATTATTTAAGCGAAACAAAATAAATACGCGAATTAATAAGAAATTAAGGACGAAACGAGGGCGTTGGACCCTTTTGCAAAATTAAATTATATGAAGAAGTTAATTAATTAAAAAGAAGGCAAGAATTTGTTTTTTTTTTGGTATTTTTATGTATTTTAAGATTTAATGAAAAAAAGAATTAATTAAAATTAAAATAAAATGCTAAGCCTAATTCTAATTATTTTTAAGTTATTAAGAAAAATATTGAAGTTTTTAACCTAGATGAAACCCTAATTAATTTACAAGTTTATTCATGAAAACAAATATTTAGTTATTTAATTATTTATGACAATAAAATAAAAAGGGTGAAAAATTATTAATTAACCTATTTCTACATTTTTTAGATTTTTTGTTAAAAGAATTAAAAATTGCAAACCTAGTTTAAAACTAATTTTATTTACATGCCAATTTATTTATGAAAATATTAGAAATAAAAATTATTTATGGTATTTTGCTCTTTTATGACTTTTTATGGCATTTTTTATGTTTATAAAAATAATTAATTTAACTAAAAGCATAATAATTAAAAAGATAAAAAATAATGAAAAGATAAAAAGAATAACAAAATGTTGCAAACCTTGGGGGTATCAGTCCCCAGATGGGAGGTTTTAATCAGTAATTTGAGCCCAACTTTGCAAGGCCTGGTTGACTTTTGTGCAAGCGTGTGGGATGGTTGACTAGGACTTAGCGTGTTCTCCAACTCTCAGCCTTTAGATTGATCTCAAGATGGACGTGGATGGTTGATTAAGAAGGTGTATGATGCGCCTTGAATGTTAGTACTGCATGGGAAGATAATTGGAAAAATAATATGGACAATATTGAAGACCTGGGGTTCGAACCCAGGTCATGTATATTACCAGCCTTTATGCATGCCAGTTGAGCCAATTGCGCGTTCTGATTAATAAATAAACAACAAATATTATAAGAGAAAACAAGGGAGTTAGTGGGTAGCGCGCGAATTTTTCAAACAGACCAATCAAGCCTCGCCACCACATCATCTTCTTCGTTCTGTTTTATTTTTCTGAAATACTAATAACATAGGCAACGGTTTCCATATGTTTCCTTAGGCCCTTTTCAAGAAAATAGCGACTAGAGCTCAGGCATTCATAAATTGGGCGCGATGGGTGTTTCTTCTTCGTCTCCATGCGCTGAATTGAATGGTCTTGGTCTGGAGGACCAATTTTTCTTTAACAAGAAACCCCCAATTTAGAACTCTGTAAACCCTAAAAATCAAACATGGCATATTTGTATACAATGCATAAAAACACAATCAAACATATTGGTTAGCTTCAGAACTTCATAATGAACATGAATCCATGAATAAAACGCTGTAAAAATGCTTAGATGGGAGAATACGATTATGCAATTTTCATGAGATATCTCAGGTTCTGTATACCAATTCCTTGGGCTTTGATGAGTGTTTTTGATTGAGAATCGTTCAGGGGACCTTGAGGAAACTAATGGAACAAGAATTATCCTTTGAATCGCCCTCAAAAGTGGTTTTCAGTATTGACTTTTTTTGAGAAAATTTTAGGTTATCAATGGAGTATTCTGAGCAGCTGTGCGTGTCCCATGATTAGGTTTAGGTTTATGCTTATGTAGTGAATGTATTAGGTTAACAAAAACTGTCCAAAGATCCATGAATTAAAGAATCCAATATTTGATTTTTCACCATGATTTTCATATCTTTTTCATGTGCTTTTTGTTCTCAATCAAGCCAATCAACCCAAATCTTTCCATAATTGCATATGCACGAAATCTTGAGGCTAAAACATGTATAAAAAGATTGGTTAGGTTAAGTTAAATATTTTCCATATATTTAATTGATTTAAATGAATTAATATGAATAAAAATTCAAATAAATAAATAAAAAATGAGAAAATACTTCCCTTTGGGCCAAGTGGTCGTGCACATGCTTGGAATGATGAATCATGGAAGAAAAATGGGCCCATTAGCAATTTTAGGTCATTTGAAGTAATGTTGACTTTTCAAAATATCCAAAAATTTCCCAACTTCCACAAGGCATAACTTGCTCAATTTTTAAGCTTTTCTCATGTTCTTGGACATTTTGGAAAGGTCTTTGAGTCCTCTAACCAATGTCTTTGGTCCCATGTCATTTGGATTTACCAATCCCAAGTTATGGCCTTTGACTTAAAGTCCCTTTTTGTTGACTTTTGAAAATGACCTATAATGTTGAAATTGATAACTTTTTGTGAGAGCATTTCTTGGACTTGAAGTATGAAGATGAGTTGTAGGAAATGTCTTTCTCTTCAAAATGAGCTTTGGATGGAATTTTTCTGATAATCCATGTGAAAGTTATGCCCTGGTCAATTTCAGTTGACTTTTTCAGCTGTCCAAATAAGGAAACTTTTGCATTTTGATGATTTCTGAGCCAAATTTTGAGAATCATGATCAAGCATTGATCAAATGATGTTTGTGGCTTCAAAATGATATATTGACCAAAAATTTGAACTTTTGACTGTCAAATGACCATTTTGCCCCTAAAGTTGACTGTAGTGCAATTAGGGTTTTTGACTGTGCAATTTTGTGCTGAATGTCTTGAAACTTGATATGAGGATACTTGACCATGTTTGTAAGCATGTGAGGCTTGATTGGGCCTTTGAACACTTCATTTTCTTGATCAGCATACAAACCCTAATCTTGACTGTATAGGAGATCTTTGACTGTGCAACCCTTGGGGGGGATTTGAAGCTTGACTTGGCAATTTCTTTGAAGAATATGGGAGGGAAAATTTTGGGGTACAACACCAAGCATTTTCATACATTTTCATTTTCATCCACATGCGTAAAGCTCATATCTCTTCCACTCACATAAAACTTCAAACCATAGTCCAACAAGGTGATTCCCAGATACTCAAAACGAACTCGAAACAACTCACGAAGAAAATATAACGTTAGCTACGGAAATGAGAGAAGGTCAACAAGCCACAACTGAGGACGCCATTATACTTCAAGAAAACACTCAGGCTCGACCCTGGCATATACAAGCTTCAATTAAGAACCTTGATATGCAGGAACACTCCGTTTTCCAAGATGGGTATACTCCATCCCATGAATCTATTGACTATCATCAATTTGCATTCCCTATGCCAAATCCCCAAGGGGCAAACCCCACCATGAATACTGAAGAGCCACCAGATGCTAAGGAGACCAAAAAATACCGCATGGTGGAAAAAAGGCTTAGCGCCATAGAAAGATAGGACACTCATAACTTTGATGCTTTTTCTTTATGTTTGGTTGAAGATGTGGTATTTCCTCCGAAGTTTAAGATTCCAGATTTCAAAAAGTACAAAGGAGCTAGTTGTCCTAAGACCCATCTGAATATGTATGTTAGGAAAATGGAAACATACCCACGCGATGACAAATTACTTATCCACTATTTTCATGACAGTCTTAGTGGAGTATCATTAGAATGGTATACGCAATTGGAAAGACACCACGTTCCCACCTGGAATGACTTGGCTTTGGCATTTCAAAAGCATTATCAATACAACATTGACATGGCTCCAAGTTGCATGCAACTGCAAGATTTATCTCAGAAGAGTAATGGATCCTTCAAAGAATACGCACAAAGATGGAGGGAATTGGCCGCTCGAGTACAACCGCCATTATTGGATAAGGAGTTGGTAAACATATTCATGAGCACCCTACGAGGCCAGTACTATGAAAACATGTTGGGAAGTGTGTCATCACGCTTCTCTGACCTAGTAATAGTTGGGGAACACATTGAGAATAACATCAAAAATGGAAAATCCAAAGCATCTCGAGTAACCCGACTAGTGAATCCCTTAGAGATTTCCAAGGGGAAGAAGAAAATGAAACAAACGCAATGTGGGAAACTCACCGAGTTCCAGAACCTTTGTCTTCTATGCCTTATCATCAACATTCGTATGTAGTAGATGCTCAATGCCAACAACCACCCTCTGGTCTTCAACACCAGCAGTCATGGCCTACACCACAGAATCAATAGGCTAAGATTTTTCCTCAACATCGACGTCAAAATCGAAAGGTTCGGAATCAAAATAATCACCATCAACGCCTGAATCAACATAGGCTTCCGAACCACCAAGAAGGGGAAACTCGCCAGTTTGACCCGATCCCTATGACATACAGTCAACTATGGTCATATCTGGTCCAAAATTCATCAATGACCCCTATAAAAACTAGATCCATGAAGTATTCATTTCCTCCTTGGTACAACTAAGATGTTAAATGTGAGTTTCATCATGGAGTAACGGGCATTCGATTTAAGAATGCAATTCATTCAAAGAAGTGGTACAAGAGCTGATTGATAATAAGCAATTAACTTTTGAAGAAGATGGCCCGCTATAATACGGTGGGAGAACTGACTTGTTTTGTTTTTTATCGCAAATGTTGTAGATAGCAAGAGTCACCACTGACTTTTCTTTTATCCAAGAAGGAAAGGGTGAAAAGAACATGAACGACCTTGAAAATTTTGAGTTCGGGGGATCGGTTATGAAAAGGGAAGGTGTTATCACCCTTTTCATTTGTAGTTATCTACAGGCTCTTAATCGCTTAACTCACTTTTTGAAAATTTCTTTGTGTTGTGTATTTGAAAATATTTTGAAAAGTTGCCACTGTAAGGCGAGACTTTGTAATGATTCTTGTATCGGTCCTCAAGAATGCGTACAAAGTGTTTGTTTCAAAATATTTATTGAAAAGTGTGATTGTGTGAAATGTTTTTTTTTGTTTGTTTTGAAGAGCTTTGTGAGCAAGCAATTAGGAGTTTTACCCTACTCAAGGTCTTTCTTGTATTTTCCTCCTCCTTTAGATAGTGTTATCCGTACCATTAGTTAGTAGGAAGCCCTATCGTTGGATGTGAAGGGACAGGTGAGGGTTATTGTACAGTCATCGAAGGCAACTGGTAAGGACGCTTTAGCAATTTCGTTAAGGGAATAGATCATTTACCGAAAGGCAACGTCGAAGGGTCATCGATGGACTATGATCTATGAATCGAGGGACTTTGCTAAAGCGTCCCCACTTTCGAGGGACATGACTGTTTATTTTTCGAAGGCAACAAGGGAGGTTACCTTAGAGGTGTGAGTGTGCAAATTATTTATACTCAATTGTTTTATCTTTGAGATTAGGGTTTTCTATCGATTCTCTTTAATCTTTCCATACAACCATAATTACTAAGCAATAGTAGCAAATATAGAATACAAAAATGTAAAGTGCGGAAAGTAAAGGCAGAAAGTAAACCCTAAATTATTACATCGCTTCGGGGAAGTTACAAAATAGAAAAGCGGGAAGTAAAAAAACCCTATGCTATTACAAACCGTAAGCAGTTACATAATCAAAGAAAACACGAGAAGAATAAGCTACACAAAAAAGAATGTAAAAATAAGAGAAAGCAAAACGAAAAATGTTTGGGTGATTCTTGACGAAAAAAGGTTTTTGACGATTAATTCAATAAACCTAAAAAAGTCTAATTAATTTTAATTAAAATTAATTTATTAATTAAATTAATAAAAAAATTTAATGATGAAAACCTAAAACCTAATCATTTTTTAGAGTTTGTAAAAGAAATGGTTTTATGGTTTATGGTTAAATGAATGTAGGGTTTTTAAGGGAAAATTGAGGGATAAAACAAAGAAAAAGGGTTGAAAATGAAAAAAAACAATACAATTGCTAGGGGTGGGTGTTGAACCCACACCCTCATCTCTTCTGCCCAACATGTTCACCACTGCGCCAAGCATGCGCTTGTGTCAAGGGATGGAATCATCGCGCTATGTAATCTGCAAAACATGAAAATATGAAAAAACAAATCCAAAATGCCAAAAGTAAGGGATCGAACCCGTGCCCTGGCATTGTAAGACCTTAACGCGTGTGCTTCTACCACTCGGGTGGCTATACATCCGTTTATATTATTGAAACGAAATAATTACATTACAAACCCTATTGTATGGACAGGAGAGGCGCCGAAGCGTTAGCTCCGGTCGTCTTCTCCGATAATTCTTTTTCTTGTTCCTGCAAAATAGGCATAGTTAGCGATCTAAGGGTACCCTACCCCCTAAATCAACACCTTCAATTTAAATGGGACCATTGTTTTTGGATGATTCGTGCTGGTTTGTGAGGTATAAAGAAAATATCATGGAACGACAACAATATGGTATTTCATGTTTCAGCTGTCACGGGACTCCCACGATGGGTTATTCCTGCACTATTAAACCTCATGAACACGTTAGCAAAGTTAGTATGCATAAAAACAAGAAGAAAACAAATGTATGAAATTCATGCAATATCAAAACCGATTAGGCATTTATATGAGTTTTTACGCCCTTTTGATCGTTGCATTCGATCCAACCTTACCCTATAGTGTTCCTGTAAGTGAATGGAAGGGTTGGTTTGCCTTGAGAGTGGCTGCAATTAGGATTCTTGATTTGCCGTAATTGTTTGAAAATTTTGAAATTTTGGAGTGTTTCTTCTTGCTAGGGTTTCATGTGCATGCTTGTCTCAATTGATGAGATTATATAATGAGGAAATTAGGTCAACCAAAGAATGGGCTTGGACCTTTGTAAGAAGTCTCGGTTTATCCTTTTAATTTTGACTTTAAATTAATAAAAAATCAAAATAAATAGAATAAAAATCCTTGGGGTGTATGAGTAAGTTCTTAGGTTCACAATGGGGTATATATCACACATGGACCTTGAAATAATAGCCCAATAGCCCAAAAATTCAAGTTTGATCACTTTTGGTTTCATGCATTTGTTCAAAATTTCCTAACTTGCATTAGTCATAATTCTCTCAATTTTCATCACTTGAAGGTGATCTTGGACTTTTTTGAAAGCTTAAGATGTCCTTTACAATATCTATTTTGATCATTTTTTCACTTGAAGACTTTATCTTGATGTAATTTTCCTTGACAAGAAGTGTCTTTTTGTTGACTTTTTAAATGACCTATGATATATTGGCCCATATCTCTCAAATGAAGCATTTTTTGGACTTAAGCTTAGAGAAACAACGTTGTAGAGAATTGAATTTCCTTCAAAATGATCTTTGGTTGAGGAAAATCTGATGAAGCATTTGAAAGTTGTGCTTGGTCAAAGTTCAGTTGACTTCTCCTAAAGAAAACCCTAATTTGGCAACTTTTGACTTTTGATGAATTGAGAGTTTTCTTGATGAATCATGGTTAACCCTTGATAAAATGATGAATATGACTTCAAAATCTTGATGTTAACCAAAAATCTTGAAGTTTGACTATATGTTGACCACAATTAACTTTTTGTCCAATATAGTTGATTTTCAGTCATCCGAGCATTTGACTGAGCAAACTTGTGATGCAAGGCTTGAAACTTGGTATGAGAATTCCTTGAAACATATTAGGAACCATTAAATCCACTTGAGGCCTTAGAAACCCAATCTTCCTTGAGAAAAGTAAAACCCTAGTTGTAGGTTAATTGCTTAGAATGAGAATTTGTCCGATTACTTATTGAGCAACCTTGAGCAAATGAAAAACCTTGAAGCATGAGAAGATATCTTGAAGAAAAGTGGGAGGGAAAATTTAGGGGTACAACATCTTCCCCTGTTCAATCTTTTTAAATCTGAAGAGTTAGATTAACATGTCCTTCATTTGTGATCTGAGGGTAGAAGAGGATTGAACACTTAAGTGCCTAAAAATTTGCACTCGCATAATATTGCTTGAATGGGATTAAAAGATACCATTCAAAGAGATGAAGAAGTGTCGTCGGAGATGGGATTATAGATTCCATCCAAAGTAATTGTTGGTGAGAGTATCAGACTGAGTCCACGCTTGACTGCATCTGAAGAATGCTTTTCAGGATGACTCTCTGGGGAAAGTGCTTAAGTAGCTGCTTATAAGATTTAGTCTCTAAGTGAAATGCTTGTAAGATTTATTCTCTGAGGTAAATTCTCGTCATGTAGATAGTCGCCCCGTCCTACTTCAAGAACTAATCTACAGTCTGTTTTTGTTGGTAAACCTGTCCTGTTTTGGGAATTCATACCACCTGGTCATGTTGATAGTTTCCCCGTCCTGTTTCAGGATTTAATCTTTTCCTGGTTATATAGATAGTTTCCCCGTCCTATTTCGGGAGTTAATCTGGGCTTGGTCATATAGATAGTTTCCTCGTGTTATTTCGGGAATTAATCTGGGACCTACTTTTTATCAGCCGTATAGATAGTTTCCCCGTCTTGTTTCGAGAATTAATCTTGGACTGGTCATATAGATAGTTTCTCCGTCCTATTTCGGGAGTTAGTCTCTGACCTGTTTAAAAATTGCTGATGATATTCGTCTGTTTGTAGACTTTACCTGAAAAGACAAAGTTAGTCTTTATGCAATGTCATGATGTATGTAATGCATTATGTAATGATGTTCTCAAAATGAGAGTGTCATTTGTGTTTTGTATGCACATGCTATGGTATTTGTAAATAATTTATGGATGTAAGATGTCGTTTGAAGCGTATCGGTAGCTTCGTATAACATCTTGGTTGGGGAAAATAAATCCCTGACTATTTCTAGGGATGAAGAATATGAATCTTCAATTTTGTTTAGAATGTCTTTGCTAGGGTTTTCTGCCTTCTGTTTTGAGGATACTCTGCTGGGAATGTTTGACTTCTGCTTTGGGATAGAAGAGTTATGGAACATTGGTCATTCATCGCTCTACTGGGAAATTTAGTTCTTATATACTCTGAATGGGGATAAAAGAGATGGATAACCTTCTGAGGCCTGGCTGACCGAGTTTTCAATATGGATGCCAACTGTTCTGGGGAGGACAACATTAGATGATATTTGGCCCGATTTTAGATTCCGTTGCAACACTTTGGGGATAACAACCTTGAATATACTTTTCTGGAGAAGAGAATTCTATCGGGGATTCGCAGTAATCATAGAAATGAACTTTATTGGGGAAATAAACCCTATCAAGGAAATAAACCTTGCTAGGGAAATAAACCCTACCGGGGAAATAAACCCTGCTGGAGAAACAAACCTTGCTGGAGAAGAGAATTCTGCAGGGGATTTTATAGTGTTAGAGAAATAGACTCTGCTGGAGAATTAGATTCCCGTAAATTATGCTGGGGGAATCATTTCTGATTTCATAGGCTGTGCGGAGGAAGTTTTCATTATACGTTGGGGAAATGGTCAAACTTCCTTGTATGTTAGGGGACCTATTGAGAGTGATGATTATGTGAACTGCTGGAAGATGCGTCAATTCCCATCTGAAGGCATATTTGACTTGCTGGGGAATGTATCTCTGTCGGGGATGAGCCTGTGAAGACAACTCCACGGGGATTTTCCTGTGGATATTTGTGGATAAATTGAACATTATCCCAACTCCTAGAGTATTTAGTAAATGCTTATTCCTGTTTTTATGCACATATTTGTTAATGGTAATCATATTCAAATGCATATGTTCATTCAATTTAGTCCTTGGACGTTTTTGCAAACAAAACAGAGAAAGTAAAGCAATTTTGAATTTTGAAATTGACTTTGTATTGAAAGTTTTCCTATAAACAGGCGCTTTGTATAAAGAGACAGAAATCCTAGTAAGAGGAAATCATCGTAAAATTAAAAGAGTACAAAGTAAAATAGATAAAACGACTACGTGGAAACGATCTCATCAAGTTTCAATTATGCTATTGCCCCTATATCTTCAAGCATCTTATCCCTTGATGTCAGAATAAGTTGACTGAATTGATCTGTACCATTTGAACTTGACGTTGATAACCAAGCTTGTTGTAAGTAGGTGATATAACATGACATAGTCGTATGCTTTAATCCCTAACTTTTTCCTGGACCGCCCTTTCGGGTTTTCAGTCCACCGGGATATCCTTTTTTGCCCAAGCCTCCTTTTCAGGTTTTCGACTTGTCGGGTGTATAATCTTTATATATATATATATCCCTAATTTTTTCCCGAACCCTTTTGGTTCACCGGGGTGCCCTTAGTTTCGCCTAGGCCAGTTAACCTAGTGGGTCTCTTTTATGCGTAGTATTTGTTAACTATGTCCGTGTTAACAGGATGCGAAAAATCTTCACCGTCCATGGTGGTAAGTATCATAACACCACCAGAAAATACCTTCTTGATTACAAATGGCCATGTGGTAGGATGATGCACTTTATTAATAAATCACCAGTCTGATACACCTGATGTTTGACTTTCTTGTTGAAGGCTTTGATCATACGATTCTGATACATCTGACCATAACAAATAGCCACAAGCCTCTTCTCGTCAATCAAATTTGTGTGGTGTCGTGCATGATCAAATACATCTGACCATGATCAAACTCAATTTCTTTATTATCAATCATGTCCTGAATTTTATTCTTTAAAGCCCAACAACTATTGGTGTCGTGCTCGGGGCTATTGGAATGATAAGCACATCTTACATTAGGATTGTACTTGGGGGATGAGGTGTTTGGATTTTGAGGAGGGTCCCTTAATGTTATCAGGTCTGATTTTAAAATATGTTGCAATACCTGAGACAATGGCATGCTGATCTTGGTAAACTATCTTCTTGGTGCGTCTGACCTATGCTGATTGCCTTGTTGTTGTTGTTACACATGCACATGATTAGAAATTAACACCGCCCTCACATATTGGTTGCGATCACTTCTAGCATGACCCTTTTGGCCATACACATCATTAGTTTCCTTCTTTCCATTGAACGTCTTCTTTACAGTACTTGAAGACGCAGCCACTTGAACCTTTCCACTTCTAATTCCGCTTTCAACATGTTCCCCAATTAATATGAGCTCGGTGAAACCAGGCGAAGAGCTTCCAATCAGACGATTAAAGAAAGGCCCTATCAAAGTTCCCATAAACATGTCCACCAGCTCCCTATCCGACAAAGGAGGTTGAACCCTTCCAGCTAAATCTCTCCACTTCTGGGCATATTCTTTAAAGCCTTCGTTTGAACCCATAGTCATACTTTGTAATTGTGTTGCAACTGGTTTTTAAATCAGAGTCGCCACCCTTAATTTTTATCCTAAAGGAAGGGAGTATAAAGGAATAACACTAAAAGTTTCAGAGATTCTAGATTTGGACCCGGTTCTAGACGAGGGGAAGGTGTTAGGCACCCCTTATCTACCTTGTTCGCAAGTATACTAGGTTTAGAAGCGCTTTTTAAGAAAATAGGGCTTTAAGTCTTTATTATGGGAAAAGGTTTGAATTTTAGTTAGAGGGACTCGTCACGATTTTAATCATATGCCTACGTATCCTCTTAGGAGGAATCAAAGTCCCATTTCGTAGTTCACGGTTGGTTTGTGTTTTTTATAGATTGCGAAGATATTCGTATTTTCCACATGTCTAGTCTTGGTGTCATGAATAGCGGAATTTATTAGACTAAACATATAGTCAATTCGAATAAACTCGCAATCCTTTTTGAAAGTTATTCGTTGAATTGATTTGATTTCGAAAAAAATTTGTTGTTGGTTAAGGTATTTTTTAGAGTTTTAATTGTGAAAATACCTTTAATTAAATGCATGATTTAAAATAAATAATTTAGTGCAAAAAATATATTTTGAATGAATTTTGAAAAAAATAAGATTTATGTGATGGTAAAAATAATAAGTATAATTTTAGATATAAAAAAAAGATACATAATATTTATTATAATTAAATAAAATAAAAATAGAAAGTGTACAAAAATAAAGATGAAATAAATATTAAAACGCAGGGGGGGGGGGTGTAAGAATACAATATGGTAGTAAAATTAAGGGTTTTAATAGTAAGGGCCTGAATTCAGATTTTGAATTCAGGCCCAAAAGGCCAGGGGTGCGTTTTAACCTTAGTCAGCAAAAATAGGGGGTGCGAGAAATAGGAGGGCCCAAGTCTATATTTTGGTCTAGGCCCTCTCGACGTAGGGGTGTATTTTCATGAGCGTTTAGCAAAACAAATAAAAGAGGGGCGCGATTATGAATGGGCTCGGCCCAAAGTTGGGAGTCTGTTTGAACATTATACAAGCAGTCGCACAGTTACACAATGAACACGCGTTTTGAACCGTGCGATGTTGATCAGATGATGATCATTCGCAGGCGCATTCTAAAGAGTATGAGGTGGCATGCATTGGATCATCCGAATTAATATATTTCTTTTTATCAAAACAAAAACCTCATTCTTCACTTCCCACTCTCTCTCTTCGTCTCGTTTCCAATTCTTCTCAGCCTGCTCCTCTTCCTCTCTCAACTCAAACCCCAAACCCT
Organism: Vicia faba; assembly: GCA_948472305.1. Taxonomy (NCBI): domain Eukaryota; kingdom Viridiplantae; phylum Streptophyta; class Magnoliopsida; order Fabales; family Fabaceae; genus Vicia; species Vicia faba. The sequence goes on along the minus strand of OX451735.1, from coordinate 747,449,292 downwards.
AGATCCCTTTAACCGCGGAGGCCAAAAACCCTAGGCTCTATCTATCCAAATCAAACCCAAAATTAAACCCTAACCACCCCCAAATTAAAACCCTAAACCCCCTCAACAATATACGATAGAAAAATCAAAATCACAGCAAAAAGCTAAGTTCTCGGTACCTTTTATCGCAGTGAAATCTCCATCTTGGTGCTTTGATTCTCCATTCTTTTCACTAATTCGTTCTTATTCCTCTGTTTCATAGGTACGGCGTGGTAGAGATGATACTGAAGTCAGACGATGATGAGCACTAGCGACAACGATTGAGCGGTGATGATTTAGGGTTTCGAATATCGAAACCCTAAGTTCCTCTTCTGTGCGGAAGCTTCTGTAACTCTCCTATGCTCTAGTCTCTCTTCTCTGTAATCTCACTATTCTGCCTTTAATTTTTGTCCATCCTTCTTTCTGTAGTTTGACTTAGGTTTTATAGCATTTGTTAGTAATAGTAGATTAGGGAAGAATTGAATTTGCTTGTAAATTAATGTTTCTAAATTGATTAGGGTTTATGAATTAGGAATTTTTATTTGAATTTTGTCTGTAATTTCAAGAACATTATAAATGTTTCTGTTTTTGTACTGATTTTGTATTTAGTTTTTGATTTATGTTTTGATTAGTTTTCAATTCGGTTTCTAGAAAGAATTTGAAAGCAAGATCACATAAAACGCGCATGATTTGTACAGTAGTTGTTTGGTCTTTTTGGAACAAAAAAAAAACATGTTTTCTGTTTTGATTTGGCCAGCTCGTTTTGGGCCATACGAAAAGACTTTTTACTGTAATTCAGACTTGGGCCTTCTGGGCTGGGAAATGATCCGAGTAAAACAAAGCCCTTTTTTCTAACGTTGTTTTTTTTTTAAATCAAGACTGATACCATTAAATTAAAAATAATAATTTTAATAATATAATATTTAAAACAAAATAGTCTTCAAAACCACTAAAATGGGCCATACTACTTTGGGCCTGGTGGTTCAATCTTTTTTCGAAACTAACAAAATAATTCAAATCGATAATAAACACACCCTCTCAAAAACAGAAATGGGACTGAGGTTTGATCACTATTGGGCCTCTAACAATACAACCCTTTGATAAAAAAGAATGAACATCTTTCTCTCTTAATTGAAGCGGTCCCCCAATCATTCTAGCGGGTAAGACCGTTTGACCAAAAAAACAACACAACTTTCTTTCTAAATGGGCCTTAAAAAAATGATTTGTTCACACCTATTTTTAAAACAAAACACCCTCATTAACTTGAAATGGACATCTCTTTTAAAAACCTAATGGGCCATCAAATATTGATGGTCCATTTTAAAACCAACACCCCTTCTTTTATGTTTTACACCCCTGTAGAAATCAAAATTAAACGATACGATTTATTTTAGAAATAATCCTAAATATAAGGTACAGGTAGGGAAAATTTGGGGTATGACAGCTGCCCCTATTTAATCATCTTTCGATTAAATAGTGCGAGAATACGCAGGTCTCACACGTTTGATCAAAAGTTTATTAAATATTGGAAGACCCCAAGATTTGTCCGAGATGATAATGATACACTGTACATCGTTCCAATGAGTATGAAGAATAGACATAGATGATGATGTATCATCCTACCAGCGTTTGTACTAAAGTTTTGATCTAGACATGACGATGTGGATGACTCGTCAATACCTAAAGGGATTACAGAATTTTGCATATTTATCGAGACTCGATAGCCGAATGAAATATGTTAGGTTTGAAGCAATGGAACCCAACATTCCTTGATGGTGTCGGTTGTGTCGTCCTCAACCACGACTACCAACAGGGAGAAAAAGAAATCCAAAATTCACGATGATGTTTTTTGTGTCGCCCTCAACCAAAACTATCAATACGAAGAACACCAAATTCATGATGATGTTGGTTGTGTCACCCTCAACCACAACTATCAATATGAAGAACACCAAATTCACGATGATGTTGGTTGTGTCGTCCTCAACCAAAGCTATCAACATGAAGAAAACACCAAATTCACGATGATGTCAGTTGTGTCGCCCCAACCACAATTGTCAACGTGAAGAACACCAAATTCATGATGAAGTCGGTTGTGTCGTCCTCAACCACAACTATCAACATGAAGAAAATAAGCACCAAATTCACGATTAAGTTGGTTGTGTCGCCCTCAACCATAACTATCAACACGAAGAACACAAAATTCATGATGAAGTCGGTTGTGTCATCCTCAACCACAATTATCAAAATGAAGAAAATAAGCACAAAATTTACGATGAAGTTGGTTCTGTCACCCTCAACCACAACTATCAACATGAAGAACACCAAATTCATGATGAAGTCGGCTGTGTCGTTCTCAACCACAACTATCAACATGAAGAAAATAATCACCAAATTTACGATGAAGTTGGTTGTGTCTCCCTCAACCACAACTATCAACAAGAAGAACACCAAATTCATGATGAAGTCGGTTGTGTCGTCCTCAACCACAACTATCAAAATGAAGGAAATAAACACCAAGTTCACGATAAAGTCAGTTATGCCGCTCTCAACCACAACTATCAACGCGAAGAACACCAAATTCATGATAAAGTCGATTGTGTCATCCTCAACCATAACTATCAACATGAAGGAAATAAACACCAAATTCACGATGAAGTCGGTTGTGTCACCCTCAACCATAACTATCGACGTAAAGAACACCAAATTCACGATGAAGTCGGCTGTGTCGTCCTCAACCATAACTATCAACATGAAGAAAATAAATTCATGATGAAGTCGGTTGTGTCGTCCTCAACCACAACTACCAACATGGTAAAAATAAACACCAAATTTGCTTAAATTTTAAACTATAAAGTTTGCAAATATAAGCTTTCTAATGATGAACCCCAAGAAAATTTGTAATTCTAACCAAAGTAGCTTTGCAAGATGCACTGCATGCATAATGCCCTAAATTGATGTGATATCCAAGTGTGATGTATGCCCCAAATGTTTACAATGTGTATGTACAAAAATACTTATGTGCTTATTCCCTAAATGTTTGTATGTGTATGCCCTAAGCATGTGTATGCCCCAAATGTTTGTGTATGCTCCAAGTATGTGTATGCCCCAAATGTATGTGTATGCTCCAAATATGTGTATGCCCCAAATGTATGTGTATGCCCTGAATGTATGTATATGCCCTGAATATATGCATATGCCCCAAAGTATCTTTCAAATTCTTTTGATAAATCTCTTTTCTTAAACCAACAGGTTCTTATAGTCACCAACTCCCCAATGGTGTTTGTTGCCAATTGTTGTATTTTCAAGTATATTTGAATTTGGTGAAAGATGTTAGCAAGATCTTGATGTTTGTATCATAGGCGCAGACGTAGGCATGGATGTAAACATGAATTTTGGCGCGGACATTGACATAGCCCTAGACATAGGTGTGGGTGTTGAGATAGGCGTGGACGTGGACGCAAACATGGATTTTCTTTCAATGTTTTTCTAACTAAAATGCTTTTCTATGTTTTATCAAATGCTTTTATTGGTATGCCAATTCCCCAAAAATGATTTCAAACAATATTCATAAGAAATAATTGTAGTATTTTGCAAACAAGTTTAAAAAAAAAGAAACACAATTGAAATATTTGAAGAAAACTTCAGTGTTTTTATTGATAAATACGCCTCCGAAAAGGCGAGCGTATAAGATGCAATCCCTAGAAAGAGGTAATACAGAAAGTTTTGATAAAAAGCTGTAAATGACAATGAAAATGATAATTAATACTGCTATTATCTCCGATATCCTTTTGATAGCTCTAATCTTATTTGCTTTTGAATCAGATGATTTAGAACAATCCTTTCCTTTGTATTTCGTATTAGCGGTTCTTAGATTGCAGTCTTTTTGTTCTTTATTTCTTTGAATGAAGTCCCTAACTTTTTCCTAGGTCTCCCTTTCGGGTTTTCAATCCACCGAGATAATTTTTTTTTGTGTATGTCCCTAATTTTTTCCTGGATTTCCCTTTTAGGGTTTTCAATCCACCGGAATGCTCCTTTTTGCCTAAGTCGCCTTTTTAGGGATCAAGTTTAGCGAGCTTTCTTATACATAACATTTTTTGTTTGCGTCTGTATTTTCCAAATATGGTAATTCTTCCCCATCCATTATTGTGAGGATAAGACCACCATCAGAGAATGCTATTTTTACCACAAATGGACCTTCGTAGTTGGGTATCCATTTACCACGCGAATCAAGATGAGGTATCAGGATCTTTTTCAGTACTAGATTCCCTTCTTTGAATACGCGAGGAAGAACATTCTTGTCGAAGGCTTTCTTCATCCATTTTTGATATAATTGACCATGGCACATATCTATCAAATGTTTCTACTCAATGAGGTTAAGCTAATCAAGTCGTGTTTGAAACCACTCGGCTTCTTCGAGCTTTGTTTCCATTAGCACTCGGAGTGATGGAATTTCTATCTCAGCTAGGAGTACTGCCTCCATGCCGTATACTAGGGAAAAAGGAGTTGCACCTGTTGAGGTGCGTACAAAGGTATGATAGCCATGTAAAGCAAAGGGAAGCAATTTATGCCAATATTTGTATGTCTTCACCATTTTATGAATGATTTTTTTGATATTCTTGTTTGCAGCTTCGACGACCCCGTTCATCTTAGGTTGATATGGTGAGGAATTATGATGCTCGATCTTGAAATTATCGTATAATTCTTTTATCATTTTGTTGTTAAGATTAGACCCGTTATCAGTTATGATCCTGTTTGGAACATGTAACGCGGTGGGAGAACTAACTTGGGCGTTTTGCGTTTGATCGTAAATGTTGCGGTTAGCAAGAGTCGCCATCGACTTTTCTTTTGTCCAATAAGGAAAGGCTGAAAAGAACAGGAAAGACCTTTAGAGATGTTTTCTTGAGTTCGGGGGGTAGATTATGAAAAGGGAAGGTATTAGCACCCTTTTCATCCATGGTTTTCCATGGGCTCTTATTTGCTTGCTAGATCACTTGCTTTTGTTTGAATGTGTGCTTGTGGTGTGGGTTTTGAAAGTACTTTGAAAATGTCTTTGTAATGGTTCTCGTTTCTATAAGAACGCATACAAAGTGTTGTTTCGAAAATAGTTCAAAGAGGTGTTTGTGGAATGTGTTTTTTGAAAGATATTTTGAAAAGGCGTCCCCTTTGTAATTGCTCTCGTTTCTATAAGTACGCATACAAAGTGTTTATCTTTTAAAAATGTTTCAAATGAGTGTGTTGGTGTATAAAATGTTTTTGTTGTGAGAAAGCGAGCAACTAGGAGCGAATCTACCTACTCAAAAAGGTCTTTAGTGTTCTTTTCCTCCTCCTTTAGATGTTGCTATCTTACCATTGTTTTGGTAAGAAGCCCCATCGTTGGATGTGAAGGGACGGGCATGGGACGTTTTTGTATAGTCATAGAAGGCAACTTATGGGACGTTTTAGTAATGTCGTTTAGGGACTAGATTGTTTACCGAAGGCAACATCGAGGGTCATCGAGGGACTACGATCTTTTATCGAGGGTCTTTGCTAAAACACCCATATTCGAGGGACATGACTCTTTTCCGAAAGGCAACAAAGTGGGATTACCCTAAGGGTTCTAGTGTGCAAGTGTGCAAGTGTGTTTTATTTACATGCATTTTAGTCTTTGAGTTTTAGGTTGTCTATTTGTTGTTTTTTCTTACCATACACACCCTAATTACTAACAATATATGAAAGCAATAAAAGTGCGGGAAAAGTAAAGTCCTACACTATTACATCATTAAGGGGATGCGGGTACAAATTTATGAATAGGGGGTTGCAAGAAAATAAATCCTAATTAACTATTACAACCATATTGAAATGTACAATGCAAGAAAGAAAAATGACTTGTTTAGAAAATGGTTTTTCTGTCTTAATGAATTAATAAAAATAAAATATTTTATGTCTTTTTTATATTAATAAAAAGGGTATTAATATTAAAAATGATAAAAAGGGAAATAATGAGAGATAGGATTAGCATGCTGCTGAAAGCAAAACAAAGAGGGTCCGAAATTCTGATGCCGGGCGCGCTGTGGTTCAGAAGGAGCGCCAGAAGTTCTGGATTGATACACTCTAAGGTCCTGTAAGAAATGTTAGAGGTAAAACACAAAAGTTCTGGGTTGCTGTATGCTAAAATTATTAGTGTTAGAACAATGAGAAAGTCTTAGAAGTTTTGTGTATTAAAACAGTGAAGAGAACTCAGAAGTTCAGTATGTGCTAAGACAGTGAGTGAACATCAAAAGTTCAATGTGTGTTAACAGCGAGTGAACATCAGAAATTTAGTGTGTTTGAACAGTGAGAAAATCATATAAGTACTGTGTGTTAAAACGTGAAGAGAACTCAGAAGTTCTGTGTTATGCTAAAACCATGAATGAAAATCATAAGTTATGTGCTACATTTCAACTCTTTCTTCATATTAATCAGCACATCAGCAATTTATTCAGTTCTTAACAACAGCAAATCAGAAGGATAAAAACACAACAGTTTATAGAAGTTCTAATCTTAATTCTGAGCCTAGCCTTAATCAAGAAGTTCTGATCCATAGTTTTTCTACTCATGCAATGATATGGACAACATCAATACTATGATATTTACATATTTAATGATGTTCTGAATGAAAAGATGCAAAGTCAGAAAGACTTACCTTGAATCTGGAGTGTGTGCTTGGAACTTGAACTGCTGCCTTCAGATATTCAGGAGTCAGTGAGAGCAACAGAACAATGATTATGTTCTTTGATTCAAAGAGAAGAACAAAGGTTTTGTTTAGGATTTGTGAAAGTTTTTGCTGTTTCAGTTTCTCTCTTTTAACAATTCTCTCTCTCCAAAAGCCATCCCCTTGAAAGTGTGATGGAGCAACTTATTTATAGGTGAGTTTGCTGTGGTTTTTGGGGGAAAAATAAATTGGATTTTAAACCTTTTTGGCATACTGTTCCATTTCTTTTTAAACACAGTTTTCATATGCTAGTTTGGTGTAAATATGGGATTTAGGAAAATGCAGGCGTGGACTGGATTAGCTATTGGCTATAGGACTATGCTGTAGCAGTGCAGTAGGTTGTTTAAACGAGGTTTTATGATTTTATGATATTCTGACCAAAACGTTGAACATAGTATTCAAATGCTAGGGTGCTACTTTGTTCTTGAAGGAAGTATGGCGGTTAGCAGCTTTTAGCCATGCCTAAGCTGGATTTGTAAGCATGAATTAAGGAAAAGTAACCCTCAGAGGCAAAAGCAAAGCATGGGCCTAACATAACCTTGTACAAAATTTTGTTTTTCAAGGACAACAACGATACTTCTATCTCACAGGTGGGGAAATCCTTTGGATAAAAACTCAAAAGTGGTTGTGAGCATTAAATGATGATGAGATTTATCAAACCATAAATCCCGCGCTATAAGATTGTGCGTCATAGCCTAAGTCTGGGTCAGAAGTTCAGCATCAGCGTAACTTAGAATAAACATCCAACTTCTGATCCTTGAATCCCTTTGCTTCAGCATGTTCTGAGCGAGTTCTCATACTTTCTCGAAATCTTGTAACACGCTTTGTAAATCCTCTTTGAATTGCTCTTGAAACTTCTGACTGAGCCTACGTGAAAACTGTCCCAGAAGTTGTAGACAACTTCTGACTTGAAAATGCTCAGAATTTGCTAAATGCCTAAGCTTTAGAGACGTGCCTTTGAGGATGTATAACTTGAAATCCCAGCATTTATAAAAGAAGTTATGTTCTGCAATGTTTTAGATCTCCTTGAAATATATAACTTTTGTGTCATAAGTTCTTCCAGAATCAGCTTGCATCATGGTGATAATCTGATCAGAAGTTCTGAGCTTGTCATATTTCTTAAACACTTAGAAAAATTCTAAGTATTTAGAAATTTGACTTTTCCAAAGTAATTCTAACTTTTGAATATCTTGATGAAACAAATCTCACATTCCAACATGTCTTGATGAAATATGATTCTTGAAACTTGATTTTGATCCAAAAGTCAAAGTTTGACTTTTCAATATGCAAATGACCATTTTACCCTTGTGAATGACTTTCTTGGAAAATTTGTAATCTAAGGCTTGAAATTGGATGGGAACAAACCTGAGGGTCCAGGGTGATTCTTTGAGAAACGAGAGGGTAAATTTTGGGGTACAACAGTTTCCCCTGTTCAATCTTCTTAACCCTAAAGAGTTAGATTGGCGGATCCTCCATTCGTGACTTGAAGGGGAAGATGATTGGACACTAGAGTGCTCAGAAATTTTCACTCGAAGATAAATTGTGAATGGGCTTATAGATTCCATTTGGAGGAATGATGGAGATTTGTCGGAGATGGGCTTGTAGAGGCCATCCAAAGGTGACTGTTGACAGAGAATGTACTAAGTCTGGAACTTGATTTCAACTGGAAAAGAATTAGAATAAATCTTTGGAGCGACTTATCTGAACCAGAAGAAGTCTTGTATGTTGTTTTACTGGGAAGAATCAGAACAAATCATTGAGAGATTTATCTGAACCAAAGAAGACATCTGCGGGAAAAGAATCAGAATAAATTGTTGAGATATTTAAACTGAATCGACAAGAGTCTGAAAGAAACATCTGTTGTGTAGATGATTGACCAATACTTTCTCAGGAATTGATATGTAATTGACTTGTTGAAAATTTGATGATAATTTTCTGTTGATTGATCTTTCCTGAAAAAGATGAAAGATTAGTTGTATGCAATGTCATGATGTATGAAATGTATGGTATAATGATCTTCTTAAAATAAATGAGATTGTGTCGTATGTATCTGTCAGCTGTGTAAGGGAGTGTCAGAATGAATCTATGTTATGATTGTATCTGAATGGAAAGATGTATCGAATGAGTATCAAACTGGCATCCGCAACTGGAACATATCTGAACTTGATCTGAAAGCTGAATCTGAATGAGTATCAGAATGGCATCCGTATATAGAGCATATCTGAACTTGATCTGAAAGCTGAATCTAAATGAGTATCAGAATGGCATCCGTATATGGAGCGTATCTGAATTGTATCTGAAAGTTGAATCTGAATGAGTATCAGAATGGCATCCATATCTGGAGCGTATCTGAACTGTATTTGAAGCTAAATCTGAATGAGTATCAGAATGTCATCCGTATCTGGAGCGTATATGAACTGTATCTGAAATCTGAATCTGAATGAGTATCAAAATGGCATCCGTATCTGAAGCGTATCTGAACTGTATCTGAAAGCTGAATCTGAATGAGTATCAGAATGGCATCCGTATCTAGAGCATATCTGAATTGTATCTGAAATCTGAATCTGAATGAGTATCAGAATGACATCCGTATCTAGAGCGTATCTGAACTTTGGTGATTAAGCTGTTATCTGGTCGGGTCCAGGCTTCACAGCACTTTATACTGTTATCTGGTCGAAATCCAGGCTTCACAGTGTTTTTGGAGAAGTGAACTACTATCTGGTCAAAATCCAGGCTTTGCAGCACCTTATACTGTTATCTGGTTAAAATCCAGGCTTCATAGTGTTTTTGAAGAAGTGAACTACTATCTGGTCGAAATCCAGGCTTCACAGCACCTTATACTGTTATCTGGTCAAAATCCAGGCTTCACAGTGTTTTTGCTGGGGATTATAGAGTAGTCTACTGGAGAAGAGGAGTTGTGGTCCTCTGATTTATAGTAGTCAGAGAGGAAAACTCAAGCTGGGGAATCCTGCCATTTGTTGGGGAAATAAACCTTGTTGCTCAGTCTGTTGGAGAGATAGTGACTTCACTGGTAGAAATCCTCGAGGATTCTTGAAGTCAACTCAGTTGGGAAGAAGTTTTCAGAGATTGAAAATATGGCTGGGGAATCAACCTATGAGAAGGATTTTAGGGAGATTTATCACTGCCCCTAGTAGTAAGTGTTTGTGGCACTTCCAGGAGATGTTGGACTGTACGTAACCCTTTGCTGAGATTGGCGTTCAATGCCCCAAGTAATGGAGACCTGCCCCTGGCTTCGTGCTTCGTGAGAGATTTCTTGGAATCTTAATTGGACTGCCCCAGGTGTGCTGGATAGTGACATGTCATGCCTCCTTGTTGGTAGGAGATTTGTCATTTGGAAGTTTCATCCCACTTAAAGTGATTTTGTTCACTGAGAGAGCTTTCGTTCACTGGATATTCGTTGTGTGAATTTCTCCGCTGTCAAACAAATAGCCATATGCAAACAACGATATTCAAATAATTCAAAGCTTATGCTTGTCTTGAAATTTTGAAAATGCGTTTTAGCAAGTAAAGAAATTTTTGTAAGAAAATTCAAACTCAGGATTTAGAGTAAAGCCTTACAGGAGTCAGGATACCTTTTGTAACAGTATGCTTTCGAACTAACCCATGCTTCAATTAGGACTTTTGAAGGGTTGTAGCGTGTCTTGGTTCATGGTTTAAGAAACAAAGGATAAAGGCTCAAAGTGTATTTTCACCCACCCGCTCTTCGTGATGTTCTTCAGTCCTAAACTCAGTTAATTGTGTGTCTGAACTCTAATTGAGTCTGGAATGACGTTTTGGTGATGGTTCATACAAGTTTAGTTTATCGAAAGGCAGTCATTCCTTGTAACATTTTTTCATGTTGTTGAGGATTTGTAGTGACCTCTTTCTTTTGATTATCCCTAATTTTTGCCTTCCTGTTCCTGTTCTGAGATTACGTCAGCGGGATGCCCCAATTTTTCTTAAGTATCCTTTGTAGGTTTTGACTTAGTGGGTTTTTCTTTTTGAGAGATAATGATAGCCTATTTAGTAGGGAACCATCACTGTCTTTTGATTCCAGAGGAATGTTTTTAATGCCATTCATTGTATTACGAGATGAGAGTTTGCGGCTAAACGCGCGTTTGAATCAATTGAGAGACTACCCTGCCCCAGGTTTTGATTAAAGGTTTTAATTTATGTAAAAGGAAACTCCTACATCTTTGGCTCAGAGGGGTTGACTAGGGATTATCTTCCTTATAACTCCAGTTTTTAGGATTTGAAAGAACGCATGTACATCGTCAGCAAGGTCTGTCCAAAAGCATACTGTATGAGATTAAAGCATGGTTTTCGTCATCCTCCTTCTAAAGGCTTGCAAATTTTTGAAACAAGAGTTGAATATCATAAAGGGAGTAAAAAACATAGTTTAAATATAATGAAAACGAATGGATTAATTCAAGATAAACATATGCAATGCATCAATGAAACAAAGTTTGACATTAATAGGTAAGTGTTTGAACAAGCAAAAGAAATTACAACTGAAAATTCAAATGAACAAAAGCCTCTTTGTATGAACTTGTCACTTTAGGTGGTGAGCCTTTGAGGGACGACAGAAGAATTTAGTTTGGCCATCTGGTGCGAATTCTAGCGTTCCTTCATCAATCAGATCTTGAATTTTATTTCTCAACGTCCAACAGCTATTGGTGTCATGTCCAAGACTGTTGGAGTGGTACACACATCTTGCATTTGGATTGTACCTTGGGGAGGTTGTGTTGGGATTCTGAGGAGGGTCTTTTAATGTAACCAGCCTGGTCTCCAACATGTGTTGCAATGCTTGAGCCAATGATATGTTGATTTCGGTAAAGTGCCTTTCAACTATATTCTACTTACGCTGATAGCCTTGTTGTTGTTGGTGAGGTTGTTGTTGGACTCGTGACATGGCAGCAATTTAAGAAGGTCTTCCGGCTTCTTGCCTCATGGGAGGCTGAGCAGTGACTTGATTTCCAATCCTGGTTGTTTTCCCCACACGGTTGTAATCATCTTGACGAAGTTGGTTGATAAGAACTTTCAGCTCTTCTTGTCCTTGAGCCATATTTTGGATAAGATCCAACTGGCCCACCAGTTGTCCCATCATTTGGACCTTCATTATGGCTATTTCAGTTTGTAGCCGCTCCAATTGGTCATCTCTGTATTCCCCAAGACTTCCCATGATCGTGCCCCTGGTTAGAAGAGCTTTCACGTCTTCTTGTCCCCTGGATAGGTTCAAGAACAATTCTTGTAGTTGAGCGTTTTGAGCCTGGATGTCTTTCACCGTTTGTTCCATACCCATCTTACTGAAATAAATAGTAGGAGGATAAAGAGACCTGTATGGGAGAAACCTATTTATGTTATGATGAATGAAGATGCATATGCAAATGATTTCAACGAAATTAGAGATTTAAATTTGCTTTAGACAAAAAAGGAACACACGTTATATTAATAAATCAAAGCTTGAGTACATCATGCCTCTTTTGGGCTTACAAAGAAATACAAAACTTTAAGATAAAAAAGTTGAACGCATCCTCTTTTGCGCGATGTAGGCGTTCAGACTCCGCTCCTCATGAAGCTTCCTGGTGAGTTCCAGAACCTTCTTCTCACTGGCATAGAATTAGGCCTCAAAAGTGTCTCGCTCCCCCTTAAGCTATATCCAATCCCTTTGCAAGTCGTCGAGAGAGGTGGGCATGTCAGGATGCATGATAGTGTATGAAACATCTCCTTCCACAACAGGCTCTATGATAACTGGGAGAATAGAGGGGTAAGGCATCATAAGATTTTAAGCATGAGCTCGTACCCATTTGAGGTAAGGCTCAAGAGGGATGGAATTCCTGTGCCCCAGTGTCTTACTATCAACTCTATGTACAATGCCCCAAGCTCGTATGAACCTTTTGCGGTAATCCTGAGTATCATTCTTGTAGTCGAAAACGATTCCTTGAATAAGTGCATCACGAGGACCATCCCTTCTTGCATATCCGAACTGTCGTAGTGCTAAACAAGGATTGTAAGTGACTCCTCCCCTAATGCCTAAGAGTGGGACATTAGGGAATTCTCCACATCGATCAATGATGGTAACATTGTCCAAGAATCAGGGACACCAATGAGTGCCTGAATGTGTAAGAGTCATCAGCCTTTGAGACCATCTTAAGCCATGTTCATTCTTCAAGACGGATCGGGGAAGGTGTGAAATAACCACCTAGATAAAAGAGGTGTGCAACACAGAAGGGTTCCTCTTCTTTTTGTAGTGCGAGTATGCAACGAATGTAGGATATCTCCAAGCAGAGTAGATACTGGGTTACGTGACAGGAAAATCTTAACCGCATTATACGTCTATGAGCTAGTCCGAATTAGGAAACAGTACCAAACTATAGATGAGAAGGACTAATACCTTTTCAAAAGCTTGTAAGTCCAAGGTATCCCAGAAATGATGATCTTTCTCGAACAAGAACTTAGCCAAAAAACCTTTGACACCTCTCCTGGTTTCCCAATTTGCTACTATGTCAGACCGTTGTAAGGACAGAGTTTTGGCAATATCTTCAGGTTTAGGGTCACTTTCCATACCATTGAAAGGTACCTCATTAAGGATAGGCACCCCCAATAGTAGAGAAAACTCCTCCATAGTAGGCACTAACTGGTAATCCGGAAAGGTGAAATAGTGATGCAGAGGGTCAAAGAACTGAAAGAGGACTTTTAACATTTCTTCATCAGGGTTTGAAGTGACCAAGATGAGAAGTCTACCATGTCTTTCAATGAATGGAGAGCTTTAGGGAACCCTCGATACCAAATCCTTAAGCTGAGGAGGTACTTTTACCAGACTGACTTGGATAGTGAATCTGCAGGCGAGAGCCATGTCCTACAAAACAAGACAAAAATAAACCCTAAGAATCCTTGGAATGATTAGTATGACATGCTATGTTATGATGTCCTGATTATGCTCAGATATAGCATATATAGCAAGCACAAGAAAATCACACAGAGACCTTAGGTTTAAGGCTTGCATGGATTTTAAGGTGATACCCTCTTGAAGTTGGGTTGGTTCAACCTGTCCTAAATATAGTAACTGGGTTCTAAGGGATCTCAATATCACCGGTCTTTCCCCCAAATCTCGTTCCGATAGACAACTGACTTGCCACCAAACAAAACTCAAGGGTCAAACCTCAATGAGTGTAGCATCGAGTATCAACCGGCTTTAGGTTTACACCAAAGATGACTATCTCACCACGTCCTAAAAGCCAAGTTAGTCAATTAAGGTTCTAAGGTCAGTTAGTGCTTCATGACGCCTCTCAGCGGCCCCGTATTCTCCTCGTTTCAACACAAGGGACACCGGTACCAACAAATGCGTCACACTAATGTAGCTAATGTTTCAACCGTGTTGGTATACTCGACACAGTTTCCTCACAGTTTATTGCTACTTACCTAAAAAGGCGCCCCAAATTCGGGGGTAGGATCAAAGTAAACCCAAGAAAGGAAGCATAATGTAAAGCATGCAAGTCAAACAAGGAAAGCAAGTAAATATGATCTAGCCCTAAGGTAACCCCACTTTAAGAATTATCCCCAGCAGAGTCGCCAGTTCTGTAACGCAGTGGGAGAACTGACTTGGGTGTTTTGCATCGCAAATGTTGCGGTTAGCAAGAGTCGCCATCGACTTTTCTTTTGTCCAATAAGGAAAGGCTGAAAAGAACAGGAAAGACCTTTAGAGATGTTTTCTTGAGTTCGGGGGGTAGATTATGAAAAGGGAAGGTATTAGCACCCTTTTCATCCATGGTTTTCCATGGGCTCTTATTTGCTTGCTAGATCACTTGCTTTTGTTTGAATGTGTGCTTGTGGTGTGGGTTTTGAAAGTACTTTGAAAATGTCTTTGTAATGGTTCTCGTTTCTATAAGAACGCATACAAAGTGTTGTTTCGAAAATAGTTCAAAGAGGTGTTTGTGGAATGTGTTTTTTGAAAGAGATTTTGAAAAGGTGTCCCCTTTGTAATGGCCCTCGTTTCTATAAGAATGCATATAAAGTGTTTGTCTTTTAAAAATGTTTTAAATGAGTGTGTTGGTGTATAAAATGTTTTTTTTGTGAGCAAGCGAGCAACTAGGAGCGAATCTACCTACTCAAAAAGGTCTTTAGTGTTCTTTTCCTCCTCCTTTAGATGTTGCTATCTTACCATTGTTTTGGTAAGAAGCCCCATCGTTGGATGTGAAGGGACGGGCATTGGAAGTTTTTGTATAGTCATAGAAGGCAACTTATGGGACGTTTTAACAATGTCATTTAGGGTCTAGATCGTTTATCGAAGGTAACATCGATGGTCATCGAGGGACTATGATCTTTTAGCGAGGGTCTTTGCTAAAACGCCCATATTCGAGGGACATGACTATTTTCTGAAAGGCAACAAAGTGGAATTACCCTAAGGGTGCTAGTGTGCAAGTGTGTTTTATTTACATGCATTTTAGTCTTTGATTTTTAGGTTGTCTATTTGTTGTTTTTTCTTACCATACACACCCTAATTACTAACAATATATGAAAGCAATAAAAGTGCGGGAAAAGTAAAGTCCTACACTATTACATCATTAAGGGGATGGGGTTACAAATTTATGAATAGGGGGTTGTAAGTAAATAAATCCTAATTAACTATTACAACCATATTGAAATGTACAATGCAAGAAAGAAAAAGGACTTGTTTAGAAAATGGTTTTTGTGTCTTAATGAATTAATAAAAAGAAAATATTTTATGTCTTTTTTATATTAATAAAAAGGGTATTAATATTAAAAATGATAAAAAGGGAAATAATGAGAGATAGGATTAGCATGCTGCTGAAAGCAAAATAAAGGGGGTCAGAAGTTCTAATGCCGGGCACGATGTGGTTCAGAAGGAGCGTCAAAAGTTCTATATTGATACACTCTAAGGTCCTGCGAGAAACATTAGAGGGAAAACACAGAAGTTCTGGGTTGCTGTATGCTGAACTTATGAGTGTTAGAACAGTACGAAAGTCTTAGAAGTTTTGTGTATTAAAACAGTGAAGAGAACTCAGAAGTTCAGTATGTGCTAAGACAGTGAGTGAACATCATAAGTTCAGTGTGTGTTAACAGCGAGTGAACATCACAAATTTAGTGTGTTTGAACAGTGAGAAAATCATAGAAGTTCTGTGTGTTAAAACAGTGAAGAGAACTCAGAAGTTCTGTGTTGTGCTAAAACCATGAATAAAAATCAGAAGTTCTGTGCTACATTTTAACTCTTTCTTCATATTAATTAGTATATCAACAATTTATTCAGTTCTTAACAACAGCAAATTAGAAGGATAAAAACACAACAGTTTATATAAGTTCTAATCTTAATTCTGAGCCTAGCCTTAATCAAGAAGTTCTGATCCACAGTTTTTCTACTCATGCAATGATATGGACAACATCAATACTATGATATTTACATATTTAATGATGTTCTGAATGAAAAGATGCAAAGTCAGAAATACTTACCTTAAATCTGGAGCATGTGCTTGGAACTTGAACTGCTGCCTTCAGATATTCAGGAGTCAGTGAGAGCAACGAAAAAATGGTTTTGTTCTTTGATTCAAAGAGAAGAACAAAGGTTTTGTTTAGGATTTGCGAAAGTTTTTGCTGTTTCCTTTTCTCTCTTTTAACATTTCTCTCTCTCCAAAATCCATCCCCTTGAAAGTGTGATGGAGCAACTTATTTATAGGTGAGTTTTTTATGGTTTTGGGGGGAAAAACAAATGGGATTTTAAACCTTTTTAGCATACTATTCCGTTTCTTTTTAAACACAGTTTTCGTATGCTAGTTTGGTGTAAATATGGGATTTGGGAAAATGCAGGCATGGACTGGATTAGATTTTTGCTATAGGACTGTGCTGTAGCAGCGCAATAGGTTGTTTAAACGAGGTTTTGGGATTTGGTGATATTCTGACTGAAGGGTTTAACATAGTCTTCAAATGCTAGGGTGTTGCTTTGTTCTTGAAGCAAGTATGGTGGTTAGCAGCTTTTAGCCATGCCTAAGATGGATTTGTAAACATGAATTAAGGAAACGTAACCCTCAGAGGAAAAAGCAAAGCATGGGCCTAACACAACCTTGTATAAAGGTTTGTTTTTCAAGGACAACAACGGTACTTCTATCTCACACATGGGGAAATCCTTTGGATAAAAACTCAAAAGTGGTTGTGAGCATTAAATGATGATGAGATTTATCAAACCAAAAATCCTGTGCTATGAGATTGTGCGTCATAGCCTAAGTTTGGGTCAGAAGTTCAGCATCAGCGTAACTTAGAATAAACATCCAACTTCTGATCCTTGAATCCCTTTGCTTCAGCATCTTCTGAGCGAGTTCTCAGACTTTCCTGAAAGCTTGTAACACGCTTTGTAAATCCTCTTTGAATTGCTCTTGCAATTTCTGACCGAGCCTACGTGAAAACTAGCCCAGAAGTTGTAGGCACCTTCTGACTTGAAAATGCTCAGAATTTGCTAAATGCCTAAGCTTTAGAGACGTGCCTTTGAGGATGTATAACTTGAAATCCCAGCATTTATAAAAGAAGTTATGTTCTGCAATGTTTTAGATCTCCTTGAAATCTATAACTTTTGTGTCAAAAGTTCTTCCAGAATCAGCTTGCATCATAGTGATAATATGATCAAAAGTTCTGAGCTTGTCATATTTCTTAAACACTTAGAAAAATTCTAAGTATTTAGAAATTTAACTTTTCCAAAGTAATTCTGACTTTTGAATATCTTGATGAAACAAATCTCACACTCTAACATGTCTTGATGAAATATGATTCTTGAAAATTAATTTGGATCCAAAAGTCAAAGTTTGACTTTTCAGTGTACAAATGACCATTTTGACCTTGTGAATGACTTTCTTGGAAAATTTGTAATTCAAGGCTTGAAATTGGATGGGACCAAACCTGAGGGTCCATGGTGATCCTTTGAGAAATGAGAGGGAAAATTTTGGGGTACAACAGAACCCCATATCTGCATATGAGATTTTGCTTGACGAAACGAGTAACGACTTGGCTTGTCACATTTGCATATGATGCTGCTCATACCCATTTAGTGAAGTAATCGACGGTGACTAGTATAAATAAATGTTCGTTAGATGCCTTCGGTTCGATCATACCTATCATATCAATTCCCCACACTGAGAACGACCAAGGAGAGATCATGACATTTAGAGTAGTAGGTGGTACATTCATTTTGTCAGTGTAGATTTGGCATTTGTGACAAGTTTTTGTGTAATGATAGCAATCTGCTTCCATTGTTAACTAGTAATACCCCAACCATAGAATTTTTCTTGCCATAACATGCCCACTTGTATGGGTTCCGAAAGTGCTTTCTTGGATTTCCCTCATAGGCGTATCTGCTTCTTGTTTCTCCATACACTTGAGTAGCACCATATGATAATTTCTTTTGTATAGTACATTACTAGTCAGAAAGAATTTTGATGCTAGCCTTTGTAGAGTTTGTTTGTTGATGATAAAGGCATTTTCTGGATATTCTTGTTTTTCAAGATATCTCTTGATGTTGTAGAACCAAGGCTTGTCAACCGATCCTTCTTTAATAGCAAGGCAGTGTTCCGACTTTTCAAAATGTCTGATAGTGATGCATGGCTCATGGTTGGGCCAGGTTACTTTAAACATGGCTAACAAGGTTGCTAGAGCATCTTCCATTTGGTTTTCTTCTCGTGGGATGTGGTTGAAAGTAATCTCAGTGAATTCCGCGGCTAGCTTCAAGACATGATCCCGATATGGAATCAAGTGGGGGTGTTTGGTGTCCCATTCACCTTTGAATTGGTATATGACTAACGTGAAGTCTCCAAATACTTCAAGATATTTAATTCTCAGATCAATGGAAGCTTCTAGACCTAGGATGCAAGCTTCATATTCAGCAATATTATTGGTGCAGTCGAAACACAACCTTGTAGTATAAGGTCTGTGATAGTTCTTTGGAGAAGTCAAGACTGTCTCGATACCATGTCCCAATGCATTTGAAGCTCCATCAAACACGAGTGTCCAACGTGCCCCTGGTTCAGTTCCTTCATCGGGTCCTGGTATTTCGTAGTCACCTATAACCATAACATCTTCGTCTAGAAAGTCGAACTTCATGGGTTAATACTACGGAAACGGTTGATGGGCTAGATGATCAGCTAGTATACTACCTTTGATGGCCTTTTAAGTAACATATAATATGTTGTACTCCGATAGTAACATCTGCCATCGAGCAATCCTCCCTGTAAGAGCTGGTTTTTCGAACACATATTTTAAGGGATCCATCCTTGCTATTAGCCACGTGGTGTGTGTTAACATTTATTGCCTCAATATTTTAGTATCCCAAGCCAATGCACAACAAGTTTTCTCGAGGAGCGAGTACCTGGTTTCACAATCAGTGAATTTCTTACGGAGGTAGTAGATTGCATGCTCTCTTCTATCTATTTCGTCTTGTTGGCCCAATACACATCCCATCAATCCTTGAAGTACTATTAGGTACATAATGAGAGGTCTCTCCGAAACTGGCGACATCAAGATTGGTGGCTCCTGTAAATATTGCTTTATCGTCACAAAAGCTGTTTGGCAATCACCATTCCATGTTACTGTTTGATCTTTTCACATCAATTTGAATATAGGCTCGCACGTAGCAGTTAGGTGTGATATGAACCTTGAAATGTAGTTCAATCACCCTAAGAAACCACAAACCTCCTTTTCTATCTTTGGCACTGGCATTTCTTATATAGCTTTTACTTTAGCAGGGTCCACTTCGATACCATGTTGGCTTACAATAAAACCCAGTAACTTGCCTGACATGACACCAAAGGTACACTTGTTTGGATTCAACCTTAATTTAAACCTTTGTAGTCGATCAAATAATTTCTGTAAATGTATGATGTTGACCTCCTCTGTATGATATTTGGCAATCATATCATCTACGTACATCTCAACCTCCTTGTGAATCATATCGTGGAAAAATGTAACCATTTCCCATTGATAGGTTGCCCATGCATTCTTCAAACTGAACATCATTACTTTGTAGCAGAAAGTGCCCCAAGGTGTCATGAAGGTAGTCTTCTCCATATCTTTGGGTGCCATTTTGATTTGGTTATAACCTGAGAAGCTGTCCATGAATGAGAATACTGAAGCTTGAGCCGTGTTGTCCACAAGAACATCTATGTGAGGTAGCGGGAAATCGTCTTTAGGACTTTCTCCATTTAGATCCCGATAACCTACACATATGCATACTTTTCCATCTTTCTTGGGTACTGGCACAATGTTAGCTATCCAAGGTGGATAGTCTACCACTACTAAGAACCCTGCGTCGAATTGTTTGAGAACCTCTTCTCGAATTTTGCTGGACATATCTGGACGAATTCTCCTGAGCTTTTGCCTGACCAGGGGACAACCTTCATTAAGAGGTAGTCTGTGTACCACGATGTCTGTATCCAACCCTGGAATGTCTTTGTAGGACTAAGCGAATTATCCACATACTCGTGTAACAACTTGATCAACCTTTCTTTGACGCTTTCTTCTAATGCTGCCCCTAGCTTGATCTCTTTTGGATCCTCTTATGTTCCAATATTAATGGTCTCAATAGGCTCTTAATATGGTTGTATACTATCAGCCTTTTGTTCTATGCTTCTCGCTAGTTCTTCAGAAAGTTCAAGATCCTGAACATCTTCCTCTTCAGCTTGGTTGATGGGAATATCAAAATCATATCGAATAGTAGCAGTAACATCATCAGTGATTTTGGGCATGGATCTGCATATTTATCATGTTTTGGTGCAGTTTTTGTTTAGTACGTGAATTTGGAAAATGCATATGAGAGAAAGTATTTCCATTTTAAAATATATGGTATAAATGCAAAATAAAAACAAGGATCTTAATTGAATACAAAACACAATTTTATTAATCACGAATATTGATTGAAACATACGGGGGACCCTTGCAAACAACCCCTATGCCCCGGGCTTGAAATAGGTTCTTTCAAATATAGAGAAAATTACTTTGGAAAGAAAATTTCAGGAATCTTCACAACTGTCCAGTTCTTCAGCTCTTCGCCTGGGGTGTTTTCAAGGATGTAATCTGATGTCCTTTTGATGTTGTTTTTGTGGGACACCATTGCCACTTGTTCGCCATGCTCTACCCCTTTGCTGATGAAGGTTTCCTGGATTGGTGGAAAACGTGCTTTCCCTTTTAGAGTAGCCTTTGATGATTCATAACCCAAACCAAAACGGTTCTTCTTCTCAAGTATTTTGGGGAGCTTTCCCCAACCTTTCGAGTCACCATTCTCCATTTCTATTTGTAAGTCTCTCCATGAGGTCATATTAGGCTTTTTGACCTTTTCTACCGGTAAGGTTATCGTTGAAGCAACCTCCAATACTTGAAACGATGTAGCTATATAATCTTCATCAACAATGATATACCTGTAGGACTCAATGTGACTTACGAAGATGTCTTCCTCTCTACCAATTATGACCAATCTTCCTTCAACAAAGAACTTCAATTTTTGATGTAAGGTTGAAGTGACTGCCCCTGCCGCATGAATCCAAGGTCGTCCGAGTAAACATGTACACGCCGACTCTATATTCATGACTTGAAAGGTGATATAGAACATGTGTGGGACGATCTTGACAGGAAGGTCTACTTCTACAAATACTGTAATTTGAGAACCATCAAAATCTTTGACTATCGTGGAACTCAGTCTTATCACAACACCGTCTAATGTTAACTTCATCAGGCTAGATTTAGGTAACACATTGAGGGCAGAACCGATATTAGTGAGTACCCTGGATAGACTCGTAGTACCTATCTGTATTGAAATGTGTAGTTATTGGTTGTGAGCTTGTACTTGTGGAGGTAACTCACCGTCGTTAAAGTCCAAATAGGACCCCAACATCAGATTTTCTACCACATTATCAAATTGGTTCACCGTAATTTCTTCTACAACATGAGCTGAACTTAGAATTTTCATTAGTGAGTCTCAGTACGCCTTTGAGTTGATGAGCAACGAGAGTATGGAAATATTGGCTGGAGTTTGGTGAGGTTGGTCCACCACCCTATAGTCACTTCTCTTACTTATCTTTAAGAATTCGTCGGCCTCTTGGTCGGTGAAGCTTTTGTTTAGAGGCTCTTAATTCACCTCTTCTACCGCTTTTCCTTTCTCCTTTGTCAACAAGTCATTTTTCTTTTTCAACACATTGTCATACTTCTCTGATGGTTTAGATCCGAATACCCGACCACTACAAGTTATGCCCCCTATCCCTGCTATATTTGAAATTGCAGGTTCTTGACTTGATGACGACTCACATTCTTGTTTCGAGCCGTTTGTATATACAGTGGGATCATAATTCCATGGTACCGATTTGTCAGTTTTGTAAGGGGTAGGATATGGCCCTTTAATTACCATCATAGTTTTCAGTGCTACTAGTATTCTCAGAGTTTGTTTTATTGTAGGAGTTTTTGCCGAACTCTCCACAAGATCACGAGAGTCTTCTTGTCATGGCCTAGCCTTTGATAAGGAATTACCAATGGCTGCTTCCCATTTGCTTCAATTGTTGCTATATACTCAACTTCAAGGTATGGTATGAATTGGACTATCCTCTGGTCTACCAACTTCTATAATGTTCTTTCGAAAACTTCATTATGTTCCAACAGGAACCCACATTCTAACATATATGCTTTCAACAAGTTTATTGGGGCCTTTGCTTGTCTGGCCACCTCGAAGTTAGTGACTACTTCAATCACATTTATTGTAGGTACACCATGGGGGGGCATGGGGTTTGACTTGATGTTCGGCTTTTCGAAGGTGATATCTTGGGCCTCCAATAAGTATTGAACCTTATGTCTAAAGACCCAACATTTTTCTAGGGTATGGCCTGGAGAATTTGCATGATACTCACATCTAGCGCTGACATCGTATCTTGGTGGGAGTATCCTAGCTGGTGGAGCTAAAGGTTTGAGCTCTACCAAAGACACTTTGACCAAGTGCTGTAATCGCTGACTATGTGGCATATGGAGGGGATCAAACTTCCTTGGAGGCCTGTCAAACTTGTTCTACTACTGCTGCTCTCACGGGATCATCAATGGTTGTTGTGCTCTTGGTTGTGAAGCCATAACATTAACTTCACCTTCCTTCCTTTTTGTAAAATTAGGGACCGGTCTCTTTGTATTGAAAGGGGATTTTGATGACCCCCCTTGAATCTTTCCATTCTTTATTCCTGTCTCAATTCTTTCTCCAATAGTCACTAGGTCAGAAAATCCAGAAGAGATGCTTCCTACCATCTTTTCATAGTATACCCCTTGTAGGGTTCCCATGAACATGTCGACTAGCTCTTTCTCCAGAAGCGGTGGTTGCACACGAGACACCATCTCTCTCCAACTTTGAACGCACTCTTTGAAGGACTCTTCCTTCTTCTGGGATAAGTTCTAGAGTTGTGTGTGTGGGTAGGCGCCATATCCAGGTTGTATTTATACTGCTTCAGGAATGCATTGGCAAGATCTACCCATGTTTTTATGTGCATCCTTTCCAGCTGCACATACCAATCTAGAGATGCCCCACTTAAACCGTCTTAAAAGTAATGAATCATTAACTTCTGGTTCTGAGCGTAAGCATGCATTTTCCTACAATACATGCACAAGTGGTTTCTCGGACAAGTGAGTGCTTTGTATCTTCCAAAGTTAGGTACTTAAATTTTGGCGGGATTATTACATCCAGAACAAGATCCATCTCGAGGGCATCAGCGTCAAAAGCATCGCATCCTTCCACGACTTTCAACCTTTTTTCTAGAGCTTTGTATTGATTCAATGCCAACGGGTTTTCAGCAACATGGGTGTTAGTCACTTTCCGAGGTGCTTGATTAATATCCTCTAGATCGTCATCTCCATATTGTAAGTCCAAGTAATTGTCAGCATGGTTAACCGGAATTTGCAGGGTGTGAGATGCCCCTGCCTTTGGTGGAGGTGAGATAAACCCTTCAGTTTCTTGTCTTGTCACGTGTTGAGCTATGACAGACTTTTGTGGCCCTGTCTCCAGTCCTTTTTTAGCTAGTGACTGCTTGATGCACCGATATCTTGGGTTATTTCCTCGAAGGCTACTCTGGGAATTTGTTCTTGTCTATCAATGATGTTCTTCAAAGCTAGAAGAACTTGACTCATATCTCCCCTTATTGAGTCGACATTGCTCTTAACTTGTTCCAGATCCACTTTGAAAGCTGCTTGATTCTCTTCTATTGGTTCAACGACTCTTAGTTGGTGAGCTCTTGTTTGATACGAAGGTCAAGGAGGTGGTGGTTTCCTTCTACCAATGGTTCAATTGGAGAATATTTTGAAAAAAATGAGTTTTTTGAGTGGCAACTTTATAAGATGCGAATGTTTTTATGAATGCATGATCATTTATGAATGATGTTAAGATTTATGCTTTGCGTGTCTTATTCACTTGGGTATATATATTCTTTTTATAACATCATGTATATATTTTTTAGGTTTTTCTTTTTTATTTATTTGGTGAGATCTAGAAAATAAATACGCAAACAAGACAACAAACACAATGCTTTTATTGAAACACCAATTGTCTTTAAAAGATAATACATTTCAGATACTGAAAAATATTACAATTCTAAAATAAAAAATTTACTGGAAGGGAAGTAAACAAAAGGAAAAAATCTTCTAAGCCTGTTTGCGAATGTCTTCTTTGGAATGATCGACCATTGTCCTGCATAGCTTGAGAAAATTGTCAACGTCCTTTGGGAGAGGGACCATTACACTTTCTGCGTCTTTTAAGCTTCTGGGAATGTCTTCGATGAGGTTATTGGCCAAAAAAGCAAGATTCTCATGCTTTTCTTTGTAGTATCGACATTCTCGGTAGAGGTTGGGAATTATCTTGTGGTTATCCCTTCCTTCTTGGGAAATCTTTGTATACTGCTCTTCCCAATACATCTTTTCAGCTCTCAGCTCCATATAAAGTCTTCATTGTATTAGGAAGTCCTTCCGGAGGCCCTCCAGTTCGAGGCATACTTGCTCGTACTCTTCAGTTTTCTGGGCCAGATGTCTTTCTGCCCTCATTTTTGCAAGGCACTCCTTTACTTCTGATTCCTGGATATCCTGAAGCCTGGTAGTGAGATATTTCAACTGCTCTTCCTGATCTAAATATACTTGGTCCAAGCTTTGGATTTTGGCCCTCAACTCTTCATGTAATACCTTCTTTTCTTACACGACTTTTTCATACAATCTATTCAACTTTCCGATTTCATTAGCAGCATCTTCCAGCCTCTGATTACGGGAATCTAGATTAAAAGTAGCACTTAACAACCCTTCGGTCGAACGCTTCCTTTTCAAACCTTTCTTTTCAAACCTTTCTTTTCAAATGCTTCATGTTCTTTTTGAATCTGTTGGTCTTTCGATTCGAGTATGCGCTGCATTTGTATTTTCTCTTTGGTCAAGTTAAGGAGGTTAAGCTCTAGCTCTTCCTTCTCCCTCTGAGCCTGTTTCAGTGCTTTTTTCAAATCATCCACCTCTTCTAAAGACATAGGAGGAGTGAGTGGGACCTCTTTCTTGTATTTAGTATCTATATCAAAAGGAAGCTTAATAATTTGCACCCTCTTTAGAACCCATTGAGTGTAAGGTTCTTGTGCTACTGCATTCTTTCTTTCCGCTTTTCTCTTGTTTACCTTACTCCAAGCCCGAATAAGTTTTTTGAGTAGCTCTCAGTCATTTCTACCCATGTCATTGACGATCAATGGCTGAAGTTGTTAATCAGAAGGTTTGTCTTCCAGAGGATACCCCAGTTGTCGTAGGGCCAAGGTGGGATTGTAATTGATGCAACCTTGTGACCCGATTAGTGGAACATTAGGAAAATCCCCATAACTATAGACAATATCACCGATATCTAACTTCCAGGCATACCACACCATAGAGCTAGCAGTGAGAGACCTTAACTTCTGAGGCCATTCATACCTTGTTAGATTCGGAATCAAGTAATCTTCCTTGTAAAGGTGGGTCATGAACCAGGAGTATAGAAATGGAATACAACAATTTAGGGTACCTCTTTTCTTTTCATGCCGTGTATGAATGTAGTAGTAGATATGATCAAGTAGAGCTGGAGTGGGATCTATATTAAAAGTCTTTGTACCCTAAAACACACTTATGCTTGCAGGGTCAATATAGTCTACGGTGCGTGGAAATAAGACAACACCAAATGTAAGCAGCCCTAGACAATCCACACAAGATTCCCATTCTACGTTATTTTCCAGATCGAGAGCTTTATTTTCCAGATAACACCTCCTAATTCCTATTACTTCTCCTTCTTTTTGTAATTAAGAGAAAACACATGAAAAGGGATTTTTAATCCTTTGGCCAATATTTTGATGTCTACGGTTTTCCCAATGCCCATATAAGCCCCCTCTTTGGATAAGTTCAAAATTCTATCCAATTCCTCTAAGGTCGGAGCTAACTGAAAATCTTGAAATGTGAAGCATCTCAACGGAGGATCATAAAACTGTACTAGAGCAAAAATAGAGTCCAACTGTACTTCGAATTTGGTTAAATCCAAAATATCCCTATAGCGACGAATAAATGTTTTCAGAGCCCTTTTAGATAGTCTTTCCTCTATAGCTTTGATTTGGGTCACATCTGGCTTGGTAGCATTGATACGAACAAGTTGTTTTCCTTTAGTATTCATTTCCAAATACTCACAAAAACCTTTGATTTTTTATATATATTTCTTTTTATCCTGTGAATAAGATAAACAAAAGCAAACGATGGATGATGAACATGTGAAATGTATGAATGTAAGAGTAAAAGGCTAAATGACGAGATTTGATGAACAGTAACCCTTAGAAGGTAGGCTCTTAGATTTGGCCTACGGAGATTCTACCCTCCCCATAAGGTGGTTTCCTAATGGGTATCATGAATAACACTAGAGGGAAAGGCACAAGGGCCTCCCTTAAGTGGAGTCTCTTTGCAGACCAAAACTTTCGTCTCTAGGTCGTGAAAGGTTTCATCATGAGATTTATACAAAGAGCCATAGGCGTCATTCCAAAGTTCAACCCCCAAAGAGGATGTCTCTTGAGACGTATTTCTTTTGCGGAATTCCACCGTCTCTAGGAGAAGTCGTCGCATAAACTCATAGGGTTGATGTATCCTCTTGGTTAATAGACGAACCTTCTTTCTAAGGTTTTTTTTTTCTTGAAAATATTTTTTGTAGAATTTTAAATCCCGCCACAAATATATAAATATAATGAATCATAAAAAATAAGCAAGAAAATAAACAAATAATTAAATAAGAACTAATAAAACCCAAAAGAAATAAGAAAAACCCTAAAACAAAAAAAGGAGGCTTCTAAACCTATGGTTGATTCCCTAGCAGAGTCGCTAGCTGTTGCAACTGGTTTTTAAATCAGAGTCACCACCCTTAATTTTTATCCTAAAGGAAGGGAGTATAAAGGAATAACCCTAAAAAGTTCCAGATATTCTAGATTTGGACCCGGTTCTAGACGAGGGAAAGGTGTTAGGCACCCCTTATCTACCTTTTTCGCAAGGATACTAGGTTTAGAAGCGCTTTTTAAGAAAATAGGGTTTAAGTCTTTATTAGGGGAAAAAGTTTGAATTTTAGTTAGAGGGACTCGCCACAATTTTAATCGTATGCCTACGTATCCTCTTAGGGGGAATCAGAGTCCTATTTCGTAGTACACGGTTGGTTTGTGTTTTTTAAAGATTGCGAAGATATTCGTATTTTCCACATGTCTAGTCTAGGCGTCGTGAATAGCAAAATTTATTATACTAAAAATACAGTCGATTCAAATAAACTTGCAATCCTTTTTGAAAGTTATTCGTTGAATTAATTTGATTTCGAAAATAATTTATTGTTGGTTAAGGTATTTTTTAGAGTTTTAATTATGAAAATACCTTTAATTAAATGCATGATTTAAAATAAATAATTTAGTGCAAAAAATATATTTTGAATGAATTTTGAAAAATTAAGATTTATGTGATGGTAAAAATGATAAATATAATTTTAGATATAAAAAAAAGATACATAATATTTATTATAATTAAATAAAATAAAAATAGAAAGTATAAAAAAAATAAATATGAAATAAATAAAATAAATATTAAAACGCTTGGGGGTGTAAGAATACAATATGGTAGTAAAAATAAGGGTTTTAATAGTAAGGACCTGAATTTATATTTTGAATTCAGGCCCAAAAGGCCAGGGGTGCGTTTTAACCTTAGTCAACAAAAATAGAGGGTGCGAGAAATATGAGGGCCCAAGTCAAGATTTTGGACTAGGCCCTCTCAATGTAGGGGTGTATTTTCATGAGCGTTTAGCAAAAAAAATAAAAAAGGGGTGCGATTATGAATGGGCTAGGCCCAAAGCTGGGAGTCTGTTTGAACGTTATACAAGCAGTCGCACGGTAACACGATAGACACACGTTTTGTACTGTTCGATGTTGATCAGATGGCGATCATTTGCAGGCGCATGCTAAAGAGTATGAGGTGGCATGCATTGGATCATCAGAATTAATATATTTCTTTTTATCAAAACAGAAACCTCATTCATCATTTCCCACTCTCTCTCTTCGTCTCGTTTCCAATTCTTCTCACCCTGCTCCTCTTCCTCTCTCAACTCAAACCCCAAATCCTAGATCCCTTTAACTGCGACGACCACAAACCCTAGGCTCTCTCTACTCGAATCAGACCCAAACTTAAACCCGAACCACCCCCAAATTACAACCCTACCCCCCCTCAACAATATACGAGAGCAAAGTCAAAATCACAGCAAAAAGCTAAGTTCTCGATACCTTTTATCACAGTGAAATCTATGTATTGGTGCTTCAATTCTCTGTTCTTTTCACTAATCCATTCTTATTCCTCTATTTCACAGGTACATTGTGGTGGAGATAATGATGATGAAGTCAGACAATGATGAGCGCTAACGACAACGATTGAGCGTGATGATTTAGGGTTTCAGATATCGAAACCCTAAATTCCTCTTCTATGCGGAAGCTTCTGTAACCCTCCTATGCTCGAGTCTCTCTTCTCTATAATCTCATTATTCTGCCTTTAATTTTTCTCAGTCCTTCTTTCTGTAGTTTGACTTAGGTTTTATAGCATTTATCAGTAATAGCAAATTAGGGAAGAATTGAATTTTCCTGTAAATTAATGTTTCAGAATTGATTAGGGTTTATGAATTAGGAATTTTTATTTGAATTTTGTCTGTAATCTCAAGAACATTATAAATGTTTATGTTTTTGTATTGATTTTGTATTTAGTTTTTGATTTATGTTTTGATTAGTTTTCAATTCTGTTTCTGGAAAGAATTTGAAAGCAAGATCAGATTAAACGCGCCTGATTCATACAATAGTTGATTGGTCTTTTTGGAACAACTAAAAAAACAAAATGTGTTTTCTGTTTTGATTTAGGCCAGTTTGTTTTGGGCCATACGAAAAGACTTTTTTACTGTAATTCAGACTTGGGCCTTCTGGGATGGGAAATGATCCGAGTAAAACAAAGCCCTTTTTGCTAACATTGTTTTTAAAAAAAAAATCAAGACTGATATCATTAAATTAAAAATAATATTTTTAATAATATAATATTTAAAACAAAATAGTCTTCAAAACCACAAAAATGGGCCATACTGCTTTGGGCCTGGCGGTTCAATCTTTTTTCAAAACTAACAAAATAATTCAAATCGATAATAAACACACTCTCTCAAAAATAGAAATGGGCCTGAGGTTTGATCACTATTGGGCCTCTAACAATACAACACTTTGATAAAAAAGAATGAACATCTTTCTCTCTTAATTGAAGCGGGCCCTCAATCATTCTAGCGGGTCAGACCGTTTGATCAAAAAATAGCACAACTCTCTTTCTAAATAGGCCTTAAAAATGATTTGTTCACACCTCTTTTTAAAATAAAACACCCTCATTAACTTGAAATGGACATCTCTTTTAAAAACCTAATGAGCCATCAGATATTGATGGTCCATTTTAAAACCAACACCCCTTCTTTTATGTTTTACACCCATGTAGAAATAAAAATTAAACGCTACAATTTATTTTAGAAATAACCCTAAATATAAGGTACGGGTAGGGAAAATTTGGGGTATGACAAATTGCACACGGGTTGGTGCAAGATCAACATTGTATTGGTATTGTTTGTAAAATGCAACAACCAAGTCTTCCCAAGTACGTATGTGGGTTCCTTCCAGTTGATAAAACCACTCCAACCGTGTTCCCGACAAGCTCTCTTAAAAGAAGTGCACCCATAACTTCCTGTCAGCAGTATGGGGTTGGATCTTCCGAACATAAGATCTCAAATGGATTTTAGGTCAAGAAACACCGTCATACTTTGCAAAAGTAGGGACCTTGAATTTGTGAGGGACAACAACCCCCGAGACTAATCCCACTCTTCAAAATCTAACCTAGGAACCCTATGGATTTCCATGTCATTCAGACGAACTTTGAGTTGTTTGTATTTGTCATCAGCAGGAGGATACTATTCAGCAGAAAAGTGTTCTTCATCAGAATACTGGCCAAAACCAAGGTTGTTATTCTCCTCAACTTTCACACTCTTGTCATCTCCCTCTTGGTTATCATCTTCATTTGATGAGACCTCAAAATCTATAGCCCTCCTGACCGGACCTTTGAATCTTCTACCCATATTAAGAAATACAACTGGCTTCTTAGTCTTCTTCTTTCTCTCTTTGATGATGAGTTCTTTCAAGTCTTTCTGCCCTTTAGCTAAGTTCAGGAACATTTGCTGAAATTGAGCGTCATGCTTGAAGTTTCTCACAGTTTGTTTAAGAGCCATCTTTTACTGAAATAAATAGTAAGAAGATGAGAAAACTTGTCCTGGGAAATACCTACTATGTTATGATATGGTATGTAAATGCATATGCAATGTTTTCAAGGACCTCGTGATATTTAAATTTGTTAAACAAAAAGGAAGCAAAGAAACATAGTATTAAGTTCAAATTATAATTTCCTTCTAGGCTTACGATGAAATCAAGAGAGTTAAATTATAAAAATCCTGAGGCCTAAGGTATCAAGACTCCCATGGACGCTTCCTCTTTGTGTTGACATATGCATTAAGGCTCTGCTCTTCGTGGAGTCATTTTGTCAGCTCCAATACTTTCTTCTCACTAGCATAGAACTGAGTCTCAAAGCTATCCCTCTCTTCCTTGAGTTGAATCTAGGACTTCTGTACTTCTTCGAAGTCAGTAGGCATATCAGGATGAAGAATGGTATGAGGAACATATCCTTCAACAACAGGCTATACGATCACTGGTAGGATAGCAGGATATGGCATCATAAGATTTTGAGCACAAGATTGCACCTATCTGAGGTAAGGCTCTAGAGGAATGGAATTCTTATGCCCAAAAGTCTTGCTATCAATCTTATTAATCATTCCCTAAGCACGTATAAACCTTTGACGGTAACTTTGAGGACTGTTCTCATAGTCGAATACTATACCCTGGATGAGCATATCTTGAGGGCCGTCTCTTTGAGCATAACCAAACTGACGTAGAGCTAGGGAAGGGTTGTAAGTGATAACTCCCCTTATTCCAAGGAGTGGCACATTAGGGAATTCCCCACAACGGTCAATAACAGTGATGTCCTCTTGAGATCGGGAACACCAATGGATATTTGAATGAGCGAGTGACATCACCCTTTGAGACCACCTCATGCCTTGTTCATTCTTCATTACTGATCGAGGGAGGTGCGAAATAAACCACCTGGAAAGTAGAGGTATGCAACACATGAGAGTCCCTCGCTTCATCATAGCACGAGTGTAAATAGAATTCAGAATATTTCCAAGCAAAGTAGGCACAGGATTGTGGGTAAGAAATATTTTGATGGCGTTCACATCTATGAGTTGTTCTGGATTAGGGAGAAATACCAAACCATATATCAACAAATCCAAAATATCCTCAAAAGCAAGAAAACTCATGGCATCTAGAAACCATTGAGCCTTCTCTATCATAAATTTAGAAAGAAGACCCTTGACTGCATTTCTTGTTTCCCAATTAGATACGATGTCTGATTGTTTCAGATGTAAGGCTGCTGCAATGTCTTCAGATTTTGGAACTTGCTCTAGACCGATGAAAGGTATCTGATCAAGAATAGGTACTCCGAGTAACTTAGAGAATTCTTCCATTGTGGGCACCAACTGATAATTCAGGAAGGTAAAACAATGATGCTTAGGATCAAAGAATTGGAACAGAACACTCATCATGTCTATTTGAAACTGGGAGTAACCAAACTGAGTAGATGGCCATGTCTTTTGGTAAATTGAGAATTTTCGGGAACCTTTGATACTAACTCCTCAAGCTTGGAAGGTACCCTTACAAAGTTGATTCAGATAGTATTTCTGCGATCGGAAGCCATGACCTGCAACAAAGGACAAAGATAAATCCCTAGATCCTTGAAACAGTTAGTGAAAATGTCATGATGTTATGATGTCATGATGTTATGTTCATGTCTAGACAAGAAGTAAACACAAAAAAATCACACAAGAGATTTAGGTTTAAAGGCTTGCATGAGGTCCATAGGTAAGTATCCTTTTCTAATAGAGTTAAGTTGGCTATACCTGTCCTAAAATAGTAACCGGGTTCTAGGGATCTCAATATCACTGATTTTTCTCACAGGTTTTGTTTAGCACGAAAACTGACTTGCCACCAAAAAAACCCGAGAGTTGAATCTCAATGAGCGTAGCATCGAGTATCAACCAACTTCGGACTGAACCGAAGCCGACTATCTCACTACCTTCTAATGGCCAAGTTTGGTCAATTGAGGTTCTAAAAGTCAGTTAGTGCTTATGACACCATGCGACAACCTAATGTTCTCCTCAACTGGCTCAAGGGACACCAGTACAAACTAAAGTATCACACTAACGTAGCCACCACTTCAACCATATCGGTCTACGCCGTACAATTTCCATGATCTATAACTACTTATCTAAGGTCCCCAGATCCGGGTGTAGAATCTTTGCAAGAAATTTAAACCTGAGCCAACCTTAAATATAAAGAAATCAAAGCAAATAAGTAAAAACAAGTAAAGTGATCCTAAACTCTAAGGTAACCCCTCTTTTAAGAATTCCCCAACATAGTCGCCGGTTCTGTAATACGGTGGGAAAACTGACTTGTTTTTGCAGTTTGTCGCAAATGTTGTGGATAGCAAGAGTCGCCACTGACTTTTCTTTTGTCCAAGAAGGAAAGGGTGAAAAGAACAGGAAAGACCTTGAAAATTTTGAGTTCGGGGGGTAGGTTATGAAAAGGGAAGGTGTTAGCACCCTTTTCATCCATAGTTATCTACAGGCTCTTAATCGCTTAGCTCACTTTTTGAAAATTGCTTTGTGTTGTATATTTGAAAATATTTTGAAAAGTTTCCAATGTAAGGCGAGACTTTGTAATGATTGTTGTATCGGTTCTCAAGAATGTGTACAAAGTGTTTATTTGAAAATATTTATTGAAAAGTGTGATTGTGCGATTTTTGTTTGTTTTGAAGAGCTTTGTGAGCAAGCGATTAGGAGTTCTACCCTATTCAAGGCCATTCATGTATTTTCCTCCTCCTTTAGATAGTGCTATCCATACTATTAGTTAGTAGGAAGCCCTATCGTTGGATGTGAAGGGACAAGCGAGGGTCATTGTACAGTCATCGAAGACAACTGGTAAGGATGCTTTAGCAATTTTGTTAAGGGACTTGATCATTTTCCGAAAGGCAACGTCAAAGGGTTATCGAGGGAATATGATCTTTAAATCAAGAGACTTTTCTAAAGCGTCCCCACTTTTGAGGGACATGACTGTTTATTTTCCGAAGGCAACAAGGGAGGTTACCCTGGAGGTGTGAGTGTGCGAATGATTTATATTCAATTATTTTATCTTTGAGATTAGGGTTTTCTACCGATTCGTTTTAA
The DNA here is from genome assembly GCA_948472305.1 of Vicia faba. Taxonomy (NCBI): domain Eukaryota; kingdom Viridiplantae; phylum Streptophyta; class Magnoliopsida; order Fabales; family Fabaceae; genus Vicia; species Vicia faba. The sequence goes on along the minus strand of OX451735.1, from coordinate 747,415,645 downwards.
TCTTTCCATACAAGACTAGTTACTAAGCAATGGTAGCAAATATAGAATACAAAAATGTAAAGTGCGGAAAGTAAAGGTGGAAAGTAAACCCTAAACTATTACAACGCTTCGTGGTAGTTACAAAATAGAAAAGCGGGAAGTAAAAAAAACCCTAAGCTATTACAAACCGTAAACAGTTACATAATCAAGGAAAACTTGAGAAGAATAAGCTACATAAAAAAGAATGTAAGAATAAGAGAAAGGAAAACGAAAAATGTTTTGGTGATTCTTGACGAAAAAAGGTTTTTGACGATTAATTAAATAAACCTAAAAAAGTCTAATTAATTTTAATTAAAATTAATTGATTAATTAAATTAATAAAAAAAGTTAAGGATGAAAACCTAAAACCTAATAATTTTTATAGTTTGTAAAAGAAAAGGTTTTATGGTTTATGGTTAAATGAATTTAGGGTTTTTAAGAGAAAAGTTTAGGGAGAAAACATAGAAAAGGGTTAGAAAATGAAAAAAACAACAAAATTGCTAGGGATGGGTGTTGAACCCACACCCTCAGTTCTTCTGCTCAGCATGTTTACCACTGCACCAAGCGCGCGCTTGTGTCAAGGGATGGAATCAACGTGCTATGTAATCTGCAAAACATGAAAATATGAAAAAACAAATCCAAAACGGCAAAAGGCAGGGATCGAACTAGTGCCCTGGCATAGTAAGACCTTAACACACGCGCTTCTACCACTGAGGTGGCTATACATCCGTTTATATTATTGAAACAAAATAATTACATGACAAACCTTATTGTATGGACCGGAGAGGCACCAGAGCCCTTGCTCTGGTCGTCTTCTCCAGTAATTCTTTTTCTTGTTCATGCAAAATAAGCATAGTTAGCGATCCAAGGGTACCCTACCCCACTAAATCAACCCCCATGAGTTAAATGGGACCATTGTTTTTGGCTGATTAGTGCTGGTTTGTGAGGTATAAAGAAAATATCATGGAATGGAAAGAACATGGTATTTCATGATTCAGCCGTCATGGGACTCCTACGATGGGTTATTCTTGCACTATTAAACCTCATGAACACGTTAACAAAGTTAGTATGCATAAAAGTAAGAAGAAAACGAATGTAGGAAATTCATGCAATATCAAAACCGGTGAGGCACATATATGAGTTTTATGCCCTTTTGATCGTTGCAATCAATCCAACCTTATACTATAGTGTTCCTGGAAGTGAATGGAAGGGTTGGTTTGCCTTGAGAGTTGCTGCAATTAGGATTCTTGCTTTTCCCTAATTGTTTGAAAATTTTGGAATTTTGGAGTGGTTCTTCTTGCAAGGGTTTCGTGTGCATGCTTGTCTGAATTGATGAGATTATATAATGAGAAAATCAGGTCAACCAAAGAATGGGCTTGGACCTTTGTAAGAAGCCTTGGTTTATCCTTTTAATTTTGACTTTAAATTAATAAAAAATCAAAATAAATAGAATAAAAATCCATGGGGTGTATGAGTAAGTTATGAGGTTCACAATGGGGTATATATCACACATGGACCTTGAAATAATACCCCAATAGCCCAAAAATTCAAGTTTGATCACTTTTGGTTTCATGCATTTGTTCAAAATTTCCCAACTCGCACTAGTCATAACTCTCTCAATTTTTATCATTTGAAAATGATCTTGGACTTTTTGGAAAGCTCAATATGTCCTCTAAAATCTATATCTTGATCATTTTTTAATTTGAAGAATTTATCTTGATGTAAGTTGCTTTGACAAAAAGTGTCTTTTTGCTGACTTTTGAAATGACCTATAATGTATTGACCCATATCTCTCAAATGAAGCATATTTTGGACTTGAGCTTAGAGAGACAAAGTTGTAGAGAATTGAATTTAATTAAAAATGAGATTTGGTTGAGGAAAATCTAATGAAGCATGTGAAAGTTGTGCTTGGTCAAAGTTCAGTTGACTTCTCCTAAAGAAAACCCTAATTTGGCAACTTTTGACTTTTGATGAATTGAGAGTTTTCTTGATGAATCATGGTCAACCATTAATAAAATTATGAATATGACTTCAAATATTTATGTTGACCAAAAATATTTAGGTTTGACTATATGTTGACCACAATTGACTTTTTATCCAATACAATTGATTTTCAGTCATCTGAGCTATTGATTGAGCAAACTTGTGATCCAAGGCTTGAAACTTAGTATGAGCATTCCTTGAGACATATGAGGAACCATGAAATCCACTTGAGGCCTTAGAAAGCCAATCTTCCTTGAGAAAAGTGAAACCATAGTTGTAGGTTAATTGCTTAAGAGGAGAATTTGTCTGATCAATTCTTGAGTAACCTTGAGTAAATGAAAACCCTTGAAGCATGAGAAGATATCTTGAAGAGAAATGGGAGGGAAAATTTTGGGGTACAACGCCCCCATATTATGGAAAATCCCTCGCCCTGATTGGCGGATCACTAAAGAAGCTCATCCCTAGGATAATTAGGCTTTATCATGTGTAATTACTTTTTCTTGCTAAGTGTTATTCATTATTAACTTTTTACTCTGTGATCAGTAATTCGAATAAATAATCATGCATGTTTTGAAATAAATCCATTCCATAAATAATCAACTACTTTCTATTCTTATTTTCTATCTTCCATTGCACAACTTTAACAAACTTCGAGGGAGAATGATGAAAATACAAAATAATCGAATTTTGCTGACATATGCTTTTTAATAGTAAGGCTTAGCTGACGATGTAAGGCATTATTTTACTTCCTAAACATTGGAGAAATAAGGAGATAATCCATAGTTAACCCCCTCGATCCAAGAGTTGGAGTTTTGTTTTCTAAAAATAAAAAACCTTAATCTTAACCAGGGGCAGGGTAGATCTCGATTAATTAAATGATGCATTCAAGTCTTGGGAAAATCAAGTCCATCTAAGTGAAGGTTCAAGCATATCTTCTTCCTCGATACATCATTACAGATTGAGGAAACAATCTAAGCAAGGGTTGAAGCACATCCTTTTCCTTTCATCCATCAAGAATGAGGAATCCTTGAAGCTCTCAATATCTTCCTCCTCAGCACATCATTCAGAATCGAGGAAAATGATGAAGATGAAGCTTACGAAAATCAGCATGACAATCACAAGTGTCAAAATTGAAAAGCAAAAAAAAATTCAAAAGAGAAAGGCCGCTAAGTCAAATGAAATCAAAACTTGACTTAGGCAAAAGTTAGGGCATCCCGATGGACCAGAAATTCAAAAGAATTAGTCAATACAAAATAAGGGATTAAAAACAAATAAATTGGAGAAATATCTTATGACCGCCACATCAAGAATCACCAAGTATTCTCATCAACTCTTGGATGTTATCAATGTATGGATCTTATTAATGCTTTTCATTGGCGCTTGGATCTTTATCTACGTTTCCCATCATCTGTGCGACTACGAAATTTCTCTTAGGGATTAAATGCATCTATTGCATTAATTGAAATTAGGACGGAAGAACATCAAGGAGAATGGGGTGGGATAAACAAGTTTTGAGCCTTATATCTTTTGTTTCTTAAACCACAAACCATTGCCACGTTACAACCTTCAAAAGTCCTAATTGAAGCTAGGTTCACTATGAGAGCATTCTCAACAAGATTTATGTTAAACTGACTTTAATGTTTGTTAAATTATCACTAAACCATGTTTCCACTTCTTTATCTCTAATCATCCATTTCTTTTCAAATAATCAATTACGATTTCAAGAACTTGCATGTGCATCACATTAGGATTACTTTTCAAAGAGTACAACTTTATCTACGAGTCAATACTTAACATCAATGAGATTTCAAAGAGGTCTGATCAAAGGCAACTTTTCCAAGAAGCTTCTAACTAGGGGAAAAGCAATTAAGAGGATCCCTATAGACAAGGGAAAATACTATTGATCTTAGGGGTATATCACATAAAGATACTATTAACAAGGGGCGATCATTCCGAGATTCAATCAACTTCAATCAAAACTCAAAGCACTGTTCAATCAGGGGCATACCTTTTGAAGGAGCATTCCTTAATCAAGTCATATCACAATAGGGTATGACTCAGTTTCCTCGTTTTAACAAACCTCTCAAGGCCTTGATAATCAGGGGAAACCTACCAAGATTCAAATGTTGTGGTAGTATGTACCAAGTTCATCCTACTGCACGTAGGGTCCAAACTCCCCTTCAAGCAACTTCAAGTACAAACTTTTCAAGCTTCGAATACTTGGGGAAATATATGTCAAGTTCATGGTGATGTCTAAGTTCTTTCTGAAGGTACTTCCTCCAGATTCTAGAGATTGAGGGGTACATCTTTCAACATTTCGAATGTTGGGGCAAACCACTGCGAGACTCGATCAAAAGGAGTTTATTCAAAATGGTTCATCAAAGCTAAACATTTTCAAGAATCTTTTAATCATGGGAATAACACAAAATAGTGGGGTCATTCATATTATGATCAAACCGTTCCCAAACTCATATCAATGAGAATCTCCTCCAAGACCATACCAAAAAATTAAGGAAAGACAATCCACATAGGAGCAAGCTCTTCGCGTACTTTCATAACCTCCAGTGGATCTTTCTCCTACATCAACAATCTTTAAGTTCAAATTGAGTATCGGGAAATCATGATAGCACAACATTCAACCACCATGTGACAAGCAACCTTGTTGCATATGTATTCTTTAATCATCCATGACCCATTACAGGGGCACCATTTAAAAAAACTGTTTGAGTCATAATTATAAAGCATAAGGCCACATAAATCATGCATTCGGGCTCTTCGATCCAGAATTAAGCTATACTTATCATCTCATCCATCTGACAAATTTAGACAACATGGATCGAACATATCTTAAAAAGCCCAATTACGCATTCACATTTCAAAATCCAACATCCACTTACACATATCCAAGTCACTTGCTACATACATCAGTTAATCATTACATTTCATACGTAATCATAAAGCATGATGCATAGTATATAACCATGTTTCATGTGAAGAGAGTCATCATTGTCAAAATCAAGCTACCTATTCTACGTTGAATCTTGGCAGTAGATTCCCCTGGTTAATCTCGGTAGTTTATTATCCAGAAAACCTCGACAGAAGATAATTCTACGTTGAATCTCGACAGTAGATTCTCCTGGTTAATCTCGGCAGTTGATTATCTAGAAGACCTCGACAAAAGGTAATTCTATGTTGAATTTTGGCAGTAGATTCCTCTATTTAATCTCGACAGTTGATTATCTAGAAGACCTCGACAAAAGGTAATTTTATGTTGAATATTGACAATAGATTCCCTTGGTTAATCTCAATGTTTGATTATCCAGAAGACCTCGGCAGGAGGTAATTCTATGTTGAATCTTGGTAGTAGATTCCCCTGTTTAATCTCGGCAGTTGATTATCTAGAAGACCTCGGCAAAAGGTAATTTTACATTGAATATCGGCATTAGATTCCCTTGGTTAATCTCAGTGTTTGATTATCCAGAAGACCCCGGCAGAAGGTAATTCTACAATAAATCTAGGCAGTAGATTCTCCTAGTTAAATCTCGGCAGATGATTATCCAGAAGACCTCGACAGAAGATAGTTCACAATTGAATCTCGGTAGTAGATTCTCCTGGTTAAATCTCGGCAGATGATTATCTAGAAGACCTTGGCATAAGGTAGTTCATAGTTGAATCTCGACGGTAGACTCTCCTAGTTGATCTCGACAGATGATTTTCTAGAAGACATCAGCAGTAGGTTGTCATAATAGAATCTCAATAGTAGATTCCTTGGAAATCCCAGAAGTAAACTTCCCACTAAGAGCCCCACATCAAGTATGACGTACACATAACCATATCAAAGTATCAAGGTCATTCATAACATTTGGTGCATGTACATATAAGGAAAATATGGGGTTCATTTCTTCATGTTGATCGCCTAGGTTGAGAACAGACACAACCAACATCGTCAGTTATACTTCGGTTTCAACCTTCAAACCTAACATTTTTATGCTAAACAATTACCTTGGTTGAGGACAAACACAACCGGTAAAAGAATCCGATCCTACCTTTGATTTAGTTATCTAAGATTTGATCATAAAAAACAACCTTTTCTGCAATCACATCAGTCTCCATGCAGAGATGTGTTTCCTCATCTGCGATATAGTTTATTGTGTCAGGCTCCATGCAACAATGTGCAAAATCTACAATGTAACTCATTGCATCAGTCTCCATGCAACAATGTGTGAAATTCGCGATATAACACATTGCCTCAGTCTCCATGCATCAATGTAATTATCAGGATTTTCCAATTATCTATCCCCTAGGTTGTGATAGATATGCGAAATAAATCTGCGTAATCCATTGCATTAGTCTCTGTGTAGCGATGTGTTATCAGACTTTATTTTACTCACCCCTAGGTCACGACGAATAGACAAAATCAAATCAAACCAAAACTTACTATATTAGTCTCTAAGCATTAGTAAGTCAACTTTTTTTCAAAACTTGTATTTATTGTGAATATGAAAAAGAATCTACAATCTCTTAGATATGAACGAGTTATACGCGTCGTCGTGTCTAAGTTCTATAAAAAAACTTTGGTTCAAACATTGGTAAGATGATACATCATCATCTATTCCTATTCTTCATACCCTTGGGAACGCTGTACAATTTATCCTTATAATCTTCCGGACAAATTTTGGGGGTCTTCCAATATTTAATAAACTTCCAGTCAAAATGTGCGAGATCTGCGTATTCTCGCACTATTCAATCAAAAGGTAATTAAATAGGGGCAACTATCATACCCCAAACTTTCCCTACTAGTTTATATCTCTTATTTTCGAGAATTATCATTAAGAAGTCACGGGCCTCTCTAAATCAAAGAAATCACATGTAAATTGTTAAAATCCATTCGCTTCACAAGGGGGGTGTAATTGTTAAAATGCATTAGCCTTTTTCAAATGCTAAAGGAGGGGGTTCACGCTATGAAGTGAATCTTGGGCCATTTCTAAATCAGAATGGCCCATTCTTATTTTGAAGGGTGTATAAAACAAATAATGTGGTTTAAAGCCCATTATTTAAATCAGGGACATCCATAATACAAATCATTTTTGATAAAGCACCAATATAGTTAAGTTGAAGGTCCATTTAGGTTTTGAATAAGGTTGAAAGGGTATGTAAAAGCAGTCTGTTTTTCGCAAGGCCCAATGGTGAGGTCCATTCAGTTTTTTGATTTGTTTTAAGGACTATTTTGTTTTAACTATTACAATTATTATTAAACTTCACTATATTTTATTATTAATTAAAAATGGTATTTGAAAGGTGTTAACAAAAAAGGGCTATTTACATGAATCATTTCCAAGCCCAAAACAAACGTACAGTCCAAAATAAACAAATACTGCTTGAATCATTGAAAGAGAATAATGATAACGCGTGTACTGTGAAAATTGAACCTTTCCTTTGTCACATAAACAGATTCCAAAACACAGAAACTAAATCAGAAGGAAACATAGTCAAATTCAGAACCTTTACTACAGATACAGGGAAAAATCAATGCAAACACAATCAAATCTTCATAATCAATACATTACAGACAAAATAAGAATAATCCCTAAATACACAAATTCTTTAATCTGTAAAGATAAACAATTGAAAAAACTTCCTAAAATACTTAATTCTAAAATTCTATAAGACCTAAAATTGAAAGCTGAGAGGCAAGGGGGAATGGCGAAAAAAATTGACATGGGGGGGGGGAGAAGAAAATTTACAGAGCAAAGAATTTACAGGAGAAGAGAAATTATTACAAAAAGAAATTTATAGAGGGGAAAGTTTTACGAAGAAGAACAATAGAAAAGGTTTATTTCCATCATCGAGGCCGCCGCTCCAGCTCTGTCCAAGAAGTCCCAAAACTCTATAATGCCAAGGATAGTAACCAAATAGTCCAAGTATCCTTAAAGCTTTTTATGGTTCATGTTGATTATTAAGTGTCTTCAAAAGAAAACAAAAGCTCAAGTAAGAAAAATAAAAATGACAAGAAAGTAAATACTCAAGTGAGCAAAGATGAAAATTACATGAAACATAAATGCTAAAAATAAATGGTGCATAAAGTAAAGGGCATAAGATGAAGCATAAAGTAAAAACATAAAATCAATTGTCAACAATTAGTGGCTAGTTGGATGACCATCTTGAATCTTAAATTTGGAATTCATTAGAGGATTGGTAGAACCAAAGCCTCCACACAACAAGTTGCATTTGCTTTTTGTCAAGTATATCATCCATTTTGGAATCCTCAAGAGTAAAATTTAATGATCAACGATGTTTAAGTGATCCACGTTGACCAAAAGTGTTGTAGATCCATTAGAGGATTGGTAGAACCAAAGCCTCCACACAATGAATCTCAAGGTTATTGGATCAAAGAGATCAAATTAACATACTTGGGCTTGCAAACATAGGTTTGGGCCACAAATGATCATTTATTCGAACCGGGACAAAATTTTGCGCTATGTTAAGCAATCGTAAGTTGACTCATGTAGAAGTCCCACCTATTTTGAGGCTGGTCAATAGTAATTTATGCACCATTTATTTTGAGACATGATATAGAGATCATGCTCCAATAACACTTAGTGCAATAACAAATGGATGAAATGAAAAGGGGTGGGAAAGAATATACAAACAACTTTTGAATTAAAATTTAATCAAACTATTATTAAAATCATTCATCCATTTTTATGGAGTTAGACTCAACACCATGGATCCAATGATGTTGACAAAGTTGATGATAAAAAAATTCAATCCAAGATCAGCCAGAAAATAATCACAAAATAGTGTTGCATTTAATATATACATTAAAAAAGGTTTTTAAAATGTTTTAAAATAGAAATAAGAAAGAAAAATATCAACTATGTTCAAACTAATCAAGAAATATTAAGTAAGACCATAGAAAAATCAGAAATAAACTCAAATATTTTTATAAAAGTTTTTGTAATTTTTTAAAGTCAGAAACTACTTTTAAAATTAAAAGAAATGAATTAAATAAACCAAAAATGATAAAAAATAACAAAGTCAGAAATAAAAAATAAATGAGGTCACCAATATTTGTCACAATATCATTGGATCATTCCAAATTTTTTCAGAATTTAAAAATGCATAAAAGTATTTTTAAACATTTAAAACAATTCAAATAAAGTGAAAATTTATAAAATATATCAAAAAGCAAAATAAAATTGTGAAAAAAATAAAAATCAGAAAGAGAAAAATCAAAATTATTTTTCATAATATTTTCAGATTTTTTGGACTTAAAATGAATTTTCTATAATTTTTTGAAGTTTAAAACAATTAAAATAAAAATCAGAAAATAAAATATCAAACCAAAAAAATATGGGCCATCTGATCATTGTCAAAATGTGTTAGTAAACAGATCAAGGGGACCTGGCAAGCTGTGCATGTTATGGACTTTAGTGAATAAAGCATATGATCCAATATAAAATCAGAAATTAAAAAAAAAACAACTGGCGCTGTTTCATTGGTTGAAGGATGACACGTTGGTCATCTTCAACCTCCAGCCAGTCTCAAAACCAGGTCGCTCCAACTGTAAAATTAGAGCACGAGACTTATGCCATTCGCTTCTTCTCATCAAGACGAAGAAAACCACACCTTCATGAAAAATTTATATAAACTGTAGCTCAAGCAATTTGGAAGGAAAGTTTTGAAAAGGGATTTGAAATTTCATGGCCAAAACTTGTTTCCAGTTAAAAGCAAGTGTTACGACTAGAACCAGGGCAATGAGAGCTTCACAATGATATCAAAGTTTGGAAGAATTGGTGGATAAATCTACCTATTGAGGTTGAGTTGCAGAGCTCTGAAACTGGACTTCTATGGATCAATATAGGTCACAATTCTTGAAGGTAATTGTATGGTTAGCTTCAGGGAAGATCAAGGAAGGTGAATTGATAGAGAAAATGGATTGAAAAAGGCTTGAACACTGATTTCGAAGTTGCAGAAAAGTGAATTATAGAATGAGTTTGGCAGGGTGATTTTTGATATTAAAGCTTGGGGAAATGAATAAGGTATGACCCTCTATTTATAGGGAATCAAATGGAATGTTCAAGCGTGTGAAATGATGAAGTTTGGAGGGAAATCATGTAAAGTTGCAAACAAGAAAAATGTGACTTCTATTTTGATCAAAACTCATCCAAACTTTGCGTTTTAATGTGCTAATCACTTCTGGAGGTTCACTAAACATGTTTAGGAGCAAAAGCGCGCATAAAAAATGTGTTTAGAAGTTAAATCAAGGATTTCAAATTCTGACTTTTGAAGAAACTTCAGTTTTAAGTTACCAATTTCAAAATAATGGCATTCTCAACTGAAGGGGTCTTAGAGAATGATTCTTGATGCTTTAGAAAGATGAGATTACAATATTTGAAATTGGAAAAGAATGGAATCAAATGGATGTTTGAGATGAAAGTTGCAATGAGTCAAAGTTTGGAAAAAGAGGTTGACTTTCAATACTTAGAAATATTTCAAGCTTTTCTTCAAAAGTGACCTGTAATGTTTTGCATCCAAACATGGAATTAATCTTGGAATTTGCTCTTGACCAAAAAAGATGGCATGAAATAGACCTCTTTAATGACATTTTGAAACTTGAACCATTAAAAATATCCAAAAATTGAGATAGTTATGAATTGTTCAAGTTGCTAAATAATCATGAAATGATCTATAATCTTTTGTATATTTAGGGCATCTTCCATCCATTTCTCACTCTGCACATAAAATAAGGAATAAAGTTCACATCCTAAAGATCATTATGGAAAAAGAGTGGGCTCAAGGTGATAATAATTGACCAAGTTATGATCATTTGAAGTCACACATGGGAAATTGGGGGTTCATCTGGAGGACTTGTAATCTTTCTTCATCATCAAGTTTCTTCCACATGAAAACTCCTTGAAACTTTTGAAGTGATTTTTTAATAACCATTTTAAGAGAAGGATGTTTTTGGAATCACTCAAAAATACCAAAAGATGAGCAAGATATACTTCTTTGAAGTTCAAAACCCTAGCTCCTAGATCAAGAAAATGCTTTGAGGAACTTTGACAATTTTGAACAACCTTCTTGTACCAACACTTTTGCTTTGTAGATAGAAGTTGTTGAGGATGATAATGAGAACTCATAGCAACCAAAAACACTTCCATATCTTTAGAATTGAGAGAAATATGCACTTGTGACCAATGGGAACAATGCCTTATCCAACCATGACAACTTCTTCAATCAACCCCTTGTACTTTTGAATCAATCTTGATAACTTTGAAATGTGATGAACCAAAATAAAACTTGCCATGCCATTGCTTACAAAACAAATTCAATGGTGAGGTTTGAATTTCTCAAACTTTATTTACTTGGGCATGGAAATAAACGCATGAACCCATGGATCAACTTGCTAAGCCACATTGCCTTTACCTATATTATTAACAAGTAAGACAAACCAAAATTACATTTTATTAATGAAAAGGAAAGTCAAAACAAAACATGCATGATCACAAAAGAAAAACAAGTCAAGGTGTTTGGTGATTCCTCAAAGAGCAAAGCTAGTGATAAGGAGGATAACCAAAAGCCCTAATGTGACCTTGTTGTGATTGAATCAATATGGTATGATGAAGGGATCTTAGGGGCAAAAATTGGGATACAATAACAGGGATTTGGTGTAGATACATAAATAATGGATGAAAAGTAAAGTGCGGAAATAAAAACCCTAATTTAGCTATTACAAACCAGACGCAGTTACATAAATGATAAAAAATAATCGTATAAAAACAAGTAATGACGCGCACAAATTAAGACGGGAAAAAGTTCTAACCCTAAGAAATATAATGGCTCATTAAAAATATTTTTTTGGTATTTTTATGAAAAATATTAGAAGTTTAATCTAATTCTCTAATTAATTTTAAATTAAAGAAAAATAATTTAAAGTTAATTAAATTAATTAATTTGCAAAAAAACTAATTTATTAAGAAAAAACTACGTCCTAATTTTTTGTGATGATTTTCTGATTAAAAAAAGAATGAATAAACAAAATATAAACTAAATAAAAAAGAATAAAAGAAACAATTAAGAAATGGGCCTGAGATGGGGTGTGAAACCCAATTAGAGGGGTGTATTGCTGAATTTCCAGGGCCCAAATCTTGATGGCCTAGACCATGCGCCTGATTCAGTGGTGTGGCTTGCTGGGATGTCCACCATGGTCTCTAGTCACTTGGAGCGTTGGATCTGGAGGATGAGTGATCTGATAGATGAGATGATAGGGCATATGGTATGCACGCTTGGTATAGAGCCACTGGATCTGTAAGGACAAATTAGAAAAATAATATGAATGAGGCAAGGGTCGAACCTCTGACCTCCCACACATACATGCCTTAAACCCTTCACTATTGCCATCTGCGCTACCTGTTCATTCATACATATGATAACTAAATAATATTATAAATGAAAACAAGGCCATGGCCGAGTCATCAAAAACACGCGCGCACTTGTGGTCTCACTGGAATTTAAATAAACCAATCAAAACACATGAAATTGCCACACAATGTTCTTGGCCGGTCAAACCACCATGGGCGGTGGCTCCGGTCACCTTCTCCGGATGCCCAAAAATCTAACCTGCAAAATAGGGAGTTTTGAAGCCTAAGATTTTTCCTACCCCCCCTAAAACCTAGGCTGCAAGTTCAACCATGGCATTAATTTGGTCTAAAGATGTCTCCATCTCTGAAAATGAAGCTCACATGTTTTCAAACCCTAACAACGATAAGCTTTGGTTTTGGCACTGAAACTCACATGAAGCACGTTAAAACAATTACAATGATCAATATAAACACATATATGCAGGCATAACTCATTTATATTGTGTAATAAGAGGATTTGAATTCAAGAATTTTTACCAAATCGGTGATGCTTGAAAGAGGTGTCTTGGGCACGATTTGGCTTGGCTAATGCGTGAGGATGGCTCCTGGGACCTTCAGGAGGAAGATTGGCTCCTTTTTTTGATCAACAAAGGCTGGAACTAGTGCTTTTGAGTTTCATGATTTCTTGAAATTTTACAAATTCTCTAGGGTTCTTTTTGTGGCTGCTGCGCATGTTCTCTTGACCTAGGGTTATTGTGTACATATAGTAAATCCCATTAGGTTTATATTTGTAGCACAATGTCCATGCCTTGATTCCCTTTTAAAAAATAAAGGTTTTGGTTCAAATCTTCCCAAAATAAGAGATTCAATCCCTTATTCAGTCCACACGGTTTTGATAGCTGGCCAAGATCTTTTTGGTTTAAAAAAGTTTTGTACATTCTATATCTTGCACATTCTTGCATTTATTTAGTATTTATTTAGTTTATTTTGAATTTATTTGAATAAAATCAAAATAAATAAAAATAAAAAGCCAAAATAATGCATGGACATGTTTAGTGATCCTTAGATGCATCATGAACACGTTTAAACACTAAAAATTGGGCCCAATAGCTCAAAAATACAATTTTGCCCAATTGAGGTTTCATGCATTTCTTGAAAATTGCCCAACTTGTGCAATGCTTATCTCTCTCAATTTTAACCCTAAGAGGGTGTTCTTAGACTTTTTAGAGAGATTATGATGTCCTCTAAACAACCTTTTTGGTTTCATCTCAATTGTATCTTCAATGTTCATGTAAGGAGCTTTGACCCATAAGGTGTTTTTGTTGACTTTTGAAAGGACCTATAATGTCTGAGATTGTATCTTTTGATTGAGGCATTTCTTGAACTTGAGGGCTGAATAGAAGTTGTAGGGAATTGTATTATCTTAAAAATGAGCTTTCGTGGAAAAATTTATGATAAAGCATGAGAAAGTTATGCCTGGTCAAAGTTTGGTTGACTTTTACTATAGAAACCCTAATTTGCCATTTTTGACTTTTGATGAGTTAGGATCATTTCTTGAGGAATAATGATCAACCCTTGATCAAATGATGAATATTACTTCAAAATTTTGATGTTGACCAAAAATATTGAAGTTTGATTGTATTTGGGCCACAATTGACTTTTGACCTAGCATAGTTCATTTTCAGGCATTTGAGCAGTTGACTAAGAAAACTTGTTGTTCAAGGCATGAAATTTGGCATGGATGATCTTGAGGACATATTAGGACAATGGAGAAAATTTGGGATCCTTGGGACTCATACATCTTTCTTAAAATTGAAACCCTAGTTGGGGTTCATTGCCTTAGGAAGAGAATTTGTCTAGTCAATTCTTAGTTAACCTTAAGCAATTGAGGACCTCTAGGAGTATGTCTTGTGTGAAAATGGGAGGGAAAATTTTGGGGTAAAACAAAATGCATTGCATAATGATGTTCTCAAAATAAATGAGACTGTGCTATATTCATTTCGTATGCATATGTTATGACGTATGAATGTGAAATGTTGTGAAGTGTATTTGTAAGCCCGTGCTGTATCTTTGTTTGGGAAAATAAATACCTGACTATTGCTGGGGATGAAGAGTATGTGCATCTTCAATATTGTCTAGAAGGATTCCACTAGGGATTCCTACCTACTTGTTTGAGGAAAATCTGCAGGGGATGTATTGATTTCTGTTTGGGGAGTAGAGTTTTTTAGGAACCTTGGTCGTCCATTGCTCTACCGGGGAGTTTATTTCTTATATACCCTGACTGGGGATAAAATTGATGGTTAAACTTCTGACTAGTCTGAGGAAGATAATTCTATATACCCTGACTGGGGATAAAAGAGATGGATAAGCCTTTGGCTCATCTGGGGAGGATAAGGCTAACTGATATCTGGTTTGATTCCAGGTTTTGCAGCAAGTCTCTGAGGATATTGGCAACTTTACTGGGGAAACAAATTTTGTCAGTGATCTATAGTAGTCTGAGGCATAGAATCGAGCTGGGGAATTTGTAGTCAGTTGGGGGAAATAAACTCTGTTTGGGAAATAAACCCTGTTTGTGGGAGAAGTGCTCTTGTTGAGGAAACAAACTTTCCTAGGGAACTTGAATTTGTTAGAGAGGAGAAACTCTTGTAAGGTTTCTTTCTTCAGTTTTAGAGAACCAATCTCAGACGGGGAATATAATTTCCATGAACTGTATTGATTGGAAACTCCGTAGGTTGGTGATATTGCAGAGAAAGAGATTGTGCTCCTTTATTTGCTAGAGCGATCTACCAGGGAGATTATGGGGAATGTACCCTTATTTGTGAAGACTACTCTGTGGGGATAGTCTCTTTGAAGTAGCTATGTGGGGATACTTTTATAGGAGTATCTCTGTGGGGATTTATGGATAGTTTGAACGTCATCCCAACTCCTAGAGTCTTGAGTAAATGCTTATTCCTGTTCTTATGCGTATACTTGTTAACAATTAATCATGTTCATATGCATATGTTCATTCAATTTTAGTCATTGGACGTTTTCGCAAACAAAACAGAAAAAACCAAGAGTTTGAACTTTAAGATGTATTTGTATTGACATTTTGCCTATAAACAAGCGATATATATATATATATATATATATATATATATATATATATATATATATATATATATATATATATATATATATATATATATATATATATATATATATATATATATATATATATATATATATATATATATATATATATATATATATATATATATATATATATATATATATATATATATAGCCATATGGAAGTGATCTCATTGGGTTCAAACTCTGCTATTTCCCCTATGTCTTCGAGCATCTCATCCCTTGCCATTGGAAAAAGTTGATTAGTCCATTTTAACTTTTGACTTTGGTAATAAAGCTCGCATGTAAGTGATCCAACGGGACATAGTCGAACACTTTTAATCCCTAACTTTTGCCTGGACCGCCCTTTCAGGTTTTCAGTCCACCAGGATACCCTTTTTTGCCCAAGCCGCCCTTTCAGGTTATTGACTTGCCGAGTGTACAATCTTTTGTATATATCCCTTATTTTTGCTTGAACCCTTTTGGTTTGTCGGGATGCCCTTATTTTTTCCTAGGTATGTCAACCTAGCGGGTCATTCTTATGCACAGTATTTTTTGACTATGTTTGTGTTCACAGGGTGCAGGAAATCTTCGACTTCCATAGTGGTTAGCATTATAGCACCGCTCGAGAATACTTTCTTAACAATAAATAGCCCTTCGTAGGTGGGAGTATTTTCCCCTGAGACCGCCTTGGTGTAAAATGATGCGCTTTATTACCAAGTCACCACCCTGGTACACTCGATGCTTAATCTTCTTGTTGAATGCCTTGATCATACGTTTTTGATACGTCTGACCATGACAAAGAGCCGCAAGCCTCTTCTCGTCCATCAGATTCAGCTAATCCAACCTAGTCTGAATTAACTCGTCTTCGTCCAAGTCTTCATCTTTCTTGATTCTTAGAGAAGGAATTTGGACTTTGACAGGCAGGAGGACTTCCATACAATAGACTAGAGAGAAAGGGGTTGCCCCAGTTGATGTTTGCTCCGAAGTACGATAGCCATGAAGAGAGAATGGTAACATCTGATGCCAGTCTTTGTAGGTTACCACCATCTTTTTCACAATCTTTTTTATGTTCTTGTTGGAAGCTTCCACTGCACCGTTCATCTTAGGTTTGTATGGAGAAGATTTGTGATGCTTGATTTTGAACTACGTGTAGAGTTCAGTGATCATGGAATTATTAAGGTTGGTACAATTATCAGTGATGATCCTCTCAGAGATACCATATCAGAAGATGAGGTTATGCTTGATGAACCGGGCCATGGCGTTCTTGGCAACTAAGGCAAATGAATATGCTTCAACCCACTTGGTAAAGTAGTCAATGGCAACAAGAATGAAATAATGTCCATTAGAGGTAGTAGGCTTGATTTACCCGATCATATCAATGCCCCACATTGAAAATGGCCAAGGAGCAGTCACGACATTTAAAGGAATTGGAGGCACGTGAACCTTATCAACATAAATTTAGCACTTATGGCAATCCCTCGAGTGGAGGTGACAATTGGTTTCCATGGTCAACCAATTGTAGTCAGCTCTCAGAATCTTCTTGGCCATAGTATGTCCACTAGAGTGAGTACCAAAAATTCCTTCATGCATATCCTCCATAATTTTCTCTGCTTCCTTCTTGTCCAAACAACGAAGTAGAGTTGAATCATGGTTGCGTTTGTATAAAATGCCATTTCTCAAGAAGAAATTGGCAGAGAACCTCTGCAGGAATTTCTTATCATTGGTTGATGCCCCTTCAGGATACTTTTTTGCTTCAAGATATCTTCTCACTTCAAGAAACTAAGGCTTCTCCTCTACACCATCAGTGTCAACCTTATAGCAGTGCGCTGGTTCGTCAAATCTTTCGATAATAATTTTGGTAGCTTCATTGTCCCATTTGACTTTAAACATGGATGACATGGTAGCTAAAGCATCCAACAACTAATTTTCTTCCCTCAGAATGTGTTCAAAGGTAACCTCTTCAAAGTACGAGATCAAGGTTAGCACCAGTTCTTTGTAAGGGATAAGATTTGGATGGTTTGTATCCCACTCTCCTTTAATTTGACTGATTACTAAAGCTGGGTCTCCAAATACGCTTAAGAATTTGATTCTTAGGTCAATAGCAACTTTAAGACCCAAGATGCATGCTTCGTACTCAACCATGTTGTTGGTGCAGTAAAAGAAAAGCCTGACAATAAAAGGTGTATGGAAACCTTCAGGGGAGATGATCACAACACCAATTCGTTACCCAGTGCATTGGAAGCTCCATCAAAAACCATAGTCCATCGAGATCCTTGCTCAGGTCCTTCACACGGTCTGCGATTTTCACAATTTGTAACCAATATGATATTCTTGTTTGGGAATTCAAAGTTCATAGATTGGTAGTTATCCATAGCTTGATGCGTCAAATGATCTTCCAATACACTTTCTTTTATTTCTTTTTGTGTAGTGTACTAAATGTCGTATTCAGTTAAGATCATTTACCATTGGGCTATCCTTCCGGAGAGAGCTGACTTCTCAAAGATGTACTTGATGAGATCCATCTTAGAGATCAATAGTGTAGCATGAGTTAACATATACTGTCTTAGTCGGCAAGCAGCCCATGCCAAAGCGCAACAAGTTTTCTCGAGTAGTGAATATTTTATTTCACAGTCGGTAAATTTTTTGCTAAGGTAGTATATTGCATGCTCTTTTCGACCAGACTCGTCATGTTGCCCTAGCACCCCCATTGTATTCTCTAACACAGTTAAACACATGATCAGAGGTCTTCCTTTAACTGGCGGCATCAGAATTGGAGGTTCTTGAAGATATTCTTTGATCTTGTTAAAAGCTATTTGACAGTCGTCATTCCATTTCGCTACTTGACCTTTCTTCAGTAGCTTGAAGAGTGGCTCACAAGTAGCAGTCAGGTGAGAAATGAATCGGGCAATGTAGTTGAGTCGTCCTAAGAAACCTATAACCTCTTTCTCAGTACGAGGAGCTGACATTTCTTGGATAGCTTGGACTTTGGCAGGGTCGACCTCAATACCTTTGCCACTGATGGTGAAGCCTAGGGGCTTTCCAGATCTTACCCCAAAGATGCATTTGCTTGGATTCAGCCTCTTCTTGTATTTCTTCAGCTTGTCAAACAGTTTCTGCAAATGAACAAGTTACTCTTCCTCAGTTTGTGATCTCATTATCATGTCATCCACATAGACTTCTATTTCATGATGGATCATCTCATGAAATAAAGCCACCATAGCCCATTGATAAGTTGCACCTGCATTCTTCAGCCCAAAAGGCATGACCATATAACATAAGGTGCCCCACTGTGTGACAAAGGTAGTTTTCTCCATGTCTTCAGGCGCCATTTGATTTGGTTTTAACTGGAGAAGCCATCCATGAAGGAGAATACCTTGTGTTGAGAAGTGTTGTCAACCAAGACATCAATATGAGGTAGTGGGAAGTCGTCTTTAGGGCTCGCCCTATTTAAATCCCTATAGTCTACACACATATGGACCTTACCGTCTTTCTTCGGCACTTGAATAACATTTGCAACCCATTGGGGATACACTGTCACTGCCAAGAAACCTGTATTGAACTATTTCATTACCTCAACCTTGATCTTCTCAAACATATCAGGACGCATGCCACGAACCTTTTGTTTGATTAGAGAACAACCTTCTTTCATTGTCAGACGATGAACCACCATATCAGTATCGAGTCATGACATGTATTCGTATGACCAAGAGAATACCTCAACATAGTCCTGCAACATCTGAACCAATATACTCTTGACACTGTCTTCCAGGTTGGCGCTAATCTTGACTTCTTTCTTATCTGCCTCAGTTCCCAAGTTTATCACTTCGACCGGTTCTTCATGCGGTTGGATAGCCTTTTCCTCTTGTATCAGGAGTCTGGCGAGTTCTCCAGGTATCTCACAATCTTCTTTACCTTCGTCTTCGGCTTGATAGATTAGATTTTCAAAGTCATAAACGAAAGTAGCAGAATTGTTGTCAATGAGATCTGGAGTGGATGTAGATCTGCAAACGTGTATGTGTGCATGTAAGGTCACATGGATATTTTGAAAATACAATAAAGTAAAAGAAAGACAAGGAGCACAAAATTTGAATGCAAAATCGTCCAATGTTTTCATTAAATGAGCATATAATATATGAAATGAAAAACCCTTAACATATGGACCATTGTGCCTCGGGCAAGGCACAAGGTTTCAAGTCATTATTTTTAAAATTATAGACATATTTCTTGAAGTAATAAAAATAGGAAATCGCAATTACTCCTGGATGAAGAAGATTGAGATGAAGTCTTTAGCCTTCCAGTTGTTAAGTCCATCGTCAGTAGTTGGGAATATCCAGCCGCCCAAGCCATCACTATTAGTGTCTTCCAAAGCACTAACTTCATTATTGCTAATACGGAGGGGTGGTCTTCCAGCACGAACACGACGAACCTCTTTTTGTGCCTTTAAAGTGAAACCCAACCCAAATTTGTCAGATTTGTAGGGGATACGAGGAAGTTGTCCCCAGATAGTGCAATCTCCATTTCTACAATAGCCCGAGCATCCTCCAGGGAGGCCATTCTTGGTGTGTCATCGACAATCTTAGTAGTAGCAAGAGTAACTTTAGAATTAACAATCGTTAGGGGAATTACCTCTAATTTCCGACAAGGAGTTTCAATGAATTCGCCATCCATTTCAACATATTTGAAAGAATTCAAATGACTGACCATATATTCTTCCTCTCCATAGACTGTGACAATCTTCCCTTTTACTGGGTACTTCAGCTTTTGATGCAATATAGAGGTAACCGCACCTGCCCCATGAATCCATGGGCATCCGAGCAAGCATGAATAGGCCGGGAGGATATCCATTACATAGAATGTAGAGTTGAAAACTTGAGATCCCACCTTGATCGGAAGATCAACCTCTCAGTGGACCATTCTTTTCGAACCATCGAAGGCTCTTACCACAATATCGTTGGGTTTCAGCAGCAACCCTTCATAGTCCAGTCTATCTAAATCACCTTTGGGAAAAACATTTATGGAGGACCCAATATCTAATAACACATGCACCGGAGTGGTTCATTTGCATTTAATAGAGATATGTAGAGCCTTGTTATGATTCTTCCCCGTCGGAGTTAAATCCGCATCAGAAAATCTCTAGCCATTTTTAGCAGTTAAGCTTGCTACACAATTCTCAAATTGATCAGCAATGATCTCTTGTGGTACATGGGCATTCTTTAGGAATTTTAACAGAGCTTGGGCATGTGCTTCGGAGCACAACAACAAAGACAACATGGATATCTTTGAGGGTGTCTGCCCCAGTTGCTCAACTATTTTGTTGTCACTTTTTCAGATGATCTTTAGAATTTCTTCCATCTCTTGACTAGATGGGTCTTCAATTGTAATATCTTTTGAGGGTGCCTCTGTCAGGGAAGACTCAATAACTTTCTCTTTACCTCGAGTAGCCGTAGGAATACAGACATGTGTTGTAGTAGGTGTTGGAGGAGAGATCTCGAGAGAATATCCTTTCTGTCTTAGTGACCTTACTAGTTACGACAATGTTTGTAATTTCATATATTCATTTTCAATAATCTATGGCTCTTGCTTGACACCATGATAATAAAGTTCTGCCCCATAGTTCCAAGGCACATCTTTGTCAGAGGAATAGGGGAATGACTCCAGCATAGTGATAATTAGGGGAGACACCCTTGGCTCAGCAGGAATCCTTATAGGGCCTTTAGAGGTGGTCCTAATAGGATTATTTGAAATGGTGATTATGGAAATATCTTCAAGTCTCAGCTCTTGGAAAGTACTTTCAGGAAAAATCTTCATGGACTGAGTTTTCTCGAACAGAATTTCATGGCTATCAATCAGGCGTTGAATACCTTTCTTTAGCCACATACAACCATTAGTTTGAGAAGCACAACGGTAACAATTTTCAAGGCAGCCCTAAAATAAACTGGCTCTTAAATGATTCTTCTTAACGATCATCAAGGGAGTAGTCAAATCACTAAGGAAGGAGACATAGGAAACATTGTTAATGGAATTAACACCTTTACCATGGCTGGGCATGGGTGCGGTAATCACATTAGGGGTCTGTGAATGGTCAAACTCAATCACCTTGTTGTTAATCAAATCTTGGATTTTGCTTTTTAGGGCCCAACAATCATTGGTGTCATGCCCAGGGCTATTAGAATGGTATGCACACCTTGCATTTGGGTTATACTTCAGAGATGATGTGTTGGGGTTTTGAGGAGGATCCCATAGTGTTACCAAATCTGCCTTCAACAAATGTTGTAAAGCTTGAGACAATGACATGTTGATCCTAGTGAACTGCCTTCTCGGGGCATCCGGCCTTTGCTGATTGTTTTATCGTTATGGTCATTGGACTGGGGTTGGGTTAGAAATAAATACCACACTTACTGACTGATGACGATCATTCTTGATAATACTCCTTTGTCCATAAACAACATTAGTTTCCTTCTTACCAGCAAATGGTTTCTTTACAGCATTAGAGGTTGAGGCCATTGAGATCTTCCCACTTTTGATTCCACTTTCAACATGTTTACCAGTCAAAATCAACTCAGTAAAGCCTGACGAAGAACTCTCAATCAACAAATTGAAGAATGGAGCAGTCAAAGTGCCCATGAACATGTCCACTAATTCTCAGTCAGTCAAAGGGGGTTGTACCCTTCCAGCCAGGTCCCTCCATTTTTGAGCATACTCCTTAAAGCCTTTGTTCGAGCCCATAGTCATATTTTGTAATTGCACGCGAGTTGATGCAAGATAAACATTGTATTGGTATTGTCTATAGAAGGAAGCAGCCATATCCTCCCATGTGTGGATATTAGTCCCCTCTAGTTGATAGAACCATTCCAACTATGTTCCAGATAAGCTCTCTTGGAAGAAATGAACCCATAACTTTCTATCGGCGGTGTGTGGTTGAATCTTGCGAACATACAACTTTAAGTAGAGTTTTGGACAAGAGACTCCATCATACTTGGTGAAGACAGGGACCTTGAATTTGTGGGGAATGACCACCCCAGGGACCAGACCTAAGTCTCCAAAGTCCAAAATAGGAACTGTTTGGATTTCTACAACCTTAAGTCGGTCTTCCAGCTGTTTGTATTTGTCCTCCACCGATGGGTACTGCACATTGGAGTAGTCTTCATACTTAGAGATCTGGTTATTTCCACCCGCAGCCCTGGTGCTTCTAACATGCTCGTCTTAATTGTCTTCCTCCTCAGAAGAAGCCTCTTCTATTTGAGCCAGTCGGGCGGTCCCCTTGAACCTTCTTCCCATGTTGAGAATAACATCCCATTTCTTGGTCTTCTTTTTGGTGGAAATGATTGCCATCATTTCTTGCTATCCTTTAGCTAAGTTGAGGAGAGTCTCTTGGAACTATGCGTGTTGAGTTTTTAGATCTTTGACGGTTTTCTCTAGAGCCATCTTATACTGAAATAAATAGTAAAATGATGAGGAAACCAGTGTCAAAAAACCTGCTTATGATATGATGCATGCTATGTGGATGCAATGTTTCCAAGGACCTCAAGAGATTTAAATTTGCTAGCCAAAAAGGAAACATAAATAACAATTGTATTAATAAGTTCAAAAGTTACAATTTCCCCTTGGGCTTACAATAGGAAAGCAAAAAGGTCTCAAAGAGACAACAAAATGAACTTCTAAAACAAAATACTTAAGTCTCACACGGGCGCTTCCTCTTTGTGTTGAGGTAGGCATTCAAGCTTTGCTCCTCGTGAATTTGCTTGGTGAGCTCCAACACTTTCTTATCGCTTGCATAGAATTGATCTTCAAAGGTATCTCGTTCCCCCTTGAGTTAAATCCACAATCTCTACAACTCTTTGAGGTCGGTAGGCATGTTAGGATTGAGAATGGTATAAGGAATATCCCCCTCGGAAACAGGCTCCACAACTATTGGTAGGATAGCTGGATATAGCATCATGAGGTTTTGAGTGCGAGCTTGCACCAATTTGAGATAAGGCTCCGACATAATAGAGTTCTTATGTCCCAAAGTATTGCTATCAACCTTGTTTACCATGACCCAAGCTCGTATAAACCTTTAACGATAGCCTTGGACATCATTCTCGTAGTTGAACATAATACCTTGGATAAGCGCGTCATGAGGACCATTTCTTCGAGCATAGCCAAATTGTCATAGAGACAGAGAAGGGTTATAAGTAATACCTCCCCTAATGCGCAAGAGTGGAACATTAGGGAACTCCCCACAACGGTCAATGATAGTAACATCCTCCAGAGATCAGGAACACTAAAAGATATCTAATTGAGAGAGCGACATTATCCTTTGAGACCACATCACGTGTTGTACCCCAAAATTTTCCCTCTCTTTTCTCAAGATATTTCACAAAGGATCTCCAATAAACTGTGAGGGAACTGTGCAGGGTATACCGATATGGTTGAAGCAGTAACTACGTTGATGTTGAACTTTGGTTGGTACCGGTAACCCTTGAGTCAATCAGGGAGAGTACGGGGCCGCCGCGTGGTGTCGTGAAGCATCAACTGACCTTAGAACCTTTAATTGTACAACTTGGCAAGTAGGACGTAGCGAGATGGTCGGCTTTAGTGTATTCCCAAGGTCGACAGATACTCGATGCTACACTCATTGAGGTTTGGCTCTTGAGTTTTGTTTGGTTGCGAGTCAATCGCCTATTGAACGGACTAGGAGAAAGATCAGTGATATTGAGATTCCTTAGAACCCGGTTACTATTTATAGGACAGGTTGAACTAATCCAACTTTAAAAGGGTATGACTTTAAAACTCATGCAGACCTTAAACCTAAGGACTTGGTGTGACTTGTTTGTTGTTTGCTATATCTGTGATTTTCTAATATAATCATGACATCATAAGCATGGCATATCATGACTAATTGTTTCAAGGATTTCCTAGGGCTCATTTTTGCTTTGTTTTGTAGGACATGGCATCCGCCCATAGGAACACTATCCAGATTAACCTTGTGAAAGTGTATCTCCAACTAAAGGACCTGGAATTAAGGGTTCTTGAAAGTTCTCATTTCACTAAAAAGCACGGTCATTTGCTCAATTTGGTCACTGCAAAACCTGATGAAGAATTATTAAAAGTGTTGTTTTAGTTCTTCGATCCTGTGCACCATTGTTTCACCTTCCCGGATTACCAGCTAGTACCTACTATGGAGGAATTCTCTCAATTGTTAGGGGTACATATTCTTGACCATCCAAATCCTGAAGAGATTGCTAGAGCTCTGTCCTTACAACGGTCTGACATAGTGATAAATTAGGAGACTAGAGGGAATGTTGAAGGAGTACCGGTTAAGTTTCTATTCGAGAAGGCTTACCATTTTTGGGATACCCTAGATTTACAAGCTTTCGAAGAGGTGCTGGTACTTCTCGTTTACGGGTAGGTACTTTTCCCTAATGCAGATCAACTCGTAGATGTGAACAATATTAAGGTTTTTCTATCGCATGATCCAGTGCCTATATTACTTGGGGATATTCTACACTCTCTGCATGTTAAGTTTCTATTCGAGAAGGCTTACCATTTTTGGGATACCCTAGATTTACAAGATTTTGAAGAGGTGCTGGCACTTCTCGTTTACGGGATGGTACTTTTCCCTAATGCAGATCAACTCGTAGATGTGAACAATATTAAAGTTTTTCTGTCTCATAATCCAGTGCCTACATTACTCGGGGATATTCTACACTCTCTGCATGCTTTCTATTCGAGAAGGCTTACCACTTTTGAGATACCCTAGATTTACAAGCTTTCGAAGAGGTGCTGGCACTTCTCGTTTACAGGATGGTACTTTTCCCTAATGCAGATCAACTCGTAGATGTGAATAATATTAAGGTTTTTCTGTCTCATAATCCAGTGCCTACATTACTCGGGGATATTCTACACTCTCTGCATGCTTGCACTCTAAAGAGAAGGGGGACCCTCCTGTGTTGCACCCCTCTATTGGCTAGGTGGCTTATTTCGCACTTACCCAAGTCTATTTTGAAGAATGAACAGGGTTTGAAATGGTCTCGTAGGCTGATGTCCCTTAAGCACTCAGACATTGATTGGTGTTCACGGTTCTCGGAAGATGTTACCATCATCGATCGCTATGGTGAATTCCCTAATCTCCCTCTCTTAGGCATTAGGGGAGGAATCACTTACAACCCTTGTTTGGCCTTGCGTCAGTTTGGTTATGCGAGAAGAGATGGTCCTCATGATACGCTTATCCAAGGAATCATCTTCAACTATGAGAATGATGCTCAGGGATACTGTATAAGGTTCATAAAATCTTGGGGCATGGTGCATAAAATTGATAGCAACACGCTAGGGCACAAGAATTCCATCCCTCTTGAGCCTTATCTCTGGTGGGTACGAGCTCGCTCCCAAAGCCTTATGATGCCTTACCCAGCTGTCCTACCAATAACTGTGGAGCCAGCTATTGAAGGAGATACTACTTCCCTTGGTCATCATCCTGACATGCCAACTGATCATGAAGAATTACAGAAATCCTAGGTTCAACTCAAAGAGGAGCGGGACACGTTTGAAGCTTAGTTCTATGCCAACGAGAAGAAGGTCCTGGAGCTCACTAGGCTACTTCATGAAGAAAGGAACATAAACGTATACATTGCACCAAAAAGGACGCGCTCCTGGGAGACCAAGTTTCTTTTTTGCTTTAAGTTTTTTTGTTTAATTGTAAGCCTAAAAGGAATTCTTTGTAACAATTCGAACTTATTAATGCAATTAATGCGTGTTTCTTTTGGTTAAACAAATCTGAGCCTTTAAGAATCCTTGAAATCATTGCATACGCATCCCATTCATAGCATCACATAAACAGGTACCATTACAGGTTTCTCATCTTCTTCGCTGTTTATTTCAGCAGAAATGTCTTCCGAACAAAGCATCAAGGATCTTCAGGCACAAAATGCCCAATTCCAACAGATGTTCATAAATCTGGAGAAAGGGCAAGAGGATCTGAAGGCCCTCATCCCGAAGGAGAAAAAGAAAAATAAGAGGGTCGCTGGTATTCTAAATATGGGTAGAAGGTTCAGGGGGCCGTTAAAGAAGCAAGTCGATCTGACCTCTTCATCCAAGGAAGGGGAGAATCAAGAAGGAGAGAAAAGGGAAAAGGACCCCAGTCCTGAAGTTTCTGATAACGATACAGACTACAATGATGAGAAGTATCCTCCTACTGAGGGTAGATACAAGCAGTTGGAAGATCGTCTGAGTGCTACGGAAATCCAAAGGATACCCAGGTTGGATTTTGAAGAATTGGGATTGGTGTCGGGAGTGGTCATCCCGCAGAAGTTCAAGGCTCTAATTTTTGCAAAGTATGATGGGTGTCTTGCCCAAAACTCCATCTCCACTCCTACGTCAGAAAGATCCATCCCCACACCCCTGATAGAAATTTGTGGGTTCACTTCTTTCAAGACAGTCTGTCAGGAACTTAGCTTGAATGGTTCTACCAACTGGAGAGAGCCAATGTCCGAAATTGGGAAGATCTGGCTGCTACTTTTTATAAGCAGTATCAATACAACGCCGACCTTTCTCTACTCGTACTCAACTCTAGAGTATGTCCATGGGTGCAAGTGAATGCTTTAAGGACTATGCACAGAAGTAGAGATACTTGGCTGGAAGAGTCCAACCCCGGTTGTCTGATAGGGAGTTGGTTAACATGTTTTTGGGGACGCTATCGGGTCCATTCTTTAATCATTTGATGGGCAGCTCGTCAGTTGGTTTCACCGAGCTGATTCTAACTGGAGAGAGAGTAGAAGCTGGGATTCAGAGCGGTAAGATACTGAAGGATGCCTCTTCGAGTTCGGTAAAGAATCCTTTTACTGGTAAGAAGGAAGCCAGTGCCATCTATAGCCCGAGAGGCTAAAGCAGAGCTGAACACTGTCAGACAATAAGTGCCGTAATGATACCTAGGCCTGCAGTTTCTCCATAATGCAACAATCAACAAAGGGAAGAAAGACCACAACAACAGTTTACCCGGATCAACATGACATTGGTTGAAGTTCTACCCCATCTGCTGAGATCCAACTTGGAAACCTTGAAAGAGGCTCCCAAGAATCCGAACACCACATCTCCCCGATATAACCCAAATGCTCGGTGTGCCTATCATTCTGAGAGTCCTGTCCACGATACCAATGACTGCTGGGCTTTGAGAAATAAGGTACAAGATCTGATCGAAGCCAAGGAGATTGAGTTCGATGCTCCGGAAAAGCCCAATGTCATAACTTCTCCCATGCCTAAGCATGGTCGTGGAGTTAATGCTGTTGATACCGATCTGTTTGTGACCTTAGTGGATGAAGTTTCTACCCCTCTTATGACGGTTAAGAAGAATTTGTTGTCGGTCGGTTTGTTTCCAGGTTGTGGTGAAGGTTGCCACATGTGTTCATCTCTGCCCTCTGGTTGCCATTTGCTGAAGTCAGGTGTTCAGCGCTTGATGGACATCAAAGAAATTTTGTTCGAGAAAACTTTGATTCCCGTTGTCCCATTTGAAGATGTTGCTATTATAACCATTTCCGCCAATCCTTCCAAGGTCTCCTCGAGAAGACCTGTTAGGATTACATCTGCTCCAAGAGTCGCTCCACTAATAATCACCTTTCTTGGTCCTGTCTCGTATGCCTCAGATAAAGCTGTCCCCTGGCATTATGGTGCCAATGTATACTATCATGGCATCAAACAAGATCTTAAGAATGAAGAGGCTGATCCTGATGTCAGTAACATTGTCGGGACCAGCAAGGTTACTAGAAGTGGAAGGGTTTTCTCTCCCGAGATCTCCCCAAAGACTATCAATAGGCCTATTGTTATTTCGTCTGCTACTCCTGCTGGTATATCAACTACTACTCCTGTGCTTACTCCAATTATCACTCCCGCCGTCGAGTCATCTGGGACCCAAGGCAAAGAAGTTATAGGTGAGCCTGCCCAGACGGAGGCACCTAGAAAAATTGTCGTGGAAGCCTCTAAGCAAGAGATAGAGGAAATACTAAAAATAATCAAAAAGAGCGACTATAATGTGGTCGAGCAGCTGGGGCAGACCCCCTCAAAGATATCCATGTTTTCCTTGCGATTATGCTCTGAGGCCCATGCTAAGGCTTTGATTGCATTCCTCAAGACTTCGCATGTGCTGTAGGAGACCTCAGCTGATCAATTCAAAGACTGTATGGCCAGTCTGACTGCTAACAATGGGCTGGGTTTTTCAGATGCAAACTTGACACTGAAAGGGAGGAAGCATAATGATGCTCTGCATGTTTCGATTGAGTGCAGGGGCACCACTATGGCTCATGTGCTGGTAGATACTGGGTCTTTGCTGAATGTTCTGCCTAAGAAGGCGTTGGATCCGTTGGACTGTGAGGGCTTGACCTTAAAACCTAGTAACATTGTGGTGAGGGCTTTTGATGGGTCGAAGAGAATGGTGCATGGGGAATTGGACATCCCCGTCAAAGCAGGCTCCAATACTTTTGAGTCCACTTTCTATGTAATGGACATCCGGCCGTTATACTCTTGTTTGTTGGGCTGTTCTTGAATCCATGAAGCTGGGGCAGTTACTTTTACACTACACCAAATGCTGAAGTATCCAGTAAAAGGGAAGATTGTCACTGTGCGTGGCAAAGAGGAGTATATGGTAAGCCACCTCAACTCCTTCAGATACATAGAGATGGACGGGGAATTCATAGAGACACCTTTCCAGAACTTCGAAGAGGTCCCCCAGATCTTGGCATCGACTGAAACTACTACCAGCAACAAACCTCCTATGAAGATGGCTTTTCTCAAAGACGCCAGAGTCGTGGTTGAAGAAGGTGGGTGTACCAACTGGGGACAACTCCCTGATTTACTCACAAAACTGTCAAGTTTGGTTTGGGCTTTACTTCAGGAGCTCAAAGGGCTGTTCGACGTGCTCGGGCTGGAGGACCTCCCCTACGTATCAGCAATCGGGGAGTTAATTCCATTGAAGACAACGAGGAAGACTCTGACATTGACAGCTGGATCTACCCAACTACCAATGGTGGACCGAGTAACTGGACGACTAGGGACTTTATACCAAATTATTTTATTCTGCAGTAATTGTCTTACCTATTTTGAGATTTGTAATAAACAATTTTAAACTCTATAGCCTTGTGTCTTGCCCGAGGCACATTGGCTTTGTTTGTGAGGGCTATTATTTGTCATTTCATATATCATTAATAAAACATTGGATGTTCTTTGCATACAAATTTTGCGCTCTCTGTTTTTCTTTTCTGTTTTCACTTTATCAAAACAGCTATGCTCTTACACACACTCACATATCATACTACAAATCCATATCCACCCTGGATCCCATTGATAACAGCTCTGCTACTGCCAGTTATGACTTCGAAAATCTGATCAACCAAGCCAAAGACGAAGGTGAGGATGATTGTGAGGTTCCTGGAGAACTTGCTAGACTATTACAACAGGAAGAAAGGGCTATACAGCCTCATGAAGAGCCGGTTGAGACGATAAACCTGGGCACGAAGATAGACAGAAAAGAAGTCAAGATTGGTTCAAATCTAGAAGTTAAGGTCAAACAACGGTTGATACAAATGTTGCACGACTATGTTGGGATCTTCGCTTGATCATTTGAAGACATGCAAGGTTTAGACACTGATATTGTAGTTCAT
This sequence comes from Vicia faba, assembly GCA_948472305.1. NCBI lineage: Eukaryota > Viridiplantae > Streptophyta > Magnoliopsida > Fabales > Fabaceae > Vicia > Vicia faba. The sequence goes on along the minus strand of OX451735.1, from coordinate 747,385,539 downwards.
TGTCTACCGACCAAAGAAGATTGTCCTTTGGTTAAACAAAAGGTCCGTCGTATGCGCCCTGAAATGTCAAAGAAGATCAAGGCAGAGGTCATGAAGCAGTTCGACATAGGGTTCTTAGCTGTCACCTCCTATCCAAAGTGGGTTGCTAATGTCATCCTGGTACCTAAGAAGGACAATAAGATACAAATATGTGTGGATTATAGAGACCTGAACAGGGCAAGCCCCAAGGATGACTTCCCACTTCCTCACATTGACGTTCTGGTTGATAACACCATGCATCACAAAATCTTCTCCTTCATGGACGGTTTCTCTGGATACAACCAGATCAATATGGCTCCTAAATACATGGAGAAGACAACCTTTGTCACACAGTGGGGAACCTTCTGTTACAAGGTGATGCCTTTCGGGTTGAAGAATGTTGGGGCAACTTATCACTGCGCCATGGTCGCTTTGTTCCACGATATGATTTACCACGAGATCAAAGTTTATGTTGATGACATGATAGCCAGGTCTCAAATGGAGGAAGAGCACCTTGATCATCTACAAAAGTTGTTCGACAAGTTAAAGATATACAAGGTGAGGTTGAATCCGAATAAGTGCACCTTCGGGGTAAGGTCTGGTAAACTCCTGGGTTTCATTGTCAGCGACAAAGGCATCCAAGTAGATCTTGCGAAGGTAAAGGCCATACAAGAAATGCTAGCTCCCCGTACAGAGAAGGAAGTTAGATGTTTCTTGGGACGTTTTAATTATATCGCCAGGTTCATTTCACATCTAACTGCAACTTGTGAGCTCATCTTCAAGCTTATGAACAAAGATCAAGTGGTAAAGTGGAATGACGAATGCCAGACAGCTTTTGAAAGAATCAAAGATTACCTACAAGAACCGCCGATTCTGATGCCTCCGGTTGAAGGAAGGTCTTTGATATTGTACTTAACAGTGCTAGACAATTCAATAGGGTGTGTGCTGGGGAAGCATGACGAGTCTGGTCAAAAAGAGCACGCAATATACTACCTTAGCAAAAAGTTTACCGACTTTGAGACACGATACTCACTACTTGAGAAAACTTACTACGCTTTGGCATGGGCTGCTCGCCGACTAAGACAGTATATGCTGACCCACACTACTTTATTGATATCTAAGATGGATCCAATCAAATACATCTTCGAGAAACCCGCTCTCTCCGGAAGAATAGAAAGATGGCAAATGATCTTAACCGAATACGATATCCAACATACAACCCAGAAAGCAATAAAGGGAAGTGTATTAGCTGATCATTTGGCTCATCAGGCCCTGAGTGATTACCAATCCATGAATTTTCAGTTACCGGATGAGAATATTATGCTGGTGATTGACTATGAAGAACCTGGACCGGATGAAGGACCTGAAGAGGGATCCTGATGGACTATGGTTTTTGACGGAGCTTCAAACGCACTCAGTAACGACATTGGTGCAGTGATCATATCTCCTGAGGGCTGTCATACTCCTTTCATCTCCCGACTATGTTTCAACGGTACTAACAACATGGAGGAGTATGAAGCTTGTATCATGGGTCTCAAGGCCGCTATTGACCTCAGGATCAACTTCTTGGACATTTTCGGGGATTCAGCCTTGGTAATAAGTCAGATCAAAGGCGAATGGGATACGAAGCATCCAAATCTCATCCCATACAAAGAGTACGTGTTAACATTGCTCCCACACTTTGAGGAGGTAACTTTTGAGAATTTCCCGCGAGAGGAGAATCAGTTAGCGGACGCGCTAGCTACCATGTCTTTTGTGTTAAAAGTCAGGTGGGACAACGAAGCTCCCCAAATCACGATTGAGAGGTTGGATGAACCCGCGCATTGCTGTGCAACTGATACTGAAGAGGTAGCAAATAAACCTTGGTTTCACGAAGTCAAGAGGTATCTCGAGACTCAAGAGTATCCCGAAGGGGCATCTGTCAATGATAAGAAGTTTCTGATAAGGCTCTCCGCGGAATTCTTCCTCAGTAATGGAATCCTCTACAAGCGCAAGCATGACTCTACCTTACTACGATGTGTAGACAAGAGCGAAGCAAAGAGGATTATGACATATCTACATGAAGGTACCTTCGGAACCCATTCCAGTGGACATACCATGGCTAAGAAGATCCTACGGGTAGGTTATTACTGTTCCACTATGGAAGAAGATTGTTATCAGCACTCCCGAACTTGTCATAAGTGCCAAATCTATGCTGATAAGGTGCATGTGCCTCCGGTTCCCTTGAACGTCTTGACAGCTCCATGGCCCTTTGCAATGTGAGGCATTGACATGATCGGAGAAATCAGGCCAACTGCTTCCAATGGACATCACTTCATTCTAGTGGCCATTGATTACTTCACGAAGTGGGTTGAGGCGGCCTCTTTTGCTACTGTGACCAAGAACGTTGTGGCGCGGTTTATCCAACATAATTTAATTTATCGGTATGGTGTGCCAGAGAGAATTATTACTGACGATGGTACGAATCTCAACAACACAATGATCACCGAGCTCTGTAAACAGTTCAAGATATAGCATCGTAACTCTTCTCCCTACCGACCGAAGATGAATGGCGCCGTTGAAGAGGCTAACAAGAACATCAAGAAAATTGTACAGAAGATGACAGTGACATACAAAGACTGGCACGAGATGTTACCATTTTCTCTTCATGGATACCGTACCTCGGCACGGACGTCGACATGGGCAACACCCTACTCTCTGGTATATGGCATGGAGGCAGTCCTACCCATCGAAGTCCAGATACCTTCTCTCAGGATTATGAAGGATGCAGGTTTAAACGAAGACAGCTGGATCCAAATTCGACTTAATCAGCTAAATCTAATCCACGAGAAGAGACTTACTGCTATCTGTCATGGCCAGACGTATCAAAAGCGAATGATCAAGGCTTTTAACAAGAAAGTCAGACGTCAAGAATATCAAGTCGTGGATCTAGTGATCAAGAGCATCATACTGCCACAAGGTGATCCCAGGGGAAAATGGACCCCCATATACGAAGGGCCATTTGTGGTTAAAAACATTTTCTCAGGTGGAGCTATGATTCTAACCACCATGGATGGTGACGACCTTCCTCACCCTGTCAATGCAGACATAGTGAAAAGATACTACGCCTAATTAAAAGACCCGCTAGGTTGACTGGCCTAGGAAAAAATAAGGGCTTCCCGGCGAACCAAAAGGTTTCGGGCAAAAATAAGGGATGAAAATGAAAAAATCTGTACACCCGGCAAGCCGAAAACCCAAAAGGGTGGCTTGGGAAAAAAAGGGTATCCCGGTGGACTAAAAACTCGAAAGGGAAGTCTAGGAAAAATTTAGGGATGTAAAGCGTATCACTATGTCCCATTGGATCATCTTGCGACCAGACTTCGGTATCGACTATCAAGCTCGGATGACACCAATCAATCTAATCAACCTTCGGCCAAGTAAAAAAGTGATGAGACGCTCGAAGACATGAGGACAATAGCAGAGTTGGAACTCAATGAGATTATTTCACATAGCTGTTTTCTTTTACACAAAATAGTTTTTATTTTTACGGCGGTGTTCTCTTACTAGAGCGTCACCCTCCTTGTAAGAAAACTCCTATTACAGGCCAACTTCAAAAATCAATACAAAATCATTTTCACAAGAAGCTTTGAGTTTTTTTTCCTTTTTCTGTTTTGTTTTGCGAGAACGTCCAATGGTTTATTCTTGACATATGCATTTGAATATGATTGCTGCTCATAAATATTTACATAAGAAACAAAAAGACAATTACTCATAATTCCAGAAACAGGGGCAAAAAACAAGAAGTGTCAAACCTGACAGTTACTCTACCCAGTAGGTACCGGGACAGAGACAGCTTTGGAGCATAATCATCAGTACATACACTCCCCACAGAGTAAAAATATTCAAAAGAATTAATGTCGGCTTTCCCGAAATAGGAAGTAATCTCCCCAGCCAGGGTCATTCAGAAACCTGACAGCTGTATTCCCCAGCCGAATTTCATAATCTCGAGAGGGTCAGTAAATTTTATCTCCCAAGCAGAGTTTATTTCTCTGGACACAGAAGCTCAATCCCCGACATAGCTTATCACTTTGGCTACATAAATTCGCTTTCCAAGTTGTTCCCCGCATAATTATTCTCAAACAGAATCTCTTCCTGACAGAATATTCATAGACATTTTCGTTCACAATCCCTGACAGAAGTAGAATAACCACAATTCTCTACAATAGTCAAGAATGCTATATTCTCCAACAGCACTCAGGGATTTATTTTCCCAGACTCGGACATGCCCCAATAGCATTTCATGTTCATACATCATGACATGCGCATACATATCGCATACATCATAATCTCATTTATTTTGAGAACATCATCCCACCAGGCATTTCATGCATCACATATAATTAACCATGTTATCTTTTCAAGAAAGATGGTTATCTTTAACAAATCCAGCAGTTATACAGGTCACATCTGCAGACGACTAATGGAAACTCAGTTCCCGAAGCCAAAAACGGGTCAACTAATCTACACTATCACCTTGAAGTAACCCTACTATCCAGGTTCCTTCTTATAGCCTTACTATCCAGGCTCTCATTCCGAAGCAACCCTACTATCCAGGTTCCTTCCCATAGCCCTACTATCCAGGCTCTCATTCCGAAGCAACCATACTATCCAGGTTCGTTCCCATAGCCCTACTATCCAGGCTCTCATCCCGAAGTAACCCTATGATCCAGGTTCCTTCCTATAGCCCTACTATCTAGGCTCTCATCCCGAAGTAACCCTACTATCCAGGTTCCTTCCCATAACCCTATTATCCAGGCTTTCATCCCGAAGTGACCATACTACCCAGGTTCCTTCTCATAAGCCCTACTATCCATACTTTCATCCCGAAGTAACCCTACTATCCAGGTTCCTTCTCATAGCCCTACTATCTAGGCTCTCATTTCGAAGTAACCCTACTATCCAGGCTTTCATCCTGAAGTAACCCTACTACCCAGGTTCCTTCTCATAAGCCCTTCTATCCAGGCTTTCATCCCGAAGTAACCCTACTATCTAGGTTCCTTCTTATTTCCCTACTATCCAGGCTCTCATTTCGAAGTAACCCTACGATCCAGGTTCCTTCTCATAAGCCCTACTATCCAGGCTTTCTTCCCGAAGTAACCCTACTATCCAGGTTCCTTCTCATAACCCTACGATCCGGGTTCCTTCTTATAAGCCCTACTATCCAGGCTTTCATCCCGAAGTAACCCTACTATCCAGGTTCCTTCTCATAGCCCTACTATCCAGGCTTTCATCCCAAAGTAAACCTACTACCCAGGTTCCTCCTCATGAGCCCTACTATCCAGGCTTTCATCCCGAAGTAACCCTACTATCCAAGTTCCTTCTCTCTTATCTCCAGATAACAGTTTACAACACTGTGAGACCTGGACCCGACCAAATACGGTCAATTTCACAATCCCCTAGTAAGTCACTGTGCAGTCTGGAACCTGACTAGATATGCAGTTTACTTCCACTTCCTCAATCAGGAGTTAATTCCCCAGTAGAGTAATGGACAACTGAAGCTCTTATACTCTATTTCCCAGGACATAAATCAACATTCCCCCGCGAAGTCCTCTTCAATTACAGGTACAGGAATTCTCGCAAAGGAATCTCTTATGCAACCAATATCTTTTCTGGATGGCATCTTTAAGCCCATCTCCGAAGATTCTCTGTCAACTTCCAAATGGCATCTGTAAGCTCACTCCTGATATCACCAATCACCATGCACTGCATGTGAGTGAAAATTTCTAGGCACTCTAGTGTCCAATCATCTTCCACCCTCAGATCACGAAAGGCAGACAAGCCAATCTACATCCTCAGGTGTAAGAAGATTGAACAGGGGAAGCTGTTGTACCCTTAAATTTTCCCTCTCATTTTACTCAACATATGTTCATAGAGATCCTCAACTTGCTCAAGGATGCCCAAGAGTTGACCAGACAAACCCTCTCCTAAGACAAGGAACTTCCAATTAGGGTTTCCATTTTCATCAAAATAGGTGAACTCCAAAGGCCTCAAATCTTTTCCATGGTCCTAATATGTTCTCAAGATCATCCATGCCAAGTTTCATGCCTTGCACAAAAAGTTTACTCAGTCAACTGCTCAGATGCTTGAAAATCAACTATACTATGTCAAAAGTTAACTGGGACCCACATACAGTCAAACTTCTAGATTTTTGGTCAACATCAAAATTTTGAAGTGATATCCATCATTTGATCAAGGGTTGACCATGATTTCCCAAGGAATGCTCCTAATTCATCAAAACTCAAAAGTTGCTAAATTAGGGTTTCTCAAGAAAAGTCAACCAAACTTTGACTAAGCATAACTTTCTCATACTTTGTCAAAAATTTCTCATACAAGGCTCATTTTTTAGATAATACAATTCCCTACAACTCATCTTCAGCCCTCAAGTTCAAAAAATGCACTCATAAAAAGATATGAATTTCTACATTATAGGTCCTTTTGAAAGTCAACAAAAACACCTTTTGGGTCAAAGATCCTTACATGAACATGGAAGGTCCAATTGAGATGAGACAAAAAGGGTTGTTTAGGGGATATCCTAAGCTTTCTCAAAAGTCCAAGAACACCTCTCTATGGTTAAAATTGGAAGAGATATGCATTGTCAAAGTTGACCTTTTTTGGAAAATTGCCAAAAGTCAAATGTGCTCAAAAGTGCCTTTTTTTATCAAATGGGCCTAGCATTTCAGGATTGTATCTTGTTAGAAACATGGTCCACAACCCAAATCAGTAGCCATATATTATTTTCTCTATTTATTGATTTTATTTTGATTTTTATCTATTAAAAGTCACATTAAATCAAATAAATAACAAAAAATAATAAAAGATTGTTTTGATTTGATTTTGCATTAAAGGGAAATCCAAATATGCTATATGGTATCAAACAAAATCGTGCCAAATCATGAGAGGAAAGATATTCAAAATTGGAAAGATTTTAAGAGATTTGAAATGCATTCATTTCTTTGGATTCTTGCCAAAACGATTAACCTAATTGATTCACATACATATAGAAGATGATCCTAACCCTAAATAAGAGAAATCAGTGTGCGCATCCTGCCTCAAAAAGCCAGAAACAAAGTTCAAATTTTTGTTCAAAGGTGTGAGACATATCTTCTTCCACATGCCAGTTTAAGACATGCTGAAGGTCAAATCGTGTTCCTGGGTGATCATTAAAGAAATAACAAGCATCACCAAGGCCTGAAATATCAAGAAACGAGCGCTAGCTGTAACACAGTTCGTTCATATTTTTGAATTTGGTTTTCACAATTCATGCATGATCATTGAGTTATAAGTATATGTTCGTGTTTATATCGTCCCTTAGAATGTTTTTATATACTTAATTGCATGTTTTGGTGCCTGTTGAATGGGACACCATTGCTAGGGTTTACAAGGTTGTTTTAGGGCTTTCAAATGCAGGAAAAATTAGATCTCAAGATGGATACCATCATGATCAGAGGATCAAATCCAATCAATCCATGATCTTGAATCTGATTTATGTTGCCTAGACATGATATTTGAGGATTGTAGGTTTGTAGCTATGGTTGTTATCCGTGGGTAAAAGCTCTGAACCTAAGATAACAGTCCCCTGGAGGAGACGAGTGCGTGTCATAACTTGAGTGGGTGGTTTAAACTTTGCGTGCATTTTGGTTACAGCCACTGACTAGCTTACAATATATTGTTTTCACGTGTTTATGTTAACGAATAACTTGGCAGCACAGTTGGTAAAAGGGGAAGTTTGTGAGGTGCACCTCCTGGGTTCGACCCCAGACGTGTGCTTTTGCATTTTCTTGACATTTCCTACAGGTTCTAATGTGCCATATCCAATGATGTCCACTGTGAGACCTCAGATCCAACCCCAAGATCTCATCATGTCCAGATCCAACATCCAGTACGTGCAGCCATACCATGAACCATCAGAAGGAAGCTACACTAGATTGGGCGAAGAAACTGGGCTCAGCCATAAAGGGCCTTGAAAATTCCAAATCACACCCCATATTCCACCAGCATCACTCCAGGCCCAATTCTTTTTTTTTGTTTTTTTTTTAATTTCTTTATTTTTGCTTAATTTCTTGTTCTAATTAATAACACTAAAAAAATCATATTTTTTTATTTAATCAAAACAAATCATAAAAAACATCAAAAATCATTTTTTTAATAAAAATATCTTATTAATTAATTAGTTTAATTAAATTAGGGTAATTTAATATCTTTTTATTATAATTCAAAATAATTAGAATTAGGGTTTAATTTTGTACATAACCTAGTTTTTTCCTTAAAAATAACATAAATATTTTCTCAAATTAGATTTTAGGTTTTCCAATCATTCCTCGCATTTAATTCACCGCGCGCGCTCTTAGTTTCCCCTTTATTTATTATTATTGTAACTGCTCCGAGTTTGTAATAGATTTAAATAGGATTTTAATTCCTCATTTTATTTTCAGTCAAAAATAATTATGTATCTGCCCAAAGCCTTGTAATAATTAGGACTCTAACTTCTCGCATTTTAATTTCCGCAAACTATAAACTTCTTAGATGCATGTATAGGATTGTATGGAAAGACGAATTGAAATTAAAACAGTAGGATACCCTAATTGTGCAAAGATAATTAACTGAAAAAATACACTTGCACATGCTTACTCCTAGGGTTTACTCCACTCTGATTGCCTTCGGTAAATGGTCATGAAGTATAGGGAATGTTAGTGGTCATCCTCTAGTCCCAAAAGATCTAAAAATGACCCTTTCGGATGTTGCCTCAGAAAAAGATCTTTAAGGCTTTAGGATGATTACTAAAATTTCCTAACATTGCTTTCGTATCGTACTTGTCCCTTCGAACGTCCCTTTAAAACTCCAACGAAGGTGCTACCTATTCCTTGATAATAGGATAGCACTGTCTAAAGGAAAACAAATAGACTTTTTTCGAGTAGGTAGATTAGTTCCTAGGTACTTGCTCAAACAAACAAAGTTTTTCACACAAACACTTTTCAAAACAGTTTTCAAAACAACTTCGTCACACTCTTGAGGATCGATACAAGGGTTATCACGAAGTAAATCTTTTCAAAACAAGCACACATAAGCAATTTTAAAAATGAGAAAATTACCTAAGAGCCCATGGAAAACCACAGATAGAAAGGGTGCTAACACCTTCCCTTTATATAATCTACCCCCCGTACTCAGAAACATTCTCGAAAAAGGTTTTTTCTGTTCTTTTTCCTTTTCCTCTGTTGGATAAAATAAAATTCAGTGGTGACTCTTGCTTACCGCGACATTTGCGAATACAAAATGCAAACCAGTATAACATTAGGTTCTGCCACCGTATCACACTTTCACTTTCAGGAACATCACATCCTCATCGGGGAATTCATACTCTACAGTCAGATGATCCTCCACTGGTTGGTGAGTAAGATAATCTGCCAACACAATGCTTTTAATAGCTTTTTGAGTGTGTTATTTGATATCATATTTAGATAGCAACATCTGCCAGCGGGAAATTCTCCCAATAAGAGAAGGATTTTAAAAAATGTACTTGATTGGATCCATTTTGGAGATCAACTAAGTAGTGTGATTCAACATATACTGACGAAAACGCTATGCCGCCCAGGATAAAGCATAACATGTCTTTTCCAGCATGGAATACCGCGACTCACAATCAGTGAACTTTTTACCAAGGTAATAAATGGAGAACTCTTTCTTCCCCATTTCAACTTGTTGTCCCAGAATACAACCCATGGAATTATTTAACACTGTCAGATACATAATCAACGGTCTTCCTTTGACAGGAGGGAGCAAGATAGGAGGTTAAAGCAGATATTCTTTAATACTTTCAAATTCCCTTTGGAAGTCATCCGTCCATACACAACCTTGATCTTTCTTTAACAACTTAAAGATTGGTTCACATGTTGCATTCATGTGGGAGATGAATATGGAAATATAATTCAAACGCCCGAGGCAACCTCTGACTTGCTTTTCAGTTTTTGGCGCTGGAATCTCTTGAATTGCTTTGACTTTATCAGAGTCAACTTTAATTCCTTTCTGGCTAACAATGAAACCCAACAATTTTCCTGATCGAACATCGAAGGTGCATTTATTTGGATTCAAGCAGAGACGATACTTCCTCAAATGCTGAAACAACTTCAACAAATCTTCTACATGCCCTTCCTCAGTCTGGGATTTAGAAATCATATCATCAACATATACTTCGATTTCCTTGTGCATCAAATCATGGAATAAGGTTGTCATAGCCCACTGGTTCATTTCACCAACGTTCTTCAACCCGAAGGGCATCACTCTGTAACAGAATGTTCCCCAGGGTGTGATAAAAGTTGTTTTTTCCATGTCCTCCGGAGCCATTCTTATTTATTTATACCTGGAAAATCCATCCATGAACAAGAATACTTTGAATTTTTCTTTTCTATCCACTAACATATCAATGTGTGGCAATGGAAAATCATCTTTTAGACTAGCTTTATTTAGATATCTGTAATCTACGCATATGCTGACTTTTCCGTCTTTTTTTGGTACTGGGACAATATTGGCAATCCATTAAGGATACACTGACGTCACAAGAAAACCAGCATTAATCTGCTTTAGAACCTCCTCTTTGATTTTCACTGCCATATCTGGGTGAGTTCTTCTCAACTTCTGTTTGATTGGCGGACACTCTGGATTCAACGGTAAACGGTGCTCCACAATATATGTATCTAGACCAGGCATATCTTGATAAGACCAAGAAAAAATATCCACATACTCTTTCAACATCTCAATCAACCTGCTCTTCACATCAGGATGCAACGATGCTCCAATCTTGACTTCCTTTGGATCTTCTTCTGAACCAAAATTAATCACTTCCAATGGCTCTTTATATAGCTGAATGGTATTTTCCTCGTGCTCAAACAATCGTGAGACCTCTTCTGGAATCTCAACATAATCTTCTTCTTCAGCCCCATACACAGGACATTCAAAGTTGGGAGAGGGTGCAGGGTCATTGTATTCAACGGGTTTTTTAATTAATCTGCACATATGCTTTATGATTGCTTTTAGAAACTGACACATATAACAAGTGATCATGCAAATTGAATTTCAGTTATTTTTTATTTTGAAAGGTTTTTTTTATTACCATTTTCCGAGAAAAAGCAGAAAATAAAGACACAATTTGGGAAACAAAGACAACTTTTATTATTGATTTTAAAAATCAAAGCCAACAGATAAGCCCATACAATATTAATACTTTCACCTTGGGCAGAGTGAAAACTTTTAAAAAAGATTAACAAAACAAATTACTTTGAAACATGTATGCAAGAAGGAACATCAATGGTGATCCAGTTATGGACCCTAATTCCGTGCGTCAAATAATTCAGCCTTTCCTACTCTGCTTCATCTTCCACAATGGCATTGATCCTGGAAACAGTTCGATGAAGATAACCCCTGCTACAGAAGATGTCTCGATATTTTCTTGCAGCAAACATCGGCTTCATGCCCTTACCTTTTCCATTCTTCAAAGAGAACCCCAAGCCAACTCTGTTCTTGTTCACAGGTTGATCCATAATCCGTCCCCACACTTCACTATGACCCTTACGTACAACCTGCTGCGCTTCCTTAAGTGAAATCATGGAATTCTCATTTCCTTTTATTGTCAATGGATAATGCTTGGAACTGGGTTCCAACAACAGCTTCATCCGCCTCCACAATGCTGAAAGAGGACAAATGAGATATCAATAATGCTTGTTCCCCATTTATGATCACTACTTTCCCTTCACGTACAAACTTCAGTTTTTGATGTAAAGTTGAAGTGACAACCTCTACCTCATGAATCCATGGCCGTCCCAACAAACAACTATAAGTGGGAACAATGTCCATGACCTGGAAAGTAATCTGAAATAAATGTGGTCCTATATGAATAGGTAAGTCCACTTCACCAATAACAGATTTCCTTGATCCATCGAACGCTTTCACAATGATGCCACTTGGGCTCATAGGCGTTCCTTGATATTTCAACTTCATAAGCGTACTCCTCGGTATAACATTCAACGCGGATCCATTATCAATCAACATATTGGATAGTAAATCATTCTTGCAGTTCATAGAGATGTAGAGGGCCAAGTTGTGATTCATTCCTTCATCTGGTAATTCATCATCGCAGAAACTTAAGTTATTACATGATGTAATGTTCCCTATTACAATGCTGAATTGGTCTATTGGCATATCAATCTCCACAAAAGCTTGGTCCAGTTACTTCATCAAGGATTCTCTGTGAGCAAAAGAGTTCATCAATAAAGCTAAGATAGATATTTTTGAAGGAGTCTGTAGTAGCTGATCTACAATTCTGTAGTCGCTCATCTTGATTATCTTCAAAATATCATCCACTTATTTCTCTAACGCAGCCCCACTAGTCTCACCCGTAGCCTTCTTGGGTTCAACATTCTCAACAATTTTCTGTCCATCACTAACATCTCTTCGAACAACTGGTGCAAACACACGACCGTTGCGGGTCACCCTGCTATTTTCAGCAATATTCCCAACATCAGGCATTGGCTAGATGGGAACTTCCACTCAATCCTCTAAGATTGTAGCATTGTATTTGTAAGGCACAACCTTATCTGATTTGTAGGGGATAGGACCTGGAAAACTAAGCACTAATGAGGTAACAACTGGCTTGCTATAATACTCAACTTCAAGATGGACGGGTGGCCCAAAACAAGGTACAATGAGGTTTACCCCTTCTTCAACACAATCATTCATTATTGATTCATTTCTAGAAAATAAATCCCCATCTGAGGAGAAACACTCATCTGCGGAGGCATACTCTTCATCCGACCCTTCTTCAGTCAAACAAACCTCAACCATATCAACTTCATGGTAATCATCCATTTGACTTGTAACCTTGATAATTCCATTATCTAACAACAACTAAACACCCTTCTTCACAATTGAACATCCTCGAGAATCTTGACAGCAAACTCGGCAAGATCCATATTGGTGTTCCACCTGGCCACCCATATGGAAGAAGGTAGCATGCAATTTCACAAGGTCTTCATTCATATACTCTACATCAAAAATTCTGAATTCTCCAGGACATCCAGAAACCATATTCACCTCCTCTTCATACTCTGCCCTTGGCCTGATTATGTGGACTAGGCCCTCATCCATCATCTCTTGTAAATCAACCTTTATCTTACCGCAACCCTGTATGTTTGTACTGCAAATAGCACAACCATCATGATCATGCGTATAGTAGATAAATTCACAAAGGTATTCATGCATTTTCACTAAATCTCCTCTAACCACATTAATATCAAAAATCCGGAAGTCTCCTAGACAATCGACCACCATATTCACAGCATTTACTCCCCCAAGCTTGGGTAGAGGATTTTCTTTCACATTAGGTCCCACATCCTTGAAAGATAGAACACCATACTTCACCAACTTTTACACCTCAGTCTTCAAAGGATAACGATTCTCAAAATTATGCCCTGGTGCTCCCTGATGAAAAGCACATGTTTGGTCTGCTTTGTAATACCAAGGCAATGGTGATGGTACGACGAGACGTGGTCGTGTCTGAACCATCTTTTTCTGAATCAATGCTGGTAGTAACTCTGTATAGCTCATAGGAATATGGTCATAACTCTCCCTTCTCTGATTATACCCTTGATTCCCCTGCTGATGACGCTGATAATTCCTTCTAGGAGTATTAACCCTCCTCTCTTGCATAACAGCATTTTCATCCCCTTCCTTCTTCTTGGTAAACCCATAAGATGGTTTCTTCACACCTCTAGAACTTTCACTCTTTGTTAAGCGGCCCTCTCTTACAGCCTCTTCTAAGCGGATACCCATTCCTACCATTTCAGTAAAGTCACTTGGTGCACTTGCCACCATCCTTTCATAGTAGAAAGCACCCAGCATTTTCAAGAAAATCTTAGTCATCTCCTTCTCTTCCATGGGAGGAATCACTTGGGCGGCTACCTCACGCCATCTTTGTGCATACTCTTTGAATGATTCCATGTCTTTCTAAACCATGGCCCTGAGTTGATCACGGTCAGACGCCATGTCTATGTTGTACTTGTATTGTTTGATGAATGCTTCCCCCAAATCATTGAAAGTATGGATATTGGCGCTGTCCAAACTCATATACCACTTCAGCGCAACACCGGTCAAACTATCCTGAAAATAGTGAATCACCAGACGCTGATCATCAGTATGGGTAGACATTCTCCCCACATACATCACCAGATGAGCACGAGGGCAAGTGTTGCCCTTGTACTTCTCAAACTCCGGGACCTTAAACTTAGCTGGTATCTTAACATTCGGGACCAAGCATAGCTCATTCACATTCTGCCCAAATAGCTCTTTTCCCCTGAGGGCCTTCATCTCCCTTTTCATCTTGTCAAACTGCTCTTGAAAATCACCCATTCTGTCATAAAGACCCAAGTCTTCACTCGATGGAGGGAAAGGACGACATACATCATCATTAACAAATGGACCATATTCACCGACGAAAGCGCAGCAGGAGAAACATGCATCACAGGAGGTGCCAGAGTAACAATAGTCTGAACAATTAGAGTATTTTGAGGACCAAGATTAAAACCTTCAGGTGAAAAATTCCCTGGTATTCCCCATGGATAACCTTGAGGCATGCGATTCTGAACAACAGTTGGAGTAGCAGATACGAGAACAGTTGGAGCTTCAGTAGTTGCCCTTGTTGGTTGAGGTTGAACACTCAGTGGCTGATTCTAAGCAGCCACCAGAGCTTCCATTAGAGTAGTTATATTTTCCATGCCGGCCTTCAAAGCAGAAACCTCCTCGTACAGCTTGCAATATTCTTGTTCTAGGTTGTCCATCCTCTTTCTGAAATTAGCCCGAGTGTTGTAGTGGTGAGTCAGCTTGCTGAACGAAGTAAAGAAGCTTGGTAAGACACCTGGATATGGATAACAAATGAAATAAATATGTACAATATGATGCATGATATGTAATGCACATTATTTTATTTTATATTTCAAGGGATTTAAAATTTATGGACATAGTGCAAATATCAAAGTAATAACGCATTTGAAATACTGAAATTTTTTATTATAACAATTCCAAAATAGATTACAAGTTTCAATGATCCCAAGTACAAGATGAAATAAAAATCTAAAACCCTGAGAAGTAAAACTGATGGAGATCACTCTATAGTTGGCGCTTCCCTATGAGCCTGGTAATCTGAGCCTCCAACCTCTGTTTTTCTTCCGCTTGTCTGATGGAAACCTCCTTCCAATCACCTGAATCAGGAAGTGAGTGATCAGCATCTGATTGAGGCTTAGGAGAAAATAAATCCCCTTTCCCTTCCATAGTCTCTACCTCTCGACTCTCAAGGATCTCAATCAAGTCGTCTTTCTGCTTCAGGTCTGCTCTATAGGAAATCTCTAAAGTTTGGGACTTGTTCTTCCAAGCGTCCTTTCCTGTTACATCCTAACCAAAGCAAGTTGCAGCTCTTCTAGATCATCTAATAAGGGAGGAGTGGTCTTCACAAATAGATCAAGCATAGGTGTTTCCCGGGAATACGACATCTTCAACTGAATAGCTCTCGTTTGGACCCACTGAAGATATGGCTCCAAAGAAACAACACCCCTAGGTCCCAAATCCTTCCTACTCTTCTTATGAATGTGACGCCAGTCCTTCGCAATCTGCTCCCTAGCTTCCCTATGGTCTTCTCCTTCCTTCATAAAGAAACTACTCAAATGAATACTATTTGGTTTATCCCTTATCGGATAACCAAGCTGTCGTCGTTCAAGAACATGGTTATAGTTAATTCCTCCCTTTGTACCAAGAAGAGGTACATTAGGGAAACTACCACAACTTTCAATAATCTCTATATCCTGGTAAGATCGATGATACCAATTAATATCCGAGTGAGTAAGTGCCATGATATTAGGAGCCCAACGAGGTTCATTTTTGACATCCCAAAATGCATCAGACTGAGGCATATGAGAGATGAACCACCGGTACAACAGAGGCGTGCAACAGATAATCATCCCCCCATGATAAGAATTCCGAAGATGAATAGAGTAATAAGCATCACCCAACAAGGTAGGAATTGGGTTTCCAATCATGAAGATCCTGATAGCATTAATGTTAACAAACTTGTCCACATTAGGAAATAAGAATAACCCGTAAGCAAGTAGAGCAAATATGGCCTCAAAAGCGACTGTACTCTTCATCTTGACAAAGTAACGAGGTTTCTCCAATAAGAACTGAGCTGGTAATCCTCTAATCCATCCTTTAGTAGTCATATGGACTTCCACCTCAGACTTCCCCAGATGAATCAAAGCAACAATCTCATGTGGTTTTGGCTCACCCTTCAAACCAGTAAAAGGAACACGATCGGTAATAGGTAAATCCAACAAATATGAATACTCCTCCAGTGTGGGCATCAACTGATAGTCGGGAAAAGTAAAGCAATGATACATCATATCATATAACTAGACCAAGGTCGAGAGAATACCCTCCTCCATCTCCAACTTCATGAGAGGAATAATGGATCCATACTTCTTCCGAAAGTCTGCAGAACACTCGATCTCGGGAATTAGACTGATCAACTCATCTATCTTGGGATCCTTGAAACTGTACTTCCCGGTCTTTCTCTTTCCAGAATCCATGGTTAAAAAGTACCTGAGATATTCAAAAAAGATGGCATGAAGTAGATCCTTGGAATGACATTTTGAAACTTGAACCGTTCACAATCTCCAAAAATTGAGAAAGTTATGACTTGTTGAAGTTGGCAAAATTTCATAAAATGACCTATAATATTTAGTATACTTAAGGCAATTTACATCCATTTTATCACTTTTCACATAAAAGAAGGCATAAAGTTCAAATATTTAAGATCATTATGGAAAATAAATGGGCTCATGGTGATAAAAGTTGACCAAGTTATGATCATTTGAAGTCAAACTTGAGAAATTGGGGGTTCATCTAAAGGACTTGTAATCTTTCTTCATCATCAAGTTTATTCCACATGAAAACTCCTTGGAACTTTTGAAGTGATTTGTTGATATCCCTTTTAAGAGAATTATGTCTTTGGAATCACTCAAAAGTACCAAAAGATGGGAAAGATATACTCCTTTGAAGTTCAAAACCCTAGCTCCTAGATTAAGAAACATGCCTTGAGGAACTTTGACAATTTTGAACAAACTTCTTATACCAAAACAAATGCTTTGTAAATATAAGTTGTTGAGGATGATAATGAGAACTCATAGCAACCACAACCACTTCTATATCTTGAGAATTTAGAGAAATATGCACTTGTGATCAATGGGAACAAGGCCTTGTCCAAGCATGAAAACTCCTTCAATAAACCCCTTGTACTTTTGAATCAACCTTGATAATTTGGATATGTAGTGAACCAAAATAACATTTCCATGCTATCCCTTCCAAAACAAATTCCATGGTGAGGTTTGAACTTCTCAAGCTTCATTGACTAGGTCATGGAAATAAACTCATGAACCCAATGGATCAACTTGCTAAGCCCCACTGCCTTTACCTGTATTATTGACAAGTAAGACAAACCAACATTTCATTTTATTAATTAAAAGGAAAGTCAAAACAAAACATGAATGATTACACAAGAAAAACAAGTCAAGGTGCTTGGTGATTCCTCAAAGAGAAAACCTAAAGATAGGAAGGAGAACCAAAAGCCCTAATGTGATCTTCTTGTGATTGAATCAATATGGTATGGTAAGGGGATCTTAGGGGCGAAAATTGGGGTACAACACCAAGACTTCTTCAAAAGTTTGCAAATCCATATCCTCCTAAAACAGTCGAGCCTTCTCTAACAAAAACTTAGCTAGAAAACCCTTGACTCCACTCATTGTTTCCCAATTATCTACAATGTCAGACCTCTTCAAATGTAAAGCCTTGGCAATAACTTCAAGTTTTGGAGTTTCCTCTAAACCAGTGAATAGAATTTGATCAAGAACTGGTACTCCTAATAGTTGAGAGAACTCTTCCATTGTGGGAACCAATTGATAATCAGGAAAGGTGAAGCAATGATGTATAGGACCAAAGAATTGAAAAAGCACACACCATGTCTTCTTTAAAGCTTGAGGTAACCAGATTGAGAAGTCGACCATATCTTTTGGTGAACGGAGAATCTTCAAGAACCCTTGATGATAAATCTTTGAGTTGAAGAGGCACCTTTATAAAGCTGATTCAGATGGTATTTCTGTAAGCGGAAGCCATAACCTACAAAACAAGACAAAGATAAATCCCTAGGTCCTTGAAATGGTTAGTGAAAATTCTATGGCATGATGTTATGATGTTTATGATGCCGTGAATAATTAATCACACACAAGACATTAGGTTTAAGCTTGCATGGGGTTTATAGGTAAGTACCCTCTTGAAATTTTATTTGGTTTAACCTGTCCTAAAAGTAGTAACCGAGTTCTAAGGAATCTCAATATCATTGATCTTTCTTCATCGAGCATCGTTTCAGCACAAGCAATATTTTTTCGTGACCAAAATATCCCGAAAGTCCGATATCAATGAGTTTAGTATCGAGTATCAACCAACTTCAGTATGCACCAAAGCCAGCTATCTCACTACTTTCTAATGGCCAAGTTGTTCAACTAAGGTTCTACAGTCAGTCAATGCTTTACAACACCACTCAGCGGCCCCGTATTCTCCTTGATTTAACTCAAGGGACTATTGTACCCAAAAATATGTCACACTAACGTAGCTATCGCTTCAACCATATCTTTCTATGCCGTACAGTCTCCACGATCTATTGCTACTTACCTAATATGCCGCAGATCCGGGTATAGGATGTTTTCAAGAAATAAACCCAAGCATAGACCCAAAAAAATGTAAAACAAACAAGGAAAACAAATAAATAAATAAATGTGATCAACTCTTAAGGTAACCCCAATTTTAGTTCAATTTCCCCAGCAGAGTCTCCAGTTTTGTAATACGGTGGGAGAACTGGCTCGGTGTTTTGCATTTTATAAAAAATGTTGCGGATAGAAAGAGTCGCCACCAACTTTTCTTTTATCCAATAAAGGAAAGGGTGAAAAGAACAAGAAAAACCTTTTGAGAATTTTCTTGAGTTTAGGGGGTAGGTTATGAAAAGGGAAGTTGTTATCACCCTTTTCATCTGTAGTTATCTACGGGCTCTTAATTGCTAG
Organism: Vicia faba; assembly: GCA_948472305.1. Classification (NCBI taxonomy): domain Eukaryota; kingdom Viridiplantae; phylum Streptophyta; class Magnoliopsida; order Fabales; family Fabaceae; genus Vicia; species Vicia faba. The sequence continues at coordinate 747,366,340 of OX451735.1, read as the reverse complement.
CTCACTTTGAAATGCTTTGTGTTTTGCGTAAGTTTGAAAATATTTTGAAAACACCTTCATTCGGCAAACTTTGTAATTATTCTCGTATCGTTGAGAATATATACAAAGTGTTGGTTTTGAAAATATTTGTTGAAAAGGAGTGTTTGGAAAGATGTTTTGAAAATGGCAATGTAAGGAAATGATTCTCGTATCGTTAAGAATGTATACAAAATGTTTGTTTGAAAAGTGTTTTGAAAATGTGAGGTGTGGAAATGGTTTTGTTTGTGAGCAAGCAATTACAAGTAATATACCTACTCAAAAAGTATTTGTTCTTTTCCTCCTCCTTTAGATAGTGCTAGTTTACCATTGGTTGGTAAGGAGCCATATCATTGGATGTGAGGGACAGGTGTGGGTCATCGTACAGTCATAGAAGGCAACTTGTAAGATGTTTTAGAAATTGTTGTAAGGGACTAAGATCGTTTATTGAAGGCAACATCGAAGGGTCATCGAGGGACTAACGATCTTTTAATCGAGGGTCTTTTCTAAAACATCCCACGTTCGAGGGACATGACTGTTTTAATCTGAGGCAACAAGTATGGTTAACCTTAGAGGTGCATGTGTGTAAGGTGTGTTTATTTCATGTGTATTGTCTTGAATTAGGGTTGTGCTATTTTTGATTTTAAGTCTTGTCATGCAAATCCTAATTACTAACAATAATAAGGAAAGCGATAAATTGTAGAATTTAAACGTCCTACGCTATTACAACACTTTGGGAATGGGGGGTACAAGTTTGTGAATAGGGGGAAGAAAGCAATAAAGCCCTAATTATCTATTACAAACCATTGAGTATGAATAATAATTGAATGTATAAAATGTAAAGAGGAAAAAAGAATTTTCTTTTTAGGGTTTTTGATAGGAAGGTTTAAAATTAACCTAATCAAAACTAACTAATTTAAATTACAAAAGAAATTAATTAACTTATTTTAAACAAAAACCTAAAATATAATTTAATTAAAATAAAACCTAAGTCTAATTTAATTTTTTTAGAAAATAATTTAAAGGTTAATTTTAATTTAGGAAAAATATTTTAAAGTGTGTAAAATAAACAAAAATCTAGTTCTAAATATTAATAAAAATAATATAAGTGTTTAAGTAAAAATATTTAATAATTTAATTATTTAAGAAAAATATATTTTTAGTATTTTTTGGTTAAATAAAATAAATAAATAAATAAAATATAGATAAAATATAAAGAAATAAAAAAGAAATGGGCTGGGGTGTTTGAAAAGTAAACAGGAGGTTAAATGTAGCAAAAGGCCCAAATAGTTTTTTTTGGTTGGAATAAGAAAATAAAATAAAAAGTGAATGGGCATGCGTTGTTATGAGCAATTAGGAGGTTGTATGAAAGCAAGAACAAAAATGAATGAGGTCCAAGTTCTGGGAGGTCCAGCGCTTTATTTGATTCAGTGTTGCTGGTTTCTTGAGGTGTATCATGGGCTACACATGTGGAACGTTTGATCTTTGTTGCTTGCATATCTGTTGGTGATGGCATGAAGTACATGGTAGGAGCTCATAGCTTGTATGTATGAAATCTGAAATAAGAAAAATGTGAAAAAAAGGGTACCACTGGGGCTCGAACTCAGGTCCTTATACACTAATGCCTTACGCGCGCTTCCTCTGCCAATAGGGTGACTGTTTCATTCGTGTATAAGACAACTTGCAATAAACTTAAAATAAACTCATTCCTGAACACAACTTCATCTTCTTCCTCGTGCCAGCCTCCATTGTTACATTTTTGAATTTCTGATCTTGCTCATTTCTCAACCAAATAAGAAAATGTAAACATGAAACTTGCTTGAAATTTCACCACGAATTCAACCATGTAAATAACTAAAGCTATAAATCAAAGATGAACATGAATTTTGATTGGTACCAAATAAAACCTAATTTTTTCAGAAAGTTCAACTTCAAAATTCACATCACTCAGGCAACATAAATGAAAACTAAAGGCATGGTTAGCTTCAGGGCTATGATGTCTACATTTTTCATTCACAAATTAACCATTAATGATGCTTGTAGAGAGAGTTCAAAGTTGAGGAAACTTACCTCAAAACTGGAAATCTTGTATGGAGTTTGAGCACCCCTGGAAGTGTGGTGATGATCTGGATAGCTTCACTAGACTCCTAGGAAGCTAATACAACTCTTACTCTATGTTGAAAGTTCCTGAATCATGCTGGAGAAGTCAAGTTGCAGGTTTGAATATTTGGAAATGGAGGATGATGAAAATGGAGTTATAGTTATGAAACAAGGACGGGGATGAGTTTTATATGATGTATGGAAGCTTTGTGATTGATTTAGAGAGGAAACTCACCAGTGGATTGTGAGATTGATGTTCAAAGTCAGAATTGACAAGTTATGGAGATTTTTGTGCAAATTCTGGTTTGACGAAGTTTGAGAGGGTTAAAGGGCTTGTAAACTTGACTGTTATCTTGCAAATAGCTTCTTTATTTATAGGAAAGAGGTTTGGAAGCTTGAGGTAGTCAGAAATCAAGAATCACATGTTGTGGTTATGTGACTTGATTTTGAAGAAATCTCTAAACATATTGTTCAAATTCATAGTACAAAGGCTCCTAGGGTGGTTAACAAGTTGTAGATGGTTGCTTATTCACTTTATAATGGAGTGTGATCCGAAAGAACAAGTGCAAAGCTCAAGGAGTTGACATTGTAATTAAAGTTGGATTTTCTAAAATGGAAGTGTTACCTTTGTGCCAAAAATGGATTAACCACTTGGATAATGGCTCAAATGCTTGGAAAAGGGCTCAATTAGTTGTGTAAAAATTTAATTATGGAGTGATTTTCAAGTTAGAAGCTTGAAAATCAAGAATTATGCAGCATGGCTTAAGATTTGATCAAGTGTTCTTCATGAAAATGGCATGTAATTCAAGAATGGATGTCCAACTTCTTTTCTTCGATTCTCCTAGATCAAGCATTATCTCTTAAAGTTATTAGACATTTTGGAAAGATTGAAACATTTTATACAACCTTCATGTTGACCATTTTGGCTAAATCATCTTGGAACTTGGTGAAAAATTGCCAAGAAGTTCGGACAAAAAAATCTGCATAACTTGATGAAAATTTCACTAAGTGTTTTTGATAAAAAGTTATGACTTCATGGGCCTATATCTTTAATCCAAGACTTTTTTAGACATCAACCCTAAGGGAAAAATTTGTAGATTTATAAAGATCTAAAAATTTCATGTTGAAAGTTTTCCTTGAATCCTCTTGCATCTTGGTGAAAAATTGTCATGAAGTAGTGAAATTATCAAGGTTAAAAACACTTAGAATTTTTCTAAGTATTGAAAACTTTGACTTTTTATGGAATTTCTTGACTTTATTGATTATTGATGATCAAGTTTGATATATTTGAATTTCTTGATGAATCTTGATCTTTGAAATTCAATGTTGACCAAAAAGTCAAAGTTTGACTTTTTGTGTATCAGTTGACTTTTCATCAGTTGATCAAATTTTAACTTTCAATCCATTGATCTTGAGAAATGATTTGAGCCATGAAGTTAGGTCAAGATATTGTTTTTGAGTCCTTGATATTATTCTTCAAGCGATTATGTCATGTACTAGGTCAAAAGTCAATGAGCAGTCATTCTCAGTCAAAACCCTAATTTTGACAATTTTTCCCCTTTGATGGTTTGAGTGCTTTTCTTGAGGAATTGTGATGAACCCTTGATCAATTGATAAATATGACTTCAAAATGTTGATTTTTGCCAAAAATCATGAAGCTTGACTGTAGGTTGACCATAATTCACTTTTTTTACCCAATACAGTTTATTTTTAGTCATCTGAGCCATTGACTGAGCAAATTTTTGGTGCAAGACTTGAAACTTGGTATGAGAATTCTTGGAGACCTATAATGAACCATGAGAGTAATTTGAGGTATCAAATGTCCAATTGTCTTTGAGAAAACTAAAACCCTAATTTGTGGTCTCAATGCTTAGGAGGTGAGCTTGTCTGATCAACTCTTGAGAATCTTTGAGCATTTGAGAACTTTTGTGAGAAATACCTTGAAGAAAAGGGAGGGAAAATTTCCGGGTACAAAAAATATCTTTACCCAAAATATAAATTCTTAATCCCATTGATTTTTCTCCAACAGTAACTACTACCAGAACATTCATCGGAATATGCACTACCATTAAATCATTCTCCTTATTTTTCCTTGGACATCATTGTTTACTAACAACTAACCAAGGACCCTCTTGCACCTTACTAATGTTGGAGTTACCCCAAACCTATATAGAATTCCTAATTAATCTTGATGAGCAAGATTCAATTGCACTGATCAAATTCCCTCTTGTTCTTCACTATTTACTCGAGTGAATCAACCAACCTTGGTTGTAAGTTGATTCCGCCGCATAATCAATAATGGAGAAGAATAACATAAAGATAGATTGGGGAAGAAAGGTGAATTAGGGTTTACAAAAGGAATAAGAATATTAATGAATTTTGTAGAGAAAACCCTCTGCTCTTTACTTTGCAAACTGCAATATTATTCTCACACTTTACAATAATAACGTATCTGACTATTTATAGGCTGGGATTTCTTACACACAAAGAAACCTCCAAATAACCTACTAACATCACATAAAAAAGTCCATGTTAAAATTCCCGTCAAGTTACATTACTTTGATGTTTCGATAACACTAGGTGATTTGACACCAACATGCTTAGACACCATGAATTAAATTCTAAACACACCACATAATTCATTGTGTATAAGCTATCTACATTCGTCATTGTTCTTAGTCTTTTGAACACTTCGACCTGCACACCCTTCTCCATGATGTCTTCAATCTAATTCTCAGTTCTCCAGTTTTCCAAGTTCAACTTCTCTTTTGCTACATGCTCTCGAAGATAATGGAACCTCATTTTGATGTTTTTTGTTCTTCCATGTGCTATCTGATTCTTTGTCAGATTGATAGTTGACATGCTATCAATCTTCATGGTAATTTCTCCACAATTCTCTACTTTAATCTCTTTGACCAGATTCACCATCCATGTTGCTTGACATGTACAAAAAGAAGCAATTATGTACTCTTATTCACACGATGATAGTGCTACTACCAGTTCTTTTCTTGAGCTCCAAGAAACTGGTGCACCACCCAACATAAACATATAACCAACTGTGGATTTTTAATCCTCAACATCACTACACCAACTTGACTTAGTGTAACCCACTAGCTTGCATTATTTTCTATCATCAACTGCAGGAAACAAAATGCCATAGTCGAGTGTTCCTATTAGATTCCTTAGTATCCTTTTTGTTGCTGCTAGATGTGATATCTTTGGATTATGCATGAATTTACTCACCATACTTACACTATATACTAGATCAGGCATTGTGTGACAAAGGTATCTTAATGACCCAATAATTCTTTAATACTGCGTTGGGTTGACATCATCTTCATCTGAGTCTTTCGACAATTGTCATCTTGGTTCAACAGGCGTCAAATTCGTATTGTAGCCTTCCATGTCAAATCTTTTGAGTATTTAACTTGCATATCTTCTTTGATGCATCATAAATCCTTTAATACTATTGTATAATTTTATACCAAGGAAGTATGAAATGTTCCCATATTAGACATTTGGAATTTCTTGCTAAGATCACCTTTGAGGTCTTCAATATCTTTCTTGCAGCTACCTATGATTAACAAGTCATCTACATAAAGATATAGTATAAGAAATTCACTCTTTCTTCTTCTTACATACACTCCATACTCAGTTGTGTACTTCATAAATTCCTTATCCCTTAGGAAACTATCTATTCTCTTTTTCCAAGCTCTTGGATCTTTTTTAAGTCCATACAGGGCTTTATGCCACCTATACACCTTTCTTTCTTCTCCTTGTTTCACAAACCCAACTGGTTGTATAGCATAAACTTCTTCATCTAAGAGGCCATTTAGAATTACACATTTCACATCCATCTGACATATATGCCAGTTGTTCATGTTTTCTAGACCAATAACCAACCTGATTGTTTCAATCCTAACAACATGTGCAAAAACTTCATTGGAGTCGATTCCTTCTTTATGAAGAAATCATTTTTCCAAAAGTCTTTCCTTGTTTCAAGTTACTTCTCCTTTAGAATTCAAATTCAACTTGTTAACCCACTTCACATTAATTTCCTTCTTGCCTTGAGGCAATTCGACAAGTGACCAAGTATTGTTGACTTCGATGTGTAAGAACAATATTTGGTTCTACATATGGCCTTGAGTTTTGATGATAACATTACATGGGTGATTAGATAAAAATTTAATACCCTAATGGTTTGTTTAGTCTATAGGTTTTGCTAACATGTTCTGACTCTAAGTAATTGATGTGTAACATCATCAAATTCTGGACTCAACACACTAAAGAATACAAGATTTTGAAAGAAAATTTGTTTTATTGCTTCTAATTGTGGCTTTATTGTAGCACTTCTGATACGTTCTAAAGCTCTAAATATTCCAAGTTATCTTGCCCAAGTTCTAAAGATTCAAAAGACAAGGTTCTGTTGAACAAGTTTTGAATATTCTGAAGACCAACAGTTCTCTAAACCAACTTCTGAGGACTCTAAAGACAAGGTTCTATTGAACAAAGTTCCGAAGACTTTGAAGAAAAGGTTATGAAGACTCTGAAGACCAAGTCCTATAGATTCTAAAGACAAGGTTCAGGATGAACAAGTTCTAAAGACTCTGATGACATGGTTTTGGAGATCTAATTTTGATCATTCTACACATGCTTCAACCATTATACATCCACAAGCCTCTGAAGATTATAATAGAAGATGGAAATGTTTCACGTTAGTAGTAGTACAAAGTACAACATCACCTCACCTCCACTATGCTGGTTTTGTGGCACAAGGACAATACTTATGTACTAGGTTATCTACCACTCTTTCATTGACTGTTGCAAGAAGACAACTGGAATTTTGGTATTCCTATTCTACCCTCCAAAAGATTTCTTTTCAGCTATAAAAAGTAGGCTTGGAACAATTGAAAATGTTTAATAACTTTGAAGAAACTCATGCTTATTCAAGTTGCTAAAATGCTTCCAAAATAACTGTGATTTTTGTAAAGCAAGGAGTTGTTGCTTATTAAATTGCTAGAAAGAAAATTTTGTTCGTTAACTTGCTTAACACTTTTATGTTATTATGTTTTTCAATCTTGTGTAATCCCCTTGTAAGAAGCAATCTTGTAAACACTAAATCTGTATTTAACTTTAAGTTGATTGTTCCTTGAGTGACTAAGCTGTTATTCTGTAGACTCAAGAAGACAAAGACAATTGGTCTTTGTGGTTGGTTCCTTGAGTGACTAAGTGTTAGTTTGTAGACTCAAGAAGACATATACATTTGGTCTTTGTGGTTTGCAATAGTGACAATTTGTCTTGTTGCGGTTCTATAATCAGTTTGGTTATAATGGATTAAGTCCTTATTGAGAATAAAAAATTACCTTGGAGGGTGGACTGGATTAACTTCGTTAATAGTGAACCAGGTTAAAAATAATTATGTTCATTTATTTTTATTCTTCTGTTAGAGTTGGTGTTTGAGTTTGGAGAAATTTTATTTTGAGAAACCCAATTCAAACCCTCCTTTCTTCTATTTCTTGCACCTTCAATTGGCATCAGATCTCCGGTTCTGGTATTGATTGTCATCAAACACTTAACCATGTCAGATAAATATCCACACGTAATAGAAACACTATGGCCATTTCACCACCACAAAATGTTCAAGTTCCATATGACAAAGACAACTACAATGCTAAACCTCCCATCTTTGATGGTGAAAATTTTGATTATTGGAAAGATAGACTAGAAAGTTTCTTTCTAGGTCATGATGTAGATCTTTTGGATTTGGTAGTTGATGACTACGAACACCCCAAAATGCTAGTGTAAGTAAGCTTCAAAGAAGTGCTATGAATGAAAAACAAAAGAAAGATTATAAGAATCATCATAAAGCAAGAACTATCTTTATAAATGCGATTTCTTATACGAGAATGAGAAGATAACAAATAGAGACTCAACTAAGTCTATATTTTATTCTTTAAAGATGACTCACAAGGAAAATCTCAAGTTAAGACCAAATCTTTGGCTTTGATTAAAAAATGTAAAGCCTTCAAGATGAGGAAGATGAAACGATTGAGACTATGTTCTTAAGGTTTCAAATTCTAGTTGTAGGACTTAAGGCTTTGAACAAAGGATACTCTACTTCAGATCATGTGAAAAAGCTTATCATAAGCCTTCCGAAAAGATGAAGGCCTATGGTAACCACACTTAAATTGGCGAAAGATCTGAACAACACTTCTCTATAAGAATTGGTGAGTTCTTTGAGAAATCATGAGATTAAACTGGAACAAGATGAAACCTAGAACATAGGAAAATATGTTGTTCTTAAATCCGTCATAAGATCTAAGAAGACTAGAGGTCTTCAATAAAAAGAGACAGAAGATTCCAAAGAAGATTATGATGAAGATAAAGACGAGTTGTTATAGTTGTCCATAAGGGTCAACCAACTCTGGAAGAGAAAGCAAAGCAACGAGTTTGGAGGAAATAGAAGGACTGGTGGTCGCTTTGAGTCTACTTCTGAACAAAGAAATTTGGTATTAGTAGAGAAGTCACATGCTACGAGTGCAATGAGCCAGGTCACTATAAGAACGAGTTTCCTAAGCTCATAAAGGAGAAGCCCCAGAAGAAAGCTTTCATAGGATAAAAGAAAGGGCTAATGGCAACATGGGATGATTCCGATTCATCAGAAGATGAGTCCGAAGAAGAACAGGCTAATGTAGCTATGATGGCAAGCATTAAAGCTTTTGATGAGGTAAGCCATCCAGAAGTAGATGCAGACTCTGATTCAGACATAGAAGAGGTATTTTGTGATCTCTCTAACTCTGAATTAACTTGTTCTTTACTTGAAATTCTGGAAAAACATGAGTTTCTTAAGAACGAACTCTAGGAAGTTAAAAAGGTTCATGAAGTTGTTTCTAAAGAACACAACAAGCTCAAGAAATAATTCTCATCTCTAAGAGGAGAAAATTATATTCTTAAGATTGATTACTATGTTCTCAAAAGGAAGAGTCCGAGACTTGAGATGGAAATTCTTTCAGAGGCTTCTGAAAGCACTAATGATGTCATAAAGAAATATGACAAATCGTTTAAGAAATATCTCGCTAGAATCCTAGGTAGAAGCGTCATAAATTTAATGATATATGGTGTAAGTAGAAAATGAACTAAAGGTATTGGTTATGATTCATATTATGAATCTAATTGTGAAAAAGATGATAAACCAAATACACTTCACGCTTATTTTGTTTCTATTAGTTCTGAGCCTAAGGTAAAAGAAAAGGATAAAACTCTTTCTGATTCTAAGGCTAAGCCTAAAGCAAAGTCTTATTTTAAAAATGCAATTAAATATGTTTATCATGTTCCTAAGCTTAAAGTTGTAAACAACTCCGAGAAGACTAACAAGAAAAGGACCCAAGAAGCTATGGGTACCAAAGAAGCATATAATCTATGTTGCAGATATCCTTAGCAGCGATGTCAAGACACTAATCATGGTACTTAGACTATAGCTTCTCGCAACACATGACAAGAAGAAGGCATATGTTCCAAAGCTGGAACTTAAGCCTGGAGGCTTCATAGGTTTCAGAGATGATAAAAAATGGAAGATCATAGGCCCTGGAACAATTGGTAACAACTGTCTCCCTTCTATTAATAATGTTTTTCATGTTGATGGATTAATGCATAACTTATTGTCAATAAGTCAATTAAGTGACAATGGTTATGATATAATCTTTAATCAAAAATCTTGTAAGGTTGGTAGTCATAAGGATGGCTTAATCCTCTTTAATGGAAAGAGGAAGAAGAACATCTATAAGATTATACTTTATGATCTTAAAGAGCAAAAAGTTAAATGTCTTCTGTCTGTTAATGCAAAGAAAGAGATTTGGCATATATGATTTGGCCATGTAAGCATGAGAAAAATCTCTCTGCTAAAGAAGCTTGATCTTGGCAGAGGCCTTCCAAAGCTGAAGTTCTCTTCAGAAGTTCTTTGTGAAGCATGTCAAAAGGGCAAGTTTTCAAAAATATATTTTAAAGAAAATAATGTTGTCTCTACTTCTAGATCATTTGAGCTTCTACATATTTACTTGCTTGGACTAGTGAAAATTGCTTATGTCAGTGGAAAGAAGTATGGATTAGTCATTGTTATCAAACACTTAACCGTGTCATATAAAGACCCAGATGTTTTAGAAACACTATGACCATTACACCACCACACTTAAATTGGTGAAAGATATGAACAAAACTTCTCTATATGAATTGTGAGTTATTTGAGAAGTCATGAGATTGAGCTGGAATAAGACGAACCCCAGAACAAAGGTAAATCTGTTGCTCTTAAATCCGTCAGAAGATCTGAGAAGAATAGAGATCTTCAAGAAGAAGAGATAAAATATTCCCAAGAAGATTATGATGAAAATAAGTTGTCACTGCTGTCCAGAAAGGTCAACCAACTCTGGAAGAGAAATAAAGGTGACAAGTTTAAAGGAGCTAGAAGGACTGGTGTTTGCTTTGAGTCAACTTATGGACAAAGAAAGTTTAGTAGTAACAGAGAAGTCACATGCTACGAGTGCATCGAGCCAAGTCACTATAAGAACGGGTGTCCTAAGCTCATGAAGGAGAAGCCCCAAAAGAAAGCTTTCATAGGATAAAAGAAAGGGATAGTGGCAACATGGGATGATTCTGATTCATCAGAAGATGAGTCCGAAGAAGAACAAGCTAACGTAGCTTTGATGGCTAGCATTAAAGCTTCTGACGAGGTAACCCATCCAGAAGCAAATGAAGACTCTTATTCAGACATAAAAGAGCTATTTTGTGATCTCTCTCACTCTGAATTAACTTGTTCCTTACTTGAAATTCTAGAAATACACAAGTTGCTCAATAACAAATTCATGGAACTTAAAACCAAATACACAAAATGTTCAAGTTCCATATGACAAATACAACTACAATGCCAAACCTCCCATCTTCGATGGTGAAAATTTTGATTATTAGAAAGATAGACTAGAAAGTTTCTTTCTAGGTCAAGATGTTGATATTTGGGATTTAGTAGTTGATGGCTACGAACACCCCAAAATGATAGTGGAAATAAGCTTCAAAAAGGTGCTATGAATGAACAACAAAAGAAAGATTATAAGAATCATCATAAAGTAAGAACTATCTTTCTAAATGCGATTTATTATACGAGTATGACAAGATAAAAAATAGAGACTCAACTAAGTCTATATTTTATTCTTTAAAGATGACTCACAAGGAAACTCTCAAGTTAAGAAGACCAACACTTTGGCTTTGATTAAAAAATATGAAGCCTTAAAGATGGAAGAAGATGAAACGATTGAGACTATGTTCTCAAGGTTTCAAATTTTTGGTTGCGAGACTTAAGGTTTTGAACAAAGGATACTCTACTTCATATCAAGTGAAAAATATTATCATAAGCCTGCCAACAATATGAAGGCTTATGGTAACCGCACTTAAATTGGAGAAAGATCTGAACAACACTTCTCTATAAGAATTGGTTAGTTCTTTGAGAAGTCATGAGATTGAGCAGGAACACGACGAACCCCAAAACAGAGGCAAATTTGTTGCTCTTAAATCTGTCAGATGATCTGAGAAGACTAGAGATCTTCAAGAAAAAGAGACAGAAGATTCCAAAGAAGAATATGATGAAGATAAAGACGAGCTGTCATTGCTGTCTAGAAGGGTCAACCAACTCTGGAAGAGAAAGAAAAGCAACAAGTTCAGAGGAAATAGAAGGACTGGTGGTCGCTTTAAGTCTACTTGTGGACAAAGAAAGTTTGGTAGTAGTAGAGAAGTCACATGCTACGAGTGCAATGAGCCAGGTCACTATAAGAACGAGTGTCCTAAGCTCATGAAGGAGAAGCCCCAGAAGAAAGATTTCAGAGGATAAAAGAAAGGGCTAATGGCAACATGGGTTGATTCTGATTCATCGGAAGATGAGTCCGAAGAAGAACAAGCTAACGTAGCTTTGATGGATAACATTAAAGCTTCTGATGAGGTAACCAATCAAGAAGAAAACGCAAACTCTTATTAGGACATATAAGAGATATTTTGTGATCTCTCTCACTCAGAATTAAATTGTTCTTTACTTGAAATTCTAGAAATACACAAGTTGCTTAATAACGAATTCATGGAACTTAAAAAGGTCCATGAATCTATTTCTAAAGAACACAGCAGGCTCAAGGAAGATTTTACATATCTAATAAGATAAAATTATATTCTTAAGATTGATTAGTCTGTTCTCAAAAGGAAGAGTTCCAGTATTGAGAAGGAAATCCTTTCAGAAGCTTCTGAAAGCACTATTAATGTTATAAAGAAATATGACAAATTATTCCAGAAATTTCTCGCTAGAAGCCTACGTAGAAGTGTCATGGCTTCAATGATATATGGTGTAAGTAGAAAATGCACTAAATGTATTGGTTATAATTCATATGAAGAATCTTATTATGAAAAATATGATAAACCAAATATGCTTCACGCTTATTTTGTGTCTACTAGTTTTGAGCCTAAGGTCAAAGAAAAGGATAAAAATCTTTTTGATCCTAAGGCCAAGCCTAAAGAAAAGTCCTATTTTAAAAATTCAATTAAATATGTTTATCATGTTCCTAAGCCCAACGTTATAAACAATTTCAAGAAGACTAACAAGAAAGGACCCAAGAAGCTATGGGTACCTAAGAAGCAGATAATCTATGTTGTAGATATCCTTAGTAGTATGTCAAGACACCAGTCATGGTACTAGGACTTTGGCTGCTTGCGACATATGATGGGAAGAAGACATATGTTCCAAATCCTAAAACTTAAGCATGGAGGCTTCATAGGTTTCAGAGGTTATAAGAAAGGGAAGATCATAGGCTCAAGAACAATTGGTAACAACTCTCTCCCTTCTATTAATAATGTTTTTATTATTGATGGATTAATGCATAACTTATTGTCAATAAGTCAATTAAGTGACAATGGTTATGATATAATCTTTAATCAACACTCCTGTAAGGTTGTTAGTCAGAAGGATGGCTTAATCCTCTTTAATGGAAAAGGAAGAACAACATCTATAAGATTATAATTTCTGATCTTAAAGAGAAAAAAGTAAAATGTATTATGTCTACTAATGAAGAGATATGGATATGGAATAGACGATTGGGACATGTAAGCATGAGAAAAATCTCTCTGCTAAATAAGCTTGATGTTGTCAGAGGCCTTCCAAAGTTGAAGTTCTCTTCAGAAGCTCTTTGTGAAGCATGTCAGAAGGGCAAGTTTTCAAAAACATATTTTAAAGAAAAGAATGTTGTATCTACTTCTAGACCAAAGCTGAAGTTCTCTTCCGAAACTCTGAATTTTGCACTTTTTCGCATTGATTTGTCCTGATTTATTCCTCTGAGCCCACAAATAGTAAAACACACAACCAACACCTAAAATATTGAAAAATAAAGTAAAACGCTTGACAATAAAAAGAAAATATAACTAAATTCAACGCTAATTAACGATGTAAACACCACTAGCCAAACTCCCTCAAACTTAGACTGTTGCTCGACCTCAAGTAACAACTACAAGAGCTCATGAAATTAACATCACACCGGTACTCATACATGAGACTTATACTCACATTGATCAAGAGGCAGTTCGTCCGGTGTTCACATGACGCGAAAAGTTTTTGTAAGAACACTTTAAATATGAGCTTCCCTTTCAGATACCTCTCTAACGATGCTTTGTACTCAAGTATTTTTCTGATTTTCCTCCTTTTTCATTCGGATAATCAAATTAAGGCAATGGGAATTATGATGATCATCACATGCACAAGACTAATCCAAAATTTTTTTTAGGCACCAAATAAGAAAAATTTGCTACATTTAATTACCGATGAAATTTTCAAAACTTTTAAAGTTATATATTGTCCTTATTTGGATGACGTTTGGGGATCAACCTCCTTTGGGATGAATATCCGGGGAAGCGTTACCTAACTTAGAGGACCGGTTTCCTTTTACCACCTTTTCATCATTTGATGCCAAAATTATTTATTTCCTAACCCGTCATACATGCATGTGAATCTAAATTATGCAAGGCTGTCAAGATAAACTACTCAAGGAGTACTTCTCAGGGTTCAAGAACTATGGTACAAATCTACATGTTAGACTCACATCACTCTTTAGGGAACGCAAGGTGTTCAAACAAACCCATTTTTGTCACATTATTCTGGACTTTGTACCCTCAAACAATCATCCCTTTATATCTATATACCATTCCCAATCTCTGTGAAATAAAATCTCTTGTGCCAATAAAAACATTTCCTGTCAAAATTTGGGAAGAACTTCAAAGTGCGGTTTTTTCACAAAGCAAATAACATAAATCAAATAAGAAGAAAAACAGTTAATAACCTCAAACTTGAACTAAACATTGGCCCCAATGTTTTAGAACAAGAGCGAGAAGGGTGACTCACAATAAACCTTACTGTAGAAGCGAAAGTTAATATAACACCAACTGCTGCACTATAGCTTACACTTGTAAGGCCATGTTTTTTTACATGAAAATGAAACATTCAAACATCAAAAATAAAATTCTCAGTCATTAAAAGCGTGGGTTACCTCCCACGAAGTGATTCGTTTAAGGTCGCATGGCTTGACAGTTCATCACCCATGTTAGTGTGGCTTATATGACACAAAGAACACATCATCTTTTTTCTTTATTTTGTTTAACAACAAACCCATGAACTTAAAGTATTTATGATGTTGCTTGAAAATTATTTTAAGTTTGATTTTATTAAACAAGGCATAAATTACATCCAATAATTTGTCAATTTATTGTCTTTCATCTTCCTTTTTGTGATGATAGTTTTTAGGGATACTCTTTTGTTTAACATTTTCTTGTTGGATATCCACATCTTCATAAATTGTTAAATATGTGGTTTCATCCAGAAGTAGATTATCTTCAAGTTGCCTTATTTCTCCTTACCCGTATTTCTTGTTTACCTCAAATTATTCTATTCTTACTACTGCATCTTTTTCATCTGATGTTATGCATTTTTCTTCTGGCTCCACATATTCTTCTTCCAACTTTATCTTTCTCCAAATAAACCTATCTGGATAAAATTTAACTTCCTTACATTCATTCATAAGAATTCTTACCTCTCTCTTATATGCTTTAAAAATTTTAGTCGCCTCTTCCAAAGTGAATCCCGAATATGGCAACCAACATGCAGAAGATACATGTGGCAATGTATCGAAATAATACATGACTGCAAAACTAAAACACTTTATTAGCAACAAAGTATAGAGGAATTCATGAAGCAAAAATAATCTGACTATAATAAAATAAAATTCAAATTAAAAAAACTGAAACAAAATTTTAGTTGACGAGCAACAAAATTTCAATTGAACTAAAATTAGAACTCTATATTTTGGCAGTCCCAGGAAACAACGTCAAAACATGATCGTAAAAATAACAAGTGTACTATTTTTG
Organism: Vicia faba; assembly: GCA_948472305.1. Classification (NCBI taxonomy): domain Eukaryota; kingdom Viridiplantae; phylum Streptophyta; class Magnoliopsida; order Fabales; family Fabaceae; genus Vicia; species Vicia faba. Next base: position 747,350,794 of record OX451735.1, on the reverse strand, counting down.
CCTCTTGTAGTAATAACAGGGAAATTCCTCAAATGTTGATCTCAAGGATCGCGTAGCAGTATCTAGTTCAATTCGTCGTTCAATTAAACAAAAACTTAAACTGGGGTTTGGTTTGGAAATTATAGCTTAATGATAAGTAAAAATAAGAAGAATAATAAATTGGCTTTTTGACAAATATGAGGAATATGCTAGGTTAAAGTGTATGATTTGCTCTGTAATAACCTTGAATCCTAATTTCTTAAACAAGTTCAAAATACTCAATTACCAGATCTTTAGTTTATTTTCCTCTAAGTTCTTAGTGGGAAAACCTTTGAACATTCATCCTAAATCCTAAGTCCTTATAGAATTATGATGAAATCAAACCTTAGTTTTATCAAGAATTAACCGGTAACTATAGGACATCCCTAGTCCTAGGTGATATCTACTATAGTTTAATTGTGCAAAAACCTTAACAACGGAGGTCCAGCCTAATTGATAACTGTAAATCAATCTTTATTTGTCCGATAAAGAAAGTATTAAAAACCTTGTACAATCAAATTGAATTTGAAAAATAAATATATTAAAAAAATCCGAAATCAAAGTCGTTTACAAAATCAAATCAAAGACTACCACCCTAGCATTGGGGGGTTTAGCTACTCATATTGTTCAAAGTAATATCAATAACAAAAGGTTTAAATATTACAAATTAATGAGGAAATTTAATGTTCAATTGTTTCCGCTCATGAAAAGTTTCCGTTCTCCAATAAATCATATGCTTAAATCTTCAATCGTGAAGTTCCTTGCATGCCAAAAAGGATCCCTTTTACTTTCGTGAGAAATCTTCTATATAGTGAAAATCCATTGGTCTCAGTTAGAAATGCCAAAAACACCCCATACGGGTCAACATATTATGAAAAATCAGAAAACAAGCAAAATCAGCGTCTGAGCCAACACGGTCTGTGTCAGCTGACACGTGTGGCCGTGTTGGCCCCCAAACTATTTTCTTTAATTTCTCACGTCCCAGACATGCTGACACGACCCATGTCAGGTGACACAGGTGGCCGTTGTTATACCCCAAATTTTCCTATTGATTTTTATAAAGGGATTTGTGGGATTTTTAAATCAGAAAGGCCCATGTGAAGTTAATGATCCACTCAGTGGGTTATACAAGTAAAGAGAGAGGTGTATTTAGTTTATAAGCTCACTATGAGGTATATTCGTTTTTAGGCCCATTAAGGTGTGTTAAAAGTTTGCTAATTAATGGAAAGGTGGAGGGTGTTTGTCTTTAATGGAGCATCAAAATCTGATGGCCCATTAAGAAAATTTTGCTGGCCCGGTTCAAAATAGAAAAGGGGTGTGCGTTTTTCTTAAATAAACCTGTTGCTGCAGTTCTTATTGGGGTGGCCAATTAAGAGATTTTTGAGGCTCAAAAGTTGGACAATTTTAGCGCATTTCAATATTTACAGCCTAGTCCATTTCTAATTTTTGTTATCATTATTATTGTTATTAATATTATTATCATTATTTGTATTATTAATTATTAATGTTGACTTTTAGTCAAAATTAGGGGTTGGAAATCCTAATTCGTCTGCAGCGCCACTTCCTTCTTCGTTAAGACAACACAACCCCAGGCCCAATGAACATGTACTGTGCAGATCTAAAGGGTAAAACACATTTTGAAATGCATACAAAACTAAAACAAATCAAATCAATTTCAATCATATCTTTACATAACAATCTATCCAAATATCTCTATACAAAATCAATTACACTAAATCAAATATCATAAATCAAAACTTTTTACAAACAGATCTTAATCTTCCTAAAATCAATTACAAAAGTAATGACCATTACAAATTAATTTCCTAATTTGAATAAAAAACATAACTAAAAATAGACCTAAAAAAATTCTAAGGCGGGGGGGGGGGGGGGAGAAATTGAAACGAATGAGTTGACAGAGAAAGAAGAAAAAGAGAAGTTTAGGGCTTCAATATCTAAAACCCTAAAGTTCTTCGTCGTGCCGCCACCCACCTTTATATCCGTCAAACGAAAAGAAAGGAAAAAGAGATTAGAAGGAGAAGTAGAAAATCATAAAGGAAAAATTATATGACCAGAATTACAAGGAGAGGTTAGCCTGAAACACTTAGCTCTTAGGGTTTTATTGCACGTTGATTGATGTAAAATGTATGATTGGGGTTCTGGGGTTTCTAGAGTTATGTTAGTGTTAGGGTTCTTAGGTTTGGGGTTAGGGTTCATCCAGTTAGGGTTAGGGTTCATCGTTGTTGTGTGTTCTGGATTTTGGATTGGTTAGGGTTCATCATGAACCCTTAGGGTTCTTAGAGTTCATAGAACCCAAATGAATATCCACAGTGGTGATCTTTGAATGTTTGAAGTTTCCGGTTGATTGTCAACCAGAAAACTAGGAGAAAGGGTGGTTTGTGGTGGCCTACGATGGTGACCACCGGAAATCAGAGAAATTCTAGAGAGAAGGCAGAGCCTCTTTCTCTAGAAATAACAAGAGAGTTTTGTTTTGTTAAGTGTAGATGGAGAAAGAAGAGGAAAAATGGGCTCTCAGCCCAGTAATGTGTTTTTATAAACCTCGCTGATCCTGTGCTAGCACTACCACACACCCTTATCATACACCTTTGCTGTGGTCATGTGATTACAATTCGATGCTCCATAAGCGCGCGCCATCAGAACTCCATGATCTCTCCCACACCTTGCCTAGTGGATCCCACATTGTTCTTAGCCTATGCCCATGATATTCACTCCCCCCTGTTTTTTGTTTTTGCTATGCCAATGTAATTCTCACCCCCTGCGCTACTAGGCCCAGTTCAATATCTGAACTTGGGCCCCCTGCTTTCCACACCCCCTGACTTACGTAGCTCAAACAAAATACACCCCTGCATTTTTATTAAAATTATTTTATTTTTTATTATTATAACTTTATATTTAATATATTTATATAAATTCTAAAATTATTTTTTATTATAAAATTCAAATATTTTTTCTACTAACTCATAATTACTTTTTTATTGCATTAAAATTATTTTTGTCATGCATTAAAAATATTTTTTTATATATTAATACGTTTAAAAAATACCTAACCAACACCAAATATTTTTTTAATAATTTAATTAAATCCAAAATAATTTTCAAAAAGAATTATGAAGATACATTAAATCGACTACAAACTTTGTCTAACAACTCTGCTATTCACACACCCAGACTTTGTACAAGGGAAAATCAAAACATCTTCGTAATTCATAAAAAACACCAACAAACTATGAACTAGGACTCCGATTCCTCATATGAGGATACATAGGCATACGCTTAAAAATCGTGGCGAGTTCCCCTAATAAAAATTAAAACCCTATTTCCTAAGCCGTAATTCTTAACCCTAGTATCCTTGTGAACAAGTTAGATAAGGGGTGCCTAACACCTCCCTTTCGTCTAAAATGAGTCAAAAAACTTAGAATCTCTGACCAAATTAGAGTTACCCTTTATATTCCCTTCCTAAAGATAAAACTAAGGGTGGTGACTCTCATTTTAAAACTAGTTACAACAGCCGGGTCAGCCCCCTGACTTTCCACTTTCTTGGATTCTTGCATATGCTTTCTCCCTGACACGACCGTGTTAGGTGACACAGATGGTCGTGTCAAGCCACATGTAACATGGTTTTTTACTTTATCAGAAACTCCAAATTTTGTATTTTTTCACACTGATTTGTCCCGATTTATTCCTCTGAGCCTACACATAGTAAAACACATAACCAACGCCTAAAATGTTGAAAAATGAAGTAAAACGCTCGAAAATAAAAAGAAAAGATAACTAAATTCAACACAAATTAATGGTGTAAAAACCACTGGTCAAACTCCCTCAAACTTTGACCGTTGCTTGACCTCAAGCGACAACTACATGAGCTCATGAAATTTACAACATACTGGTACTCATACGTGAGACTTCTGTTCACATTGATCAATAGACAGTTCTTCCGATGTTCACATAAAGCAAAGAGTTTTTGTAAGAACACTTTAAACATTAGCTTCCCTTTCAGATACCTCTCTAACTATGCTTTGTACTCAACTCTTTTTCCTATTTTCTTCCTCTTTCATTCGTACAATAAAATTAAGGCAATGAGAATTATGATGTTCATCACATGCACAAGACTAATCCAAAATTTTTTAGGCACCAAATAAGCAGCATTTGTTACTTTTAATTACCGATAAAATTTTCAAAACTTTTCAGGTTATATATTATCCTTATTTGAACAACGTTTAGGGATCAAAATCCTTTTGCTGAATAACTAGGTGAGGGTTACCTAACTTAGCGGTCCAGTTGCATTTTACCTCCTTTTCATCATTTGGTTCCAAAATTATTTATTTCCTAACCAATCTTACATGCATGTGAATCTAGATTATGCCAGACTGTCAAGATAAACTACTCAAGGAGTACTTCACAGGGTTCAAGAACTATCATACAAATCTACATGTTAGACTCGCATCACTTTATCTCTATATACTATTCCCGATCTCTTTGAAATAAAAGCTCTTGCGCCAATGAAAAAATTTCCAGTCAAATTTTTGGAAGAACTTCAAAGTGCGGTTTTTTTACAAAGCAAATAACATGAAACAATTAAGAAGAAAAACAGTAAATCCCCCCCAAACTTGAACTAAACATTGGCCCCAATATTTTAGAACAAGAGCAAGAAGGGTGACTCACAGTGAACCTTACTGAGGAGGCGAAAGTTAATGCAACACCAACTGCTGCATTATAGCTTGCACCTATAAGGCCTTGTTTATTACCTGAAAATGAAATAATCAAACAACAAAAAGAAAATTCTCAATCATTAATAGTGTGGTTTTCCTTCCACGAAGCACTTCATCTTCCATTTGATCTTATTGAACAAGGCATAAATAACTTCCAATACTTTTTCAATTTCTTGTCTTTCATATGCCTTGTTGTGAATATAGTTTTTAGGGATACTCTTTTGTATATCAGTGATAATGAAGACTATATAGGAACACAATTTCAAGTCTTAGAGGGGTCTTCAATGGTAACCCTACTAGTGTAAAAAATCAAGAAACCTACCGTGACCTCATGGAGATATTTGCAAATAGTTATGGAAAAAAGTACCTCGAAAGATTGGGGTAAACTCCCAAAAATACCTGAAAAGAAGAATCGTTTTGGTTTGTGCTACAAATCATCAAAGGCTACTCTGAAAGGGAAGGCACGATTTCCTCCCATTCAAGAGACTTTCATCAACAAAGGAACATAGAACAAAGAACAAGTGGTGATGATATCCAACAAGAGCAACACCAGAATAATATCTGATTTTATTCGAGAGTGCACCCCGCTGGCAAAGAACTCAAGAATTGGACAGCTGTAGAGATTCCGGAGATCTTTTTTTTTCCAAAGTAATTTTTCTTGTTTTGAAAGAACCTATGTCAAGCCCGAGGCATAGGGATTGCTTGGAAGGGTCCCCCAATTTGTTTCAGACAGTATTCACAATTAATAAAAGTTATATTTTGCATTCAATTAAGATCCTTGTCTTTCTCTTGCATTTATCTATTATATTTAAAAAATGGAAATACTTTTGTTCATATGCATTTTCCAAATCCACATACTAAAACAGCACCAAAACATGATAAATGTGCAGATCCATGCGTAAAATCACCGATAATGTTACTACTGCTATCCGATATAATTTTGATGCACCCATCAACCAAGCGGAAGAGAAAGATAATGAAAATCTTGAACTCTCTGAAGAATTAGCGAGAGAGATAGAGCGAAAAGTTGACAATGTGAAACCATACCAAGAATCAATTGAGACCATTAGCCTTGGCACAAAGGAAGATCCGAAAGAGATCAAGCTAGGGGAAACATTGGAGGAAAGCATCAAAGAAAGACTGATCAAGTTGTTACATGAGTATTTGGATATATTTGCCTGGTCTTACAGAGACATGCCAAGATTGGACACATATATTGTGGTCCATAGACTACCTCTCAAAGAAGGTTGGTCTCGAGTTAGACAGAAGCTCAGAAGAACCCGTCCAGACATGTCAAGCAAGATTCGAGAAGAGGTCCTTAAATAATTAGATGCAGGGTTCTTGGCAGTGTAAATTATCCATCTTGGATAGCTAACACCGTACCAGTACCCAAGAAGGACGACAAAGTACACATGTATGTAGATTATCGGGATCTAAACAAAGCAAGTACCAAAGACGATTTCCTGTTACCTCACATACATGTTTTGATGGATAATACAACTCAAGATTCGGTATTCTCATTCATGGATGGTTTCTTAGGCTATAATAAATGGTACCCGAAGACATGGAAAAGACTACTATCATGACTCAGTGGGGCACTCTTTGATACAAAGTAATGCCATTTGGCCTGAAGAATGCAGGGGCAACTTATCAACGGGCTATGGTTATACTATTCCATGATATGATTCATAAAGAGGTGGAAGTGTACGTAGATGATATGATTTCAAAATCTCATACAGAGGAGGATCACATAATACATTTACAAAAACTATTCGAGCGTCTGCGAAAGTTCAAACTGATATTGAATCCAAACAAGTGTACATTTGGTGTCAGGTTAGGCAAGTTGTTGGGTTTCATTATAAGTTAGCGTGGTATTGAGGTAGAGAAAGAGGTTCTTGGTTTCTTAGGACGCTTGAATTACATTTCAAGGTTCATATTACACCTAACTGCTATGTGCGAGCCTATATTCAAACTACTATGAAAACATCAAACAGTGGTATGGAATAATCATTGCCAAGCACCTTTCGAGACAATAAAACAATATTTACAAGAGCTACCAATCTTGATGCCACCAGTTCCCAAAAAAGCACTCATCATGTATCTAACAGTGCTTGAAGGTTCAATGGGATATGTGTTGGGACAACATGAAGAAACACGTAGAAAAGAGCATGAAATCTACTACCTCAGTAAGAAATTCACCGACTACGAAACCAAATATTTGCTTCTCAAGAAAACTTGTTATGCATTGGCATGGGCTACTAAAAGACTGAGGCAATACATGTTAACTCACACCATGTGGTTAATAGAAAGAACGAATCCTTTAAAGTATGTGTTCAAAAAACCAGCTCTTACAAGAAGGATTTCCCGATGGCAGATATTACTATCAGAGTACGACATCCAATATGTTACTCAAAATGTCATCAAGGGTAGTGTACTAGATGACCATCTAGATCATAAGCCATTACCATAATATCAACAAATGAAGTTCGAATTTCCAGACGAAGATGTCATGGTTATAGGTGACTACGAAATACCAAGGCCCGACGAAGGACATGAAATAGGGGCACGTTGGACACTCATGTTTGACGGGGCTTCAAATGAATTAGGGCATGATATTGGGGCAGTTTTGACTTCTCTGAAGAATTTTCACAAACCTTATACTGCAAGGTTATGTTTGGACTACAACAACAACATCGCTGAATACGAAGCTTGTATCTTGGCGCTAGAAGCTTCCACTGATCTAAGAATTAAACATCTTAAAGTACTTAGAGACTCAACACTAGTCATATACTAAGTTAATGACGAATGGGACACCAAAAATCTAGATTGATTCCATACCGAGATCATGTTTTAAATCTAGTAGAAGAATTCACCGAGATTACCTTCAGTCATATCCTGTGAGAAGAAAATAAGATGGCAGACGCCTTGGTAACTTTATCAGCCATGTTCCAAGTAACTTGGCCAAATCATGAACCGCGTATTACAATCAGACATTTTGAAGAACCTGCACATTGCCTAACTATTGAAGAGAGACCGGATAACAAGCCTTGGTTCTATGACATCAAGAGGTACCTTAAGAAACAATAATATCTAGAAAATGCCTCTGTCATTGACAAACGAACTCTGTGGAAGCTAGCCTCAAAATTCTTTCTGAGTGGTGATTTATTGTACAAAAGAAACTACGACATGGTGTTACTCATGTGTATGGAGAAACAGAAACCAAATACACTTATGAGAGAAATACATAAAGGTACTTTCAGAATGCATACAAATGGACATGCCATGGCTATAAAAATCCACCGAGCAGGTTATTGTTGGTTGACGATGGAGGACGACTGCTACCATTATACAAAACATGTCACAAATGCCAAATCTATGCCAACAAAATACATGTGCCACCAACTCCTCTGAATGTCATGAACTGTCCTTGGCCATTTTCAATGTGTGGAATTGATATGATAAACATGTTCGAACCGAAAGCATCTAACAGACACTGGTTCGTACTAGTCGCCATTGATTACTTTACCAAATGGGTGGAAGCGGCCTCCTACGCAAATGTAACAAGTTAAGTGGTTACTCGATTCATCAAGAAGAATCTCATATGCAGATATGGGGTTCCAAGCAGAATCATTACAGACAACGGGTCCAATTTGAACAACAAAATGATGAAATAATTATGCGATAATTTTAAGATCGAGCGTCATAGTTCCTCACCATATCGACCAAAGATGAACGGAGCCGTTGAAGCTGCCAATAAGAACATCAAGAGAATCATTCAAAAGTTGGTAAAAACATACAAATATTGGCATGAAATGCTTCCCTTAGATTTACATAGCTATCATACTTCTATGCATACATCAACAAGTGCAGTCCCTTTTTCTCTAGTATATGGCATGGAGGCAGTGCTCCCAGTTGAAGTAGAGATTCCATCACTTTGAGTTCTAATAGAAAAAAAGCTTGAATAAGCATAGTGGGTTCATACGTGACTGGATTAACTTAAACTCATTGAAGAAAAATGCCTGATAACTTTATGCCACGGTCAGTAGTATCAAAAATGAATGAAGAAAGCATTCGACAAGAGGGTTCGTCCTTGAGTATTCAAAGAAGAAGATTTAGTGCTCAAGAAGATTCTTCTACCTCGCCTTGATTCACGTGGTAAATGGATGCCCAACTATGAAGGTCCACATGTGGTGAAAACAACATTATCTGGTGTTGGTCTTATCCTCGCAACAATGGATGGGGAAGAACTACCATATCCGGAGAATTCAGACACAGTAAAAAAATACTATGTATAAGAAGCTCACTAAGTTCGAACCCTAAACTGGAAAATTAGGCAAAAAGGAGTGTCCTGGTGGATTGAAAACCCTAAAGGGAGATCCAGGCAAAAATTAGGGACATACAAAAAAAATTATTATCCCAATGGATTGAAAACCTGAAAGGGCGATCCAGGAAAAAGTTAGGGATCTTTCTTAGAAATAAAGAAAAAAATATTGCGATCTAAGAACCATGTCTATGACTAGAGAGGAGAGGGTTTGATCTAAATTATTCGACTCATAAGAAGAGGAGACTAGAGCTATCAAGAGGACATTGGAGAAACAACAGTAGAAACTATCATTTTCATTGCCATTTTTAGTTTTAAAACTTTCAGTAATTACCTCTTTCAAGGAATTGCATCTTGTACTCCCGCCTATTCAGAGGCACATTTATCAATAAAAATTTATGTTTTCAAACTTTCAATTGTTTTTTCCCTTTTTAGACTTGTTTGCAAAATACTACGATTATTTTTTTTTGTGAAAATTGCATTGAAATCATTTTGGGGATTTGAGAAATAAAAGCATTTGATATACCACAAAAAATAATTTTGGTTAGAAACACATCAAAAGAAAATCCATGCCTATGTCCCCGCCTATGTCCACACCTACGTCCATGTTTACGTCTGCGTCCACAACTACGTCCATGCCTACGTCTGCGCCTGCAATACAAATATCAAGATCTTTCTGACACCTTTCATCTTGTTCGAATCAATTCAAAGATACCACAACAATGTAACATTGGAGAGTCGATGATGCAAAACCAATGGTTTAAAAGGAGAGAGCATAAAAAGTAAATTTTCAAACATTTGGGGCATATACAAACATAACATTTGGGGCATATATAAAATACTCGATGCATATACATTTTGGGTTCCATACCAACTTAGGGCTTTATGCATGTAATTTTTCAAACACATATTTAGTTAAAACTACAAACTTTCTTGGGACTCATCATTGGATTATTTGATCCATAAAACAAGCATTACCTTGGCTGAGAATAGATACAACAGGTAAAACTCCGATATCATCTTTGATCTAGTATCTAAGATTCGATCACTAAAACACTTTTTAATTATCTACCCTCTATGTGGAGGTAGGTCTGTGAATTCTCAAGATTATGTTATTTATCTTCTAGGTCGTGATAAATACGTAAGACTATTCTTGTGACATTTATCCTATAGGTCGTGATAAATGGATAAAACTGTTCAATCATCTATCCCCTAGGTTTTGGTAGGTGTGAGAATTATTGGGTTCATATTATCCATTCCCTAGGTTGTAATGAATACGTGAATCTATCTTCATGCTGTTTATCCTCTAGCTCGCGACAAACACACAAATTATTTAAATATCTATCCCCTAGGTTGTGATAGGAATGCGAATTTTTAGGGTTATACTATTCATCCCCTAGGTGGTGATGAATAACGAAAGCCTATCCCTGGTGTCTTTTGTCCCCTTGGTCGTGATAAATGCACAAGTTCACCCTCGTACTATTTATTTTCCCGGTTGTAGTAAACATAACAAAATCTGCATAATTCATTACATTAGTCTCCGTGCGGTAATGTGTTATCAAAACTCCATTTTATTCATCCCCTAGTTTGTGATGAATAGACAAAATCAACATTATAAACTTACTATATTAGTCTCGAAGCATTAGTAATTCAACTCTTCAAACTTGTATTATTTATCTCCTAGGTTATGGTAAATATGCAAAAGATCCATGATCTCTTTTAGATATTGACGAGTTATCTACACGTCATATCTAAGTCAAATAAAAAATTTCCTGTTCAAACTCTGGTAAGATGATACATCATCATCTATGCCTATTTTTTCCATTCAGTGGGGAGTGCTATACAATGTATCCTTATAATCTTCCGGTCAAATTCTGGGGTCTTCCACTATTTGATAAACCTCTAATTTGGATGTGCGAGACATGCGTATTCTCGCACTATTCAATCAAAGGATAATTAAATAGGGACAACTGTCATACCCCAAATTTGCCTTATTGATTTTTAACTAATTTATTCTTTACACCTATAAAGTTTAGATAACTTAGGATAAATTTATTGGGGGCTTAAAACCTTAAAGGGGAGATGGGTTTTTATAAAGGGGTTTATAGGCTTTCTAAATCAAAAAGGCCCTTGTGAAGTTAATGATCCACTCGGTGGGTTGTACAAGTAAAGAGAGGGGGTGTATTTAGTTTCTAAGCTCACTATGGGGTATATTTGTTTGTAGGCCCATTACGGTTTGTTTAAAGTTTGTTAGTTAATGGAAATGGGGGTGTATTGTCTTAAATGGGCCATCAAAATATGATGGCCCATTAAGACAGTTTTGCAGGCCCGGTTCAAAATAGTAAAGGGGTGTGCGTTTTTGTAAAGAAACCTATTGCTGCAGTTCTTATTGGGGCGACCCATTAAGAGTTTTTTGAGGCCCAATAGTTGGACAATTTTTGCACATTTCAATATTACAGCCTAGTCCATTTTTAATTTTTATTATCATTATTATTATTATTATTATTTATTTATATTATTAATTATTAATGTTGACTTTTAGTCAAAATTAGGGGGTTGAACCCCTAATTTGCATGCAGTGCCACTTCCTTCTTCGTTAAGACAACACAACCCCATGCCCAATGAAAAAGTACTGTGCAGATCTAAAGGGAAAAACATATTTTGAAACGCATACATAACTAAAACAAATCAAATCAATTTCAATCATATATTTACATAACGACCTGTCCAAATATCTCAATATAGAATCAATTACACTAAATCAAATCTCATAAATAAAAACTTTTTACAAACAAATCTTAATCTTCCTAAAATCAATTACAAAAGTAACGACCATTACAAATTAATTTCCTAATTTGAATAAAAAACCTAACTATAAATAGAACTAAAAAAGTTCTAAGGAAGGGGGGGGGGGGGGAGAAATTGAAATGAACGAGTTGACAGAAAGAAGAAGAACAAAAGTTTAGGGCTTCGATATCTGAAACCCTAAAGTTCTTTGTCGTGCCGCCACCCACCTTCATACCCGTCAAATAGAAAGAAAGGAGAAGGAGAAACGGAAAACCAGAAAGGAAAAATTAGACGACCAAAATCACAAGGAGATGTAAGCCTGAAACACTTTGCTCTTAGGGTTTGATTGCATGTTGATTAATGTAAAATGTATGATTGGGATTTAATTTGGGGTCTCTGGGGTTTCTAGGGTTAGGTTAGGGTTCTTAGGTTTGGGGTTAGGGTTCTTCTGGTTAGGGTTAGGGTTCATTATTCTTGTGTGTTCTGGGTTTTGGATTGGTTAGTGTTTATCATGAACCCTTAGGGTTCTTAGGATTCATAGAACCCAAATGAAGATCCATGGTGGTGATCTATGCATGTTTGAAGTTTTCGGTTGAATGTCAACCGGAAAACTGGGAGAAAGGGTGGTTTGTGGTGGCCTACGGTGGTGACTTCCAGAAAGCGGCAGAATTCTAGAGAGAAGGCAAAGCCTCTCTCTCTAGAAATAACAAGAGAGTTTTGTTTGGCGTCGAGAGAGAAAGAAAAGGAAAAATGGGCTCTCATCCCAGTAATGTGTTTTTATAAACCTCATTGATCATGTGCTAGCACTACCACACACCCTTATCATACACCTTTGCTATGCGTCCTCTGATTACAATCCGACGATCCATAAGCGCACAACCACCACAACCCCGTGATCTCTCCCACACATTGCCTAGAGGATCCCATATTGTTCTAGGCATATGCCCATGATATTTAAGCCCCCTATTTTTTTTTGCTATGCCAACACAATTCTCACCTTCTGCGCTACTAGGCCCAATTCAATATCAGAACTTGGCCCCCCTACTTTCCACACCCTATAAATTACTTAACCCAAACAAAATACACCTCCTGCATTTTTATTAAAATTATTTTATTTTTTATTATTATAAATTTATAAATTCTAAAATTATTTTTTATTATAAAATTCTAATATTTGTTCTACTAACTCATAATTACTTTTTTATTGCATTAAAATTATTTTTGTCATGCATTAAAAAGATTTTTTTATATATTAATACGTTTGGAAAATACCTAACCAACACCAAATCTTTCTTTAATAATTTGATAAAATAAAAAATATTGAGAAATGCCCAAAACGCCCCATACGGGTCAACATATTGAGAAAAATCAGCATAATAAGCAAAATCAGCGTCTGAGCTAACACGGTCTGTGTCAGTTGACACAGGTGGCCGTGTTGGCCCCCAGACTATTTACTTTAATTTCTCACGACCCATACATGCTGAAACGGCCCTTGTCAGGTGACACGGGTGGTTGTGTCAGCCCCCTGACTTTCCAGTTTCTTGGATTCTTGCATATGCTTTCTCCCTGACACGGCCCGTGTCAGGTGACACGGGTGGCCGTGTCAGGCCTCGTGTAACATGTTTTCTTACTTCTTTTGAAACTCCGAATTTTGCAATTTTTCGCTTTGATTTGTTATGATTTATTCCTCCGAGCGTACAAATAGTAAAACACACAACCAACGCATAAATGTTGAAAAATGAAGTAAAACGCTCGATAATAAAAAGACAAGATAACTTAATTAACCTCTAATTAATGGTGTAAAAACCACTGGTCAAACTCTTCCAAACTTAGACCGTTGCTTGATCTCAACCGACAACTACAAGAGCTCATGAAATTCACAGCATACCGATACTCATATGTGATACTTTTGTTCATATTGATCAAGAGACAGTTCATCCAGTGTTCACATGACACGAAGAGTTTTTGTAAGAACACTTTAAACACGAGCTTCCCTTTCAGATACCTATCTAACTATAATTTAGACTCAAGTCTTTTTCCAATTTTCCTCCTCTTTTATTTGGAGAATCAAATTAAGGAAATGATAATTATGATGATAATCAAAAGCACAAGACTAATCAATAATTTTTTTTGGCACCAAATAAGCATCATTTTCCACTTTTAATTATCGACGAAAATTTCAAAACTTTTCAAGTTATATATTGTCCTTATTTGGATGACGCTTGGGGATCAACCTCCTTTGGGCTTCATAATCGGGTGAGGGTTACATAACTTAGCGGCCGGTTTCCTTTTACCCCTTTTCATCATTTGGTGCGAAGATTATTTATTTCCTAACAAATCATACATGCATGTGAATCTAGATTATGCCAAACTGTCAAGATAAACTACTCAAGGAGTACTTCTCAAGGTTCAAGAACTATGGTACAAATCTACACAATAGACTCGCATCACTCTTTAGGGAACCTAGGGTGTTCAAAAAAATTCCTTTTTGTCACATTATTCCGAACTTCCTACCCTCAAAAAATCATCCCTTTATCTCTATATACTATTCCCGATCTCTTTGAAATAAAAGCTCTTGCGCCAATAAAAAAAATCCCGGTCAAAATTTAGGAAAAACTTCAAAGTGCGATTTTTTTACAAAGCAAATAACATAAAAAAATTAAGAAGCAAAATAGTAAATCCCCCCCAAACTTGAATTAAACATTAGCCGCAATGTTTTAGAATGAGAGAGAGAAGGGTGACTCATAGTGAACCATACTAAGGAGGCATAAGTTAATGCAACACCAACTGCTGCATTATAGCATGCACCTGTAAGGCCTTGTTTATTACCTGAAAATGAAATAATCAAACAACAAAAAGAAAATGCTTAATCATTAAAAGTGTGAGATGCCTCCCACAAAGCGCTTCATTTAACATCTCATGGCTCGACGGTTCATCACCCAAGCTAGTGTGACTTATATGACACAAAGAACACATCATATTTTTCCTATATTTTGTTTGGTAGCAATCCCATGAACTTAAAGTATTGATGATGTTTCTTGCAAATCATTTTCATTTTGATTTTATTGAACAAGGCATAAATGACATCAAATACTTTGTCAATTTCTTTTCTTTCATCTTTCATGTTGTGAAAATATTTTTTAGGGATACTCTTTTGTTGGATATTTTCTTGTGGGATATCCACATCTTTACAAATTGTTAAATTTGTAGTTTCTTCCAGAACTAGATTATCTTCAAGTTGCCTTATTTCTCCTTCCCCGTATTTCTTGTTTACCTCAAATTCTTCTATTCTTACTACCACACCTTTTTCATCTAATGTTATGCATTTTCTTCTGGTTCCACTTATTCTTCTTCCAACTATATCTTTTTCCAAATAAATCTATCTGAATAAAAGTTAGCTTCCTTACATTCATTCATAATAATTCTTACCTCTCTCTCTTATATGCTTTAAAAATTTTAGCCGCCTCTTCAAAGTGAATCCTGAATCAGGCAACCAACATGCAGAAGATACAGGTGGAAATGTATCGAAATAATACATGACTACAAAACTCAGACACTTTATTAGTAGCAAAGTATAAAAGATTTCATGAAGCAACAACAATCTGACTTTTTTTTTCTTTTTTAATAATAGAATAAAATTAAAATTAAAAAATTGAAACAAAATTTTAGTTGACGAGCAAAAAAATTTCAATTTAACTAAAATTAGAACTCTATATGTTGACATTCCCAAGAAACGACGATAAAAAATTGATCGGGAAAATAACAAGTGTACTATTCTTGCCTCGTGTAGTAATAATAGGAAAATTCCCCGAATGTCGATCTCGAGGACTTCATAGAAGTATCGAGTTCAATTCGTGGTTCAATATAATAAAAAACTAAAACTTGGGTTTGATTTGGAAATTATCGCTTAATGATAAGTAAAAATAAGAAGAAGAATAAATTCGTTTTTCTACAGATATGAGGAACATGCTAGGGTAAAGTGTATGATTTACTCTATAACAACCTTGAATCCTGATTTCTTCAAAAAGTTCAAAATACTCAATTACCAGATCTTTAGTTTATTTTCACCTAAGTCCTTAGTGGGAAAACATTTGAACATTCATCCTAAATCCTAAGTCCTTAGAGAATTATGATGAAATAAAGCCTTAGTTTTATCAAGAATTAACCGGTAACTATAGGGTATCCCTAGTCCTAGGTGATATCTACTATAGTTTAATCGCACAAAAACGTTAACAACGGATGACCACCGAGTTGTTAACCCTAATTCAATATTTATTTGTTCGATATAGAAATCATTAAAAACCTTGTACAATCAAATTGAATATGAAAAAAAAATATTAATGAAATAAGATATCAAAGTCACTTGCAGAATCAAATCAAGGACTACACCTAGAATTGGGGGGTTTAGCTTCTCATATTGTTCAAAGTAATTTCAATAACAAAAGGTTTAAACATTACAAATTAATGAGGAACTTTGATATTCAATTGCTCCTTCTCATGAAAAGTCTCCATTCTCCATTAATCTCTTATGCTTAAATCTTCAATCCTGAAGTTCTTCGCTTGCCAAAAAGATGCCCTTTTTCTTCTGTGAAAAATCTTCTATATAGTGAAAATCCATCGGTCTCAGTTAAAATTTCCCAAAACAACCCATACGGGTCAACATATTGTGAAAAATAAGCAAAATAAACAAAATCAACATTTGAGCCAACACGATTCGTGTCAGCTCACACGGGTGGCCGTGTTGGCCCCGAGACTATTTCTTTCAATTTCTCACGTCCCAGACATGCTGACACGGCCCGTGTCAGCCCCCTGACTTTCCACTTTCTTAGATTCTAGCATATGCTTTCTCTCTGACACAGCCCGTGTCAGCTGACACTGGTGGCCGTTTCAGGCCTCACGTAACATGGTTTTTTACTTATTCTGAAACTCCAAATTTTGCACTTATTTTTCTCTGATTAGTCCCGATTTATTCCTCTGATCCTACAAACAGTAAAACACATAACCAACGTATAAAATGTTGAAAAATGAAGTAAAACTCTCGACAATAAAACAAAAAGATAACTAAATTCAATGCTAATTAATAGTGTAAAAACCACTGGTAAAACTCCCCCAAACTTAGACCGTTACTTAACCTCAAGCAACAACTACAAGAGCTTATGAAATTCATAGCATATTGGTACTCATTCGTGAGACTTCTGTTCACATTGATCAAGATACAGTTCGTCCGGTGTTCACATGACGCAAAGAGTTTTTGTAAGAACACTTTAAACCTGAGTTTCCCTTTCAGATACCTCTCTAATTATGCTTTGTACTCAATTCTTTTTCCGATTTTCCTCCTCTTTCATTCGGACAATCAAATTAAGGCAATGAGAATTGTGATGATCATCACATGCACAAGACAAATTAAAAATTTTTTTAGGCACCAAATAAGCAGCATTTGCTACTTTTAATTACTGATGAAATTTTCAAAAATTTTCAGATTATATATTGTCCTTATTTGGACGACGTTTGGGGATCAACCTCCTTTGGGCTGAATAACCGGGTGAGGGTTACCTAACTTAACAGGAAGGTTGCCTTTTACCACCTTTTCATCCTTTGGTGCAAAAATTATCTATTTCCTAACCAATCATACATGCATGTTGTTGTACCCCAAAATTTTCCCTCTCATTTAATTTAAGACATACTCATAGAGGTCCCCAAATGCTCAAGGTTGACTAAGAATTGACCAGACAAATTCTCCTACTAAGTAATGGACTTCCAACTAGGGTTTCACTTTTCACAAATAATTTTGGGTTTCAAAGGCCTCAAGTGATTTCCATGCTTCCTAATATGTCCTCAAGAATATCCATGCCAAGTTTCATGCCTTGCATCACAAGTTAGCTCAGTCAATGGCTCAAATGTTTGAAAATTAACTATATTTGTCAAAAAGTCCACTATGGTCAATATATAGTCAAAATTCAAGATTTTTGGTCAAAGTCAACATTTTTAAGTGATATTCATCATTTGATCAAGGGTATATCATGATTCCTTAAGGAATGCTCTTAAATCATCAAGAATAAAAAATTGCTAAATTATGGTTTCTATAGGAGAAGTCAACTGAACTTTGACCAGGCATAACATTCACATGCTTCATCAACCTTTCCCCAAACAAATCCCGTTTTAAAGAAAATTAAATTCTCTACAAATTTTCTTTTATTCTCAAGTCCAAAATATACATCATTTGAAAGATATGATCTCATACATTACAGGTCATTTTCAAAATGTCAACAAAAGATACTTTTTGTCAAGGCAACTTACATCAAGATAATGTATCCAAATGCAAAAATTATTAAAATATAAAGTGTAGAAGACATCTTAGGCTTTCCAAAAAGTCAAAGATCATCTTTAAAAGATGAAACTTGATCAAGTTATGAAGTTCACAAGTTGGGAAATTTTCAAGAAAATGCATGAAATCTCAATTGAGCAAATTTGTGATTTTAAGTTATTGGGCCTAAATTTTTGGATTTCAAACATACTCATGATATGTCTAAGGACCTCTAAATCTATCCATGCATTATTTTTATTTATTTGAATTTTTATTCATTTAAATATGAATTAAATCAAATAAAATATGAAAACTAATGGACTAGTGCATATGGTCTTGGCTTGATCCATCATAAATCCCAATAATTCGTGAAATATACATAGAAAGTTTCTAGGTTCATGCATAATTCGAAAAGGGCAAGAATCAAACAAAAATGGCAAGGGATCATGAAGTTTGGAAACTTTTCAAATTTTGATTTTTTGTTTTAAGGCCATGGTTAATGGATTGATTCTTTCCATGATGGTTTACACTCCTATCTTCCCTCTATAAATACATGACATTGCAAGCAAGAAAGGACACACACTAAACTGCCTAGAGAAGCTCTCAAAATTTTCACAAAATTCTCAAGAATTGCAAAATTTGAAACTCAAACTTCCAACCCATATTCATCAAAACCAAGCCTTGCATCGTGTTTCTGAAGCTCCAAGGATCTCATTCCTATCCTTCATGTAGATTGAAGCACGCTAGAATACGCCTACAAGGTTGCTTCGGTTTGGTAAAATTCTCAATCTCAATTTTTTTAATTCTCACGCTATAAATTGTTTTTAAACACTCATACATATTCACACTGATGCTTGGATTGTTTTAGAACCATTGCCTTTAAGTTTTGACGCAGGAATCCAGTTTTACCATTGTTAGGGCTCATGAACTTTTGAGTTTCGGATCCAACAATACGAGCCATTTCAGACCAAACCAGTACCATGGTTGGATTTGTAGCATATGTCCCATTTATTATTATTTCTTTCTTTATTTCATTTTCATTTGTCTCTTTTATTTTAATAATTTCTTTTCCTATTAAAAAATCATGAAAGACATCATAAAATCAAACAAACCAAAAATAATTAGACTTAGATTTTTATTAATTAAATTAATTTTAATTAGTTATTTTAATTACCTTTCTTATTTTTATTAATTAATCAATTAGAATTAGGATTAATTTAATTTCAAATCTTTTTCTTAATAATAATAAAAAACAAAATAATATTAGATTTTCTTCTATAGTTAATTTTTAATCAATGTTCATTTTCTTCTATTAATTTAAATTAGATTTAGCTTTTTAATTTTCAATTTAAATATTTTTTTTAAAAATAAAAAAACAAAAACAACAAAAATTGTCTTAATTTGCTTAGAACTTTTTTTGGGTTTTTAGACGTTCCTTCTTAATCTTTGCGCGTTCTTTATTTTACGCATTATTACTTTTGAAATATTGTATCTGCCCATGGTTTGTAATAGTTTAAAAATTAGGATTTCTTTACTGTTTTTACCCCCCAGTTTTGGAGTTGTAATTTCCCCCTCCCCGAAGCCATGTAATAGTTAGTTTAAATTCCGCACTTTAAACTTTATGCACTTGTATATATATTGAACTGTTAGATGTATGCCTGATAGGACTGCATGACAAGAATTAAATGTCAACGTTAGCAAACTTAAACATCAAAGACAAATAATTGAAACATAACACACCTGCACATGTGCACCTCTAGGGTACTCCCACTTCGGTTGCCTTCAGAATAAAATAGTCACAACTATCAAACGTGATGGATTTTAGTGGTAACCCTTTGGTTCAAAGATCATAAAATGACCCTTTCGATGTTGCCTCGGTACATGATCTTAAAACCTTAGGGGTGTTACTAAAGTATCTTGCCAAGTTGCCTTTGTGACTGTACGATGACCCTCGATTGTCCCTCAAACATCCAATGATGGGGATACCTACTCACTAATAGTAGGATATCATTGTCTAAAGGAAAAGAGGAAAAGAACAAACATTTTCGAGTAGGTAGATAATTCTTAGATGCTTGCTTGAAACAAAATTTTTTCCACAACTACACTCCTTTCCAAAAATATTTTCAAAAACACTTTGTATACGTTCTCAACAATATGAGAAACATTACAAAGTTTGCCGCACTAAGGCATCTTTTCAAAATACTTTTTTTTTCAAATACACAAACACAAGGTATTTTCAAATGAGCTAGCATCTAAGAGTCCGTAGATAACTACAGATGGAAAGGGTGATAACACCTTCCCTTTCCATAATCTACCCCCTTACTCAGAAATAATCTCGAAAGGTCTTTTTCTATTCTTTTCACCCTTTCCTTTGTTGGATAAAATAAAATTCGGTGGAGACTCTTGCTTACCGCAACATTTACGAATACAAACGCAAAATCAGTATAACAGTCGATTCTGCCACCGTATTACAGAACTGGCGACTCTGTCGGGGAGTTATAAAAAGTGGGGTTACCTTAGAGTTTAGATCATTTTAACTGCTTTCCTTGTGTGTTTTGTATGCTTTATTTTTAAAGGGGTTGCTTGGGTTACTTTTAAAGATCCTATACCCGGATCTGGGGAACCTTTTTAGGTAAGTAGCAATAAATTATGGAGGTTGTACAACGTAGACTGATACGAATGAAGTGATGGCTACGTTAGAGTGATAATTTGGCTTGTACTAATGTTGCTTGAGTCAGTCAAGGATAACATTAGGCTTCCTCATAGTGTCATTAAGCGCTAACTGACCTTTAGAACCTTTAATTGACTCATTCTAGCCACTAGAAATTAGTGAGATAGCCGACTTTGGCTCCAACCAAAGATTGGTTGATACTCGATGCTACACTCATTGAGATTGGACTTTCGGGATATTTGGACCACAATACTTCGATGCTTGAGCTGAAACAATGCCTGACGGAAAGGTCAATGATATGAGACTCCTTAGAACCCGATTATTATTACTAGGACAGGTTGAGCCAACTGAAACTTCAAGATGGTACTTACCTTTAAAACCTCGTGCAAGCCTTTAAACCTAAGGTCTTTGTGTGACTTGTTTATGTTTGATATATTTGTCTTTAAGCATAATCATAACATCATGAACATCATAACATATCATTTGCACTAACCATTTCAAGAACCTAGGGATTTATCTCTTATCTGTTATGTAGGATATGGATTTTGCTCGCAGAAAAACCATCCGGATCAACTTCGTAGAAATTCCTTCCAAGCTTTAGGATTTGGTATTAAAAGTTCCTGAAAGCTCACCATTCAACAAAAGATATGGTCACTTTTTCATTTTGGTTACTACCAGTTTTGATGAAGGTTTGATGAGCGTCCTATTCCAGTTCTTCGATCCTAAGCACATTGTTTCACATTTCTAGACTATCAGTTGGTGCCCACGTTGGAGGAATTCTCTAAGCTACTTGGTTTTCCTGTATTGGAGAAGATACCTTTCACCGGTTTAGAACAAGATCCAACTTCTGAAAATGTTGCCATAGCCTTGCACTTAAAGCCATCTGACCTTGAATCAAGTTGGGAAAGAAGAAGTGGGGTTAAAGATCTTCTTGCAAAGTTTCTCATGGAAAAAGTTCAGGTATTCCTGGACGCTATGAGGTACCATGCTTTTGAAGATATCTTGGCTCTCTTAATCTATGGGTTGGTTTTGTTCCCTAACTCAGACCAACTTATAAATGTAAGTGCCATCAACATTTTCCTTACTCACAATCTAGTACCTACATTGCTCGGGGATATTCTGCATTCTCTCCATACCCGTACTATGAAGAAGCGAGGAGCTCTTATGTGTTGTATGCCTTTGCTCTATAGGTGGTTTATTTCGCACCTTCCTCGAGCAGTAATGAAGAATGAGTTAGGCTTATGGTGGAATCAAAGGTTAATGTCTCTCTCTCACTTTGATATCTATTGGTGTCCTCGCTCTCAAGAAGACATTTCTTTTATTGATCGCTATGGAGAATTTCCCAATGTTCCACTCCTTGGCGTTAGAAGAGGCATCACCTATAACCCTTCTTTAGCCCAACGTCAGTTTGGTTACACACAGAGAGATGGTCCTCCTGATATGCTCATCCAAGGTATTGTGTTCGACTATTCAAATAATCTGCAAAGTTATCGTCAGATGTTCTTCCCCTCTTGGGGCATGCTTAAGAAGACTAATTGTAAGACTTTAGGGCACAAGAACTCCATCCCTTTGGAACCTTACCTCAAATGGGTGCGAGCTCGTGCTCAAAGTCTTATGATGCCATATACTGCCATCTTACCAGTGATCTTAGAGCCTATTATTCAAGGGGATGAGTCTCGCATTATTCTTCATCCTAATATGCCAACAAACTTCAAAGAACTGCAAAGATCTTGGATCCAACTCAAGGAAGAACGAGATACCTTCAAGACCCGATTCTATGCTAGTGAGAAGAAAGTGTTGGAACTGACGAATCAGCTTCATGAAGAGCAAAATCTTAATGCCCATATTAGCACAAAAAGGAAGCGTCCATGGGAAATTTAGAAATTTTAGAAGTTTTTAATTTCTATTTCTTTCTAAACTTTGATTTCATTTGAACTTACTAATAAAAACTCTTTGTTTTTGTTTGATTAAAAAGAGTTTAAATCCTATGAGGTCCTTAAAACCATTGCATAAACATATCATGCATATCAATACATAAGCAGGTATTTCAAGATAGGTTTCTTATCTTTTTGCTATTTACTTTTGCAAAAGGAAATGGCTCTTGAACAAAACATTAAAGATCTTCAAGCAAAAAATGCTCAATTTTAACAGATGTTCCTGGATCTGGCTAAAGGACAAGAAGATCTGAAAGCTATCATTGTTAAGGATAAGAAAAACAAGGCAAAGAAATAGGCTGGCATCCTAAACATGGGAAAAAGATTTAGAGGACCAGCCAAGTGTGCTCTAGAATTTGCAACTCCATCAAATGAAAGGGATAATCAAGAAGAAGATAACAACCCAAGGTCTGATGAAGAGGAAGCTAATTTTTCTG
Source organism: Vicia faba (assembly GCA_948472305.1). NCBI lineage: Eukaryota > Viridiplantae > Streptophyta > Magnoliopsida > Fabales > Fabaceae > Vicia > Vicia faba. Next base: position 747,327,592 of record OX451735.1, on the reverse strand, counting down.
AAGAATAATATCCTCATGTTGATGACAAGTATAAACAGCTGGAGGATCGTCTCAATGCTATAGAGATTCAGAGGGTACCTGGTTTGGACTTTTAAGATTTAGGGTTGGTCTCAAGAGTGGTCATCCCACAAAAATTCAAAGTTCCCACTTTTGCAAAATATGACGGTGTTTCATGTCCCAAGCTTCATTTGAGGTCTTACGTCAGGAAGATCCAACCCCATACAACTGGTAGGATATTATGGGTTCACTTATTTCAGGAGAGTATGTCGGGGACGCAACTAGAATGGTTCTATCAATTAGAAAGAACCAACATCCACAATTGGGAAGATTTGGCTGCTTCTTTTTACAAGTAGTACCAATATAATGCTGACCTGACGCCGACTCGTGTACAGTTGCAAAACATGTCCATGAGCTCAAATGAAGGTTTCAAAGAATATGCTCAGAAATGGAGAGATCTAGTTGGAAGAGTGAAACCTCCTTTGACTGACCGGGAAATGGCGGGCATGTTCATGGATACTCTGACATGCCCGTTATTTAACTTGTTTATTGGAAATTCTTCGTCTGGTTTTACAGAAATGGTTATGACCGGGGAAAGGATCGAAACCGGTATTAAGAGTGGGAAGATTCTGATGGCTGTATCTTCTAATGCTGAGAAGAAGCCATTTGGTGGTAAGAAGAAAGCCAATGCTGTGTATGGCCAGAAGGGTCGTAATAAGATAGACTATAACCAATCTGTAGGGGCAATACTGGTCTCTAATCTGGCACCAGTGCAACAACGACAACAAAGCAATCAGCGTAAACAAGACATGCCCAAAAGACAATTTACCAAAATAAACATGTCTTTGGCTCAAGCATTGTAACAAATGTTGAAGATGTAGTTGATTACGTTGAGGGATCCTCTTCGGTATCCCAATACCTCCGCTCCTAGCTATAATCCTAATGCAATATGTGCATACCATTCTAATAGTCCTAGACATGATACAAATGACTATTGGGCATTGAAGAACAAGATTCAAGATTTGATTGTTGCTAAGGAGATTGAGTTTGGCCCTATTGAGGATCCTAAAGTGATTACTTCTCCCATTCCAAATCATGTTTAAGATGGAGAGTGTCTAGTTCATTTGGATTTTTTTAATTGTAATTTATTTTGTTTGTTCGAACACTTATCTTTATATCAAACTATGTGTTTTTCCATTAATGCATTGCATATGTTGGTCTTGAAATTAATCCATTAATTTTCAATATACTTAATATGTGCTTTTACTTCCTGTTGTACCCCAAAATTTTCTCTCTCATTTTACTCAAGACATGCTCATTGAGGTCCTCAATTGCTCAAGGTTGACCAAGAATTGGCCAGACAAATTCTCCTCCTAAGTAATGGGCTTCCAACTAGGGTTTCACTTTTGACCAAGATGTTTGGGTTGAAAAGGCTCCAAATTATTTCCATGGTCCCCAATATGTCTTCAATATTGTCCATGCCAAATTTTATGCCTTACACTACAAGTTTTCTCAATCAACTGCCCAAGTGTTTGAAAATCAACTTTACTAGGTCAAGAGTCAACTGTGGCCAATATACAGTCAAACTTCAAGATTTTTTGTCAACTTCAACATTTTGAAGTGATAATAATCATTTGATCAATGGTTTATCATGATTCCTCAAGGAATGCCCTTAATTTATCAAAAGTCAAGAATTGCTAAATTAAGGTATCTATAGGAGAAGTCAACTAAACTTTGACCATGCATAACTTTCACATACTTCATCCATTATGCCCAAACCAAAGCTCATTTTTAATAGAACCCAATTCCCTACATTTTCTTTTTTATCCTCGAGTTTAAGAAATGCATCATTTGGAAGATACATGCTCAAACGTTACAGGTCATTTTTAGAAAGTCAAACAAAAGTCACTTTTTTCCAAGAACATTTACATCAAGATAAATCTTAAAATGAAAAATTGATCAAAAGAGAGATTGAAGAAGACATCTTGGGCATTCCAAAAAGTCATAGACCATATTCATTGGTTAAAATTTGAGCAAGTTATGGCTTGCACAAGTTGGGAAATTTTCAAGAAAATGCATGAAGTCAACTTTGGGCAAAATCATTTTTCAAGTTAATAGGCCTAACTTTTAGGGCCTAAACATGTTCATGACATGTCTAAGGGGCCCTAAGACCATTTTTTCATAGTCTTGATTTTATTTGCATTTTATATTAATTATATTTAATTTGAAATCAAATAAATAAAAGTGAAATGCAAATAATTTGGGCCATTGGTGTTTGGGCCTGGTTTGATGCATGGAAGGGCCCAATATCTCATGCCCATCTTGAATAACATGTCCAGGTTCATTGCTGCACCCAATATGGCATGTTTATACACATTTTTGTCAAATTTTCAAAATGGAATCATGTCTTAAAAGCAATGGTTATGGGTTTGATTTCTTTCAATGCTATCACCCTATCACCATCTCCTCTATATAAGCAGCATTCTCACAAGTCCAAAACACGCACAAATTTCCCTGAAACCACCATATCAGAATTCTCAAAGTTTCTATAAGTTGTAAAATTTCAAACATCACTTTGCAAGCTTCCTCCATCCAAACAAACATCAGAACCTTGTTCCCGGTATTCACACAAATGCATACCAACCTTTATCCAAGCAATTCCACGTCCTATAGCACAGATTCACGCCTCACCGGTTGGTAAGGATTTTCAAAATTTAAATTGTGTATTCATGTCGTGTGGATGCTTTTAACTGTTTGCTTCATGTTCAGGGCTATCATTAGTGCAGTTTTAACATGCTACATGTAGGTCGAAATGCAAGGATGAGATCATGCCATTACTAGGGCACGATCTGAGATTACCTTGGAAACTCAGAATCTAGGTTGTTTCAGGCCAAACGGACCTTAAATTTGGAATCAAGGGACTCAAATTAAGGGGATAGGGTAGTTTTCAACCTTTATTTTTGACTATTTTGCAGGTTCAACGTTAAAGCCCACCGGAGAAGACAACCGAAGAGTTAACTCCGGTGGGATGACTTTGGTGCTTCAAATGTCCCTCTCCCATTGGCTCTTTTAGTCAGCATGCGCATTTTATTTTTTTAAATATATCTGACTTATTTTTTTTTAATATAATACTATTGTTTCACTTGTATCAACGAATGACGAGTTGGCTCAGTTGGTGAAGTAGACGCATTACAATGAGAATGACCTAGGTTCGATACCCAGGCCTTGCAATTTTATTTTTCTAACATAATATTTGCAGATCTGGTGCTTCAAGTCCAAGCGTACACCCCATGCATCCCTTATGCGTCACTATGAGATCCCGGTATAACTCAGATCCAAGCATCCAGACGTGCAGTCCATCATGCACTCTCAGAAGACGTACTCACTGGATCCAAATGGCAGACCTGGGTTCCTCTCACTTGGGCCTTTGCTTTTCAAACTTATACCCCCCCCCCACTTTCTTTCACTATCCTGGCCCATTTATATTTTTGTTTTGTTTTTATTACTTATTTCTTTTAATTTGTTTTTTTATTTAATCAGCAAAATAATTATAAAATCACAAAAAAATAGGTTTAGTCTTTTTAATTAAATTCAATTTTATTAATTAATTACTTTAACTTTTTTTATTTAATTTAAAATTAAATAGACTTAGAATAACTCATTTTCTTTTCATATTAAAAATACGAAAAAATATGAATTTTTATTTCCTTTTAGTTTTATTTTAGATCACATTTTTTTATTAATATTAATTAAACATTTTCCAAAGTAAAACAAAATGACAAAAAGATTTCCTTTCACTTAGGGTTTAGACGTTCTTTTCCATTTCACACGCATTTAATATTTCCCTTCTATTTTCATATTATTGTACTTGCTTATGGGATGTAATAGACAATAATTAGGACTTTATATTTACTATTTTATCCCCCTCATTTTTTGGACTTGTAATTAATTCCCCTCCCCGAAGCCTTGTAATAGATAGGATTTTACATTTCCACATTTTAAATTCCCGCACACTATTAACTGTCTAGATGCATGACTAATAGGATTGTATAGCGAGAACATAATAATCAAATGCTAGAAAACCTAACACCAGACAAAAATAACTGAATACAACCCACTTTCACATATAAACCTCTAGAGTACCCCCATTTTGGTTGCCTTCAGAATAAAACAGTCACAACTCTCAAAACGTGAGAGATTTTAGTGGCTATCCTCCGGTTTAAAGATCTAAAAAATGACTCTCTCGATGTTGCCTCAGTATGACCTTAAAACCCTAGGGTGGTTATTAAAACACCTTGCCCAGTTGCCTTTGTGACTGTAACGATGACCCTTCGATTGTCCCTCAAACATCCAACGACTAGGGCTACCTACTCACTAATAGTAGGATAACACCGTCTAAAGGAAAAGAAAAACCTTTCAAGTAAAGTAGATAGTTCATAGATTCTTGTTCAAAACAAAACCATTTTCCTCACATACAAAAATATTCTTTCAAAAAACATTTTCAAACACTTTGTATACCTTCTCTACCTATCCGAGAAACATTACAAAGTTCTTCGTACTAAGGCACCTTTCAAAATACTTTTCAAACACATAAAACACAATGTGTTTTTTCAAATGAGCTAAGCATCTAAGAGCCCGTAGATAACTACGGATGGAAAGGGTTCTAACACCTTCCCTTTCCATAATCTACCCCCCTTACTCAGAAATAATCTCGAAAAGTCTTTTTTCTGTTCTTTTTACCCTTTCCTTTGTTGGATAAAAGAAAATTCGGTGGCGAATCTTGCTTATCTCAACATTTGCAAATACAAACGCAAAAAATAGTATAACAATCAGCTCACCCATCGTATTACAGAACTGGCAACTCTGCTGGGGAACATAAAAAGTGGGGTTACCTTAGAGTTAAACCATTTTAAAATTTCTTTCCTTGTGTGTTTTGTATGATTTATTTTTAAGGGGTTTGCTGGGGTTACTGTTAAAGATCCTACACCTGGATTTGGGGCACCTTTTAGGTAAGCATAAATAGATCATGGAGACTGCACGACATAGACCGATATGGTTGAAGCGATGGTTGTATTAGTTTGACACATTTGTTGGTACCGATATCCCTTGTGTTAAATCTAGGAGAATATAGGGCCGATGTGTGGTGTCATAAAGAACTAACGGACCTTAGAACCTTTAGTTAAACAAACTTGGCCATTAAAAAGTAGTGAGATAGTCGGCCTCAATATAAAGATGAGGATTGGTTGATACTCTATACAACACTCATTGAGATTGGACTTTTGGAATATTTCGGCTGCGAGAAAAGATCGCTTGAGCTGAAACAATGGCTGATAAAGAAAGATCAGTGATATTAAGACTCCTTAGAACCCGGTGACTTTTCTATGACAGATTGAACCAACTGAACTTCAAGAGGGTATTTACCTATTAACCCCACGAGAGCCTAAACCTAAGGTCTTGTATGTTTTGTTTGTGTGTGATTAAATTGTTCAAACATAACATCATGCATCATAACATCCATTTTCATTTCACTAACCATTTCAAGGACCAAGAGAATTTATATTTGTTCTGTTTTGCAGATCATGGCCTCCATTTGCAGAAACACCATCTGAATCAGCTTTGTGAGAATACCTCTCCAATTCAAAGAGCTAGTATCAAGGGTTCCTGAGACTTCCTCGTTCACCTTGAAATATGATCGAATTATAAACCTAATTACCTCAAGATTTGATAAGAAGATCATGGGTGTGCTCTTTCAGTTCTTTGACCCTAAACATTATTGCTTCACATTTCCCGATTATCAGTTGGTACCCACCATGGAAGAGTTCTCTCAATTATTGGGTGTACCTATTATGGATCAGGTGCCTTTCACCTATTTAGAGGAAGCTTCAAATCCTGAGTTCATTGCCGCAGCCTTACATCTGAAACGGTCCGACGTGATATCCAACTGGGAAACAAGAAGTCGAGTCAAGGGTTTCCTAGTGAAGTTCCTATTAGAAAAGGATCAATTGTTTTGGGATGATTTGGATTTCCAAGCTTTCGAAGAAGTCTTGGATCTTCTAATCTATGGGTTAGTACTGTTCCCTAATCCGGAATTACTCATCGATGTGAATGCTGTTAAGGTTTTCCTTTCTCGTAACCTTGTGCCTACTTTGCTCGTAGATATCCTGCATTCCCTTCATACTCGTACCATGAAAAGAAGAGGGGTTCTGATGTGTTGTGTACGGTCGCTATCTAGGTGGTTTATTTCACACCTTCCTCAATCAGTACTGAAGAACGAACAAGGTTTGGGTTGGTCCCAAAGGATAATGTCACTTTCTCACTCGGATAATCTTTGATACTCCCAGTTTATGGGAGATGTCTCTATCATCGAGCGCTGTGGGGAATTCCATAATGTTCCACTCCTTGGCATTAGGGGAGGTATCACTTATAATCCTTCTCTGGATCTACGACAGTCCGATTATGCTCGGAGGGATGGTCCCATGATATGCGTATCCAAGGCATTATGTTCAACTACGAGGATGATGTTCAAGGGTATCGTCAAAGGTTCATACGAGCTTGGGGCATGGTAAATAAGGTTGATAGCAATACGTTGGGGTATAAGAATTCCATTCCTATGGAGCCTTATCTCAAATGGGTACGAGCTCGCGCTCAAAACCTTATGATTCCATATACAACCATCTTTCCAGTGATTGTAGAGCCTATCACCAAAGAGGATGTTCCTTATATAGTTCTCCATCCTGACATGCCCACTGATCTGGAAGAGTTGCAGAGGTCCTGGATTCAGATGAAGGAAGAATAGGATACCTTCAGAGCTCAGTTCTACACCAGTGAGAAGAAAGTGTTGGAGGTCACAAAGCAACTTCACGAAGAAAAAAGTTGTATTGACTATCTAGGCACGAAGAGGAAGCGCCCAAGGGAGTCTTGATCCCTAGATTTTAAGAGTTTTTTTAATTTTCAATTGTAAGCCCAAAAGGCAGTTGTAATTTGAATTGTACTAATAAAATCTTTGTTTCATTTTTGTTCGAAAATTTAAATTTCCTGAAGTCCTTGAAAACATTGCATAAACATGTCATGCATATCATTACATAAGCAGGTATTTCAAGACATGTTTCTTATCTTTTTGCTGTTTATTTCAGCAAAAAGAAATGGCTCTTGAACAAACAGTTAAGGATCTTCAAGCACATAAGGCTCAATTCCAACAGATGTTCATGGCTCTGGCTAAAGGACAAGAAGATCTAAAAGCTCTTATTGTCAAAGATAAGACAAAGAAGGAAAAGAAATTGGCTGGCATCTTGAATATTGGAAGGAGATTTAGAGGACCAGCCAAGCGAGCTCTAGAATTTGCAACTCCATCAAATAAGGGGGATAATCAGGAAGAGGAAAATAAGAAGACAAAATAAGAGGATAACAACCCAGGGACTGATGAAGAAGAAGCATACTATGTTGAAGAACAATATCCTCCTGCTGATAACAAGTATAAACAGATGGAGGATCGTCTCAATGCTATGGAGATTCAGAGGGTACCTGATATGAATTTTGAGGAGTTAAGACTGGTCTCAGGAGTGGTCATCCCGTAGAAATTAAAATTTCCCGCATTTGCAAAGTATGACGGTGTTTCCTGTCCCAAGCTGCATTTAAGGTCTTATGTCAGGAAGATCCAATCCCACATAACTGACAAGAATTTATGGGTTCATTTCTTCCAGGAGATTTTGTCAGGGAAGCAGTTAGAATGGTTTTATCAACTGGAAGGTACCAAAATTTGCAATTGGGAAGACCTGGCTGCTGCTTTTTTCAATCAGTACCAATACAATACTGAGCTTGCTCCAACTCGTACACAACTTCAAAGCATGTCTATGGGTTCTAGTGAGGGTTTAAAAGATTATTCCCAGAAGTGGAGTGATCTTGCAGGAAGAGTCCAACCTCCTCTATTTGATAGAGAGCTGGTAGATATGTTCTTGGGTACTTTGTCAGGCCCATTTTTCAACCATCTGATCAGAAGCTCTTCATTTGGATTCACCGAGCTGATATTGACAGGAGAACGAGTAGAAGCTGGCATCAAAAGTGGAAAAATTCAAGGGGTTGCATCTTCGAGTGTTGTGAAGAAGCCTTTCAGCAGGAAGAAGGAAGTTAGTGCTGCTTATGGCCAGAGAAATTAGGGTAAAGCTGAACACCGTCTGACGGTAGGAGCTGTAATGATCTCCAACCCTGCACCAACTCAATGACAAAACAATCAATGCAGGCAGGATGCGCCTAGAAGATAATTCACCAGACTCAACATGCCCTTATCCCAGGTATTACAGGATCTTATGAAGGCTAACTTGGTCACTCTGAGGGAGCCTCCTCAAAATCCAAATGTTACATCTCCCCGTTATAACCCAAATGCTCGGTGTGCCTACCACTCTAACAGTGCATGGCATGATACAAATGATTGTTGGGATTTGAAGAATAAAGTTCAGGATCATATTGAGGAAAAGGAGATTTAATTTGACCCTCCTGAAACCCCCAATGTGATAACCGCACCCATGCCCAAGCACGACCAAGGTATCAATGCTGTTTATGGTGACCCGTTTGTTTCTTCTGTTGCTGAACTAGCTATTCCTCTTCTAGTGGTTAAGGAGAATCTATTACAAGCCGATTTATTTTCGGGCTGTGGTGAAGATTACTACCATTGTGCGTCTCTGCCTAATGGTTGTTTATTACTGAAAATAGGCGTTCAACGTCTGATTAATGACGGGGAGATCCTCTTTGAGAAGGTTCCCTCTACAAGAATCTTGTGTAAAGATGTGTCAATTATTACCATTTTCGGAAATCCTCCTAGGGTCTCCTCTAAAATACCCGTCAGGATTACATCCAATCCTAAGGTTGCTCCTTTAATTATCACCTCTCATGGGCTAATACCATATTCCTCTGACAAGGCTGTTCCTTGGAACTATGGAGCTGACGCCTACTACCATGGCGTCAAGCAAGACCTGTTGGCTATAAAAAATGAAGTTACTGAAGACATTTATCCTAAAAATGACAACATTGTTAGGACTAGTAAGATTACCAGAAGTGGAAGGATTTTCTCTCCCGAAATCTCTCCAAAGATTGTTGCCACTCCTGTTACTATTCCTGCTAATACTCCTGTTGTTACTCTTGTTGCTATTCCTTCTACTGAGTCAGCTGAGACTCGGGGAAAAGAAGTTTTGAATGAGCCTTCCCGGACGGAGGCACCAAAAGAAACCATTCCTGAGGCCTCCAAGCAAGAAATGAAGGAAATATTGGAAATTATACGGAAAAGTGACTACAATGTTGTGGAACAATTGGGGCAGACCCCCGCAAAAATTTCAACGCTGGCCTTGTTGTTATGACCCGAAGCCCATGCTAAGACTTTGGTAAAGTTCTTGAAGTCTTCTCATGTGCCACAAGATACTTCTGCCGACCAATTTGAGAACTGTGTTGCTAGTCTGACTGCTGACAATGGACTTGGTTTCTCCGATGATGATTTGACATCCAAAGGAAGAAAACATAATGATGCCCTGCATATCTCTATTGAATGCATGGGCACTACCCTGGCTCGTGTTCTATTTGATACAGGTTCGTCACTAAATGTTTTATTCAAGGGGGCTTTGGACATATTGGACTGTGAAGGACTTACATTGAAGCCCAACAATATTGTGGTGAGGGCTTTTGATGGCTCTAAGAGAATAGTACACGGGGAGGTGGACATTCCTATTAAATTTGATTCCCTGACTTTTGATTCTACTTTTTATGTGATGTACATTCGCCCGTATTAATCCTGCTTACTACGATGCCCTTGGATTAATAGGGCAGGCACTGTCACTTACACCTTGCATCAGATGCTAAAGTATCCGGTTAATGGGAAGATTGTTACAGTCTGTGGCGAAGTAGAGTATATGGTGAGCCATTTGACCTCTTTTAAATATGTCGATATGGATGGCGAGTTCATTGAGACCCCCTATCAAAATTTTGAAGTGGTTCCTCAGACGATCGTTGTTACTAAGGCTGCTGTTGTTGTTCCAAAGATTACCAGACCTCCACTGAAGATGGCTTCACTAAAAGATGCTAAGGCTATAGTTGAGGAAGATGGGGGTATTATTTGGGGCCAACTCCATGACATCCCCTATAAGCCTGACAAATTCGGTTTGGGTTTCACTTCAGGAGCTCAAAAAGTTGTTCGTCACGCTTGTGCCGGAGGACCACCACTACGCATCAACAACCATGGAGTCAATGTTGTGGAAGACGCTGACAGTGACTGTGACATGGACAATTAGATCTTCCCTACAACCAGTGGTGGACTCAATAATTGGATGGCTAGAGACTTTGTGTCTATTTATTTTATCCAGGAGTAATTGTTTTTTTGTTTATAAGGATGTGTAATTTTTGAACAATTTAAACTCTAAAAGCCTTATGTCTTACCCGAGGCACAACGGTAAATTTGTGAGGGTTATCACTTCATATTCATATGTCATTAATAAATTATTGGACGTTTTGCATGCAAATTTTACCCTCTCTGTCTTTATTTTTACTTTATTGCTGTCAAAATAGTTGTGCTCTCTTACACACACCCATAAATCAAATTGTAGATCCATATCCACCCTGGATCCCATTGATAACGGTTCTGATATTTCCAATTATGACTTTGAAAATGCGATCTACCAAGCCAAGGACGAAGGTGAGGAAGATTGTGAAGTACCAGGAGAACTTACTAGACTATTACAACAAGAGGAAAAAGCAATACAACCTCATGAAGAGTCGGCTGAGACAGTAAACTTGGGTACTGAGGAGAATAAAAGGGAAGTCAAGATAGGGGCCAACTTGGAAAATGGTGTTAAAAAATGGTTAATTCAGATGTTGCATGACTATGTTGAGATATTTTCTTGGTCATACGAAGACATGCCAGGGCTGGACACTGATATTGTGGTTCAATGTCTGCCAACGAAAGAAAACTGCCCTCCAGTGAAGCAAAAGGTTCATCGTATGCGTCCTGAGATGTCAAAAAAGATCAAGGCAGAAGTCATGAAACAATTCAATGTTGGATTCTTAGCTGTTACTTCTTATCTACAATGGGTTGCGAACGTGGTACCGGTACCTAAAAAGGACGGTAAGGTGCGTATGTGTGTGGATTATAGAGATTTGAATAGGGCAATCCCAAAAGATGACTTCCCACTTCCCCATATTGATGTTCTAGTTGACCACACCGCACAACATAAGGTATTCTCCTTCATGGACGGTTTCTCTGGTTATAATCAGATCAAGATGGCACCTGAAGATATGGAGAAAACAACTTTCGTCACACAGTGGGGCACCTTCTGTTATAAAGTTATGCCATTTGGGTTGAAGAACACCGGGGAAACCTATCAACGTGCTATGGTAGCTTTATTTCATGATATGATCCATCATGAGATAGAGGTCTATGTAGACGACATGATAGCCAGTTCCCAAACTAAAGAAGAGCACCTGAACCATTTGCAAAAACTGTTTGAAAGGTTGAAGAAGTACAAGTCAAGACTGAACCCGAACAAGTGCACATTTCGGGTAAGATCTGGTAAGCTCTTAAGTTTCATTGTCAGCAGCAAAGGTATTGAAGTAGACCCTGCAAAGGTTAAAGCTATACAAGAAATGCCAACTCCCCGCACTGAGAAAGAGGTTAAAGGATTCTTGGGACGTCTAAACTACATTTCCAGATTCATTTCCCACCTAACCGCTACTTGTGAGCCAATCTTCAAATTAGTGAAGAAATATCAAGTAGTGAAGTGGAACAACGACTGCCAGACTGCCTTTGACAGAATCAAATAATATCTTCAATAATCTCCAATTTTGATGCCACCAGTTGAAGGAAGACCTCTGATCATGTACTTAAGAATGTTAGAGAATTCAATGGGTGTGTGTGCTGGGGTAGCATGACGAGTCTGGTCGAAAAGAGCATGCAATATACTACCTTAGAAAAAAGTTTACCGAGTGTGAAACAAGATACTCACTGCTCGAGAAAACTTGCTGCGCTTTGACATGGGCTATTCGCCAACTAAGACAGTATATGTTGACTCACACTACCTTATTGATATCTAAAATGGATCCTATCAAATACATATTCGAAAAGCCCACTCTCTCAGGAAGAATAGCAAGGTGGAAAATGGTCCTGACCGAGTACGAAATTTAGTACACTACCCAAAAAGAAATCAAAGGAAGTGTACTAGCTGATCATTTGGCTCATCAGGCTATAAACGACTACCTGTCAATGAATTTTGAGTTCCCAAATGAGAACATTATGTTAGTAACTGACTATGAAGAACCTAGACCAGATGAAGGACCTGAAAAAGGATCCCGATGGACTATGGTCTTTGAAGGAGCCTCCAACGCACTCAGCAATGGAATTGGTGCTGTGATTATCTCCCCAGAAGGCTTCTATTCACCCTTTACATCTAGATTATGCTTCAACTGTACCAATAATATGGCTGAATATGAAGCGTGCACCATGTGTCTTAAAGTTGCTATTGACATGAGGATCAATTTCTTACAGGTATACATAGGCTCGGCCTTAGTAATCAGTCAGATTAAGAGAGAATAAGACACAAAGCACCCTAATCTCATCCCTTACTGAGAGCATGTGTTGACATTGGCTCCACATTTTGAAGAAGTTACCTTTGAACATATTCCATGAGAAGAAAACCAGTTAGCGGACGCGCTAGCCACCATGTCATCCATGTTTAAGGTCAGGTGGGATAATGAAGCCCCTCAGATCACTATTGAAAGATTAGACGAACTAGTCCACTGTTATGAGATTGATGCTGATGGAGTAGAGGAAAAGCCTTGGTTCCACAAAGTGAAAAGGTATCTTGAAGCTCAAGAGTACCCTGAGGGAGCATCTGTCAATGACAAAAAGTTCTTAAGAAGGTTCTCCGCCAAGTTCTTCCTATGTAACGAAATTATCTACAAGCGCAACCATGATTCTACGTTACTGTGGTGTGTGGAAAAAAGAGAAGCGGAGAAGATTATGGAAGATATGAATGAAGGCACCTTTGGAAACCATTCTAGAGAGAATACAATGGCTAAAAGATCCTACAGGCATAATACTATTGGTCCACTATGGAAGCATATTGTCATCATCACTCCCGAACTTGTCACAAATGCAAAATCTATGCTGACAAAGTCCATGTGCCTTCGGTTCCATTAAATTTATTGACTACTCCCTGGCCATTCGCAATGTGGGGTACTGATATGATCGGAGAGATTAGACCTACCGCTTCCGAGGTGCACCGCTTCATTCTTGTTGTCATTGATTACTTCACGAAGTGGGTAGAGGCAACCTCATTTGCTTCTGTTACTAAGAACGTCGTGGCACAGTTCATCAGACATAATCTTATCTACTTGTATGGTATCCCAGAAACAATTATCACAGGATAATGGTACCAACCTCAATAATACTATGATCACCAAGCTCTGTACACAGTTTAAGATCCAACATCATAACTCTTCTCCTTAACGATCAAAGATGAATGGCACTGTGGAAGCTGCCAATAAGAATACCAAAAAAGATCATACAGAAGATGTCGGTGACATATAAAGACTGTCACGAGATGTTACCCTTTTCTCTTCATAATTACCGCACCTCAGTGCACACATCAATTGGGGCAACCCCTTTTCTCTCGTATACGGTATGGAAGTGGTCTTACCCGTTGAGGTCCAGATCCCTTCCCTAAGAATTATGAAGGAGGCAGGTTTAAAAGAAGACGAATGGGTTCAGACTCGACTTGACCAATTGAACTTGATTGATGAGAAGAGGATCACGGCTGTTTGTCATGGTCAGATGTACCAAAAATGTATGATCAAAGCTTTTAACAAGAAGGTCAGACGCCAGGTATATCAAGTGGGTGACCTAGTAATCAAGCGCATTATTCTGCCACAAGGTGATCCCAGGGACAAATGGAATCCCACGTACGAAGGACCATTTGTGATCAATAACATATTCTCTGGTGGAGCCAAGATCTTAACCACTATAGACGGTGACGACCTTCCGCGCCCTATAAACGTGAAAAATAGTTAAAAGATACTACGCATGAAAAGAGACCCTCTAGGTTGACTAGCCTAGGAAAAAATAAGGGCAGCCCGGAGAACCAAAATGGTTTGGGAAAAAATTAGGGATATATATAAAAAAAATATCTACACCCGGCAAGTCGAAAACCTGAAAAGGTGGCTTGAGCAAAAAAGGGTATCCTAGTGGACTGAAAACCCGAAAGGGCAGTCCAGGAAAAAGTTAGGGATTTAAAGCGTACAACGATGTCCCATTGGATCACTTCGTAGACAGACTTCGGTAACAAGTGTCAAGTTCAAATGGTACTAATCAATCCAGTCAGCTTCAGTCAAGCATCAAAGTGATGAGACACTCAAAGATATAAAGGCAATAACAGAATGGGAACCTAATGGGATCATTTAACATAGCTGTTTTTCTTTGTATACTACTTTATATAGTTTTCATTCTTATGACGGTATTCTCTTATTAGGATGTTTGTCTGTTTGTACAAAAATGCCTGTTATAGTCAGACTTGTTCAGATTGATACAAAAGCTATCTCTTTTAAATCACAAAACTATTTGTTTTGCAAAAATGTCCAGCGATTATTTTTAACATATGCATTTGAATATGATCACCGTTTACAAATACACGCATAAAAAAAGAAAGATAGTTACTAGTGGCTTTAAGAAACAAGACAATGTCTAAAAATCCATCTGTAAATCCCCATGGAACACCTCTAAGGGATCATTTTCACGAAAATCATTGTCAACACAGATACATTCACCAACTGGTACATAGACAAAGATATCTTCCTGCAGGTCACCGTCATATCTTTAGCATATAATCTAATAATGTCAGAGGTTCCGATATCTCTTGCAGAGCAAGAGTCTCTAATCATCTCTCCAGCATCTTGGAGCATTCCTCAGCTTGGACTATAAGTTTCATGGGTCCCCCAACATGGTTTCATAAAAATCCCCAAGCAGTTTTTTGGAGTTTTCTTTCCCCAAAAGAGTTTATTTCTCTAGCAATGAAAATCCGTCTTCAACAAATAATGAAGAATCACAATCTTCATCCCCAACAATAGTCAGGGATTTATCTTTCCTAGTTCAATGACACTACAAAGAACAACTGATACATTCACACATTAAATTCATACATCATTCTATAAACGTCATAGCATACTGTGATGCGGTGGGAGAACTGACTTGAAGATTTTGCATTTTATCGCAAATGTTGCGGTTAGCAAGAGTCGCCACCGACTTTTATTTTATCCAAAAGGAAAGGTGAAAAAGCACAGGAAAGACCTTTGAGATTGTTTCTTGGGTTCGGGGGGTAGATTATAAAAAGGGAAGGTATTAGCACCCTTTTTATCCATGGTTTTCCATGGGCTCTTAGTTACTTGCTAGATCACTTGCTTTTGTTTGAAATTGTGCTTTGTGCGGTTTTTGAAAGTATTTTGTAAAAGAGGCCATTGTTTAGGCTATCTTTGTAATGATTCTCGTTCGTAAGAATGTATACAAAGATGTTTGTCTTTTTGAAAATATTTTCAAGTTTGTAAGATGTTTTGAAATGTGTGTGTTTGTTTTTGAAAATAGCAAGGATATTTTTTTGAAATGGAGCAAGCAACTAAAAGTAATCTACCTACTGAAATGTCTTTCTTGTTCATTTTCTTTTCCTTTGATATTGTTGTCTTACCATTGATTTGGTAAGCAACCCTATCTTTGGATGTAAACGGGACAGACGTGGGTCATCGTATGACCATGATTAACAATGTTGCAAAGTATCTTAGCATTTTGAGGGACTAAGATCATTTTTGTAAGGAAATTTTGAATAGCGTCATGAAGGGACTATGATCTTGTTTTTTTGTTTGTTTTGATAAGATACCTTACATGCATAACATGACCATTTTGTTCAAGGCAACCAAGTGGAGTAACCCTAGGGGTGTTTGTGCGCAAGTGTGTCATTTTCATCCTTGATTTTGTCTTGAATTAGGGTTTTCTATTTGATTGGTTTTATCTTGCCATACAAACCCTAATTATTAACATGTTATATAAAGCAATAAATTCGGAACGTAAATATCCTACGCTATTACAATCGTTTGGGGATGGGGTGTACAAATTTACAAAATGGGGATTGCAAGAAATTAAAGTCCTAATTATCTATTACAACCATATTGAATAAACATGAAGAAAATATATGAAGCATGTAAAAATAAAGAAAAATGAAAGGAAAACAAAACATTTTGGATCATTATATGTCGACACATGCCATGAAATGAAGCTTCTCGAATGCACTTTTGCTTTGATGAAGACAAATCATGATTGGTAAAGAAGGCAAAAATTATTGATCAAGCTAAAAGCCTCTTTGGATGAAGTCTTTGGTTCAAGCCCCTTAGCAAATTTCAAGGTATAATGATATTACTTACCTTGAACTTAAGATATAGATGCCCAATGGTCAAAAGAAACATTTTATATTGTCCAACTATTTATTCAAGTCTTTTTACAGCAAAAATTCAATTTTCATTTGAGTGCAATCGTGCAAATCGATTGCATGCTTTAGTTTTTCAAAACATGGCTACTGACTTCCAGTGCAATCGATTTGCATGGTTGTGCAATCGATTGTACACTCAAAATATTTGGAAATCTAGCTACTGGAACCCCGTGCAATTGATTTGCATGGTTGTGCAATCGATTGCACACTCAAAATATTTGGAAATCTGGCTACTGGAACCCCGTGCAATCGATTTGCATGGTTGTGCAATCGATTGCAAACTCAAAAAAATTGGAAATCTGGCTACTGGAACCCCGTGCAATCGATTTGCATGGTTGTGCAATCGATTGCCTGCTGTATGGTTTTGAAAAACAGCAACCTTACACCTGCCTGTTCATGATACTATTTCATGGAAAACTTTTCACTCAACCTTGGCAATTGTTCATGATTTATTACAAACCTTTTCTTCAAAGGTCACTGCATTTTAGCCTAAAAAATGAGCCAAATGATGATGATTGAAATGAAGAGTTTAAAGTTAAGGAGACTTACCTTGCATCTAGAATTTATGTTTTGAGCTTGAGGTGTTGCCTTGTGGACTGTTATGACCTTTTTTAGTTATGAGATTTTTTGAGAGTTTGTCAACAAAACTTCTGGTTTTATTTCTATTTTTTCAAACCTTTTCCAACCCCTTTCTCTTGCAAATTCTTCTTCTATTTATAGGCAAGAGGTTTATGCATATGAGCTGACTAAGTTTTCAAGACAGCATGTTATGGTTTGGTTGGGATATAAGTATCAAACTATGTCAAGTACTCAATGGTTCCAAGATGAAGTACCAAAGTTGCTGGTCTAGAGGGGTTAATTTCCATGTTTTATGGTGGAGTAAAATCAGAAACAAACAAAGTATGGGCTCAAGATAAGTTTTGTACAAAAAGCTTGCTTTTCAAGAATAGCAATGGTGCCTTTATGCCATAAATGGAAAGATCCTTTGGACAATGGCTTAAACACTTGGGTAATAGCTCAAAAGTGGGTGTAAACATTAAATTATATAGAGATTTTCTAGAAAGAAGGCCTGCAACATAAGATTATGCAGCATAGCATAAGGGTTTTGTTATGTGTTCTTCAATAGAATGACTTGCAATTCAAGGATGGATGCCCAACTTCAAGCCCTTGAATCTCCTAGCTCAAGTATGATAAATTCATGCTCTTGGATGTTTTTAAAAGCTTGAAACATCCTCTATAACTTTCATGTTGGCCATTTTGATAAAATCATCTTGGAACTATGTGAAAAATGCCAAGAAGTTGGGGTGAAATCCTGAACAAAATCTATTGGAAATTTCTCTAAGTGTTAAATGAAAATGTCATGACTTCATGAATTTATAACTCAAAATCCAAGCACTTCTGGGAGAAGTTGCGTAAAGAAATGTTGTAGATATCATGGAGATCTATAACTTTCATGTTGAAAGTTTCCCTTGAACCGTCTTGCATCTTGATGAAAGAATGGCATGAAGTGATGAAATTATCATGTATAAAACACTTAGAAAATTTCTAAGTCTTGGAAATCTTGACTTTTCAAGTTGACTTTTGACTTTCTTGACTTCTTGATGATCAAGCTTGATATTCTTGAATGTCTTGATGAAATTTGATCTTTGGAATGTAATGTTGACCAAAAAGTCAAAGTTTGACTTTCTAATATGCAATTGACCATTTTGCCCTTGTGCCAATTCCAAGCCTAAATTGATGTATGAGTGCTGCAAACTTGACGTCATAGAAGATCTTGTGAGAGAATCCTTGAGAAATGAGAGGGCAAATTTCGGGGTACAACACATAAGCATACAAAAATACATATGGCACAATCTCATATATTTTGAGAATATCATTACCCAATGCATTTCATGCGTCATGACAGCTAACTCTTTACCTTTTCAGGAAAGATCAACAAACAAATATCATCATCAATTTTCAACAAGTTCCAGATTATTCCCGAAACAAGACAGGGCAACTATCTGAAGTAACAACTCATTAATCAATGTGAAGCATGGACCTGACCAGATAGCAGTTAACATAAAATACAATTTACTGTGAAGCCTGGAATCCAACCAGATAGCAGTTTACAACACTACGAAGTCTGGACCCGACCAGATAGCAGTTAACATCATTACTGAAGCTCGGAATCTAACCGAATAACAGTCAACCTACAATTCAAGACACTATGAAGCCTGGACCCGACCAGATAACAATATAAGTTGATGTGAAGCCCGGGGTCCAACCAGATAGTAGTTTACTCTGTCAAATTACTGCGAAGCCTGGAGTGCGACCAGATAGCAGTTTACTTTATCAATCACTGAAGCCTGGACCCGACCAGATAACAATTCAAGTCACTAAAGCACTATAATCCAACCAGATAATAGTTTAAGCTACCGTGACGCCTGGATTTCGACTAGATAACAATTTAAGTTGCTACGAAGCCTGGAATACAACCAGATAATAGTTTAACTTCTTCAACTACTGTGAAGCATAAAATACGACCAGATAACAATTTAACTTTGTTTTTCTGTAAAGCCTGGAATTCGACCAGATAGCAATCAACTTTATCCTTTCATCTAAGTTGTTGAGAAGCCTGGAATTCGACTAGATAATAGTTTAACATTAAGCAAGTTAATGTGAAGCCTAAAAACCGACCAGATAACAATTAATTTCATATTCCCCAGTAAGTCGTTGTGAAGCCTGAAATCCAACCAGATAATAGTCAAGTTTATTATCCTTAGCAAGTTACTGTGAATCTTGGATTTCGACCAGATAACAACTAACTTTCATCTCTCCAGTCAAGAAATAACTCCCATTAGAGTAATGGACAACTAAAGCTCCTGGACTCTATTCCCCAAACAGAAATAAACATTCCCCAGTGGAGTCGTTCTCAAACAACTAGAACAGGATTCCAGATAAAGAAACCTCTTATGGCTCAGAGTAGATCGACCAAAGATTTATTCTGATGTTTCTTTCAGCTCGAAGTAAACATTTATTTTGGATAGAATGTATAAGCCCATCTCCAACAATTCTCTGTCATCTTCTCCAAATGGCATCTGTAACCCCATTCCCGATATCATTAACCAGCAGCTTTACTTCACGTATATGTGAGTGCAAATTTCTGGGCACTCTAGTGTTCAATCATCTTCCACCTTCAGATTATGAAAGACAGACCAGCCAATCTAAATCCTCAGGTTTAATAAGATTGAACATGGGCAGCTGTTGTACCCCAAAATTTTCCCTCTCATTTTACTCAAGAAATGCTCATTGAGGTCCTTAATTGCTTAAGGTTGACCAAGAATTGGCCAAACAAATTCTCCTCCTAAGCAATGGGCTTCCAACTAGGGTTTCACTTTTCACCAAGATGTTTGGATTGCAAAGGCTAGAAATGATTTCCATGGTCTCCAATATGTCTTCAAGGTTGTTCATGCCAAATTTCACGTCTTACACTACAAGTTTGCTCAGTTAACTGCCCAAGTGTTTGAAAATCAACTATACTAGGTCAAGAGTCAACTGTGGCCAATATACAGTCAAACTTGAAGATTTTTTTTTGTCAAAATCAAAATTTTGAAGTGATAATCATCATTTTATCAAGGGTTGATCATGATTCCTCAAGGGATGCCCTTAATTTATCAAAAGTCAAGAATTGCTAAATTAAGGTTTCTATAGGAGAAGTCAACTGAACTTTGACCATGCATAACTTTCACATACTTCATCCATTTTGCCCCAACCAAAGTTCATTTTTAAGAGAATCAAATTCCCTACAATTTCTTTTTTATCCTCAAGTTCAAGAAATGCATCATTTGGAAGATACAAGCGCATACATTACATGTCATTTTCAGAAAGTCAAACAAAAGACACTTTTTGACAAGACCATTTACATCAAGATAAAGTCTTCAAATGCAAAATTGATAAAATTAGAGATTGAAGAAGACATCTTAGGATTCCTAAAAAGTCAAAGAGCATATTCATTGGTTAATATTTGAGCAAGTTATGGCTTGCCAAGTTGGGCAATTTTCAAGAAAATGCATGAAGTCAACTTTGGGAAAAATCATTTTTCAAGTTAATAGGCCTAACTATTAGGGCCTAAACATGTTCATCAAATGTATAAGGGCCCCTAAGACTATTTTTGAATAGTCTTGATTTTATTTTCATTTTATATTAATTTTATTTAATTTAATACCAAATAAATCAAAGTAAAATGAAAGTAATTTGGGCCATTGGTGTTTGGGCCTGGTTTGATGCATGGAAGGGTACAATATCTCATGCCCAACTTGACTGACATGTCCAGGTTCATTGCTGCACCTAATATGGCATGTTTATACACATTTTTGTCAAATTTTCAAAATGGAATCATGTCTTAAAAGAAATGGTTATGGTTTTATTTATTTCCATGCTATCACCCTATTACCATCTCCTCTATATAAGCAACATTCTCACAAGTCCAAAACACACGCAAATTACCCTGAAACCACCATATCAGAAGTCTTAAAATTTCCATAAGTTGTCAAATTTCAAACACCACATTGCAAGCTTCCTCCATCTAAACAAACATCATAAACTTGTTTCTGGGATTCACATAAATGCATACCAACCTTCATCCAAGCAATTCCACGTCCTATAGAACAGATTCACGCCTCACCGGTTGGTAAGGATTTCCAAAATTTAAATTGTATATTCATGTCGTGTGGATGCTTTTAACTGTTCGCTTCATGTTTAGGGCTATCATTAGTGCATTTTAAGTTGCTACATGTAGGTATAAGCTCAAGGATGAGATCGTGCCATTGCTAGGGCACGATCTAAGATTTCCTTCAAAACTCAGAATCTAGGTTATTTCAGGCTAAACGGACCTCAGATTTGGAATAAGGGGGCTCTAATTAGGTGGATAGGGTAGTTTCCAACCTTTGTTTTTGACTATTTTGTAGGTTCAACGTTTAAGCCCACTGGAGAAGACAACCGGAGAGTTGACTCTGATGGGCTGACTCCGGTGCTCCAAATATCCTTCTCCCATTGGCTCTTTTAGTCAGCGCGCACATTTTATTATTTTAAATAAATCTGACTTGTTTTTTAATATAATATTATTGTTTCACTTGTATCAATGAATGACAAGCTGACTCAGTTGGTGAAGTAGACGCGTTGGAATTTGAAGGAGCTAGGTTCGATACCCAGGACTTGCAATTTTATTTTTCTAACATAATATTTGCAGATATGGTTCTTCAAGGTCAAACGTACACCCCATGCATCCCTTACGCGTCACCAAGAGATCCCGATATAACTCAGATCCAAGCATCCAGACGTACAGTCCATCATGCACTCTTAGAAGACGTCCCCACTGGATCCAAATGACAGACCTGGGCTCCTCTCACTTGGGCCTACGCTTTTCAAACTTATACCCCCCAATTTTTTCACAATCCTGGCCCATTTATATTTTTGTTTTGTTTTTATTACTTATTTCTTTTAATTTGTTTTTTATTTAATTAGAAAAATAATTATAAAATCACAAAAAAAATAGGTTTAGTCTTTTTAATTAAATTCAATTTTGTTAATTAATTAATGAATAACTTTAACTTTTTTTATTTAATTTAAAATTAAATAGAATTAGATTAACTCATTTTATTTACATAATAAAAATACCAAAAAAATATGAATTTTTTATTTCCTTTTAGTTTTATTTTATATCACGTTTTTTTATTAATCTTAATTAAACATTTTTTTAAAATAAAACAAAATGACAAAAATATTTCCTTTCACTTAGGGTTTAGATGTTCTTTTCCATTTCGCGCGCGTTTAATATTTCCCTTCTACTTTCATATTATTGTACTTGCTTATGGGATGTAATAGACAATAATTAGGACTTTATATTTACTGCTTTATCCCCCTCATTTTTGGACTTGTAATTAACTCCCCTCCCCGAAGCCTTGTAATAGCTAGGATTTTACATTTCCGCACTTTAAAATTCCCGCACACTATTAACTGTCTAGATGCATGACTAATGGGATTGTATGGCGAGAACATAATAATCAAACGCTAGCAAACCTAACACCAGATAAAAATAATTGAATACAACCCACTCTCACATATAAAACTCTAGGGTACCCCCATTTTGGTTGCCTTCGGAATAAAACATTCACAACTCTCGAAACGTGAGAGATTTTAGTGGCTATCCTCTGGCTTAAAGATCTAAAAAGTGACCCACTCGATGTTGCCTTGATATGATCTTAAAACCCTAGGGTGGTTACTAAAATATCTTGCCCAATTTCCTTTGTAACTGTAACGATGACCCTTCGATTGCCCCTTAAACATCCAACGACTAAGGCTACCTACTCACTAATAGTAGGATAGCACCGTCTAAAGGAAAAGAGGAAAAGAACAACCTTTTGGGTAAAGTAGATAGTTCATAGATGCTTGCTCAAAACAAAACCATTTATCTCACATACACAAATACTCTTTCAAAAAACATTTTCAAACACTTTGTATACATTCTCTACCAATCCGAGAAACATTACAATGTTCGCCGTACTAAGGCACCTTTCAAAATACTTTTCAAACACACAAAGCACGAGGTATATTTTCAAATGAGCTAAGAATCTAAGAGCCCATAGATAACTACGGATGGAAAGGGTGCTAACAACTTCCCTTTCCATAATCTGCCCCTTACTCAGAAATAATCTTGAAAGATCTTTTTCTTTTCTTTTACCCTTTCCTTTGTTGGATAAAAGAAAAGTTGGTGGCGACTCTTTCTTACCGCAAAATTTCCGAATACAAACATAAAAACCAGTATAATAGTTAGTTCTCCCATCGTATTACACTTCCTTTTTGTGATATTCAACTCTCAATTAAAAGTTGTAAGCCTTAAGAGGGAGGATGACGAAAAAGATACCACAATCTCTACAGTATGCTTTTGAACAGACCTGGCTAACGATGTATAGGCGTTGTTTGAAATCCTAAATAGTGGAGTTATAAGGAAGATAATCCTTAGTCAACCCCTTTGAGACTAAGAAGTAGGATTTTTCTTTTTCACACAAATTGAAACCTTTAATCATAACTTGGAGCAGGGTATTTTCTCAATTAATTCAAATGTGCATTCAGTCGCAAGCTCTACCTTCAAACACGAAGAATAGTGTCGAAGATGCTCTTCTAAATCAAAATATGGTGATGGTTCAGCATAATCATTAAAACAGGCAGTCATTATCCCTCAAAAGAAAAGCCCGCTAAGTCAAAACCTATGAAGGAGACTTAAAAAAAAACCGGGGCATCCCGCTGACTGTAATCACAAAAGAAACAGTTCAGGAAAAAGGTAGGGATAATAAAATATAAAAAAAGAGGTCGTTACAAATCTTCAACAAAAAGAAAATGTTACAAAAAATGACTTCCTCCTCAAAATAAACTTTTAGTATCCGAACCATCACCTGAATATCAGGGCAAAGATTCTAGACTCAATTGGGATCTAAACGCGTAATTAACTGAGTATAGGACTAAAGAACATCACAAAGAATGAATTGGGTACAAATAAAGTTTGAGCCTTTATCCTTTGTTTCTTAAATCGTGAACCAGACCATACTACAACCCTTAAAAGTCCTAACTGAAGCATGGGTTAGTTCGAAAGCATACTGTTACAAAAGGTATCCTGAATCCTGTAAGGCTTGCTATAAATTCTGAGTTGATATCACATTCTTGCAAATTTTGTTTACTAAAAATGCATTTTTAAAACTTCAAGACAGACATAAGCTTTACATTCTTTTAATGCCATTGTTTGCATATGACTAATCATTCGACATCAGAGAAATTTGCACGATGGAAATTCAATGAACGAAAATCCCCTAAATGGATAGAATCATCTCAACTGGAAAGACATTTCCAGTGACAGGCCTTTCATAATCAAGGGGCATGACATGGTATCTAACTGATCTGGGGGAAGTCGAGTCAAGATTCGAGGAATCTATAAAAAGGGCCGAATAGCCAGGGGAAGACCTCCATCTGAATCACAAGGGGCATGACATGATGTCTTACTGATCTGGGGGAAGTCGAGTCAAGATTCGAGGATCTCTCAAAGCGCTGAATAGCCAGGGGCAGATCTCTATCTGAATCACTTGAGGCATTGAACATGAATTCTAGCAAAGGATCACGTACGATCGAGCAAACATTTTTGTGGAAGTGCTACAACACTTACTACTATGGACATTGACAATTCTCCGCACCCTGTGAACGCAGACATAGTCGAAAAATACTACACATGAAAAAAGACCCACTAGGTTGACTAGCCTAGGAAAAAATAAGGGCATCCCGGCGAACCAGAAGAGTTCGGGAAAAAATAAGGGATATATAAATAAAATTGTACACCCGGCAAGTCGAAAACCTGAAAAGGCGGCTTGGGTAAAAAGGGGTATTCCAGTGGACTGAAAATATGAAAGGACAGTCCAGGTAAAAGTTAGGGATTAAGGTGTACGACTATATCCCGTCATCTCGTCACCTATCTATTATTAGAAGACTTATCACCCTGATCAACATTTACTCAAGACTCTATGGGCTAGAACAAAGTTCAAGCTGTCACAAATCCCCACAGAATCACTTCCATGGATTACCCCCACAATTTCCCCGGAATATTGCTCTGGAGGATAAAGGAGTATGATCTTCTTCCTGGAAATATCTCCAACCTACAGAGTTTCAATCAATACAGTTCATGGAGTTTCTCTTCCCCAGTCGAGCTTGTTCATCCAAGGTTGTAAAACCCCCTTCAGACTTCTGATCTCCATCATAGTTCATTTCCTTAACAAGGGTGTTTCCTCAACATGAGTACTTCTCTATCAATATGGTTTATTTCGCGAAACAGTTTATCATCTTCTAGATACAGTGCAGATACAATCAAGACACAAATTAATTCTGGCACTCATTCCAAATTTCTCTTCTAGATATAATGCAAATACAATTAAGACACAGATTAATTGTGGAACTCATTCCAGATTTCTCTTCTAGATACATTGCAAATACAATTAAGACACAGATTAATTCTGGCACTCATTCCAGATTTCTCTTCTAGATACAGTACATATACAATCAAGACACAGATTAATTCTGGCACTCATTCCAGATTTCTCTTCTAGATACAGTACAAATACAATCAAGACACAAATTCATTCTGGCACACATTCCAGATTTCTCTTCCAGATATAGTTCAGATACGATCCAGATATGGATGTCATTCTGATACTCATTCAATACATCTTTCAGATATGGTTCAACTACACTCAAGATATGAATATTATTCTGATACCCATTCAATACATCTTCAGATACAATCAAGGCATGGATTTATTCTGACACTCCCCATCTTGAGTGGGCTTCTACCATAAATCATTGGAAAACCCCTCTCTCCAGTGAATTTGCCACTATCCCCAGAGAGTTGCTACTGAATCTAAAACCAGATTGAATGTCAGTAAACTTTATCCTCCCCAAATGGGCCGGAAGGTTATCCATCTCTTTTATCCCCAGTCAAGGTATACAAAGAATCATAACTCCCCAGTAGAGCAAAGGATAACCAAAATTTTTAACTCTTCTCCCCCAAGCAAGAATTAATACGATCCAACAGAGTTTCCTCAAGAAAAGAGCAAAAATAAATGTTCCCCAATGGAGTTTCCTCAAAAAAGAAAGCACGGATCCCTAGTGGAAACAATTCCTAGAAGATCGAATATATACATACTCTTCATCCCCAACAACAGTCACAGATTTATTTTCCCCAGAAAAAGATGCTCGAGTTTACAAACTCGCTTCAATAACATTTCCATTCATACATCATTTACAAATGACATAGCATATGCATACAAAACACATATAGCACAATCTTGTTTATTTTGAGAGCACCATTACGCAATACAATACCTACATTATGCCATTGCATAAAACTAACTTTGTCTTTTCAGGTTAGTTCCCGAACAGATAGAGATTGTCAACCATTTATCATCTTCTAGATACGGTTCGGATACACTCCAGATACGGATGCATTCTGATACTCATTCCAGATCATCTTTTAGATACAATTCTGATACGCTCCAAATACGGATGTCATTCTGATACTCATTTAGTACATATTTTAGATACAGTTCAAATACGCTCCAAATACGGATGTCATTCTGATACTTATTCAATACATCTTTCAGATACGGTTCAAATACGCTCCAGATACAGATGCCATTCTGATACTCATTCAGTACATCTTTCAGATACAGTTCAGATATGTTCCAAATACAAGTGTCATTCTGATACTCATTCAGTACATCTTTCAGATACTATTTAGATATGCTCCAGGTACGGATGGCATTCTGATACTCATTTCGTACATCTTTCAGATACAGTTCAGATACCCTCCAAAAATGGATGTCATTCTGATACTCATTTAGTACATCTTTCAGATAAAGTTCAAATACGCTCCAAATAAGGATGTCATTTTGATACTCATTCAATACATCTGTCATCTTTCAGATACGATTCAAATATTCTCCAAATACGGATTCCATTCTGATACTCATTCAGTACATCTTTTAGATACAATTTAGATATGCTCTAGATACGGATGTCATTCTGATACTCATTCAGTACATCTTTCAGATAAAGTTCAGATACGCTCCAAATACAGATGTCATTATGATAATCATTCAGTTTATCTTTCAGACATAGTTCAAATATGCTCCAAATACAGATGTCATTCTGATACTCATTCAATACATCTTTCAGTTCAGATACGATCAAGATATAGATTCATTCTGATACTCATACTCAATACATCTCCAGATACAATCACGACATATGTTCATTCTAACACTCCCTAACACATCTACTAGATACAATCAGACACAAACTCATTCTAGTATACTTCTCATACGAAGTCAGATATATAGACCTCTTATAGCTCAGATAAAATCAACTGTAGATTTATTCTGATACTTTTTCCAGTTTGGAGTCAGCATTTACTTTGGATGGAATCTATAAGCCCATCTTTGATGACTCTCAGTCATCTTATGCAAATGGTATTTATAAGCCCATTCCCGATATCATCAATCAACAGCGTTACTTCATGCACAAGCGAGTGCAAATTTCTGGGCGCTCTAGTGTTCAATCATCTTCCACCTTCAGATTAAGAATGACAGATATGCCAATCTAACTCTTCAGGTTTAAGAATATTGAATAGGGGAAGCTATTTCACCCTAAAATTTTCCCTCTCATTTTATTCAAGACATACTCATAGAGGTCCCCAAATGCTCAAGGTTGACTAAGAATTGACCAGACAAATTCTCCTCCTAAGCAATGGACTTCCAACTAGGGTTTCACTTTTCACAAAGAAGTTTGGGTTTCAAAGGCCTCAAGTGATTTCCATGCTTCCTAATATGTCCTCAAGAACATCCATGCCAAGTTTCATGCCTTTCATCACAAGTTTGCTCAATCAATGGCTCAAATGTTTGAAAATCAAATGTATTGGTCAAAAAGTCAACTGTGGTCAATATACAGTCAAACTTCAATATTTTTGGTCAACCTCAACATTTTAAAGTGATATTCATAATTTGATCAAGGGTTGATCATGATTCCTCAAGGAATGCTCTTAAATCATCAAGAATAAAAAATTGCTTAATTAGGGTTTCTATAGGAGAAGTCAACTGAAATTTGACCAGGCATAACTTTCACACGCTTCATCAACCTTTCCCCAAACAAATCCCATTTTGAAGAAAATTCAATTCCCTACAACTTTTCTTTTATTCTCAAGTCCAAAAGATACATCATTTGAAATATATGATCTCATACATTACATGTCATTTTCAGAAAATCAACAAAAGACACTTTTTTTTCAAGGAAACTTACATCAAGATAATATATCCAAATGCAAAAATGATTAAAATATAAAGTGTAGTTGACACCTTAGGCTTTACAAAAAGTCAAATATCATCTTCAAAAGATGAAATTTGAGCAAGTTATGAAGTGAACAATTTGGGCAATTTTCAACAAAATGCATGAAATCTCAATTAAGAAAATTTGTGATTTTAAGTTATTGGGCCTAACTTTTTGTAGTTCAAACATACTCATGATATGTCCAAGGACATCTAAATCTATCCATTCATTATTTTGATTTTAATTTTTATTTATTTGAATTTTTATTCATTTAAATATGAATTAAATCAAATAAAATATGAAAACTAATGGGCTAGTGCATATGGGCTTGGCTTGATCCATCATAAAGCCCAATAATTAGTGCAAGATACATAGAAAGTGTCTAGGTTCAACAAAATTCGAAAAGGGAAAGAATCAAACAAAAATGGAAAGGGATCATGAAGTATTGATTTTATTGAAAAAGGAGTAAATGACATCTAATACTTTGTCAATTTCTTGTCTTTCATCTGCCTTGTTGGGAAAATAGTTTTTACAGATACTCTTTTATTGAAGATTTTCTTGTTGGATATCCACATCTTCACAAATTATTAAATTTGTAGTTTAATCCAGAACTAGATTATCTTCAAGTTGCCTTATTTCTCCTTCCATGTATTTCTGGTTTACCTCAAATTCTTCTATTCTTACTACCACATCTTTTTCATCTGATGTTATGCATTTTTATTCTGGTTCCACTTATTCTTCTTCCAACTTTATCTCATGCCAAATAAACCTATCTGGATAAAAGTTAGCTTCCTTACATTCATTCATAAGAATTCTTACCTCTCTCTTATATGCTTTAAAATTTTTAGTCGCCTTTTCCAAAGTGAATTACAAATCAGGCAACCAAAATGTAGAAGATACAGGTGGCAATGTGTTGAAATAATATATGATTACAAAACTCAATCACTTTATTAGTGGCAAAGTATAGAAGAATTCATGAAGCATAAATAATCTGACTTTTATTTTTATTTTTTTGATAATAAAATAAAATTCAAATTAAAAAACTGAAACAAAATTTTAGTTGACGAGCAACAAAATTTCAATTTAACTAAAATTAGAACTTTATATTTTGACATTCTTAGGCAACGACGCCGAAAACTTGATTGAAAAAATAACAAGTGTACTATTTTTGCCTCTTGTAGTAATAACATGGAAATTCCCTGAATATCGATCTCAAGGACTGCGTAAAAGTATTGAATTCAATTCGTGGTTCAATTAAACAAAAACATAAACTGGGGTTTGGTTTGTAAATTATTTCTTAACGATAATTAAGAATAAGCAGAATAATAAATTGGCTTTTTGACAAATATGAGGAACATTCTAGGGTAAAGTGTATGATTTTCCCCGTAGCAACCATGAATCATGATTTCTTCAACAAGTTAAAAATACTCAATTACCAGATCTTTAGTTTATATTCCCCTAAGTCCTTAGTTGGAAAACCTTTGAACATTCATCCTAAATCCTAAGTCCTTAGAGAATTATGATGAAATCAAGCCTTAGTTTTATCAAGAATTAACCGGTAACTATAAGGTATCCCTAGTCCTATTTGATATCTACTATAGTTTAATCGCACAAAAACCTTAACAACGGAGGTCCAACCTAATTGTTAACAGTAATTCAATCTTTATTTGTCTCATAAAGAAAGAACTAAAAACCTTGTAAATTCAAATTGAATATGAAAAACTAATATATTAGCGAAATTTGAAATCAAAGTCGTTTACAAAATCAAATCAAGGACTACCCCTAGCACTGGGGGGTTTAACTTTTCATATTGTTCAAAGTAATTTCAATAGAAGAAGTTTTAAACATTACAAATTAACAAGGAACTTTGACATTCAATTGCTTCTGCTAATAAAAAGTCTTTGTTCTCCAATAATCTCATATGCTTAAATCTTCAACCGTGAAGTTCTTCGCTTGCCAAAAAGGTCCCCTTTTCCTTCTGTGAAAAATCTTCTATATTGTGAAAATCCATTAGTCTCGTTTAGAAATGTCGAAAATTCCCCATACGGATCAACATATTTTGAAAAATCAGCAAAACAAGCAAAATCAGCGTCTGGGCCAACACGGTTTGTGTAAGCTGACACGAGTGGCCGTGTTGGCCCCAAGACTATTTCTTTCAATTTCTCACGTCCCAAACATGTTGACACGTCTGTGTAAGGTGATAGGGGTGGCCGTGTCAACCCTCTGACTTTCCATTTTCTTAGATTCTTGCATATGCTTTCTCACTGACACATCCCAAGCCAGGTGACACGGGTGGCCATGTTAGGCCTCCTGTAACATGATTTTTTACTTTTTCAAAAACTACTAATTTTAGCACTTTTTCACTCTGATTTGTCCCGATTTATTCCCGTGAGCCTACAAATAGTAATACACACAACCAACGCATAAAATCTTGAAAAATGAAGTAAAATGCTCGACAATGAAAAGAAAAGATAACTAAATTCAATTCTAATTAACGGTGTAAAAACCACTGGTAAAACTCCCCCAAACTTTAACCGTTGCTTCACCTTAAGCGACAACTACAAGAGCTTATGAAATTCACAGCATACCGGTACTCATATGCGAGATTTCTATTCACATTGATCAAGAGGCAATTCTTTTGGTGTTCACATGACGCGAAAAGTTTTTGTAAGCACACTTTAAACCCGAGCTTCCTTTTCGGATACCTCTTTACTTATGTTTTGTACTTAGGTCTTTTATGAATTTTCCTCCTCTTTCATTTGGATAATCAAATTAAGGCAATGAGAATTATGATGATCATCACATACACAAGACTAATCAATAACTTTTTTTATAGGAACCAAATAAGTAGTATTTTCTACTTTTAATTACTGATGAAATTTTCAAAACTTTTTAGGTTATATATTTTCCTTATTTGGATGACATTTGAGGATCAACCTCCTTTGGGCTAAATAACCTAGTGAGGGTTACCTACCTTAGCAATCCCATGAACTTAAAGTATTGATGATGTTTCTTTCAAATCATTTTCAGTTTGATTTTATTGAACAAGGCATAAATGACATCAAATACTTTACCAATTTCTTGTCTTTTATCTGCCTTGTTGTGAAAGTAGTTTTTAGGAATACTCTTTTGTTAAAGATTTTTTGTGGGATATCCACTTCTTCACAAATTATTAAATTTGTAGTTTCTTCCAGAACTAGATTATGTTCAAGTTTCCTTATTTCTTCTTCCCCGTATTTCTTGTTTACCTATAATTCTTTTATTCTTACTACCACATCTTTTTCATCTGATGTTATGCATTTTTCTTCTGGTTCAACTTATTCTTCGTCCAACTTTATCTCTCGCCAAATAAACCTATCTGGATAAAAGTTAGCTTCCTTACATTCATTCATAAGAATTCTTACTTCTCTCTTATATGCTTTAAAAATTTTAGTCGCCTCTTCCAAAGTGAATCCCGAAGCAGGCAACCAACATGCAGAAGATACATGTAGAAATGTATCGAAATAATACATGATTATAAAACTCAGACACTTCATTAGTAGAAAAGTATAGAAGATTTCATGAAGCAAAAATAATATGACTTTTTTTTCTTTTTTTTATAATAAAATCAATTTCAATTTAAAAAACTGAAACAAAATTTTAGTTGACGAGCAACAAAATTCATTTGAAATAAAATTAGAACTCTATATTTAGGATGTCCCAGGCAATAATGCCAAAAACTTGATCGAAAAAATAGCAAGTGTACTATTTTATACCTCTTGTAGTAATAATATGGAAATTCCCTGAATGTCGATCTCAAGGACTACATAGAAGTATCGAGTTTAATTCGTGGTTCAATTAAACAAAAAATTAAACTGGGGTTTGGTTTGGAAACTATCGCTTAACGATATGTAAAAATAAGCAGTATAATAAATTGGCTTTCTGACAGATACGAAGAACATGCTAGGGTAAAGTGTATGATTTTCCTTATAATAACCTTGAATCCTAATTTCTTCAACAAGTTCTCAAAATACTCAATTATCAGATCTTTATTTTATTTTCCCCTAAGTCTTTAGTTGGAAAACCTTTGAACATTCATCCTAAATCCTAAGTCCTTAGAGAACTATGATGAAATCAAGTCTTAGTTTTATCAAGAATTAATTGGTAACTATAGGGTATCCCTAGTCCTAGGTGATATCTACTATAGTTTAATCGCACAAAAACCTTAATAACGGAGGTCCAACCTAATTTTTAACCGTAATTCAATCTTTATTTGTCCGATAAAGAAAGCATTAAAAATCTTGTACAATCAAATTGAATATTAAAAACAAATATATTAATGAAATCCGAAATCAAAGTCGTTTACATAATCAAAACAAGGACTACCCCCTAGAATTGGGGGGTTTATCTACTCATATTATTCAAAGTAATTTCAATAAATGAAGATTTAGACATTACAAATTAATGAGGAACTTTGATCTTCAATTGCTTCCGCTCATGAAAAGTCTCTGTTCTCCAATAATCTCATATGCTCAAATCTTCAATCATGAAGTTCTTTGGTTGCCAAAAAGGTCCCCTTTTCCTTCCG
This sequence comes from Vicia faba, assembly GCA_948472305.1. Classification (NCBI taxonomy): domain Eukaryota; kingdom Viridiplantae; phylum Streptophyta; class Magnoliopsida; order Fabales; family Fabaceae; genus Vicia; species Vicia faba. The sequence goes on along the minus strand of OX451735.1, from coordinate 747,294,631 downwards.
TGAAAAATCTTCTATATAGTGAAAATTCGTTGGTCTTAATTAGAAATTCCCAAAACGCCACATACAGGTCAACATATTGTGAAAAATCAACAAAACAAGCAAAATCATCGTTTGAGCCAACACGATCTTTGTCAGCTGAAACGAGTGGCCGTGTTAGCCCCCAGACTATTTCTTTAAATTTCTAAAGTCCTAGACATGCTGACACGGCCCGTGTCAGGAAACACTGGTGGCCGCATCAGCCCCCTGACTTTCCACTTTCTTGGATTCTTGCATATGCTTTCTCCCTAACACATCCCGTGTGAGGTGACACGGGTGGCCGTGTCAGGCCTCCTGTAACATGGTTTTTTACTTCTTCCAAAACTATGAATTTTGCAATTTTTCGCTCTGATTTGTGCCGATTTATTCCTCTAAGCCTACAAATAGTAAAACACACAACCAACGCATAAAATGTTGAAAAATGAAGTAAGACGCTCGACAATAAAAAAAAGATAACTAAATCCAACGCTAATTAACAGTGTAAAAACCACTGGTCAAATTCCCCTAAACTTTGACCGTTTCTTGACTTCAAGCGATAACAACAGAGCTTATGAAATTCACAGCATACCAATACTCATACGAGAGACTTCTATTCACATTGATCAAGAGGCAGTTCGTTCGATGTTCACATGACGCGAAGTGTTTTTTTAAAATCACTTTAAACCTGATCTCCCCTTTCAGATACCTCTCTTTTTATGCTTTGTACTCAAGTCTTTTTCTGACTTTCCTCGTCTTTCATTCGGACAATAAAATTAAGGCAATTAGAATTATAATGATTATCACATGCCCAAGACTAATCAAGATTTTTTTTAGGCACCAAATAAGCAGCATTTGCTACTTTTAATTACTGATGGAATTTTCAAAACTTTTCAGGTTATATATTATCCTTAGTAGGCAATGTTTGGGGATCAACCTTCTTTGGGCTGAATAACCCGGTGAGGGTTACCTACCTTAGCGGACCAGTTGCCTTTTACCGCCTTTTCATCATTTGGTGCGAAAATCATTTATTTCCAGCCAATCATTCATGCATGTGAATCTAGATTATGCCAGGCTGTCAAGATAAACTACTCAAACAGTAATTTTCATGGTTCAAGAACTATGGTACAAATCTACACGTTAGACTCACATCACTCTTTAGGGAACCTAGGGTGTTTAAACAAACCCCCTTTTTATCACATTATTCAGGACTTCCTACCCTCAAACAATCATCCCTTTATATCTATATACAATTCCCGATCTCTTTGAAATAAAAACTTTTGCGACAATAAAAAAAATCCTGGTTAAAATTTGGGAAGAACTTGAAAGTGCGGTTTTTTTACAAAACAAATAACATAAAACAATTAAGAAGAAAAATAGTAAATCCCCCCAAACTTGAACTAAAAATTTTCCCCAATGTTTTAGAACTAGAGTGAGAAGGGTGAATCACAGTGAACCTTAATGAGGAGGTGGAAGTTAATTGATAACGCGAAATCATATCATATATTTACCATAAAATTTATCCGTTTTATGTCATATTTACCCGATTAACTCTCGAATATTCCGAGTTCTGTATGGTTTTATGCAGGTACAACATATCTCAGCTCAAACCAAGAAGAAACGTGAAATGCACGAGATTGCGGCCAAAGACCAAAGAGAAAAGATATATCTGTCAAGAAATCCATTTTCTGCTGATGTTACGGTCGTCACACAGCTGCCACGACCGTAAGGCGCTTCAGAAGAGTGTGACGGTCGTCACACCCCAGCCACGACCGTAACGCGCTAGCTTATGAAAAATGAGCGTAACGCCACAGCCACGCCCGTAACAAGCTTATATGTATTAAATTTGAACGTTGTCAAGCAACAGAACATGGTGTGATACGGTGGGAGAACTGACTAGGGTTTTGCGTTTGTTTTCGCAAATGTTTCGGTTGAGCAAGAGTCGCCACCGACTTTTTATTTTATCCTAAGGAAAGGTTAAAAAGCACAGCAAAAAACCTTTGAGATGTTTTCTTGGGTTCGGGGAGTAGATTATAGAAAGGGAAGGTATTAGCACCCTTTCTATCCATGGTTATCCATGGGCTCTTAGTTACTTGCTTAGATTAACTTGCCTTAATTTTCAATTGTTTGAAATGGTGCTTTGTGTGTGTGGGTTTGAAAAATGTTTTGAAAAAAGGCCAATGTGGTGGCAACCTTTGTAATGATCCATGTTGGGATGTATACAAAGGTGTATGTCTTTTGAAAAGGTTTTCATTGTTTTTGAAAGTTGTTTTGAAAGTGTAGTGATGTGTGGTTTGAAAAATAGGCAAGTGTTTTGTTTTGCAAGTTTGATTCAAGTAACTAAGAGTTTGTATACTCCTAAATTTCTCAAAGATTTCTCCTATGTTTTAAACCCTTTTGACAATTTTGTTCCACCATTGCATTTGGTGGACAATCTTGTGTTAGGATGTGAAAGGGACGGGCGCGGGTCATCGTTTAGACCATAATTGCAATGGTGCCAAGTATCTTTGGGCAATTTTTCCTTGAAGGGACTTGATCATTTTTAGGCAACTTTCGAAAGCGTCATCGAGGGACTATGATCATTTGATTGTTTTGTTTTTGCCCAAAGAAACCTAACATGCAATATGGCCCATTTTTGAAGGCAACAAGTGGAATACCCTAGGGGTGCAAGTGTGATTAGTGTTGTCCATTTTCATGCTTGTTTATCTTGAATTTAGGTCAAACTATTTTTGTTGTTTTTGATTTGCATACAAACCCTAATTCTAACATGGCATAATTAGAAAGCATTAAAATGCGAAAAATAAAGTTCCTAAGTTATTACAACACAATATATGGGAAGGGGGGTACAAATGTTCAAATGGGGGTATTTTGACAAGGAATTTAAACCTAGACTATTATATCAAATTGAGAATTATACAAATTATTTAATATACAATAATTAAATAAAAATGGAATAAATATGCAAGATGCAAAAAAAGTTTTTTATATGTATAAAAAAAAGTGTTTTTTATATGTCAAATAAACAAAATAAAAAGTATTATTTTTTTGGAGTTTTTATGTATTTAGCGTAAAACCCTAATTTTATAAATAAAAGGTTTTAATTATTTAATATGTACAATGTTTAATAATTATGTACAAAAATAAAATAAAAATGAAGTATATTTGTAAAAAAGGGTATTTTTAATATTAAATATTAATAAGAATAAAAATGTATATATTTTGTATTTTTGTCCTAAATATCCTAATAAATATATATGTATTTGTATTATTTACTAAATATATATTATATATACAAAATAATAATATTTAATATTTATAAAAAAAAGTATATTTTATATAAAATATTTTCAGAAGATAAAATAAAATAAAAATTAGAAAATAAATGTGTTTGCATTATTTTTTTTAGTTATTTTAAATAATAGTATTTATATATTATTTATGTACAAAACTAAATAAAGACTAATAAATATCAAAATAAATGCAAAAAATGTGGAAAACATGATTTTTATATTTTTTCATACTTAAATAAAAATATAGAAATAAAAGCAAAAGGAAAAAATGGAAAATGATAAGTAAAAATCAAAATGGGCCAGGGGGGTTCAAAAGTAAAAACATGGTGTGAAAAGGAAAAACATTCCAGGCCCAGCCCAGAAGCTATCTTCTTCAACCTCCAGCAAACCTTGTTCAAAAAACGCGCGCTTTGTACATGGATTCAAACATCCTGATTCCTGGACTTTTAATGAAAACTCACAACACAAAAAATGTCAAGCAGATATCTTCTCACGAGTTCATACATATAAAGAACATGATTTAACTCTCAGAAATGAGAGAGAATTTCTTCTCCCCCAATTCTTGACCTAGTTTTTGTTCCAAGTTCAGACATCAAATTCTCATAGCACACATAACATAAATGAAAACTAATTATATGGGCGTGTTCAGGGCTATGAATGTGACATAATTTCTTCACAAACCTAAAGCTAACAATGCCTGGATAGAGAGATAGAAGTCCATGAACTTACCTGTTCAGTTGGAAACGTATCTGATGATGGAGGTGTTTTCAATGCAAGGTGATGATAGGTACAGCTTCCTTGATGTCCAGGGATGCTATTCCAAGCTTTACTTTGTTTGGAAACCAAGAGAATCGTGTTATGGAACTTCAACTGCAAAACAGAAAAATGAAAATGGTGATGTTGATTGGGAGTGTTACAGGTCGTGTTTGAGGCTTGGAATAGTTTCAAGGGATGATGTGGGATGTGTTTGAAGTGATTTTAGCAAGAATGCATGAAAGGATTGAGCTATGGAACTCAATCTGCAGCAGGTACCCTGTTTGGGCAGTTTGAGGGTGATTCTGTGTTTGAGAAGGCAATGGAGATGGTTGGCTCGTGTTTTAGCTTAGGGTTGATGATTGGAAAGTGTTTGATAACTTTTCTTAAGCTCTGGTTTACAGGAATGAGAGTTGTGTCTTGTTATGCCAAGTTACTTCTAACTTAAGCAAGAAAATGGCAAGTTGTGTTTCTAGCTTGTACAGGCCCCCAATCTATGCTGCATACCTTGGCCTTGATCAGTGTAATTAGTTCATAAACTTGTGCCAAAAGGATCTGCCTTGTACTTGCTTGGATTTGCAATTGACATTAAGTTTAACTTTTCTAAAATGGCAAAAATGCTTTATCTAAAAATGGCTTAATCTTGCATATAATGTTTGAACACACAAAATAAGGCCTTGGCACAATGAGTTAGCATTAAATTATTGAGTGCAAATGGGATATAGGACCTGTAATCAAGGAAAGCAAGCTGAATTCAAAATGGCACAAATGTATGAACATGTAAATTGGCCAAATCAAAAGTGAGTTTTTCCCAACTTGCCAAATTCGATTCTCCCTAACCATGAGGTTGTTTGATGAGTTCTTGGACATTTTGGAAATCTTGGAATGTGTACTACAATCCATCTTTGAAATGCAAATTGAAATTCCAAGTGGAAGTATGTGAAAAATGGTCTTGAAGTTAGGCAAAAATCCTGCCTAAAATGGTTCAAAATTTCTCTAAGTTAAGAATGGTTTGGTACCCTTGTTCCAAAAATTGTAACTTGAGATACAAGCTTCTTTTGGGGAAACTTTGTGAATCAAAGTTGTAGATTTTGCAATGGACTACAACTTTCATGTTTTGAGTTTTGCTTGAATCCAAATGAATCTTGGTGAGAAAGTGGGACAAAGTTAGGAAAAAATTAGGGTTTTTCATAACTTAGAAAAATTCTAAGTTATGAAAAATCTTCATTTCAAACCCTAATTTGCAATTCTTGATTTCTTGATGAAAAAGTTTCATGATTTGGCATGTTTTGATGAAAATGAATCTTGACACTTGATTCTGACAAAAAAGTCAAAGTTTGACTTTTCAGTATACAGTCAAAATTGATCAATTGACTGGGAAATTCAACTGTCAATCTTGTGTATTTGGGATCTTTTGAACTTGTTGAGTATGTCAAGACAATTCCATGGGGTCCTTGAGTCCATATGTGAGCTTGGTTTGCCATTGGCTAGGTCAAACAGTCAAAAATTGCCTTTGTGCAGTCAAAACCCTAAAAATGACCATTTTGCCCTTTTGGTGATCTGATCAAATTTCTTGTGGAATTGTGATCCAAACTTGATCAAATGGTCCATGTGAGTTCATAATGTTGATGTGGGTCAATTTTCATGAGATTTGACTGTCAATTGGCCACAGTTGACTTTTTCCCCAATACAGCTGATTTCTAGGTCAACTGTCCAATTGATTGGGCAAAATTTGGAATCAAGACTTGAAACATGGTATGGATAAACTTGGGAGTCCAACATGAAGCATGAAAGTCATCTTAGTCATTTTAGGTCAAAATATCCTTGTGCAAACACAAACCCTAATTTGGGTCAGCAGTGCAAGGAGAAGTCTTGAGTAGAGGAAACCCTAACTGGATCTTGAGCTCCAAGGGTCTTGTGATGAGAAAATGTTGAGAAAATGGGAGGGAAAATTTTGGGGTACAACAGTTGCCCCTGTTCAATCTTCTTGAACCTGAAGAGTTAGATTGACAAGTTTGCCTTTCGTGACTCGAGGGTAAAAGGAGATTGGACACTAGAGTGCCCGGAAATTTGCACTCGCATGTTGGAGTATCAGCAAATGTGATGTCGGGAATGGGCTTATAGATGCCATTTGGAGAGATGGTGGATAGGTAGATGGGCTTATAGAGGCCATCTGAAGGCGCGACAGAACCTTGTCGGGAATGGGCTTATAGATGCCATTTGGAAGTGTTGATCGCGTAAGAGATTCCTTAGCGAGAACTTGTGTATTTTGAGAAAGACGGATGTTTTCCTGGCTTGTTACAGGTGTTTCATCTTCAATCTCTTCATGTAGACATGCCCTGGCTAGATACAAGTGTCGAGTCTACAATCAGTTGCTCACAGATGTGCCCTGGCTGGATACAGGTATTGAATCTGGAATTAGTCGTCAACAGATATGCCCTGGCTGGATACAGGAATTGAATCTGGAAATAGTCGTCAACAGATATGCCCTGGCTGGATACAGGAATCGAATCTTCAAACTCTTCAGATGTGCCCTGGCTAGATACAGGAATCGAATCTGGAAATAGTCGTCAACAGATATGCCCTGGCTGGATACAGGAATCGAATCTTCAAACTCTTCAGATGTGCCCTGGCTAGATACATGAATCGAGTCTGGAAACTGATCACTCACAGATGTGCCCTGGCTAGATACAGGAATCGAATCTGGAATTGTGACAGTTTAAGGTAGTTGTCTTTCGGGTTGTCTTTTTCCCTGAAAAGGAAAAACATCAGTTGTATGCGATGTCATGATGTATGACATGCATGATGTCATGATGTTCAAAATGAGATCGTGTTGTATGCACTTCATCATGTATGTAAGCAAGATGTATGAAATGTGAAATGTTTATGAATGTATTTTTTTCTAGGAAAATAAATCCTTGACGACCGGCTGGGGAATTAAATCCTGGGATGACGTTGAAGAGTAGAGCTCTTTGCTTCCGCTGGGGATTATGGTTGCAAGAATACACCGGTAGGATAAGATGACTCCGTTGGGGAATAAACTTGTTGGAGAGATCACTCTGAGGGGAATTACTCTGTGGGAAGATATACTTCGCTGAAGTTTTGATGAGAGCTCCGCTGGGGATAACAATGATAAACTCCACTGGGGATTCTGTTGATAAGTTATGTTGGGGAACTTTGATGAACTCCGCTGGGGATAGGAAAAACTTCGCCGAGGAGGGTCTTCCGTGGCAATTAGCTGAGGATAACCAAGTCATAAGCCCTTGTGAGGAATAACTTTGAATAAAAACCGGGAGAGACGTCTGTACTCTGCAGGGGATAAGCTTCCAGAATCTACTGGGGATAAGCTTCAAGGCCTGTTGGGGATATGAATTCCACTTTCCTGGGGAAACCTTCAGACTGTACTGGTAAATGGTTCTACTGGGGGTGTCTGTGTTCCGCCGGGAAACAATCTTAGATCAAGACTGCCGGGGATGCTTGCTGAGGAATGCCTATAATTCGCTTGGGGAAAGTTGATATCTTCTGGGGATACCCAACTTCCTTTAGGCTGATCGTAAACTAACTCTGCTGGAGAAGAGTATTGCTGACTTGCTAGGGGAATATGGTGCCTATTATAGGGCTGATGATAGACTGACTCTTCCTGGGGAGAGTATTGCTGAATCTTGTCTTACTCTTTGGGGAGTTGAGGCAATTTGGTCATATTCTTCAGTTGAACCTACCTTGGTACCTTGGCGGACAAAGCAACTAGACTGCCTGGACAATTCTACATTGCCCCTGTTTCTGATGTCACCTGTGATTAGTATTTTGTTTCGTATGCAAGTATTTATGAATTAGCAATTTAATGTCAAATGCATATATCAAAAATGAACATTGGATGTTCTTCGCAAGGCAAAACAGAAAAAGGAAAAACAATTGGCAATTTGTTTGGAAAAGTGAACTTGTATTGATATTGAAATTTGCCTGTAAATAGGCATTTTTTGTACAAGAGGCCGACGTCCTAGTAAGAGAACACCGCCGAATAACATAAAGTTTATACAATTTTGAAAAGGAAACAAAACAGTTATGTGCACAATATTCCCACTGGGTTCCAACTCTGCTATCGCCTTTATGTCTCCAAGCGTCTCATCACTTTGCTGCTTAGTTGAAGATGAAGCTGATTGATCGATGCCGAAGTCTGAGCCAGATAGTTGATGCCGAATTCTGGATGCAAGGTGATCCAATGAGACATAGTGTTACGCTTTATCCCTAACTTTTGCCTGGACCGCCCTTTCGGGTTTTCAGTCCACCGGGATACCCATTTTTGCCCAAGCCGCCTTTTCAGGTTTTCGACTTGCCGGGTGTACAGATTTTTTCATTTCATCCCTTATTTTTGCCCGAACCCTTTTGGTTCGCTGGGAAGCCCTTATTTTTGCCTAGGTATGTCAACCTAGCGGTTCTTTGATTCATGCGTAGTATCTTTTTACTATGTCTGCATTGGCGGGGTGAGGAAGGTCGTCACCATCCATGGTGGTTAGAATCATGGCTCCTCCTGAGAACACATGTTTAACCACAAATGGCCCTTCGTATGTAGGGGTCCATTTTCCCCGGGGATCACCTTGAGGAAGGATGATGCGTTTGATTACCAGGTTCCCAACTTGATACTCTTGTGGCCTAACTTTCTTGTTAAATGCCCTAATCATCCGTTTTTGATACGTCTGACCATGACAGATAGCAGTGAGTCTCTTTTCGTCAATTAGATTTAATTGATCAAGTCGAGTCTGGATCCAATCATCTTCACTCAAGTCTGCATCCTTCATTATCCGGAGAGAGGGTATCTGGACTTCAATTGGCAAGACTGCCTCCATGCCATAGATTAAGGAAAAAGGAGTTGCCCCGGTTGACATCCTTGCTGAGGTACGGTACCCATGAAGAGAAAATGGTAACATTTCGTGCCAATCTTTATAGGTCACTGTCATCTTCTGCACAATCTTTTTGATATTCTTATTAGTTGCTTCTACAGCCCCATTCATCTTCGGCCGGTAGGGAGAAGAGTTGTGGTGCTGTATCTTGAACTGTTCGCAGAGCTCAGTGATCATCTTGTTATTAAGATTGGTACCATTGTCTGTAATGATTCTTTCCGGGACGCTGTACCGACAGATCAGGTTATGCCGAATGAAACGTGCCACGACGCTCTTGGTTACCGTGGCGTAGGAAGCTGCTTCTACCCACTTCGTGAAGTAATCAATTGCTACCAAGATGAAGCGATGCCCGTTGGATGCCGTTGGTCGGATCTCACCGATCATATCAATGCCCCACATTGCAAAAGGCCAAGGTGCCGTCAGGACGTTCAGAGGAACCGGAGGGATATGCACCTTATCAGCATAGATCTGGCATTTATGACAAGTTCGAGAATGTTAGTAACAGTCGGCTTCCATTGTGGACCAGAAATATCCTGCCCGAAGGATTTTCTTTGCCATGGTATGTCCACTGGAATGTGTTCCGAATGCACCTTCGTGCAGTTCTACCATGATCTTCTCTGCTTCAGCCTTATCCATACAACGCAGTAGAGATGAATCATGGTTTCGTTTGTAGAGAATGCCGTTGCTGAGGAAGAATTTTTCCACAAACCTTCTCAGAAACTTCTTATCGTTGACAGAAGCACCTTCAGGGTATTCCTGAGCTTCCAAGTACCTCTTCACCTCATGATACCAGGGTTTTTCAGTCACCTCTTCAGCCTCAAGATCGCAGCAGTATGCAGGTTCGTCCAACTTCCAGATAATGATCCGGGGAGCCTCGTTGTCCCATTTGACTTTGAACATTGAAGACATCGTAGCTAGCGCGTCTTCTAACTGATTCTCCTCTCTTGGGAAGTGTTCAAAAGTTATCTCCTCAAAGTGGGGAAGCAAAGTCAACACATACTCCTTGTAAGGAATAAGATTTGGGTGTTTCGTATCCCACTCGCCTTTGATCTGATTGATCACGAGAGCGGAATCTCCGAAGACACTCAGAAACTTGATCCTTAAGTCGATTGCAGCTTGAAGACCCATGATACACGCCTCATATTCTGCCATGTTGTTGGTGCAGTTGAAACACAGCCGGGCGGTGAGTGGAGTATGAGTTCCTTTGGGGGATATGATTACAACGCCGATTCCATTACCCAAAGCGTTCGAGGCTCCGTCAAAATGCATAGACCATCGGGATCCTTCCTCAGGTCCTTCATCCAGTCCAGGTACTTCACAATCAATTACTACCATGATATCTTCGTCCAGAAATTCAAAGTTCAATGATTGGTAATCGTCCACAGGTTGGTGTGCCAAATGGTCTGCCAATACACTTCCCTTGATTGCTTTTTGAGTTGTGTACTGGATATCGTATTCTGTCAAGATCATTTGCCATCTTGCTATTCTTCCAGACAGAGCAGGCTTTTCGAATATGTACTTGATGGGATCCATCTTTGAAATCAACAGAGTAGTGTGAGTCAACATATACTGTCTCAGCCGGCGATCAGCCCATACCAGAGCGCAGCAAGTTTTCTCGAGCAGTGAGTACCGAGACTCACAGTCGGTAAACTTTTTGCTCAGGTAATAAATAGCGTGCTCTTTTCGACCAGACTCGCCTTGCTGTCCCAGCACACACCCCATTGAATTGTCAAGCACTGTCAAGTATAATATTAGAGGTCTCCCTTCTACTGGTGGCATAAGGATGGGTGGTTCTTGGAGATATTCCTTTATCTTTTCGAAAGCGGCCTGACATTCATCGTTCCAACGTACTACTTGATCTTTCTTCAGCAATTTGAAGATTGGCTCACAGGTAGCATTTAGATGTGAGATGAATCGGGCAATATAATTCAGTCGTCCCGGAAAGCCTCTAACTTCTTTCTCTGTCTTGGGAGTCGGCATCTCTTGTATGGCTTTCACCTTGGCAGGGTCCACCTGAATACCTTTATCGCTTACAATGAAACCTAGCAATTTTCCAGACCTCACCCCAAAGGTGCATTTGTTTGGGTTCAACCTTAGCTTGTACAACTTCAGTCGGTCAAACAGCTTCCGCAGATGGTCAAGGTGTTCCTCCTTAATTTGGGACCTTGCAATCATATCATCGACGTATACTTCAATCTCATGATGGATCATGTCATGAAACAAAGAAACCATGGCACGTTGGTAGGTTGCCCCAGCATTTTTAAACCCGAATGGCCTGACCTTGTAGCAGAAGGTGCCCCACTGAGTCACAAAGGTAGTCTTTTCCATATCTTCAGGAGCCATCTTGATCTGATTATACCCTGAAAAACCATCCATGAAGGAGAACACCTTGTGTTGAGCAGTATTGTCAACAAGAATGTCGATGTGAGGTAGGGGGAAGTCTTCCTTGGGGCTTGCCCTGTTTAGATCCCTGTAATCGACACACATTCTGACCTTACCGTCCTTCTTCGGAACTGACACCATGTTGGCAACCCACTGAGGGTAAGAAGTCACCGCTAGAAACCCGACATCGAATTGCTTCATAACCTCAGCTTTGATCTTTTCGGACATCTCTGGACGCATACGACAGACCTTTTGCTTTACCGCAGGGCAGTCCTCCTTGGTAGGCAGGTGATGAACCACAATGTCGGCATCCAAACCAGGCATGTCTTCGTAAGACCAAGCAAAGATCTCCATGTAATCATGTAGCATCTGGATCAATCGTTGCTTCATGCTGAGCTCTAGATTGGCACCAATCTTGACTTCTTTTCTATCTGTCTCAGTACCCAGGTTCACTGTTTCCACCGGCTCTTCATGCGGCTGAACAGCCCTCTCTTCCTGGAGTAGCAGTTTCGCGAGTTCACCAGGCACTTCGCAATCATCTTCACCTTCGTCTTCGGCCAAGTTGATCGGATTTTCGAAGTCATAACTGGCAGTAGCAGAGCTGTTACCAGTGAGATCCAGAGTGGATGGAACCTGTATAAGTGAGTGTGTGTAAATATAGCTGTTTTGCAATATATAACACAAAAAGAAAAAGAGCACAAGATTTGAAATGCAACAAACGTCCAATGTTTTGATTAAAGATATATGGAAATGTCATACAAAAAGCCCTCACAAATGGAGCCACGGTGCCCCGGGTAGGACACCGAGCCAATAAAAGTTTCAACATATTGTTTTGTTACAAATTGAAAATCAAAAGAGTTCATTACTGCGTGACAAATGTAATAGGTGTAAAATCCTTGGCCGTCCAGTTGCTTGGTCCGTTGCTGGTTGTTGGATAAATCCAACTGTCAAACTCTGCTTCCTCTACGTCCTCCTCGATAGCATTCACCCTTGGGTTGGTGATGAACACCAGAGCCTTTCTGATTCTTTCTTTGCGAACAACCCTCTGAGCCTCTGCAGTGAAGCCCAGCCCAAACTTGTCGGTCTTTTGAGTGAAGTCAGGAAGTTGACCCCAGTTTGTGCATTTGCCTTTCTCAATCACTGCTCGGGCATCCTTCAGGGAAGCCATCTTCAGAGGAAAGTCTTCTTTAACCACTGTCTCAGCGGACGCCAATGTTGGAGGTACCTCCTCAAAATATTGAAAGGGGGTTTCAATAAACTCCCCGTCCATCTCGATATACCGGAATGAATTCAGATGACTTACCATGTATTCCTCCTCACCATGCACAGTAACAATCTTCCCTTTGACAGGGTATTTGAGCTTTTGGTGTGGAGTGGATGTTGCCGCCCCAGCCTTGTGAATCCAGGGTCGACCCAACAAGCAGGAATAAGATGGACGAATATCCATCACGTAGAACGTTGAGTCGAAGACTTGGGAACCCACACGAATAGGAATGTCTACCTCACCGTGCACCATCCTCTTAGAACCGTCGAAGGATCTAACAATGATGTTACTAGGTTTCAATTCCAGGCCCTCACAATCCAACCGATCTAAGGCCTTCTTGGGCAATACATTCAGGGAAGAACCGGTGTCCACCAACACGTGTGCGAGAGTAGTGCCCCTGCATTCTATGGAAACATGCAGGGCATCATTGTGATTCTTCCCTTTGGCGGTAAGGTCAGCATCCGAGAACCCCAAACCATTGTCAGCTGTCAAATTAGCCACACAGTCAGTGAATTGATCTGCAGATGTCTCTTGCGGCACATGGACCGTTTTCAGAAATGAAATCAGGGCCTTAGTGTGGGCCTCTGAGCACAACAGCTATGATAGCATAGAGATTTTGGAGGGGGTATGCCCCAGTTGTTCAACAACATTGAAGTCACTCTTTTTAATGATTTTAAGGATTTCCTCCATCTCTTATTGGGAGGCTTCAACAGCAGTCTTTTTTGGTGCCTCCGTCCGGGCAGGAAAATCGGTAGCAACTTCTTTGCCCCGAGCATCAGAGGACTCGGCGGCAGTAGTAGACACAAGAACTTGATTTGAAACATGCACACTTGCGGGTGTGATGATAAGAGGTTTTCGGATAACTGGTGGCGCAATGTCAGGCGAGAAAAGCCTGCCACTGCGAGTAATCTTGGCGGGACCAGTGATGTTACTGATACTGGTACCGGTGTTGAACTCCTGCTTCACTCCAAGCACATACACGTCTGCCCCATAGTGCCATGGGACAGCCTTGTCAGATTCATAGGGGAGGGGCCCCGGAACAGTAATAGTAATGGGTGCAACAGACATAATTTGGACTGGCTTCCTCGGGGGAGCCTTGGTAGGATTGTTAAAAATTGTGACGACAAATACTTCTTCAGCGAAAACAAACGGAACAACAGTTTTCTTGAACATAATTTCTTTGCTATCCATCAAGCTTTGGATGCCTGATTTCAGCAGCGGGAAACCGGTAGGGATAACAGCACACAGGAGGCAACCCTTGCTACAACCCGGAAATAAACCGGCTAGCAGTAGGTTCCTCTTAACAGTCAATAGAGGGGTAGCAACGTCATTCACCGAAACAGCATACAAATCTTCCTCAATGGCATTTACTCTATGCTGGGGCATATGAGCAGTTACAACATTCGGCCTCTCAGGCGCCTCAAACTGAATTTCCTTCGCGTCGATAAGGTCTTGAACCTTATTTCTCAGAGCCCAGCAATCATCAGTAGTATGCGCGGGGCTATCAGAATGATAAGCACAACGGGCATTTGGGTTATACTTAGGAGATACAGTATTCACGACCTTAGGAGCCTCTTTGATGGTCACCAAGTTGGTTGATAACAGTTGCGGCAAGATTTGTGACAAGGTCATACTCAGCCGAGTATACTGCCTCTTGGGCCTTTCACCTCTTTGTTGATTGTACTGCTGAGGAGCAGCAACAGGCTTTGAAATGACCAAGGCATTGACGGCTTGGCGACTTTCTGGCTTGACTTGTCTTCTAGGACCATAGACCGCACTAGCTTCCTTCTTGAAAGGTTTCTTCTCAGTACTTGCGGAGGCACCCTTCTGTATCTTTCTTGACTTGATGCCAGCTTCTATTCTCTCGCCTGTTGAGATCAAATCCGTAAACCCAGCGGAGGAGTTACCAATTAGATGATTGAAAAATGGACCAGACAAGGTCCCTAGGAACATGTCAACCAGTTCGCGATCAGTCAAAGGAGCCTGCACCCTGCCAGCCAAATCTCTCCATTTTTGCGCATATTCTTTGAACCCTTCGCCCGTTCCTAGCGACATACCCTGAAGTTGGGTATGCGTAGGAGCGAGGTCAGAATTGTATTGATATTTTCTATAGAATGCGGTAGCCAAATCTTCCCAATGTCGGATACTGGTTCCATATAGCTGATAGAACCACTCAAGTTGTGACCCCGAAAGGCTATCTTGGAAAAAGTGGATCCAAAGATTTTTGTCTGCCGTGTAAGGTTGGATCTTCCTTACGTACGACCTGAGATGCAACTTTGGACAGGAAGCCCCGTCATATTTGGCAAAGGCAGGCGCCTTAAACTTGTGTGGGATTACCACCCCAGAAGATAACCCTAAATCTCCGAAATCCAGCCCCGGCACATTCTGAATCTCCATGGCACTCAAGCAGTCTTCTAATTGCTTGTATCTGTCAGCAGCGGGAGGGTATTGTTCGTCATTGTAATCCGTCTCATTGTCAGAGACTGCAGGACTAGGAGCTCCTCCCCCTTGGGGACTGTCTTTCTCTGCAGAGGAAGTAGTTGGATCAGCCTCGTTATGGAGTGTGTTCCCAAACCTGCGTCCAGTATTGAACAACGCAGTCCTCTTCTTCTTCTTCTTCTTTAGGAGTAGAGTCTTCAACTCTTGCTGACCTTGGGCCAGGCTCATGACCATCTCTTGAAACTGGGCATTCTGGGCCTGGAGGGCCTTGATTGCTTGCTCACTGGATGATTCTGGATTCATAATGACTGTTCAAAATAAACAGCGAAGAAGATTAAGCAACCTGTAGAAAAAGGGGTACCTGTTATGCACATGATGCATGAGATGCTATCTATGCAATGCATTCAAGGGTTTTTTAGAAATTCACAATTGTTGCAGACAAAAAGAATGCACGTCATATTAATAAGAAGAAATTTGTTAGTACATAAGTGCCCTATGGGCCAAATATTACAAAAACAACTTCTCAAGGTAAAAAGACGTTGCGCATCCTCTTTGGCGCATTGTAGGTGTTGAGGGCTTCTTGCTCATGGAGTCGGCGGGTGAGCTCTAGAACCTTCTTCTCGCTGGCGTAGAAGCTGGCTTCAAAAGTGTTCCGTTCCTCCTTGAGTTGGATCCAACTCTTCTGCATCTCCTCCCACGATGTAGGCATGTTAGGATGTAGGATGGTGTAGGGAACCTCTCCTTCCTTGACGGGCTCTTTAATCACAGGGAGAACATGAGGATAAGGCATCATTAGACTCTAGGCTCGGGATCGTACCCACTTGAGATAAGGTTCAAGAGGGATGGAGTTCTTGTGCCCCAGTGTCTTGCTATCAACCTTGTTGGGCATCCTCCAAGCTCTGATGAATCTTTGGCGAAGTCCTTGCGCATCGTTGTCGAAGTCAAAAACTAGGTCAGGAATCAACATGTAGTGAGGGCCATCTCTTCGTGCATATCCAAATTGCCTCAAAGCTAGGCAAGGGTTGTAGGTGATACCTCCTCTGATTCCAAGTAAAGGAACATTAGGAAACTCTCCACAACGATCGACGATGATGACATTTTCTCTGGACCGAGAGCACCAATGTACATCAGAGTGAGTAAGAGTCATCAACCGTTGGGACCACCTTGAGCCTTGGTCATTCTTCCAGACAGATTGTGGAAGGTGCGAAATAAACCACCTTGCAAGGAGAGGAGTACAACACATGAGAACACCCCTCTTTCTCATTGTTCGTGTGTAAAATGAGTGAAGAATGTCCCCAAGCAATGTTGGTATTGGATTTCTGGACAAGAAGATTTTGACGGCGTTGACCTCTACAAGCTGGTCAGGATTTGGGAACAAAACCAACCCATAGATAAGGAGTGCCACAATTTCTTCAAAGGCTTGTAGGTCCAATGAATTCCAACATTCTTGTGCCTTCTCAAACAAGAATTTTGCTAAGAAACCTTTGACGCCGCTTCTAGTTTCCCAATGCCCCTTGATGTCAGAAGGCCGTAGATGTAATGCTCGAGCAACATCTTCAGGCTTTGGTTCCTTTTCCGTACCGTTGAAAGGTAGTTGATTTAGGATAGGAATTCTCAGGAGTTGAGAAAATTCCTCCAAAGTGGGTACCAACTGGTAGTCGGGGAAAGTGAAACAGTGATGAAGAGGGTCAAAGAACTGGAATAGCACTTTCATCATATCCTCTTCAATGTTGGTGTTGACTAAGCTGAGCAGTCTACCATGTCTTTCACTGAAGGATGAGCTTTCCGGAATCCTTGATGTGAGCTCCTTGAGTTGAGGAGGGATCCTCACAAGATTAACTTGGATGGTTTTTCTGCGAGGAATTTCCATGACCTACAAAACAAGAACAAAGATGAAGATCTAAACCCTTGAAGTGGTTAGTAAATGCATATGATGCTTTATGATGTTTATGATGTATGCACAAACATATGTACAAGCAAATCACGCCAAACCCTAGTTTCAGGCTTGCATGGGGTTTCATAGGTGAGTACCCTCTTGAGTGTAGTTGGCTTAAAAACCTGTCCTATAAATAGTAACCGGGTTCTAAGGAGCTCAATATCATTGGATTGTTTTCATTGTTCATTGTTTTGGTTTAGCCACTTAACTAGCGACCAAAATATTCCAAGAAAACAACCCTCAATGAGTGTAGTATCGAGTATCTACCAACTTCGGACTGCACCAAAGCCGGTCATCTCACTACCCCTAATGTAAGGCCAAGATGGTCAAGTAAGGTTCTAGGTCATTAGTGCTTAGTGACATAACTCAGCGGCCCCGTACTCTCCTTGATTGAACTCAAGGGTTACCGGTACTCACAAATATGTCACACTAATATAGCTATTGCTTCGACCGTGTCGGTATACCCCGCACAGTTTCCACAACGTATTGCTATCTATGAATGTTTCCCAAAATCCGGGTGTAGGATTGCAAACCCAAACAAGAGAGCCAAAATATAAAGCAATCAAATCAAACAATTAGTCATGCAAGAGGGTGATATAAGCCCTAAGGTTAATCCACTTTTAAATTTATCCCCAGCAGAGTCGCCAGTTCTGTGATACGGTGGGAGAACTGACTAGGGTTTTGCGTTTGTTTTCGCAAATGTTTCGGTTGAGCAAGAGTCGCCACCGACTTTTTATTTTATCCTAAGGAAAGGTTAAAAAGCACAGCAAAAAACCTTTGAGATGTTTTCTTGGGTTCGGGGAGTAGATTATAGAAATGGAAGGTTTTAGCACCCTTTCTATCCATGGTTATCCATGGGCTCTTAGTTACTTGCTTAGATCAACTTGCCTTAATTTTCAATTGTTTGAAATGGTGCTTTGTGTGTGTGGGTTTGAAAAATGTTTTGAAAAGAGGCCAATGTGGTGGCAACCTTTGTAATGATCCATGTTGGGATGTATACAAAGGTGTATGTCTTTTGAAAAGGTTTTCATTGTTTTTGAAAGTTGTTTTGAAAGTGTAGTGATGTGTGGTTTGAAAAATAGGCAAGTGTTTTGTTTTGCAAGTTTGATTCAAGTAACTAAGAGTTTGTCTACTCCTAAATTTATCAAAGATTTCTCCTATGTTTTTAACCCTTTTGACAATTTTGTTCCACCATTGCATTTGGTGGACAATCTTGTGTTAGGATGTGAAAGGGACGGGCGCGGGTCATCGTTTAGACCATAATTGCAATGGTGCCAAGTATCTTTGGGCAATTTTTCCTTGAAGGGATTTGATCATTTTTAGGCAACTTTCGAAAGCGTCATCGAGGGACTATGATCATTTGATTGTTTTGTTTTTGCCCAAAGAAACCTAACATGCAATATGGCCCATTTTTGAAGGCAACAAGTGGAATACCCTAGGGGTGCAAGTGTGATTAGTGTTGTCCATTTTCATGCTTGTTTATCTTGAATTTAGGTCAAACTATTTTTGTTGTTTTTGATTTGCATACAAACCCTAATTCTAACATGGCATAATTAGAAAGCATTAAAATGCGAAAAATAAAGTTCCTAAGTTATTACAACACAATATATGGGAAGGGGGGTACAAATGTTCAAATGGGGGTATTTTGACAAGGAATTTAAACCTAGACTATTACATCAAATTGAGAATTATACAAATTATTTAATATACAATAATTAAATAAAAATGGAATAAATATGCAAGATGCAAAAAAAGTTTTTTATATGTATGAAAAAAAGTGTTTTTTATATGTCAAATAAACAAAATAAAAAGTATTATTTTTTTGGAGTTTTTATGTATTTAGGGTAAAACCCTAATTTTATAAATAAAAGGTTTTAATTATTTAATATGTACAATGTTTAATAATTATGTACAAAAATAAAATAAAAATGAAGTATATTTGTAAAAAAGGGTATTTTTAATATTAAATATTAATAAGAATAAAAATGTATATATTTTGTATTTTTGTCCTAAATATCCTAATAAATATATATGTATTTGTATTATTTACTAAATATATATTATATATACAAAATAATAATATTTAATATTTATAAAAAAAAGTATATTTTATATAAAATATTTTCAGAAGATAAAATAAAATAAAAATTAGAAAATAAATGTGTTTGCATTATTTTTTTTAGTTATTTTAAATAATAGTATTTATATATTATTTATGTACAAAACTAAATAAAGACTAATAAATATCAAAATAAATGCAAAAAATGTGGAAAAAATGATTTTTATATTTTTTCATACTTAAATAAAAATTGAGAAATAAAATCAAAAGGAAAAAATGGAAAATGATAAGTAAAAATCAAAATGGACCAGGGGGGTTCAAAAGTAAAAACATGGTGTGAAAAGGAAAAACATTCCAGGCCCAGCCCATAACCTATCTTCTTCAACCTCCAGCAAACCTTGTTCAAAAAACGCGCGCTTTGTACATGGATTCAAACATCCTGATTCCTGGACTTTTAATGAAAACTCACAACACAAAAAATGTCAAGCATCTTCTCACGAGTTCATACATATAAAGAACATGATTTAACTCTCAGAAATGAGAGAGAATTTCTTCTCCCCCAATTCTTGACCTAGTTTTTGTTCCAAGTTCAGACATCAAATTCTCATAGCACACATAACATAAATGAAAACTAATTATATGGGCATGTTCAGGGCTATGAATGTGACATAATTTCTTCACAAACCTAAAGCTAACAATGCCTGGATAGAGAGATAGAAGTCCATGAACTTACCTGTTCAGTTGGAATCGTATCTGATGGAGGTGTTTTCAATGCAAGGTGATGATAGGTACAACTTCCTTGATGTCCAGGGATGCTATTCCAAGCTTTACTTTGTTTGGAAACCAAGAGAATCGTGTTATGGAACTTCAACTGCAAAACATAAAAATGAAAATGGTGATGTTGATTGGGAGTGTTACAGGTCGTGTTTGAGGCTTGGAATAGTTTCAAGGGATGATGTGGGATGTGTTTGAAGTGATTTTAGCAAGAATGCATGAAAGGATTGAGCTATGGAACTCAATCTGCAGCAGGTACCCTGTTTGGGCAGTTTGAGGGTGATTCTGTGTTTGAGAAGGCAATGGAGATGGTTGGCTCGTGTTTTAGCTTAGGGTTGATGATTGGAAAGTGTTTGATAACTTTGCTTAAGCTCTGGTTTACAGGAATGAGAGTTGTGTCTTGTTATGCCAAGTTACTTCTAACTTAAGCAAGAAAATGGCAAGTTGTGTTTCTAGCTTGTACAGGACCCCAATCTATGCTGCATACCTTGGCCTTGATCAGTGTAATTAGTTCATAAACTTGTGCCAAAAGGATCTGCCTTGTACTTGCTTGGATTTGCAATTGACATAAAGTTTAACTTTTCTAAAATGGCAAAAATGCTTTATCTAAAAATGGCTTAATCTTGCATATAATGTTTGAACACACAAAATAAGGCCTTGGCACAATGAGTTAGCATTAAATTATTGAGTGAAAATGGGATATAGGACCTGTAATCAAGGAAAGCAAGCTGAATTCAAAATGGCACAAATGTATGAACATGTAAATTGGCCAAATCAAAAGTGAGTTTTTCCCAACTTGCCAAATTCGATTCTCCCTAACCATGAGGTTATTTGATGAGTTTCCTTGACATTTTGGAAAGCTTGGAATGTGTACTACAATCCATCTTCGAAATGGAAATTGAAATTCCAAGTGGAAGTATGTGAAAAATGGTCTTGAAGTTAGGCAAAAATCCTGCCTAAAATGGTTCAAAATTTCTCTAAGTTAAGAATGGTTTGGTACCCTTGTTCCAAAAATTGTAACTTGAGCTACAAGCTTCTTTTGGGGAAACTTTGTGAATAAAAGTTGTAGATTTTGCAATGGACTACAACTTTCATGTTTTGAGTTTTGCTTGAATCCAAATGAATCTTGGTGAGAAAGTGGGACAAAGTTAGGAAAAAATTAGGGTTTTTCATAACTTAGAAAAATTCTAAGTTATGAAAAATCTTCATTTCAAACCCTAATTTACAATTCTTGATTTCTTGATGAACAAGTTTCATGATTTGGCATGTTTTGATGAAAAATGAATCTTGACACTTGATTCTGACCAAAAAGTCAAAGTTTGACTTTTCAGTATACAGTCAAAATTGATCAATTGACTTGGAAATTCAATTGTCAATCTTGTGTATTTGGGATCTTTTGAACTTGTTGAGTATGTCAAGACAATTCCATGGGGTCTTTGAGTCCATATGTGAGCTTGGTTTGCCATTGGCTAGGTCAAACAGTCAAAAATTGCCTTTGTGCAGTCAAAACCCTAAAAATGACCATTTTGCCCTTTTGGTGATCTGATCAAATTTCTTGTGGAATTGTGATCCAAACTTGATCAAATGGTCCATGTGAGTTCATAATGTTGATGTGGGTCAATTTTCATGAGATTTGACTGTCAATTGGCCACAGTTGACTTTTTCCCCAATACAACTGATTTCTAGGTCAACTGTCCAATTGACTGGGCAAAATTTGGAATCAAGACTTGAAACTTGGTATGGATAAACTTGGGAGTCCAACATGAAGCATGAAAGTCATCTTAGTCATTTTAGGTCAAAATATCCTTGTGCAAACACAAACCCTAATTTGGGTCAGCAGTGCAAGGAGAAGTCTTGAGCAGAGGAAACCCTAACTGGATCTTAACTCCAAGGGTCTTGTGATGATAAAATGTTGAGAAAATGGGAGGGAAAATTTTGGGGTACAACACATGGTAAAGCAAAATGAAGTGGTCAAGCAAAGCTCTGCTACGTGCCTAAATTCTCTCCAACTTCCAAAGGCCACTTTCTCCTCAATTTTCTCAATAAGACCAAGAATCTAGGAACTCAAATATTTTTCCTACCGTACTTTCACTCTCTATATATAGCTTAGACTTAGAAAGAAAGGTGGAGAGTTTTTAGTTCACAAAAACCTTGCGGAAGCTCTTCCAATTTTTATTCTCGACTTTATTTCCGAATTTCGTCCATTTAAGTTTTCATTCCGACGTTCCAATCTTATTGGCTTGTGGAAGAAGGATCTCGGATTTTATTGCTTTTCAGGTTTTTTTTATTGTATTTGATGTTATTGTATTTGATATAATTGAAATTTTATTTATGTTATATTTTTATTCTTTATTTATGATGCATGCACTATTGTTTTCTGAATTTATTTCCTGCTTTTTAATTCCTAGTACTATGAGTAGCTAAATACCCGTAGTCGGGGTGTGATGAAATAACCGAATAAATTAATGTTTTTTTTTCTAAGCTAAAACCTTAATCAACTTAATTTTTGGCCATGACTTTTTATAATTAAAAATTAAGCTTTTTATTACGAGAGTAAAGAAAGTGAAATAGGGAGAAATCAAAACCACGAGAGTGTGAGGTTTTAACCGGATAGCTAAAGTTAGGCATTCGATTTAAATACAGCGAGAGCGCTTTAAAACGAATTAGACTTATTTAGTTTTCAAAAAGATTCTTTCTAAACACTTATGGACTAGCGAGAGCAGACATTTGGCTTTAGGAGTATGATCCGAGGTAAGACCACGAGAGTGTGAATCGAGGGTTTTTAAACTGATAAGTACTACAGAAAAATTAAGTTAAACATTTTTATATGCTTAGGTACAACTTAATTCGCATAGGTTCAAATCATTACACTCTGACCGCTCTAATATTAATTCCCTTAATTGAATTTAGTTTCCCTTTAGTTTTAAACTTCTAAAAAAAACCAACGTGACAATTTCCGCCTTAGCTAAACTAACCTGTTTTACAACACTAGAGTGATTACGAAGTCCCTGTGGGTTCGACATCCTTTTATTACTACCGCGATAGACTGTGCACTTGCAGTTAAGATACCATTACACATTAGGTCGATCGCAGACACAATCAAGTTTTTGGCGCCGTTGTCGGGGACTTTAGTTTAGTCACTAGTGTAATCTGAAAACAATGATGTCTAGACTAAGGAAACTTTTTATAATTCCCCCTGTTGTATGCCAAACACTCGTTCTCCAAACGAGCCTTTGCATTTACAAATTAACGATATCGAGCGTTACTTAAGATTAAGACTCCGAATTCAAGAATACCGATCTCTCAACAATCTTCCTTCGACTAAAATTCCTGATATCCCGTTATCGGAATCTATCGAAGAATCGACAATGGCTGATGTGCCAAATCCGCCTCGCGCTCTTAAGGACTACGCAGTTCCTTCGCAAGCAGAGCCTCACAACAGCATTGCCGCCCCTGCTATCGCTCGAAACGATTTCGAGCTGAAACCTTTGCTTCTATCCGCCGTTCAGCAGAACCAATTTTCTGGATCTCCTACTGACGACCCTAACCTACATCTGTCAGTGTTTGTGCAGTACGCAGACACTGTAAAAGCGAATGGTGTAAACCCCGAGGCGATACGATTGCGCCTATTTCCTTTTTCTTTAAGAGACAGAGCCCGAGCCTGGCTCCAATCCCTTCCTTCAAATTCAATCACCACATGGGATGAATTGAAAAAAGTCTTCTTGGCTAGATATTTCCCACCAAGCAAAACTGCTATGCTTAGAGCTAACATCAACGGTTTTAGACAAAAAGATAACGAATCACTTTTCGAAGCATGGGAACGTTACAAGGATATGATTAGACTCTGTCCTCATCATGGTTTAGAAGAATGGTTAATCATTCATACGTTTTATAACGGTCTGTTGTATAACACAAGAATGACTATAGACGCCGCTGCTGGTGGCGCACTGATGGATAAACCATATGCCGAAGCAAATCAACTTATCGAAAGTATGGCCCAGAACCACTATCAATGGGGAAGCGAAAGAGCTAATGTGGAGAAATCCCAAACCAAAGGTGGAATGTCTGAAGTGAATATCCTGGACCAAGTCAATGCTAAAGTGGAAGCTCTTACCCAAAAGCTAGAAAACCTTACCACTGCTCCTGCAGCTACCGTGGCTGCAGTTGTCCAAACTTGCGATCTATGTGGTCTTCAATCACATCTTGCTCCAGAATGCCCACTTCTAACAGGAGTTCCAGCTGAACAAGCAAACTATGTACAAGGGAACCCTTATAGCGATACCTATAACCCTGGCTGGAAAAATCATCCGAACTTTTCATACAAAAGTAACAACGCGTTATACGCACCTGTACAAGCTCCTGCCACTCCACCCGGTTATCCAAAAGCTATCCCAAATCATCCTGGTAATGAACCTAATGCTCCTAGGAAATCTAACCTAGAAATCATGATAGAGCACTTCGTTGCTTCCCAAGCTCAGACTAATAAAGACATTATAAATCAAAATTTACATACTAATGAGCAGATAAAGCAATTAGCTAGCAAGGTTGATGCTTTAGCCACCCATAACAAGATGCTTGAGACGCAAATTTCACAGGTAGCTCAACAACAAGCACCTACTGCGGCACCGGCTGGAATTTTTCCTGGTCAACCACAACCCAACCCAAAAGGACATGCTAATGCTGTGATACTGAGAAGTGGAAAAGAACTCGACGGACCTGTTGACCCGAGACTAGAAAATCCAGCCATGTACCAAAAACAGAGCGAGCCGCCTGAACAAGCCAATGAACCTAGAGAAAAAGAAAAGGAAAGCGAAACGCAAGAGGCAGTGGAGCAAGAGAAGCCTTATGTACCTCCACCACCTTATAAACCACCAATCCCGTATCCTCAGAGACTTACAAATTCCAAAACGATGGGCCAGTTCAAGAAATTCGTTGAACTTCTGAAACAACTCAATATAACAATACCTTTTACAGAAGCCATCACTCAGATGCCCTCGTACGCTAAATTTCTTAAGGAAATCCTATCTAACAAGAAGAAGATAGAGGATAACGAAACAGTTACACTCACTGCCGAGTGTAGCGCGATCATTCAAAACAATATGCCTCCTAAGCTAAAATACCCAGGTAGTTTCTCTATACCTTGTAATATTGGAAAATTTGTCATAGACAAAGCTCTATGTGACTTAGGAGCAAGCATTAGTGTCATGCCCTTATCTATCTGCAAAAAGCTAGAGATGGGAGAACTCAGACCCACGAAAATGTCCGTCCAATTAGCCGACCGATCGGTTAAATACCCTGTAGGTATACTGGAAAACATTCCAGTTAGAATAGGTCAATTCTATATCCCTACCGATTTCATCATCATGGACATAACCGAGGACTCAGTTACCCCTATCATACTAGGAAGACCCTTCCTAGCCACCGCCGGAGCTATGATTGATGTAAATAAGGGCAGACTAACGTTCGAAGTTGGGGAAGAAAAAGTGGAATTCATCCTTACTCAATTCTTACAAGCACTAGCCATGAACGACACATGTCATCTTATAGATGTCATAGACGAGTGCGTAAGGGAAATGGAAGCAAAACAGACAAAATATTCCCAGATAATAGAAATCCAAACCCCTCCAATATTCGAAAACGATGACAGTCTAAATGAAAGCTTAGCACTCACGCTCGATCATATGCCATGCACGAAGAACCCCAGTGTAGAATTAAAAATTTTACCTAAGAATCTAAGATACGAATTCCTTGATACCGAACACACGCGACCAGTAATAGTAAACTCCAACTTAGGGAAGCTCGAAACTGAAAAACTTTTAGGCGTCCTAAGAAGGTATCCAACCGCACTAGGGTATAACATATCTGATTTGAAAGGAATATGTCCTTCAATTTGTATGCACCGTATTTTGCTAGAAGAGGATTGTAAAACCTCTAGAGAACCTCAAAGAAGGATTAACCCGATTCTTAGCACAGTAGTCAGAGATGAAATTACAAAGCTTATGGAAGCTGGAATTATATACCCGATCTCTGATAGTAAGTGGGTGAGCCCAGTACACGTGGTGCCCAAGAAAGGAGGTATCACCGTTGTTAAGAACGCGAAAGGCGAACCAATAACTCAAAGAGTAGTCAATGGACATAGAGTGTGTATAGATTATAGAAAACTAAACAAAGCCACTCGTAAAGACCATTTTCCTCTACCCTTCATAGATCAAATGCTAGAACGGTTAGCCAAACATTCCTATTTCTGCTATCTAGACAGTTACTCGGGATTCTTTCAAATCTCCATTCACCCTGACGACCAAGAAAAGACTACTTTCACGTGTTCGTATGGAACGTTCGCATATAGACGAATGCCCTTCGGATTGTGTAATGCCCCAGCTACCTTCCAACGATGTATGATGGCAATCTTTACAGATTTTATAGACAACATCATGGAGGTATTCATGGATGATTTCTCAGTGTGTGGGGGAAGTTTCGAAGGATGTCTGTCAAACCTAGAGAGAGTCTTAGAAAGGTGCGTAAAAGTAAACCTCGTGCTCAATTGGGAAAAATGCCATTTCATGGTCAGAGAAGGAATCGTGCTAGGACATGTCATATCTAATAAAGGGATTGAAGTCGACAAAGCCAAAATAGAAGTCATAAAAGAACTCCGGCCACCTAAGACCATTAGAGAAATACGAAGCTTTTTAGGACACGCCGGTTTTTACCGACGATTCATTAAAGATTTCTCAAAAATTACTAAACCACTTACCGGTCTGTTAATGAAAGACGCTGAGTTCATATTCGACGATGATTGTCATAAAGCGTTTGAAACTCTAAAATCAGCCCTTATCACCGCACCAATCATGCAACCGCCCGATTGGAATTTACCCTTCGAAATCATGTGCGACGCGAGTGATTACGCTGTAGGCGCAGTTCTTGGACAGAGGAAAGACAAGAAGCTACACGCTATTTACTACGCTAGCAGAACGCTAGATCAAGCCCAAATGAACTACGCCACGAATGAGAAAGAACTATTAGCAGTCGTCTTCGCGCTTGACAAATTCCGTTCCTATCTAGTAGGAGCGAAAATCATCATTTACACAGACCACGCTGCTATAAGATATCTATTAAATAAGAAAGATGCAAAACCAAGGCTCCTCAGATGGATCCTTCTTTTGCAAGAACTTGACTTAGAAATTAAGGATAAAAAGGGGACCGAAAACGTCGTAGCGGATCACTTGTCAAGATTGGAAGATATAAAACCCGAACAAGTGCCGATTAACGACGATTTTCCATATGAGCATCTGATAACCCAAATAAGGAACGACCTAGCTCATTTCAACCTAATCGAACCAAAACCTGAGGAAGCCGTAAAAGCAATCCATGCAACCATGGGACTGCCATGATATGCTGACATAGTTAACTATCTAGCTGCAAACGCACTCCCACCAGATCTTACGTACCAACAGAAAAAGAAATTCTTCCACGATCTCAAACATTACTATTGGGACGAGCCCTTACTGTTTAAAAGAGGACCAGACGAAATCTTCCGTCGATGCATACCCGAGGAAGAAATAGAAGATGTCATTTCCCACTGTCATTCATCTCCTTATGGGGGACACGCAAGAATCTCCAAAACTTGTGCAAAGATCTTACAAGCTGGCCTATTCTGGCCTAATCTGTGGAAAGACGTCCACATCGCTGTTAGAAATTGCGATCGGTGTCAACGCACCGGCAATATTTCAAGATGCGATGAAATGCCTCAAAGGGGAATACTAGAGGTAGAAATCTTCGACGTATGGGGAATCGATTTCATGGGACCCTTCCCATCTTCTTTTGGAAACAAATATATACTCGTCACGGTTGATTATGTCTCAAAATGGATCGAGGCAATAGCCTCTCCTACAAATGACACCCGAGTGGTAATCAAACTCTTTAGAAACATAATTTTTCCGAGATTCGGCATATCGAGACTCGTCATCAGTGACAGTGGCTCCCATTTCATCTCAAGAATATTCGACAAATTACTTTTTAAGTATGGAGTAAAACATCGTATAACGACGCCATACCACCCAGAAACCAATGGACAAGTCGAAGTATCGAACAGAGAAATTAAGCAGATTTTAGAAAAAACTGTAGCCACAACCAGGAAGGATTGGTCATCAAGGCTCAACGAATCTTTATGGGCCTATAGAACGGCCTACAAGACCCCTATAGGCACTACACCCTTCAAGCTCGTATACGGAAAATCCTGTCACCTCCCAGTAGAATTAGAACACAAAGCGTATTGGGCAATTAAAACGCTCAACATGAACTACACTGCTGCGGGAGAAAAACGAGTCATGGATTTAAATGAATTAGAAGAGTTAAGACTAGATGCTTACGAGAATGCTAAAATATACAAAGAAAGAACTAAAAAATGGCATGATAAGCGTTTAGTTAAGAAAGAATTTAGTGTGGGAGATGTCGTGCTATTATTTAACTCAAGACTTAGGCTTTTCCCTGGTAAATTAAAATCGAGATGGTCAGGTCCATATGAAGTTACGATAGTGTCTCCTAGTGGAGCGATATAAATTACGGGTAAAAACACTGATCCGTTTATAGTAAACGGGCAGCGGTTAAAAATATACAACAACATTGAAAATAGAGACTATACGAATAGTCTAAGACTTTTAAAATTACCCGATATTTCACCCGAATAAATCTGCTAGGCACTATGTCAGGCTTTTAACATTAAAAACAACGCTGAGTGGGAGGCAACCCACCTATTTGTTATTTATTATTCTTTTCATTTTTGCATTTATTTCTATTTAAAGTTTCATTTTCATTTTCTTTCTTATGTTATAATTTTCATGAAAACTGCTGCTAATTTCAAAAATAATTTTACTTGCCACAGGATTTCTGAAAAGTTTTTGTTTCTTTTACACCTTCTCTTCTGACTAGTTTCCCTAACAATAGCCATGGAACCAAAGCAACATAATTTCTTAGAAACCACCTTTAGGGGTATAAACCAGAAAAGAAAATTTGAGGAATTGTCTAAAAGAAACATTGGCATAACACTTTATCATGATGAACCCACTATGAATGCCCTAGGTATATTAGATAGTGTTATGTACTTGTTTAACCAGTTGGGGTGGGAAAAAGCCCTTATTAAGACTAGGTTTGCTACCTACCGTGAGCTCACTTTCGAATTCCTAAGCTCCCTAGTCCATTTACCAGAACACGGGAAAGGAACCCGTAAAGGATTCATAAGTTTCCGTCTCTTCGACATTAATTTTGTTTGCAATCATAAGGACTTAGCTGACTTGTTAGGATTTCCTAGCGGCCCTTTTGCCTTTTCCACTACCCAGGTTGAGCTAATGGACATTGAGCTAGACTACTTTTGGGGCACCTTGACTGGTAATTATCACCCCGACCCGGATAATATGGATAATGATGAAATTCATAACCCTGCTATCCGCTATTTCCATAAGATGCTTGCCCATACTATATTTGGGAAAGAGGAGAACCAGACTGCCGTGTCCAAAGACTAGATATTTTTACTGTATTGTATGCACCAAGGCCACCCTGTTAATGCCGTACCCTTCCTGATGCAAATTTTTTACCGCATTATAGATAACCCTGATGAACCAATCATCATAGGTGGCCTGGTCACAATGATTGCACATGCCCTCGGCCTAAGACACCAGCTGAATAGGTGCCCGCATTTCGGTACGATTCGTCCCATGAATCTTGCTTTTTGCTTTAACCGCCGAATGATAGCAAACCATGCTTACCCACCTTATGATTATCTGATAAGAGATGAAGTTGTAAACTTATTTATCCTTCCGAACCATGACAAAGTGAGCGTCCACAACCGTGACAACTGGCTTTATGAGCTAAACCCGCCCGACAACCTCCTACACCTGAGACACCGCAAGATTACCAAATTTTTGATGATATTATGTCCGATATGGGTGACCCGGAGACTCCTCCTGGTTATTACGATAATGTCAACATGGCGGAAGCCCATGCAGCCCCTGAAACAACAACGAAGGATTATACTGATAACCTTAACAAAATTGCCACCACGCTTAATACCTACCAGACTAACATTAATGGCTTAAAAGATGAAATAAAAAGCATGCGTCTGGAAATAATGGGATTAACCGACATAACAGTGGAGCAGTTTTATCATATTCATAATTCACTCGAAGAAATTAAAGCGAAGCTTGGATGAAGTCACGAATGGCAGCTGCAGTTTTTATATTTCATTTTGTTTTGTTTCTAGGAAGTTTCCAATTTCTGCACACTTTCCGTTTCGTTTAAATTCAGAACAATTTTATCTTTATGTAATTTTTGAGTTTATGTTGTTGAACATGCAGTTTTACGAAATCATTCGTTTCAGTTGTTTAATTACTGGTTTGCTAGATTCCTCTGCACAAATTATACTGCTTTACATATATTGCGGGTGTTTACTCTAATTGCTGATGGTGTGATGTTTTGGAACATATATGCTTGCAATTTCTTGGTATACCATTGAATTTATATTGCTGTTAAATTGCCTTTGTATAGAGATAGAATGTTGCCGACTTGATACAGCATAGTCTGTTAAGAAATTACACATTTTGCAGTCATTACGATCGTCACATCCCTCTTACGTTCGTCACATGCCTTTTAGCGTGTTACGATCGTCATCCCTGTGTTACAACCGTAACACGGGTTACATCAGTGACCCTTGTAGCAGACAGTAGCGCCTCTTCTGCAACCTTCCCTCTTCTCCACTATTTCAAAACCTTCCCATTAAGTTTCATCCATTAGATCACCTTCATTCTCCATTGAATTTCATCCTTCCCAATATTTTTCCCTCATCATTATATACATCTCACAATCGATACCTCACAAACTCCATCCCACAACCCAAAACCCACTATCTCTAAGGCTTTAGCATTCTAAAATGGCAAACATCAACCAACAAATCCCAGGCATCTACCTACGCGATGGCGAAGCAGGTGAAACTCAGCGCACGCGGTTCCTGTAGTTCCAACACCGAGGCATCCATCCCACGAGGTTCGTCGACATTGACTGCCTCCGAGACCTCGGGTTACTTGAAAGTGTCCAACACCTCCTACAGAATGTCAACCTTTGGACCCTATGTAGCCAGCCCCAACCAACGTACGAGAATCTCACCCTTGAGTTCCTCAGTTCATTTTGCTACATCACTCTGAATGGCCCAAGAAATCAACTTACCGGTGTGGTAAGGTTCCGCATTTTCGGCACCGAATACGATTTCTCTCAGAATGCATTCGGTCGCCTACTAGACTTCTGTACTGATGAAGGCGCTCACCTACGTGTGCCTGACACCTTTCATGAGGAATCCTTCAACCTTTGGCATAGCTTGACCAATAATCAGGCTAACTCCTACGATCACCTCAATGCTACCCAAATCCATAACCCCGCCATTCGCTACTTCCACCGCATCTTATCCAACACCATTTTTGCAAGGGATAGTAACCACAAACTTAACTCCAAAGAGCTGTTCTTCATGCAATATGCGTTTACTAATCAGAAAATCAATGCCGCACCATTCCTCTTGGCCCATATTCATTCTATTTGCACTCGCGGCGGCAAACCCTTCTATTTTGGAGGGCTTGTCACTTCTATTGCATTGGCCCTGAATCATGGCGACACCCTTACCCATCTGCCCTCCAGAGCACCTGTCTTGCTTTCCTTAGACCATTGCAAATCGGCTCATCTCATTTACCAACGGGACGACGGTCGGTTCCATCCAGTGATCCGTAACGTCGTTTATTCTAACATTGTTTTTCCTTACAGGGACCGTATCGATCCGAATAACCGAGCCAATTTGCTATTTGATGCCCCTGACAGCCATGCTCCCGTGCACGATGCCCAGTCAGCTGCTCTTACTGACGAGATCCAGGAGGAATTGGACCGCGAAACACCTGCTCCCGACATTCCTAAGTCCTCTTCTGCACCACCTCCTTTTACTATGGAGGACGTCCTCAGAGCCCTCCATCAGCAAAATCAGATGGCTGTAGCTCTTGAAAGAAAGCATCAAGAGCAGTATGACACTCTACATGCGCAAAACATCCAAATCCTGAGCGGGAAGCGCAATGTCAACGAGAAGCTGGACGAGGTTTTCTCCGAGCTAAACGCCTTACGCATGGACGTCATCGCTCTTTGATCGCATGATACCGACCTCGAGGCCACACCTACCCGACGATCCCGCACACGTAGCAGAGGCAGAGGCCACCAGTAGTTTTCTCTTGTTTTTGTATTTCATTTATTTCCCTTTCCGTCAGTTTTCTATTTGTATTCCTTCCTTACTTATATCACGCCATTCAGACAATGTCTGATATAGTGTGGGAGAGACGTTATATTTCCTTCATGTTGTAGTAAATTTATGGTTATTCTATGATATTTTCAAGTTTTTCAAGTTTTCCCCGTATTTTAAGCCATACCAAAAATTTCTCTGCTCGCATAGCTCGACATACCTACCTTAAAGCGGAAACCTAGTTAGGAAGACGAGAACGAGTAAACAATATCAATACGACTATGACACCGTGAACATCCTACTTATGCAACCCGTCTAAACGAGACGTTATATTTACACCTCGATTTTTAAGTTCTGAAGTAACCCCTAGTAGTTTATACTAGCAGTCAGCACCGTCTGGACACAAACCACGTGGGGAGCCGATGAATATAAGTGTTTGATGCCTAATCTTCTCATCTCGATGCTAAACAAAGAAAATCTTGTGCCAAAAGACAAAGATCGCATACGAGACATAAGTATAAGAGAAGAAGTCCATTGAAGGTTGGTTCAGAGGTATCTGGTTCTGAACTTGGTAGGGCGTGCTACGGCTCAATCCCCCGCAACCTCCAATTTAGAAAAATCCAGGGTAACCACATCCGTGTACCAAACCCCGCGACAGAAATAGGATCAAAGTCACTAACCGGCTACTCCATTACGCGCGTGAAAAGATAAAGGGCTTAATGTGATTGCGCCATAACGAAACCGGGCGAAAAAGCACACGAGGATCGAGGTTTAAATATGACGAAACGCTTAAGCGGTTTGTTAAGATGGAAATACGCGACTAGATTGTGTCATTGCAATATCACTGACGTTTTACTCAAGTATCGGCCGACTAACGATTGGTTTCCTGTGTTTTATCTTGAAAACAAAAGGTATGTCGTGCACGTGCGCCTAGCGAACACTTTTCCGATTTTTTACGACTATTTGCTTGAGGACAAGCAAAGGTTTAAGTATGGGAGGATTTGATAACGCGAAATCATATCATATATTTACCATAAAATTTATCCGTTTTATATCATATTTAACCGATTAACTCTCGAATATTCCGAGTTCTGTATGGTTTTATGCAAGTACAACATATCTCAGCTCAAACCAAGAAGAAACGTGAAATGCGCGAGATTGCGGCCAAAGACCAAAGAGAAAAGATAAATCTGTCAAGAAATCCATTTTCTGCTGATGTTACGGTCATCACACAGCTGCCACGACCGTAAGGCGCTTCAGAAGAGTGTGACGGTCGTCACACCCCAGCCACGACCGTAACGCGCTAGCTTATGAAAAATGAGCGTAACGCCCCAGCCACGCCCGTAACAAGGTTATATGTATTAAATTTGAACGTGGTCAAGCAACAGAACATGGTAAAGCAAAATGAAGTGGTCAAGCAAAGCTCTGCTACGTGCCTAAATTCTCTCCAACTTCCAAAGGCCACTTTCTCCTCAATTTTCTCAGTAAGACCAAGAATCTAGGAACTCAAATATTTTTCCAACCGTACTTTCACTCTCTATATATAGCTTAGACTTAGAAAGAAAGGGGGAGAGTTTTTAGTTCACAAAAACCTTGCGGAAGCTCTGCAAATTTTTATTCTCGACTTTATTTCTGAATTTCGTCCATTTAAGTTTTCATTCCGACGTTCCAATCTTTCCGGCTTGTGGAAGAAGGATCTCGGATTTTATTGCTTTTCAGGTTTTTTTATTGTATTTGATTTTATTGTATTTGATATAATTGAAATTTTATTTATGTTATATTTTTATTCTTTATTTATGATGCATGCACTATTGTTTTCTGAATTTATTTCCTACTTTTTAATTCCTAGTACTATGAGTAGCTAAATACCCGTAGTCGGGGTGTGATGAAATAACCGAATAAATTAATGTTTTTTTTCTAAGATAAAACCTTAATCAACTTAATTTTTGACCGTGACTTTTTATAATTAAAAATTAAGCTTTTTATTACGAGAGTAAAGAAAGTGAAATAGGGAGAAATCAAAACCACGAGAGTGTGAGGTTTTAACCGGATAGCTAAAGTTAGGCATTCGATTTAAATACAGCGAGAGCGCTTTAAAACGAATTAGACTTATTTAGTTTTCAAAAAGATGCTTTCTAAACACTTATGGACTAGCGAGAGCAGACATTTGGCTTTAGGAGTATGATCCGAGGTAAGACCACGAGAGTGTGAATCGAGGGTTTTTAAACTGATAAGTACTACAGAACAATTAAGTTAAACATTTTTATATGCTTAGGTACAACTTAATTCGCATAGGTTCAAATCATTACACTCCGACCGCTCTAATATTAATTCCCTTAATTGAATTTAGTTTCCCTTTAGTTTTAAACTTCTAAAAAAAACCAACGTGACAATTTCCACCTTAGCTAAACTAACCTGTTTTACAACACTAGAGTGATTACGAAGTCCCTGTGGGTTCGACATCCTTTTATTACTACCGCGATATACTGTGCACTTGCAGTTAAGATACCGTTACACATTAGGTCGATCACAGACACAATCATTAATGCAACACCAACTGTTGTATCATAGCTTGCTTCTGTAAGGCCTTGTTTATTACCTGCAAACTAAACAAACAAACAACAAAAAGAAAATGATCAATCATTAAAAGCGTGGGTTGCCTTCCATGAAGCGCTTCGTTTAACATCGTATGGCTCGACGGTTCATCACACATGTTATTAAGGCTTATATGACACAAATAACACATAATCTTTTTCCTTTATTTTATTTGGTAGCAATCCCATGAACTTAAAGTATTAATGATGTTGCTTGCAAATCATTTTCAGTTTGATTTTATTGAACAAAGGATAAATGACATCAAATACTTTATTAATTTCTTGTCTTTCATCTGCCTTGTTGTGAAAATAGTTTTTAGGGATACTCTTGTGTTGAAGATTTTTTGCAGGATATCTACATCTTCACAAATTGTTAAATTTGTAGTTTCTTCCAGAACTAGATTATCTTTAAGTTTCCTTATTTCTCATTCCCTGTATTTCTTGTTTACCTCAAATTCTTCTATTCTTACTACCACATCTTTTTCATCTGATGTTATGCATTTTTCTTCTGGTTCCACTTATTCTTCTTCCAAATTTATCTCTCGCCAAATAAACCTATCTGGATAAAAGTTAGCTTCCTTACATTAGTTCATAAGAATTTTTACTTCTCTCTTATATGCGTTAAAAATTTTAGTCGCCTCTTCCAAAGTGAAACCCGAATCAGGCAACCAACATGTAAAAGACACAGTTGGAAATGTATCGAAATAATACATGACTACAAAACTCAGACACTTCATTAGTAGCCAAGTATATAAGATTTCATGAAGGAAAAGTAATCTGACTTTTTTCTTTTTTTATAATAAAATCAAATTCAAATTAAAAAATTAAAACAAAATTTTAGTTGACGAGCAACAAAATTCAATGTAACTAAAATTAGAACTCTATATTTTGGTTGTCCCAGGAAACAACACAAAAAACTTGATCGAAAAAATAGCAAGTTTACTATTTTATACCTCTTTTAGTAATAATAGGGAAATTCCCCGAATGACGATCTCAAGGACTGCGTAGAAGTATTAGGTTTAATTCGTGGTTCAATTAAACAAAAAATTAAACTGGGGTTTAGTTTGGAAATTATCGTTGAATGATAAGTAAAAATAAGCAGTATAATAAATTGGCTTTTTGACAGATATGAAGAACATGCTAGGGTAACGTGTAATATTTTCCCTATAACAACCTTGAATCCTTATTTTATCAACAAGTTCAAAATACTCAATTACCAAATCTTTAGTTTATTTTCCCCTAAGTCCTTAGTTGGAAAACCTTTGAACATTCATCTTAAATCCTAAGTCCTTAGAGAATTATGATGAAATCAAGCCTTAGTTTTATCAAGAATTAATTGGTAACTATAGGGTATCCCTAGTCCTAGGTGATATCTACTATATTTTAATCGCACATAAACCTTAACAACGGAGGTCCAACCCTAATTGTCTGATAAAGAAAGCATTAAAAACCTTGTACAATCAAATTGAATATGAAAAACAAATATATTAATGAAGTCCGAAATAAAAGTTGTTTACAGAATAAAATCAAGGACTACCCTTGCATTGGGGGTTTAACTACTCATATTATTCAAATTAATTTCAATAATATAACGTTTAGAGATTACAAGTTAACGAGGGACTTTGATCTTCAATTGCCTTCGCTCATGAAAACTTTCCATTCTCCAATAACCTCATATGCTCAAATATTCAATCGTAAAATTCTCCGCTTTCCAAAAAGGCCCCATTTTCCTTTCGTAAAATATCTTCTATATATTGAAAATCCATTGGCCTCGGTGGGAAATGCCTAAAATTCCCATACAGGTCAACATATTATAAAAAATCAGCAAAACAAGTAAAATCAGCGCCTGCGCCAACATAGACCGTGTAAGCTGACACGAGCGGCCGTGTGGGCCCTCAGACTATTTCCTTCAATTTCTCAGGTTCCAAGCATGCTGGCACGGCCTGTGTCAGGTTACACAGGTGGCTGTGTCAGCACCTTGACTTTCCTTTTTCTTGGATTCTTGCATATGCTTCTCCCTAACACAGCTTGTGTCAGGCCTCCTGTAACATGGTTTTTACTTCCTCCGAAACTTTGAATTTTGCACTTTTTTTGCACTGATTTGTCCCGATTTATTCATGTAAGTCTACAAACATTAAAACACACAACCAACGCATAAAATGTGGAAATACGAAGTAAAACACTTGACAATAAAAAGAAAAGATAACTAAATTCAACGATAATTAACGGTGTAAAAACCACTGGTGAAAGACCTATTATGAGAAGACTCCTTATGAATTATGGAAGAACAAAAAACACAATATTTCATAATTTTGTCCTTTTAGATATGATTATTTTAGGTTGAATACTAAAGAGAATCTTAACAAGTTTGATTCTAAATCACAACAGTGTATCATGTTAGGATAATATAATCACTCAAAAGGCTACATAGTGTATAACACTGCAACTCTTATTGTTAAGGAATCTATTCATGTTAGATTCGATGATAAGCTTGACCCTAAAAAGTCAAAGCTAGTTGAAAAGTTTGCAGATATGAAGATCACCTTCTCAGACTCAGAAGGTAATGCTGCTGCTAAGAAGGATCCTAAGAAGAAAGACTCAGAAAGAGATCAACCATAAGCTTTGTTGAAGCTCAGACTGTAAGAACAAGATTTGGTTATACAATATTATAAATGAGTTTTAATGATAACAAATAAGTATGATTGTATGAAAAAATTTGTTATACTAATGTTTGTTATTATTGAGTTCTTAACAAACAGGTTCTGCATCTGATGAGTAGTCTGGCCAAGACATTAGAAGAGAATTGATTCTTCTTCTATGCTACACAAGTTCTATTGAGCAGTAGTGTTGTACCCCAAAATTTGCCCTCTCATTTCTCAAAGGATCATCCTAGACCCTCAGATCAAAATCTAGTTTCAAGAATCATATTTCATCAAGGAATGTTAAAGTATGATGTTTGTTTAATCAAGAAAATAAAATTCAAGATTATGTTGAAAAAGTCAAAATTCTAAATACTTTGAAATTTTTCTAAGTGTTTAAGAAATATGATAAATTCAAAACTTCTGGCCAGATTTCCACCATGATGCAAGTTGATTCTGGAAGAATTTCTAACACAATAGTTGTAGACCTCAATGAGATCTAAAAAATTGCAGAACAAAACTTATTCTAGAAATGATGGGATTTTAAGTTATACAACTTCAAAGGGACGTCATTAAAACTGAAACATTAAGTAAATTCTGGACCTTTCCAAAACAGGATTTGGTTAGAACTTCTGGATCATTTTTCATATAGGTCCAGTCAGAATTTACAAGAACAATTCAAAGAGGGTTTACAAAGCATGTTACAAGTTTTAAGTAAAGTCTGAGAACTCCCTCAGAACACGCTGGAGCAAAAAGATTCAAAGATCAGAAGTTGGATGTTTGTTCTAAGTTACGCTGATGCCGAACTTCTGACCCAAAATTAAGCAATGATGCATAATCTCATATTGCAGGATTTATGGTTTGATAAATTTCATCATCATTTAATGCTCACAACCACTTTTGAGTTTTTATCCTAAGAATTTCCCCACGTGTGGCATAGAAGTACATTGATGTCTTTGAAAAAGAAAACTTTTGTACAAGAGTATGCTGGGCCCATGCTTTGCTTTTGCTTTTGAGGGTGCTTTTCCTAAACTCATGCTTACAAATCCAGCTTAGGCACGGCTAAAATCTGCTAACCACCATACTTGTTTAACTTGCTTCAAGAACAAGTCAGCGCCCTAGCATGATGGCTGTACCCTTGACCTCTCCAAGCTACTAAACCTTTACCTATAAATTGAAATCCATTTGCAACTGTAACAAGGTCGAAAAATTGAAAAGAAAAAAAAAGCAAAGAAAGAAGCTTTGAAACCTTGCTAGAAATTCCAGGAATCCGAAACTGCAAACGCAAATACAAAACCTGCTAGTTTCTGGTTCTTGCATTCAAACTCCAATTTCCCTCAAGCGCTTCTTGACCAAATCATCCATACAGTTTCTGATATACATTTAGAAGTTATCTTAACTTCTGTTTTCAGGCTGTAACATGTTCCCCATCATTCTTCACCTCCAAAGTCAGAACTTTGTTTCTTAGCTGTTCCAAAATTTTCCAGCCATTCATAGCCCAAGTTAAAGGTTGTTCCAGCCTGCTGAAGCTAGTCAGAACATCACAGCAGTCAGAATCAGGTTCCAGCTCATAGAATATATTTCAGCTGCAAGGTAAGCTTTTGTTAACTCTCATCATTTTACTTAGGCATTGTTAAACTTGCATATCCAAAAATACAATGTAGACATCCTGACTCTGATGCTGTACATATTCTTAGATTTCATGTATTTTTTGCCTAAGTTAAAAGAATTTCAGCTCAGAACTTCTTGAGGAAATTATGATTTAGAATTAGGATCAGCAAAATACATGCTTACTTCTGATTTACATTTCTTACATTTTATGTTTCTGAAATCATGATGGAACCTGCCATAATTGTTATGTTTGCATTTTCTGTTTTTTTGAGAAATGACTCAGCTGTAGAGGTTCTGGTTGGCGTGGAGAAGGAGATGAAGTTCATCATCAGAACTTACTTTGTGTTATATGTCTATGTTTTTGCTTCTAATATCAGATGTATTATCCACCCCAATGGTAGAGGGTGAACGCTTAAGATGTTCATGTTAAGGGTCCTGAGTTCTAGCCCCAGAAATACCTTTTTTTATGTTTATTCCATGACATTTTGTCCCAATCCTGGACCAAAACTTCTAGACACTTTCTATCCAACAGCATTGACACCTCACATACCCATTATAAGAGATTCTAGATTACAGTTCCACCAGAACTTCTAAAGTTTCCAGTTACACCAGAACTTCCAAACTCTCTCTAAACATCAAGAATTTCCAAACTACCTTAACCACCAGAATTTCTGACCTTCCCAGCTGAACTAGAGCTTCTAGACTCCCTCAACAATCAAAACTTCTAGGCTTTCCTTTGTTCCCAGGCCCAGAACTTCTTACTTTCTATTATCCTACTAACATTTTCTTTCTTGCAACGTATCAGAGTCAGAACTTCTGTTCCATCTCATTTCACCAACGTGCTGATTCTAACCCCTTTTCCTCTTATTATTTTATTTTATCTTTAATAATCAAAACCCGCAAAGATATTTTTATATTCACATACTTTATTTTATCTCTTTTAAAACAAAAAGATAAAAAATATTTTCTTAAGCGAACTTATTTATTTTCTTAACAAAAACAAAACAAGTTCATTTTAGATTTCTTATACATTATTCAATATGGTTGTAATAATTAATTAGGTTTAATTTCCTTGCAAAATCCCCATTTGTAAATTTGTACACCCCTCCCCTCATGATGTAATAGCTTAGTATTTTTACTTTCCGCAATTTATCGCTTTATATAAATGCTAGTAAATTAGGGTTTGTATGGAAAGATTAAAATAAAGAAGTTAGCAAACCCTAATTCAAGAGAAAAAAATGCATGTAAATCAACACATTTGCACATTTGCACCCTTAGGGTAATTCCACTTTGTTTCCTTATAAAAATGGCCATGTTATGCCTGTGGGGTATCTTAGCAAAAATCAATAAAAAACACAAGATCATAGTCCCTCGATGACGCTATCAAAGATTCCTTTCAAAAATGATCTTAGTCATTCAAAGAGAATTGCTAAGATATTTCACAACATTGCTATCATGGTAATACGATGACCCACGCCCGTCCCTTTACATCCAAAGATAGGGCTTCTTACTAAATCAATGGTAAGATAGCAATATCAAAGGAAAGGAAGAAATGAACTAAGACTTTTGAGTAGGTAGATTATTCCTTGTTGATTGCTCAAATTCAAATCAAACACTCTTGCTTATTTTCAAAACAAACACCAAACACTTTCAAAAACACTTTCAAAACATTTTCTAAACTTGAAACATTTTTAAAAGATTAACACTTTGTATACGTTCTTACGAACGAGAACTATTACAAAGTTTTCCTAAATGATGGCGCCTTTCAAAATACTTTCAGAAAACACACAAAGCACATTTTCAAACAAAAGCAAGTGATCTAGCAAGAAACTAAGAGCCCATAGATAACTATGGATGAAAAGGGTGCTAATACCTTCCCTTTTCATAATCTACCCCCTGAACTCAAGAAATAATCTCAAAGGTCTTTCCTGTTCTTTTTAGCCTTTCCTTTTGGATAAAATAAAAGTCGATGGAGACTCTTGCTAACCGCAACATTTGCGATAAAACGAAAAACCCCAAGTCAGTTCTCCAACCGTATCACAGAATTGGAGTTTCTGCTGGGGATTGTAGC
Source organism: Vicia faba (assembly GCA_948472305.1). Lineage (NCBI taxonomy): Eukaryota > Viridiplantae > Streptophyta > Magnoliopsida > Fabales > Fabaceae > Vicia > Vicia faba. The sequence goes on along the minus strand of OX451735.1, from coordinate 747,253,653 downwards.
TTTAAAAGTGGGGTTACCTTAGGGCTAGATCACCTTTACTTGCTTTCCTTGATTGATTTATTTGCTTTACATTTTGGTTCTTTGTTTGGGCTTGTTTGAATCCTCTACTCGGATTTAGGATACCTTATAGGTAAGTAGAAATACGTTGTGGAAACTGTGCGGGGTATACCGACATGGTCTAAGAAATAGCTACGTTAGTGTGACATATTTGTGGGTACCAGTAGCCCTTGAGTAGTCAAGGATAATACGGGGCCGTTGAGTGATGTCATGAAACACTAACTGACTTTAGAACCTTTACTTGACCAACTTGGCCATTAGGACGTAGTGAGATGACCGACTCTGGTGTAGTCCGAAGTTGGTAGATACTCGATACTACACTCATTGAGGTTTGGCTTTTTGGGATATTTCGGTCGCCGTGAAAGAGGCTTGCGCTGAAACAATTCCGAAAAGACAAATCAGTGATATTGAGATCCCTTAGAACCCAGTTACTATTTCTAGGACAGGTTTGAGCCAACTAAACTTCAAGAGGGTACTTACCTATGAGACTCCATGCGAGCATAAACTTAAGGACTTGTTTGCCTTGTTTGTATATATACTTACTTGCACATAACATCATAAACATCATAACATCATACTCATTCTCACTAACCATTTCAAGGATTTTTGAGATTTATCTTTGTTCTGTTTTGTAGGACATGGATTTTATCCGCAAAAACACTATCCAAGTCAATCTCATAAGAATTCCTCCTCAACTCAAAGAGTTAGCATCAAGGGTTCCTAAAAATTCTCCATTCACCGAAAGACATGGTCGACTCCTAAACTTGGTTGTCTCCAACACTGATGAAGATATGATGAAGGTGCTTTTCCAATTCTTTGATCCTCTACACCATTGCTCCCCTTTTCCCGATTATCAACTTGTGCCAACTTTAGAAGAATTATCCCAACTCTTGAGGATTCCCATTCTCAATCAACTATCCTTTAACGGTACAGAAAGAGATCCAAAACCTAAGGAGATTTCCCAAGAACTACACTTGCAACAATCTGATATCACAACTAATTGGGAAACAAGGAGTGGTGTCAAAGGTTTCTTAGCCAAGTTCTTGTTTGAGAAAGCTCAAGATTGTTGGAACTCCTTGGACTTACAAGCTTTTGAAGAAATTGTGGCCCTTCTCATCTATGGGATGGTTTTGTTTCCAAACCCTGACCAACTCATAGATGTAAACGCTGTCAAAATCTTCATGTCTCGTAACCCGGTGCCTACCTTATTGAGAGATATCCTGCATTCTTATCACTCTCGCACTATGAGAAAGAGAAGGATCCTCATGTGTTGCACTCCTCTCATGGAAAGATGGTTTATTTTGCATCTTCCGCAATATCTGTTGAAGAACGAGCAAGGTTCAAGATGGTCCCATAGGTTGATGACGCTCAGACATTCAGATATTCATTGGTGTTCCCGATCCTTGGAGAATGTTATTTTCATCGACTGTTGTGGTGAATTCCCTAATGTCCCTTTACTTGGCATTATAGGAGGTATCACTTATAATCCCTTCTTAGCTTTACGACGGTTTGGTTACGCCCGAAGGGATGGTCCACATGAGATGCTTATCCAAGGAGTGGTATTCGACTATGAGAGTGACGATCAAAACTACCGTCAGAGGTTTATCCAAGCTTGGAGGATGGTAAGAAAAGTGGATAGCAAGACGCTGGGACATAAGAATTACATTCCCCTCGAGCCTTACCTTAAGTGGGTACGGGCTTGTGCTCATAAACTTGTGATGCATTATCCTTTCATCTTACCAGTCATCATGGAACCTGTGGTTGAAGGAGATGTTCCCTACACTATCCTCCACCCTGACATGCCAACTTCTCTCGAAGACTTGCAAAAAGGTTGGATTCAGCTTAAGGAAGAAAGAGATACTTTCGAAGCTCAATTTTATGCTAGTGAGAAGAGGTTCTTGGAGCTTACGAAGCAGCTACAAGAAGAGAAAAGTGTGAACGCTTACCTTGCGCCGAAGAGGATGCGTTCAGTCTTTTAATATTAGAGAGTTATTTTGTAAGCCCAAGAGGCATGATGTATTTATTTTCAAACTAATTAATGAAATTTGACGTTTGTTCACTCTTTTGTATATAAAAATTTAAATTTAAATAATCCTTGAAATCATTTGCATATACATCTTCCATGCATCATAACATGACAGGTTTTCATATAACAAGTTTCCTTATCGTTCTGCTGTTTATTTCAGCAAGATGGATCTAGAGAAAACTGTGAAGGATTTCCAAGAACAAAACTCTCAATTCCAAGAGACTCTACTGGCCCTATCCAAGGGGAAGCAAGATATGATGGCATTGCTGGCAGTTAAGAAGAAGCTCAAGAAGAAAGCTCTACTCAACATGGGAAGAAGGTTCAAGGAGACAGTCCGTCATATCCCAGTAGGGGATGACTCATCTGAAGAAGACGAGAATCGGATTGGTGAGGTTAAGAGTACCCAGGCTAACTGTGTTAATGATCAAGCATCTGATGATGATACTTTGACGAGCAGTATCCACCCGTCGATGTCAAATACAAGCAGTTAGAAGATAGATTGAAAGTTGTTGAAATCCAGGCCATTCTCGGTTTATATTTTGACAATTTGGGTTTGATCTATGGGATTGTTATTCCCCACAAATTCAAAATACCAATATTTGCAAAGTACGATGGAGTTTCTTGTCTAAAACTGCACCTGAAATCTTATGTGCGCAAGATACAGCCGCACACTACTGATAAGAAACTATGGGTTCACTTTTTCCAAGAGAGCTTGGCTGGAATGCAACTTGAATGGTTTTATTAGTTAGATGGTTCCCGTATCAATAACTGGGAAGATTTAGCTATCGCATTCTACCATTAGTACGAGTATAACACCGACTTGGCGCCAACGAGGGTTCAGCTGCAAGATATGACCATGGGAAAGAATGAAGGATTTAAAGAATATGCACAAAAGTGGAGAGACCTCGCCAGTAGGGTTCAACCACCCTTGAATGATACGGAGCACATTGACATGTTCATGGGAAATTTATCTGATCCTTTCTTTAATCTGTTGGTTGGATGCTCTTCTTTTGGTTTCACCAAATTAATCTTAACCGGTGAAAGAGTTGAAAGCGACATCAAAAGTAGGAAGATCTCTGTGGCATCTACCTCCACTTCCAATCCTGTCAAGAAACCTTTTGCTGCAAAGAAGGAAATCAATGCTGTGTACGGGGCAAGGGCCCGTACCAAGAAGAATGATCACTCGTCTGTTAATGCTATCCGAATATCCAATCCAACTCATACTCCAAGACCATTTGCTAATCATCAACATTTTGAAACTCCAAGGAGACAATTTACGAGGTTAGGCATATCATTATCTCAAGCCTTAGAAAATTTGCTCAAGGCTAATTTAGTGACATTGCGCGATCCACCTGCCAACCCTGATACCTCTTCACCAAAGTATAATCCGAACGCTAAATGTGCTTACCACTCAAGCAGCCCCGGGCATGAGATTGACCAGTGCTGGGCCTTGAAGAACAAAATTCAGGATTTGATCGATAACAAGACTATTGAGTTTGATCCTCCTCCAACTCCGAATGTAATCACCGTGCCTATGCTGAAGCATGACAAGGGTGTTAATGTTGTTGAAGATACAATTTTTGTTGCCTCTGTTGAAGAATTGACTACTCCACTAAACATCATAAAAAAGAATCTGTTGAAAGCTGGGATTTACCCTGGCTATGTAAAATACTGTGTTTGTTGTACAAGACAACTCAATGGATGCGAAAGGATGAAGAAAGGCGTTCAACGCCTAATGGATAGCCACGAAATTCTATTTGAGAAGACTCCACTTGCCAAAAGTATGACTAACAAATGCGAAGATCTCTCTATTATTATCATCTCAAACAAGCCTCTTAGGATCACCTCCAAAGTTCCTATTAGGATTTCAAATGAACCCACTGTTGCTCCCTTAATAATCACCAATCTCGGACCAATTCCCTACTCTTCAAACAAGGCAGTACCATGGAACTATGGTGTTGAGGTGGTTTATCATGGGATTAAACAAGACGCTTGGATCAAAGAAGAAAAAGCTGATGATGTTGATAACATAGCTGGCTCAAGCAAAGTAACCAGAACTGGGAGAATATTTTCACCCAATATCTCACCACCAGTTGTTATAAAGGCTCCCGTCCGCATTACTGCCGCCAAGCCAAGTACTAATACAAGGGGGGAAGGAGAAGGTTGTTGAGCCTGTTGCGACTGAAATACCCGCGAAGGACATTGTTGAAGGATATCCTTCCGCTCGTGAGATGGACGAAATCTTGAAGATAATAAAAAGAAGCGACTTCAAGATTCTGGACTAGTTGGGGAAAACCCCTTCTAAGATTTCAATGTTATCATTGCTACTCTGTTCTGACGCCTATGCTCAGACATTAATAAAATTTCTGAAATAGGCTCATGTTCCACATGAGACAACAACAGACCAATTTGAGAATTGCGTGGCTAGCCTGATGGCTGATAATGGCTTGGGATTTTCAGATGCTGACCTAACACCTCTTGGGAAGAACCACAATAAAGCTCAACATGTTTTTGTCGAGTGCAAAGGGACTAACTTAGCACATGTGCTAGTCGACACTGATTCTTCTCTAAATATACTATCCAAGGGGGCATTAAACCGTCTTGACTATGAAGGTTTAGTCTTGAAACCCAGTGATATCATCGTGAGGTCCTTCGACGGATCAAAAAGGACTGTTCATGGAGAAGTAGATCTGCCAATCAAGGCGGACTCCCAAATCTTCGACTCCACCTTCTACATCATGGACATCCGTCCTGCCTATTCTTGTCTGTTGGGTCGCCCGTGGATCCATAAAGCTGGGGCAGTAACCTCAACTCTCCATCAAAAGCTTAAATATACCGTCAAGGGAAGAATTGTCACTGTCTGTGGTGAGGAAGAGTTTATGGTGAGCCACTTTAACTCTTTCAATTACGTAGAGATGGATGGAGAATTCATTGAGACCCCGTGTCAAGCATTTGAAGTTGTACCACCAATGATTGCTGCTAAAAAATGTTCCTCTGATGAGTCTAAAGCTGTTAAGGCCGTGCCGAAGATGGTTTCAGTCAAAGATGCTCGTGCTGAAATTAAAGAAGGAAATTGTGATACTTTGGGGCAACTCCTTGATATCCCATTCAAAGTGAAACAGTTTGGTTTGGGCTTCACCGTCAACGCTCAGAAGGAAGTAAGACGTGCTCGTGCTGGAAAGCCACCTCTCCGCATTAGAAGCCATGAAGTTAATGTTGTGGGTTATTCAGATGAAGAAGCTGCATTTGAAGATTGGGTGTATCCAACTACAATGGAGCTGAAGAATTGGCATGCAAAGGACTTCGTACCCATCTCCTTCATTGAGTAGTAACCTACTTGTTTTTGCTTTCTTTTCAATTCAAGAACATTTTGTCTATAATATTTAACATTGACTTTTAAGCCATGTGCCTGGCCCGGGGCACTTTGGTCCATTTGTCAAGGGTTTTATTTATGTTCATCTAATCATATGATCATTCAATACAAATCATTAGACACTTTTTCATTCAAATCTTTGTGTTCTTTGTCTTTCTTTTCTTTTAAATACATTTTTAAAAATAGCCATGTATCTTACATGCACACACACACACACACACACACACACACATTCTTGCAGGTCCTTATCCACTCTGGATCCTATTGCCAATGACTCCACTATTACCGACTATGAATTCGAATGTCCGATCAAACAAGCCGAAGACGAAGGCGGGGAAGATTGTGAAATATCGAGAGAACTAGCCAGACTTCTGTTACAAGCAGAAAAAGCTACTCAGCCGCATGAAGAGTCAGTTGAAGTCATTAATCTGGGTACTGAGGCAGATAAGAAGGAAATCAAGATCAGAGCTAATTTGGAAATCAGTTTCAAGAGATGGTTGGTTCAGATGTTGCATGATTATGTGGAATTATTTGCTTGGTCATATGAAGATATGCTAGGGTCGGATGCCTACATCGTAGTTCATCGTCTGCCGACAAAAGAATATTGTCCTCCCGTCAAACAAAAGGTTCATCGCATGAGGCCTGATATGTCCAAAAAGATAAAAGCTGAAGTGATGAAACAATTTGATACAGGGTTCCTAGCTGTGACATCCTATCCCCAATGGATTTACAATGTGGTTCCAGTGCCGAAGAAAGACGGAAAGGTTCACATGTGCGTAGACTATAGGGATCTGAATAGGGCAAGTCCCAAGGATGATTTCCCTCTACCACACATTGACGACTTGGTCGATAATACTGCTCAGCATAAAGTCTTCTCATTCATGGATGGCTTCTTAGGTAATAATCAGATAAGGATGGCTCCTAAAGACATGGAGAAGACAACTTTTGTCACACAATGGGGCACCTTCTGCTACAAGGTCATGCCACTCGGATTGAAGAATGCAGGGGCAACATATCAAAGGGCTATGGTAGCTTTGTTTCATGACATGATTCATCATGAGATAGAGGTATATGTGGATGATATGATTTCCATATCACAAACTGAAGAGGAACATCTTGATCACCTGTACAAACTATTCGAGAGGCTGAAAAAATACAAGTTGAGGTTAAACCATAACAAATGCACATTTAGAGTACGATCTGGAAACCTTCTAGGTTTTGTTATAAGCAATAAAGGCATTGAAGTTGATCCTGCCAAGGTAAAGGCCATCCAAGAAATTCCAATCCCTCATTCTGAAAAGGAATTTAGAGGATTCTTGGTTCGTCTCAATTACATCGCCCACTTCATATATCACTTGACTGCTACTTGTGAGCCAATCTTCAAACTCTTGAAGAAAGATCAGGTAGTCAGATGGAATGATGAATGCAAAGCTGCCTTCGACAAAATCAAAGAGTATCTACAAGAGCCTCCTATTATCATGCCTCCAGTTGAAGGAAGACCCTTGATCATGTACTTAATAGTACTAGAGAATTCTACAGGGTGTGTTTTGGGCCAAGATGACAAGTTTGGCCGAAATGAGCATGCTATTTACTACCTGGGCAAAACGTTTACCGACTGTGAAACCAGATATTCACTGCTTGAGAAAACTTGCTGTGCTTTGGCATGGGCTGCTTACCGGCTAAGACGGTATATGTTGACTCATACCACTCTGTTGATTTCTAAGATGGACCCAATCAAGTACATCTTCGAGAAACCTTCCCTTTCTGGACGGATAGCCAGATGGCAAATGATCTTAACTGAATACGACATTCAATACACTATGAAAAAGGCCATCAAAGGAAGTGTACTAGAAGATAATTTGGCTTATCAAGCTATGGATGATTATCAGTCTATGAACTTCGACTTCCCTAACTAAAACATCATGCTAGTAATCGACTGTGCAAAACCTGGACCGTATGACGGATCTGAACAAGGATCCTGATGGACTATGGTCTTCGATGGGGCTTCCAACGCCTTAGGTAATAAATTGGTGTTGTGATCATCTCTCCAGAAGGTTTCCACACTCCTTTCACTGCCAGACTCTGCTTCGATTGCACGAACAACATGGCCGAATATGAAGCATGCATCTTGGGTCTGAAAGTTGCCATTGACTTGAGGATCAAGCATATGAATGTGTTTGGAGATTCCGCTCTAGTGATTAGCCAAGTAAAAGGAGATTGGGACACTAAGCACCCTAATCTCATCCCTTACAAGGAACTTGTGCTATCCCTGATTCCCTACTTCTAAGAGATAACTTTTAAGCACTTCCTTAGGGAAGAGAATCAGTTGGCTGACGCCTTGGCAACCATGTCTTCAATGTTCAAGGTCATATGGGACAACGAAGCCCCTGAGATTACAAATTGAAAGATTCGACGAACCTGCACATTGCTGTGAGCTTGACAATGGCGCGGAAAAACCATGGTACCATGAGGTGATGAGATATTTTGAAGCACAAGAGTATCCAGAGGGAGCGTCCATAAATGACAGAAATTTCTTACGAAGATTTGCAACTAAATTCTTCCTAAGCAACAGAATATTGTACAAGCGCAACCATGACTCTACTCTACTCTGATGTGTGGACAAGAAGGAGGCAGAGGAAATCATGGAAGACATGCACAATGGTCTCTTTGGTACTCACTCAAGTGTACATACGATGGCTAAGAAGATCTTTAGAGCTGGCTACTACTGGTCAACAATGGAGACTGATTGCCATCAACATTCAAGAACTTGTCACAAATTCCAAATCTATGTTGACAAGGTCCATGTACCTCCTATCCCTCTAAACGTCATGACCGCTTCGTGGCCATTTGTAATGTGGGGCATTAACATGATTGGAGAGATCAAGCCCACCGCTTCCAATGGACATCGCTTCATTCTTTTCACTATCGACTACTTCACCAAATGGGTCGAAGCCGCCTCATTTGCCTCAGTCACCAAGAATTTGGTAGCCAGATTCATCAAACATAACCTCATATGTCGCTATGGTATCCCCGAAAGGATTATCACTCACAATGGGACTAACCTCAATAATGCTATGATTACTGAGCTTTGCACTCAGTTTAAGATTAAGCATCACAATTCTTCTCCATATAGACCCAAAATGAATGGCACAGTCGAAGCGGCCAACAAAAACATTAAGAAGATTGTGCAGAAGATGGTAGTAACCTATAAGGATTGGAATGAGATATTACCGTTTCCTCTTCACGGCTACCACACTTCAGCTAGAACATCACCTGGGGAAACTCCCTTTTCCTTGGTCTATGGCATAAAGCTGTTCTTCCAGTGGAAGTTCAGATACTCTCACTGAGGATTATGAATGAGGCAGGCTTAGGCGAAGACGAGTGGATTCAAACGAGATTGGATCAACTGAACTTGATTGATGAGAAGCAATTGGTTGATGTTTGTCATGGTCAGACGTACCAAAAATGGATGATCAAGGCTTTTAACAAAAAGATCAAGCTTCGAGTATATCAAGCTGGTGACTTGGTGATAAAGCGCATCATTCTGCCACAAGGCGACCCTAGAGACAAATGGACTCCCACCTACGAAGGTACATTTGTTGTCAAGAGAGTGTTCTGTGGAGATGCCATGATGCTGACTACCATGGATGGTGAAGACTTCCCACATCCTATAAATGCAGACATAGTTTAAAAATACTACGCATAAAGGACCCGCTAGGTTGACACACCTAGGAAAAAATAAGGGCATCCCAGGAAGCCAAAAGGTTTGGGAAAAAATTAGGGATATATGCAAAAGATTATACACCCGACAAGTTGAAAACCTGAAAGGGCGACTTGGGAAAAAATGGGTATCCTGGTGGGCTGAAAACCCAAAAGGGAGGTCCAAGCAAAATTTAAGGATTGAAAGTGTATGACTATGTCCCGTGGAATCACCATAGTCAACTTTATCACAAAGGTCCGAGTTTAAATGGTCCAAGATCAATCCAATCAATTTCTGTCAACGGCAAGGGGCATTCGAAGACATTGGGGCAATAGTAGAGTTGGAAGGCAATGAGATCATTTCACATGTCTATTTGTTTTTGTTTTCAATTTTGTTTTCCTTTCAGAGATTTCCTCTTACTAGGATCTCCATCTCTTTGTACAAAAACGCCTATTCATGGGCAAAATATCAATACAAATATGCTTTGAAGTGAAAACCTTTTGTCATTGTTTTGAATGAAAATTTGTCAAACGATTAAAATTGAATGAACATATTCATATGAACATAATTAAAACTATTTGGCACATGTGTCCTGATAAGAAGTAACAAGCATCTCTTTAATGTATATGGAATATCCCCACAGAATTATTTCATTAACATCATCTCCAGCAAAGTTACCCACAAAGTTTCTTTGCATAGGCCAATCTCCAGCCAAAGTCTCAATCTCTTGGCAGCCCTCTCTCCCCAGCTAAGTTGATCCTACAAGTAGAAGCCTCGTGGATCACTTCCTCAAAGAACTCACCTCGTCAGCAGTTCATCAAGTTTTCATCAACAAGGTTTATTTCCCCAATATGGTTTATTTCCATAACAGGGTTTATTTCCCCAACAAACAACGAGTAATATAATTCCCCAGCCGAGTACAAAATTCTCCAGCTTAGTCTATCTTCCCCAGTTGAGCCTTTTATCCTCAACTGAGTGTATCCTCCCCTAAGCTGAGTTTGTCCTCCCCGACTGAGTCTACATTCCCTAGCTTAAGTTTTCCTTTCAGACTATTGCAAATTATAGGGCAACAACCCCTATTCCCTAGTAAAGTCATAAACAAAACCTTTACTATCTCCAAAAGATACTATGAATCATGGACCCGACCAGATATTAGCACAATTTTTAAGTTACTATGAAGCCTGGACTCGACCAGATAATAGTCAACTTCTCAAGTCATTGTAGAGCCTGGATCCGACCAGATAATAATTAATCTTTCAAATACTATGAAACCTGGACCCGACCAGATAATAGTTTAATTCTTCAAAGATATAGAAGCACCTGGACTCAACCAGACCAAGGTTTGACTTCTTTTTCCCAATAGAGTTTGCCTCTATCCCAACAAGTTATTGTGAAGCCTAGATTCGACAAGATAACAATTCTCCTCAAAAATTTATTATGAAACCTGGAATTTGACCAGATAACAACTAAATTCCCAAGCAGGTTACTGTAAATCCTGGACTCGACCAGATATCAGTTCAACTTCGTCTATTCAAGCAAGCTTATTATGAAGCCTGGAATCCGACCAGATAACAACTAGCTACAACCCTCAGCAAGACACAATGAGGCTTGTACCCGACCAAATAATAGCACAACTTTTCAAAAAAACTATGAAGCCTGTACCCGACCACATAGTAGTTACCACTTCAAGTTACTATGAAGCCTGGACCCGACCAAATATTAGTTTAACTTCGTCCTTTCTAGAAAGTTATTGCAAAGCCTGGGGTTCAACCAGATAACATTTAACTTCCTTATCCCCAGCAAGTTGTTGTGAAGCCTGGATCCGACCAGATAACAATTCAATTTCAATAAATTTTCTGCAAAGCCTGGAATCTGACCAGATAACAATTAATTTATCCTTCCCCAGTAAGTCGCCATGAAGCTTGGATCCGACCAGATAGCAGTTGACTTCCTCATCCTCAACAATTTTTGAAGCCTGGATCTGACTAGATAATAACTTACCTTCAAGAGATATTCCCCAGCGGAAGCCCTTTCAACAAAGTTTGAAGATATGTATAATCTTCATTCCCAACAGCGATCCGGGATTCAACTTCCCAAAATTCCTCAGCAGCAGTGAGGGATTTATTTTCCCGGACAAATATGCATCTCATATTCATACATCATAGTATATACATACAAAATATATTTAGCATAGTACCACATCTTGTGCATATCATGCATACATCTGCATTTTACTAACCCTTTTTCCCACAGGTGAAACATCAAGTTTTAGTATGAATCGACCAAAGATTTGTGCTGATACTTCTTCCAGTATTTACCAACATTCCTCTAAATGGCATCTATAAGCCCATTCCCATTCCATCTTCGAGTGCAAATTTCTGGGCAGTCTAGTGTTCAATCATCTTCCACCTTCATGTTACAAATGGCGGATCCGCCAATCTAACTCTTCAGGTTTAAGAAGATTGAACAGGGGCAGCTATTGTACCCCAAAATTGGCCCTCTCATTTCTCAAAGGATCATCCTGGACCCTCAGATCAAAATCAAGTTTCAAGAATCATATTTCATCAAGGAATGTTAAAGTATGAAGTTTGTTTCATCAAGAAAATCAAAGTCAAGATTATGTTGAAAAAGACAAAATTCTAAATACTTTGAAATTTTTCTAAGTGTTTAAGAAATATGATAAATTCAGAACTTCTGGCTAGATTTCCACCATGATGCAAGTTGGTTCTGGAAGAATTTCTAACACAAGAGTTGTAGACCTCAGTGAGATCTAAAACATTGCAGAACATAACTTCTTCTAGAAATGCTGGGATTTTAAGTTATACAGCTTCAAAGGGACGTCATTAAAACTGAAACATTCAGTAAATTCTGGACCTTTCGAAAACAGGATTTGGTTAGAACTTCTGGATCATTTTTCATGTAGGTCCAGTTAGAATTTACAATAACAATTCAAAGAGGGTTTACAAAGCGTGTTACAAGCTTTCAGGAAAGTCTGAGAACTCCCTCAAAACACGCTGGAGCAAAAAGATTCAAACATCAGAAGTTAGATGTTTGTTCTAAGTTGCGCTGATGCTGAACTTCTGACCTAGAATTAAGCTATGATGCATAATCTCATATTGTAGGATTTCTAGTTTGATAAATCTCATCATCATTTAATGCTCACAACCACTTTTGAGTTTTTATCCAAAGGATTTCCCCACGTGTGGCATATAAGTACATTGCTGTCCTTGAAAAAGCAAACTTTTGTACAAGAGTATGTTGGGCCCATGCTCTGCTTTTTCTTCTGAGGGTACTTTTCCTTAATTCATGCTTACAAATATAGCTTAGGCACGACTAAAAGCTGCTAACCACCATACTTGTTTAACTTTCTTCAAGAACAAGTCAGTGCCCTAGCATGATGGTTGTACCCTTGACCTCTCCAAGCTACTAAACCTTTACCTATAAATTGAAATCCATTTGCAACTGTAAAAAGGTTGAAAAATTGAAAAGAAAAAAAAGAAGCAAAAAAAAAGAAGCTTTGAAAACCTTGCTAGAAATTCTAGGAATCCGAAACTGTAAACACAAATACAAAACCTGCTAGTTTTTGGTTCTTACATTCAAACTCCAATTTCCCTCAAGTGCTTCTTGACCAAATCATCCATACAACTTCTGATGTACATTTAGAAGTTGTCTTAAATTCTGTTTTCAGGCTGTAACACGTTCCCCATCAGTCTCCACCTCAAAAGTCGGAACTTTGTTTCTTAGCTATTCCAGAATTTTCCAGCCATTCATAGCCCAAGTTAAAGGTTGTTCCAGCCTGCTGAAGCTGGTCAGAACATCACAATAGTCAGAATCAGGTTCCAACTCACATAATATCTTTTAGCTGCAAGGTATGCTTTTGCTGACTCTCATCATTTTACTTAGGCATTGTTAAACTTGCATATCCAAAAATACAATGTAGACATCCTGACTCTGATGTTGTACATATTCTTAGATTTCATGTATTTTCTGCCTAAGTTGAAAGAATTTCAGCTTAGAACTTCTTGAGGAAATTAAGATATAGAATTAGGATCAGAAAAATACATGCTTACTTCAGATTTACAGTTCTGAAATTTTATGTTTCTGAAATCATGATGAAACCTTCCATAATTGTTATGTTTGCATTTTCTATTTTGTTGAGAAATGACTAAGCTGCAGAGGTTCTGATTGGCATGGAGAAGGAGATGAAGTTCATCATCAGAACTTACTTTGTGTTATATTTCTATGTTTTTGCTTCTAATATCAGATGTATTAGCCACCCAGTGGTAGAGGGTGGACTCTTAAGATATTAGTGTTAAGGGTCCTGAGTTCTAGTTCCAGAAACACCCTTTTTATGCTTATTCCATGACATTTTGTTCCCATCCTAGACCAGAATTATAGACACTTCCATCCAACAATATTGACACCTCACATACCTATTATCAGAGCTTCTAGCTTACCATTGCTACCAGAACTTCTAAAGTTTCCAGTTACACCAGAACTTCCAAACTCTCTCTAAACATCCAGAATTTCCAAACTCCCTCAACCACCAGAATTTGTGACCTTCCGAGCTGCACTAGAGCTTCTAGACTCCGTCAGCAATCAGAACTTCTAGGCTTTCCTTTGTCCCCAAACCCAGAACTTCTGACTTTCTATTTTCCTACTAACATTTTCTTTCTTACAGCGTATCAGAGTCAAAACTTTTGTTCCCTCTCATTTCAGCAACGTGCTGGTTCTGACCCCTTTTCCTCTTATTATTTTATTTTATATTTAATAATCAAAACCCCCAAAAATCTTTTTATATTCACATACTTTATTTTATCTCTTTTAAAACAAAAAGATCAAAAATATTTTCTTAAGCGAACTTATTTCTTTTCTTAACAAAAACAAAACAAGTTCATTTTACATTTCTTGTACATTATTCAATATGATTGTAATAATTAATTAGGTTTAATTTCCTTGCAAAATCCCCATTTGTAAATTTGTACACCCCCTCCCCTCATGATGTAATAGCTTAGTAGTTTTACTTTCCGTAATTTATCACTTTATATAAATGCTAGTAAATTAGGGTTTGTATGGAAAGATTAAAATCAACAAGTTAGCAAACCCTAATTCAAGACAAAACAATGCATGTAAATCAACACATTTGCACATTTGCAACCTTAGGGTAATTCCACTTTGTTGCCTTATAAAAATGGCCATGTTATGCATGTGGGGTATCTTAGCAAAAAACAATAAAAAATACAAGATCATAGTCCCTTGAAGATGCTATCAAAGTTTCCTTTCAAAAATGATCTTAGTCCCTCAAAGATAATTGCTAATATATTTCACAACATTTTTGTCATGGCTATACGATGACCCACGCCCGTCCCTTTACATCCGAAGATAGGGCTTCTTACTAAATTAATGGTAAGATAGCAATATCAAAGGAAAGGAAGAAATGAACTGAGACTTTTGAGTAGGTAGATTATTCCTAGTTGCTTGCTCAAATTCAAATCAAACAGTCTTTCTTATTTTCAAAACAAACACCAAACACTTTCAAAAACAGTTTCAAAACATTTTCCAAAGTTGAAACATTTTTAAAAGATCAAAACTTTGTATACGTTCTTACGAACGAGAACTATTACAAAGTTTGCCTAAACGATGGCGCCTTTTCAAAATACTTTTAGAAAACACACAAAACACACAAAACACATTTTCAAACAAAAGAAAGTGATCTAGCAAGCAACTAAGAGCCCATAGATAACTAAGGATGAAAAGGGTGCTAATACCTTCCCTTTTCATAATCTACCCCCCGAACTCAAGAAATAATCTCAAAGGTCTTTCCTTTTCTTTTCAACCTTTCCTTTTGGATAAAAGAAAATTCGGTGGCGACTCTTGCTAACCGCAACATTTGCGATAAAACGAAAAACACCCAAGTCAGTTCTCCCACCATATCATAAGTAGAAAGACACTCCAGAAGGCTCTAAAGTGTAAGCCCTGATATATAT
Organism: Vicia faba; assembly: GCA_948472305.1. Taxonomy (NCBI): domain Eukaryota; kingdom Viridiplantae; phylum Streptophyta; class Magnoliopsida; order Fabales; family Fabaceae; genus Vicia; species Vicia faba. The sequence continues at coordinate 747,238,510 of OX451735.1, read as the reverse complement.
CTGAAGAAACTAGTCAAAAGATTTGAAGGCAAAAGTTGTTACTTATTTCCAGATGCTGAAGACTCAAGCTTCTAAAGACAACATGTTCTAAGGAAACCAGTCAGAAGATTTGAAGATAGAAGTTGTTACTTATGTCCAGATGCTAAAGACTCACGTTTCTAAAAGACAGTGTGTTTGAAGAAACAAAGTTAGAAGATCTGAAGACAAAGTTTCTTCTGAAGTCTAGATGCTAAAAAATTAGTTTCTAAAATAAAACTTTTTCCAATGAAGACAAAGTTAAAAGATCTGAAGACAATGTTTCTAACTGAAGTCTAGATGCTGAAAACTTTGTGTTTCTAGTAACAAGGTTCTAAAGATAAGGATTCTTAAAGAACCAAGTGCTAAAGATTCTAAGATAGAAGCTCTGAAGATTATAAATACTTGAAGTTCTAAAGGTCCAAGATTATCTACAAATAGGTTCTAAAGACTAAGTGTTAAATATTCTAAAGAGGCAGTTCTTAAGACTCTGAAGACTTGAAGCTCTTCTAATCTAAAGGTTCTCTACAACGGGTTCTAACGACCATGTGCTAAAGACTCTGAAGACGCAATTCTAAAGACTCTAAAGACGCAGTTCTGAAGACTTGAAGTTTTGAAGAACTTATGTTATGTTCTCTCTTCTAATCTCATGCTCGTTGAAGCCTTTGAAGTGTAGAAGGAAAGAATATAATGGAAACACAGTACAATAGTACAAAGTATGAAAAGCTTTATGCCACTACCTCTCCACTAACTTAAAGTGTGGAAGAGATAAGGACGTCATAGTACTATTTGTAACAACTCTTTTTCAAATAGCCAACGACTCTATTTTTCTTAGCTATATAAGAAAATAATTGTATGTTTAAAACTGTTGGTTGGTTAGTTGTTGCTTAACACGTGATATGAATATTAATGAGCTTGCCATAGGCTGATTAGCGAGGTGCTAAAAGCTGCAAGTTACAAATCACAAGTTGTTGATGTTCAAGTTAAAAAGAAAAGCTATTACTATTAGGACACAACCAAATCGAAGCAATCATCCACTATAACAATATGAATAATTCTACAAGATGTTAATCAATTTACCAATAATATACATCTTGGAAGAATCATGAAGAAGCAAGGAGCTATTACTTGTATCTTGCTTAATAAAGAAAGAAGATAAAGATGAAGAATTCTTCAAGATGTAATTCAAATGATCAGTCATATACATCTTGACATAATTATGAGGAAGCAAGGAGTTGTTGCTCATAGCTTGCTCAATAAAAAAGATGAAGACAAGAAAACTACAAGATGCTGCACTTATTTTAGATTAGATTCATCTTTGTAGAAATACGTAAAACATAAGAGTTATTGTTCAGATTGGTTATTTCTTAAGATATTTATGTAAATTGTTTGTACACAAGAGTTGTTGATCATAATTGTGTCAAATAATATGTACTTAAATTAGGAGTAATCTGCTCAATAAGAAGCACTCATATAAACTCTAGAAAAACCATTCTGTTTAGAATTGGTTGGCACCTCAAGTGATCAAGTGAATATTAGAAGACTTGAGAAGACTTTGGTTGTGGCCATCGTAGATGAAATCCTAATAGTGGATTCTATTGGGTCAATGGTAGTCATATCTCAAAGGGGACTGAGTAAAGGTCAACCTTCTGAGATCACTGATGGATATCATTGGAAGGAAATCCTGATAGGAGATTCTAGAGAATGAGATTCTGTTGGGTCAATGAACGTTATATCTGGTTTGGATCCCTGAATGTTTCATTGGATGTTAGCCACCGGCGGTTGCCCGTGCGATTGTAATCAGATTGATTATAGTGGATTAAGTCCTTGATTTCAAGGTGAAATCACCTCTGAAGGGTGGATTGGATTAGCTTGACAATTTCTCAAGTGAACTAGGATATATCGCGTGCTCTTTAATTTTTCTTATGCTTTAGAGTTTATGTTTTCTGAACCACATTAGAAGCATTAATTAGAAGCAAAAATCAGAAGCATTGTTTAACGAATAATGCTTAGAAGCAAAAGTTTTACAAGAAAGGAAAACCAAATTCAAACCCCCCTTTCTTGTGTTTTCTTCACACTTTCATAGACCTCTATGAGGAAGCATAGATCTAGATTCTCACTCTCCGAGAATATGATTTTGGGTGATAGATTTGAACTAGTTAGAACAGATCCTCTTTCAAACCTTCAGAAGAGACACTTATAGGTTTGTTGTCCCTCATAGAGCCTACATCTGTTGATTAAGCATTTTTGGACATTGATGGATTATGGCCATGCAAGAAGATAATGGTGTAATGAGGTTTGGCGATAGAGTGTGTGTTCCAGAGCTTAAGAAGAGTTTTCTTGAGGAAGTACATACAAGTGGGTTGAGTATTCATCCTAGAGCTACAAAGATGTATCTGGACTTGAAGAAGTTATTCTGGTGGCATGGTATGAAGAAGGAAGTTGTTAAATTTATTTATGCTTGCTTGACTTGTCAGAAGTCGAAGATTGAGCATCTGAAGCCTATGGGTCTTATGCAACTGTTGATATTCCAAAATGGAAGTGGGACAGTGTCTATATGCATTTTGTGTCAGGTTTTATAGTTACTTCTAAGGGAAATGATTCATTTTGGGTGATAGTTTATAGATTGACTAAGTCGACACATTTCTTACCGATGAAGATTAATCATCCTATGGATAAGCTGGCCATATTTTATATTGATGAAATTGTGAAGTTTCACATAATACCTTTAAGTATCGTGTCGGATAGAGATCTGAGGTTTACGTTAAAATTTTGGACAGGTTTGCAGAATGCTTTGGTACTAATTTGAAGTTGAGTTCGACATATCATCTACAGACGGATGGTCAGACAAGGATGACTATCCAGTTTTTGGAGGATTTGTTGAGGGATTGTGTATTGGAATAAGGAGGCGCTTGGGACATCCACTTTCAATTGATTGATTTTACTTATAATAACAATTTCCATTCTAGTATTGGGATGACTCAATATGAAGTGTCGTATGGTATAAGTTGTAGGACTCCATTGTGTTGGTATGAGTTGGGCGAGATTTCCATACTCAAACCTGAGGTTGTACAAGAGAAAACTAGAAAGATGAAAAAGATTCAAGAGAGGATGAAAGCTTTTCAGAATCGTCGGAAGAGCTATCACGATAAAAGGAGAAAGGATCTAGAATTTCAGAAAGATGATAATGTATTTTTGAGGGTTACTCTTGTGACTGGTGTTGGTAGAGCTTTATTGTCGATAAAGCTTATGCCGTGTTTAGTTAGCCCGTACCAGATATCAGAAAAGTTAGGTGAATTGGCTTATCAGATTACTTTACCTCTGTCACTCTCGAATCTACATGATGTGTTTCATGTGACTCAATTGAGAAAGTATATTCTGGAGCCTTTGCATGTGATACAAATGGATGATGTACATGTGAGAGATAACCCAACTGTTGAAGCATTACCATTACAAATAGAAAATCGGGAAGTGAAGCAATGGCGAAGCAAGGATATTGCCTTAGTGAAGGTATTTTTGGGTGGACCATCCAGTGAAAGTTGGACTTAAGAACACGAGGGTTAGATGAAAGAGTCTCATCCGATGTTGTTTCTGTCAGGTAATTTTCAAGGGAGAAAATTCTTTTAAGTGGGCAAGAGTTGTAACGTCCCAAATTATAGATTAATTATTATTTAATTAATTTAAAATGATTATATGACTCATTATGGAATGTTTGATATGTGTGATGTTTGATGCTTATATGTGAGCCTCTATGGTAATTGTGATGTCTTGCTGATAATGAAGTATACTATGATGTCGAGATAAAATGATTTTCAAAATGATGATTTATATGGTGTAGTATGGGATAAAAAGGATATTTAGAATTTAAATAATTAGTTTGGAATTATTTAGATGTAATAGTAATTATTTAGAATTATTTGGATTTAAATAAATAGAATGCTGGTGTAGAGAAAATAAGGACATAATGGTCATTTGGGGAAAATAAATGAGGGTATGATGGGAAATTCATGATTAGGGGTATTAATGGTAAAGTTTGGTATAAGGAAAGTTTTGGGAGTTTACACGACCATTCTATGCGATCATAGATTGGAACAGACGCTGCAGAGAAAGAGACCTAGGGCACAAAGAGGCAAGAAGAAGCATAGAAATTTCGGTTGAGCATGAAGAGGATTTGATTGCTAGAAACAATCTTAAAGTAAGAGGTGCTTATCATGATTATTATAATTTATCTAAGGTTTAGATAGTTGTGGGTTGTAGTAGTTTTTTGGTTGTGTTGAACATGTGATGAATCAATGAATTAGGTGATGTTTTGTGGTCTTAGATTGTAAGCAATTGTACCCATAATATATAATACATTGGATTGTTGATGTTTGGTGAAAAACCTGTGATCATATGATGTTTTAAGACCTATAATATGCATAAATCACAAGATTGGGATTGATTTTTATGTAGGAAAACACAACAGGAAAACTCCATTCGCACTCTATTGTCGGGCGATGGGGTATCATCGTTGGATGATAGTGTTGTCGTGTGGCCGTCACTAGGAAAAAATGAGAGTGACGAAGGGAAGAAAAGAGTGATGCCACTGGAGTTCATCACTCCAAGCATCACTGGTAAAATGTGGAGTTGATGGAAGCGTCGCTAGGCGATAGAGGTATGTCGCCGAGCGATGGTGTCCAAATTTGATTGGCTATGTAGGATTTTCTTAAAAGAGTCGTAACTTGAGTTTTAGAACTCGAATTGAGGTTTCGTATGAAGTGTTTGATAGCTAATTCAATGAGCTTTATTTGATTGAATAAAAGGAGATAAAAGAAGTATTTTCCCAATAACTATACTAGGACGAAGTTAGGTTCCCCGTGATGACATTATAATGAGGTTTTGTTTAATTAAGATGATGTGATGATGTCATGCGATGTTTGTTTATTTATGACGATATTATGATGATGATTTTTGTGTATTTAATATGACATGTTGGTATTATGTTGATGATTGTTTACTTGAGAAGATATGATGACATTATGAGGAAATCATGAATGATGATGTGTTTTGCCTAGTCGTGGTCATTTTTATTATGTTGTTGCGCATCATGCATTCTTGGCATAGTTTAGCACTTCAGTCCAGTAATTTTATTAGGACTTCGGTTCAGTGAAGATGATAGAATAATCATCAAGTGAAGGCATCAATCCCATAGTGTAGATTGAGTGCAAAATTATGAAGTGCTCTGGTTCCAAGCGGGAATCAATCCTATTGTCGGGGATCTTTGGAGATAACGATGACTGAGTCATCAATGAATATTTGGTACCACATGCATGAGTCTATGATGATGCATTTCATTTTAAGTGACATTGTATAATAATGTGATTAAACGATGTTTGTTGATAAATGATGCTTTGATAATATGTTGTCATGATTTGATGAAGTTGTGAAGGTGTGAGTATAACATGAGGTTCTTACGATGTTTGGTGCCTTTCCTATGTGCATGTCTACTATATTTACTCCTTATGTCTTTTATAATGGTTATGATTTACTCACCCTTTCTGCTTGAATGTTTCCTCCACGTGGGTAACACGCAGGTGATCGAAAATAGTTCGCAGAAGCTGAGGATAGCTTTGGAGTGTGTTTACCTGTCTTTCATAGAATAAAGGGAATCTTGCTCTGATATGTAACATCAGGGTTGGGATCGTGTGATTGAGAACTTTGTGTACTAGTTTATTTTGAGATTTATTAAATGCCTTTCTTGGCATTGTAAACCATTTCCGAATTATAAAATTAATCGATGAATTATGATGAGGATTTTTCTGAAGTAACTTAATATTAAGGATTTTTTGAGACTATGAATCCACTATGATAGTTGAAATGATTTATATGATGGGACCAAAGTGTAACATTATTTAAATTGTTTTTGCAACCCATGTTACGGAGCAAGATTAATCATTATTTGATGTTTTATGAAGATGTGATGCCCTTCTATGGTCTTTGTTTGATTTTATTTTTGAGAAATTATATGCGAAATATATGTTGGTTAGAAGGGTGTTACACTACACGTTTTAGAAGTATGGTTTTTATCATATCTCTAACATGTACGGTACATAGATTGTTATTGACCGGCCTCGTATATTGCTGACTTCTACGCAAGTTCGTCTGCCATTTCTTAACATAGCGCTACATTTGTCCCGAATCAGAAAACTAACTTCTAACATATACTTTATGCAACTTTAAATTTCGCACTTTATTTACCGCTTTTAATTTATGCCCTTTACTTTTAGTATTTAACATTTCATGCAAGTTGTTTATGATTCCGCAATTTTCCTTTGTCCATTTGGACATATGTTTATGCTTATGCATTTTTTTCCTTTGTCCACTTGGACCTTTATTTTGTGTTTAACTCATTAATAATCCAACTTGAACATTAAAAGACTTAAGGCTCTTTATGGACTCATTTACAATCCCTTGCATATTGGAGTTGTGGATCTCTTGGACTTAGGATTAGAAGCCTTGACACTTGGAGACCTTGATACACTATTGATATTACGTATGAAGTCCTTGGGGTTTACTCCAAGGCATTGGGTTATATTTTCTGTGTGCATGTTATTCTGATTTCTATGCTTTTCCTGTGATTGGGAATTCCTCTCTATACAGCCGTTACTGCGCCCAATATTTGTAAATGAAGACTTTGCTTTGTTCTTAATTCTTCTGAGTCTTGGTATTCATCTAAGGCTTAGTGTTCATATGAAGCTTGGTATTCATCTGAGGTTTCGTATTATTCTTGTTTGGTTTTTAATCCTAAGGATGAGAATTATACATTGACTTTTTTATGTCAAGTGTTGGCTTCTTGTTGGTTATACCTTTCTTTACCTTAGCTTTTACTTTGTGTACATAGGATAGTCTCTTCATCTTCTCCCATCTTCTTTAATTTTCAAAATCTTCTCCCTTTTTCAAAGGATTCTTGTTTTCTAACTTGAACCGCTTTCAAAATAAACTTGGACTTAGGTCCATGTATTTTCAAAAACCTTTTTCTTAATCAAACATTAATCAATTTAATCATACTTTGATATTTTTCTTAAGATTAAAAGTCATTTAACCTCACTCAAACCATTTTGCCACTTTGGCTTTTTATTTTAAATTTTTTTCTCAAAAGACTAGACTCTTGTTGATCTTGTAGTGATGCAAGCTACTATACTTCTACAATATGTAGTGAAGTGAGCAATTTCCCAATTTGGTGTTGAGTGATGTCTTGTTGAATTTAAATCCAAGCTATGTTCTCGATTTTGAGATTATGCAAATGCTACTTCCTCATAATTATGGGTCATAAGTATGTTTTCCACTCGAATACGACGAGATGTCTCTTCTCTTAAAGTTAACCAACACATAAACCTTTCAAAAATTTTTGAGGTGAACTACAGGTACCTTGATCCTCTATTGCACGACGGGGGTACGTAGGCACAAAAGGTTCGCAACCACGGCGGGTTCAAAAATTGTAAAAAACACTTCTTTTCTCATCTCCACCATCTATTTTGTAAATACTTCTTTATAGCCAAAATACACAGATTTTCAAAGAGGTTCATGCGGAGTACCGTAGATGTTTAGGGTGATAATACATTTTTTTCGCATAATGAACCCCCTTACCTAGATTCTCTATTTTACTTTGGGTTTATTTGTTCTTTTCCCAGACCTTTAAATAAAATAAAAGTGCGACGGTGACTTTCATTTATTTTGCGAGTTAAGTAAATCCAATGGCTTAGTCTTAATATTTCTTCCGCTACAGAAAATTGGTGACTTCACTGGGGAAAGAAACTCTAAGTGGATTGAGCCTATCTTTGTTTATCTGCATATGTGCTATTATTTGTTGTTGTATATATGCATGTATGTCTGGATTTTTCTAGTTTTCAGGATGCTTGGTGATCTCTTTTAAGTCCTATACCAGGACTTGGGAAAACTCAAGATATGATGGCCGATATAATCACTTTAACTTATATGGAGAAAGTCCTTAGTAAGTTGATTTGAAAAACTCCCGCTTAGTGGAGGCCCCTTTGGGGTAGTATATGTTGAACAAGAAAATTGTGAAAACATTACTACTTTCGACTTAGGAGCCCGAGAAGCTGAGAAGAAGTAGAACCCTTAACCCATCTTGTCCATTTTAGGTGTAGTGTGGAGACTATCCAGGAATCAATTAAGGTATAGTTGTTACGTTATACTGCACTCAGACAAGTTTTTCATGCAAATATTACTAATTACCGAGTAAATTGGGATGTTGGAAATATCCAAAGGAAAAGCGTAGACTCTGGGATTTCCTTAGAACCTTGTTTTACATGTGTTTGAACCATTAGTCCATACCTCGTGGGTAGCACCTTTGGCTTCATACTTGTGACGCCGAACCTATGAACCCCCATGTTTGTGATCTTGTGTGTAATTGTTGCATCATACATTCATGCACCCACGAGCATTGTTTTAACCAGATTTTCAAGGAACTTAAAAATATCTCTCTACAAACATCACAAGTATTTAATCATGGATGTTGGAAGGAAGAGCACTCAAAAGTATAGTTTTAGAAAACCTGGTGTAGAAGAGTTAAAGAAGCTAGTATCATTGGTGGTTAAACCTGAGAAGTTCAGAGACCATTATTCAAGAATTTTGGGTATCTTGGATGCTAAAGTGGAATACAACATTCTCAACACTCCGGTCTAGTTCTATGATCCCTTGTATCATTGTTTCACTTTTTGGATTATCAACTTATGCCTACCCTGGAAGAGTATTCTTGCTTTCTTGGATTACTGGTGACTGATAAGGTTCCCTTTTCTAGTTTGGAGAAGGATCTTGAGTCTCTTGTTATTGCTAGAATGTTTCACTTGAAGTTTGATCAGATTAAAGCTCATATTACTTCCAAGAGTTGTATTAAAGGTTTCCCTACTAATTTTCTCATGGAAAGGGCTCGTGCATTTTCTAAAGGAAAAGATATGGATGCTTTTGAGACTATGCTGACTTTGCTCATTTATGGATTGGTTTTATTTCGGAATGTTAAAGATTTTGTTGACATAAGTGCCATGTATATCTTCTTGAATAGGAATACAGTCATAACATTGCTCGGAGAAACTTATTACTCTATCCATTACCTAAATTTCAAGAGTGGAGGGATGATCATCTGTTGCACGCCTTTACAGTACATGTGGTTAATTTCTCACCTATTGTGAGCCGCTTCTTTTCAGGATACAAAAGATAGTTTGAGATGGTGGCAGAAGATTATGTCTCTTAGTCATTCTGATGTTTATTGGATCAATTCTATTTATGATTGGGAAACCATTATTGATGGTTATGGAGAGTTCCCTAATGTACCTCTTATTGTTACAAAGAGAGGTATCAATTATAATCCAATTCTAGCTCATCGTCAGTTTGGTTATCTTATGTTTGATAAGCCAAACAATTTTCGATTAGTAGCTTTCTTTCTCAAGGAAGGGGATGATAAGAAGGAATTTATTGAGAAGATCAACAAAGCGCGGCTTACCATTCACAGAAAGGAAAGAAGAGAGTTAGGAAAAAGAGGAAATGTTGTTTTTGAACCTTATCTTTAGTGGGTGCAAGCAAGGGAAATTCAGATTAAGATGCCTTATCATCATCATGAACCAATGGTCTTTCCTAAACCCACTCCTTTAATGTCAACTGGTGTGGAAGAACTTCAGATTGCGTTGTCCAAAATGCAGAAAGAAAAGAATGCATGGAAGAAAAAATATTAGACTTTGGATATGGGATACTTAGCAGTCCAGGGGAAGCTAAAGGAGAAAGATGATTTGATTGGGATTCTTAAGCGCCATGGGGTGGAGATGATGGAAAACAAAGATGATTTATTTTCCTTTAGAATTAAGCTCGATCCCAATGAGCAGGATTATTCCAACTTATTTCCTTCTTCTGGTGGATGGAAAGGAATCATCGAGAAGTTGGTGGAAGAGAATAATCAGTTAAAAGATCAAATTAGGTGGCTAAAAGGAAAACATTAGCATAAAGAAGGATCTTCTTCAGCCTGGATCCTTAGGAACCATAGTGTCTATTTTTTCTCTTGTAATTTAGGGTTATTGAAACTTATGCTCAAGTTGTAATTCTTCCAAACTTGTTAATAAAATGAGATTATGCAGTATTTCAAAATGTGTTATTCCTTTAATGTTTGCAAATACCATAATTCATTAAGTTCTTTGAAAATTAAATAAAAAAATAAATCATGTGTATTGCATATCATGCATCATTTCACACATATTTTTGCATTCCTGTTTTTTTCTCAGGTGTCTTATACGTTTCTTCTACTTCATTCAGTCAGCAAGCTGTCTAATCCTTATAACACTCAGGATAATTCTAAAAAGAAGACGGATAATTTAGAGTAAGAGAATATTGAACTCATGGAAGAGCTTACTGCTTTGAGAATTGGAATGGCTAATCTAACTGCTTTGGTGGAGTCCTTGGTGGCTACACAGAATCAGCCACCACCTCCTCCTCCTCCTCTTTCACATCACGCTACTTAACCACAACAGACTATTGTGATATTTGAGATACTGTCAGTTCCTGTGTCTGTTACTCATGATGTTTCTGCTCCTCAGCACCATATGCCTCATGGTTATCCATGGGGAATGCTTGGAAACTACATACCTAAAGGGTATATTCCTACTGCTCAAGTTGCTCATCATGTTCAGCCCATCATAACTTCTGCACCACCTGGTGTGAACACTATTTCTGTTGTTGATGATGAAATCTACTATGTTGCTGCTGCACTAAGTGAAAGCTTGGGTTTTTATGACAAAATGGATGATTTCCAAGATCAGTTTAATGAGATGCAGAAAGAGATAAAGGCTCTCCGAGGTAAAGAATTGTTTTGGCAAAATGTTAGTGACCTCTATTTGGTTCCCAATGTGAAAATTGCCCGCTACTTTCAAGGTGTCAGAGTTTGAGAAATACAAGGGCAATACTTGTCCTCATGATCATCTTGTGATCTATGTTAGAAGGATGTCCACTCATAGTGACGATCAACGTCTACTAATCCACTTTTTCCCGGACACTTTGACTGGTGCTACATTGAAGTTGTACATTAGCTTGGATAATGCTAACATTCATACTTTTAATGATTTGGGAGAGGCCTTCGTGAGATAATATAAGTACAATATGGATATGGCACCTGACCATGATCAGCCCAGGGCTACGACTCAGAAGGATAAAAAACTCATTTAGGAGTATACACAACATTGGCGTGAGGTTACGGCTTAGGTTGTACCTCCACTGGAAGAAAAAGAAATGACTAAAGTCTTTTTGAAAACTCTCGGGTCGTTCTACAATGAAAGGATGGTGGCAAGTGCACCAAGTTACTTTACTGAGATAGTAAGTATGGGTGTTAGATTGAAAGAAGCTGTCAGAGAAGGACGTCTGTCGAAAGATGAAGGTTCCAAAGGCACTAACAAGCAGGCATATGGTTTATCTAGAAAGAAGGAAGGAGATAAAAATTCTATTACTCAAGAGAGAAGAAGTAGGCCTCTGAGAAGGCATCACTAGCACCAACAACATGTTACTTCGATAATCCCAATTTATAGCGTAACTCCAACTGTTGTTGCTTATCAAAAAACACCTCAACAAAGACAAAATCCAAGAAGAGAAGCTTTTGATCCTATCCCAATGAGTTATGTTGAATTATTTAATGCGATCATCCACAACATTTTAGTTCATACTAGGTCTCCTCCTGCCATGCCTCCAATGTTTCCAAGGTACTATAAAGCTGATTTGACTTGTGCCTATCATCAGGGAGCCCCCAAGCATAGCATTGAAAACTATTATCCATTGAAAGCTAAAGTTCAGAAGTTGGTGAGGTCTGGTATGCTGTCCTTCAAAGACATAGGTCCAAATATACAGGCCAATCCGCTACCCAAGCATGGGGGTGGAAATGTTGTGAATATGGTTTCTGGTTGTCTTGGAGATTTCAGGATTTATGATATAAACATGGTGAGAGGTAATCTGGTAAAGATGCATGCTCTGCTTTATGAATATAGCCATTATAGACACGACCATGCAGCTTGCAAGGTGTGTAAAGAAAATATTCGTGGATGTTTTTTGGTAGAGGGAGACCTCTAGGAGATGTTGGATCAAGGTCTTATCCATATCATTAGACCAACTGAATATGAAGATGTTAACATGGTTGAAGACTATTCTGATACTGAATCTAAGAATTTTGACTAGTTCTTTTCTACTGATGAGTTTGATTTTGATGATATGATTGTATCTGCCAATGAGTTTGTGACTATTAATGATGGTACTATGATCCCTGCCAAAGCATATGATAGATATGTCAAAGAACATATGATTGAACACCTAAATACTGTGATTCTTATGAAGATACATGAGAAGTGGGTCCAAAAAGGATTAATTAATTTTAATTATTGTTGTTGTCCAAAATGTGCAAAGAAACCATGGGGTTGTGCTGTCTTGAAAGATGATCTTCAGATAGTAAAAAAATTGGATTTGTTCAAAGAAGGAGCAATAGCTATTCTTGCTTATATAAAAAGAAAGACGGGGTTATCAATAATAGAAGTTGAGTCTGTTGATGAGTTTGTACCTTCTGTTGAGTTTGAGTCTGCTATAGAGGGTGTGACTTTTGATAATGATATTGTAATTCTTGTTGAAATACTTGTTGGTTATGTTGAATAGGTCGAAGTTAATTTTATTGTCCCACATTTTGATATTCCCACTCCTGTGGAAATTGCATACCACAGTAAGCCTGTTGTAACTCCCCTAGTTATTAGTTTACCTAATCTTGTCCCGTATGAGTCTATAAGGCTATACCTTACAAGTATAATGCAACTATTCTGTAAAATGGCAGGGAAGTTTCAATCTAGCCTTTATCTCATGTTGAAAACATTGGTGAAGCCAGTCGAATGACCCAGAGTGGTCATGTATTTGCTACTACCTTTTGAGGAAATGTTGATTCTAGTAAGAAGATTGTTGAGACTAGTGCTGAGCCTAAGAAGATAGTAGGGAGGACTGGTGGTGCTACCTTGGAAAAGGATGTTAATGATCTTTTGAAGATATTTAAGATGAGTGATTATAATATTGTGGACCAATTGTTTCAAACTCCACCTAAAATCTCCATTCTAGCTTTATTGATGAATTCTGTGGCTTATCAGGAATCTATGATGAGGGTCTTGGAACAAGCCTTTGTTGAACATGATGTCTCGATTGACCAGTTTAATGGTGTTGTGGGAAATATCACGGCTTGTAACAATTTGAGTTTTTGTAATGATGAACCGCCTGATGAGGGAAGAAATCACAATATGGCCTTACACATATCTCTAAACTGCAAGAATGACGCCTTATCTAATGTGCTAATAGATAATGGCCCTGCTCTGAATGTAATACCAAAGAGTACTTTGGAGAAGCTCAAATATCAAGGGACTCCTATGCGCTACAGTGGTATTGTAGTGAAAGATTTCTATGGTTCAAGGAAATCTGTCATTGGAGTGGTGGAATTGCACATACATATAGGTCCACATATGTTTCAGATCAACTTCCAAATTATGAATATCTTTCCCGCTTATAGCTATTTTTTGGGACGACCTTGGATACATGAGGCAGGAGCCGTTACATCCACCTTGCATCAGAAACTGAAGTTTGTCCGTGAAGGAAAAGTAGTGTTTGTGAATGGTGACCAAGCTTTGTTGGTATCCTAGTTGTCTTCTTTCACTATTGTAGAAGCTGATGAAGGCACTGTTGTAACTCAGTTCCAAGTTTGTTTATTGATAATATAAATAAAAGTGAAGATTCTATTACCTCTCTCAGAGATACACGATAAGTGGTTCAGAAAGATCCTAGCAGGGTGTAGGGCCAGGTTATTGATCCTCCCGTAAACAAAAACAAGACAGGTTTGGGTTTTTCTCTGAAGAAGGATAATAATGAAGTGGTGATGCCAAAATCTGCTTTTGGTCCATATCAACGCATCTTCCACAATGCGGGTTATCTCCATCCAACTACTCCATAGGTCAACACCATCATTGAAGATGAGCCAGAGTAGGAGATATCGAACTTTGTGACGCATGGAGTGAGAGTCTAGAATTGGATCACTGTTGATATGCCTACTTGCATTCACATTTTGAATTAATTTTTCTTTGCTTGTTTTTTTCAAAATCCTTTCACTCTACCCAAGGTGAAATTGATATTGTATGGGCGTGTCTTTTGTTTTGAATTTTAAAATCATTAATAAAAGTTGTTTTTGATTTCCAATTATGTTTTATCTTCTGCTTTTTTCTTGAAAAAAGGTAACTAGTAAAAACCTTTCAAAATAAATAAAAACTACAAATAAATCTGCATAATCACTTGTTGTATTTATCAGTTTCTAAAATCAAGCATAATCATATGTGCAGATTAATTAAAAAAGTCGTTGAATACAATGAACCCGCTTCCTATCCCAACTTTGAATATATTGTGTATATGGTTAAGGAATAAGAGTTTGATGAAATCCCATAAGATATTTCTCGGTTGCTTGAGCGTGAGAAGAATATCATTCAGCCGTATAAAGAGTCGTTGGAGACGATCAACTTGGGTTCTGAAGAAGATTTGAAGGAAATTAAGATTGGGACACTGCTTTATCTCGATGTAAAGACTAGGATGGTTGATTTGTTGAAGGAGTATGTGGATATCTTTGCCTGGTCTTATTAGGATATGCCTGTGTTAGATACCGATATTGTGGAGCATCGTTTACCGTTGAAGCCATAATGTCCACCTATCAAGCAGAAGTAGAGAAGAACTCACCCTGACTTGGCAGTAAAGATTAAAGAGGAGGTATTGAAACAAAATTATGTTGGTTTTCTTGTGACATCAGTGTATCCTCAGTGGATTGCCAATATTGTATCAGTTCCAAAGAAAGATGGAAAAGTCCACATGTGCCTTGATTATAGAGATCTAAATAAAGCTAGTCTAAAAGATGATTTCCCATTTCCGCATATTGATATGTTGTTCGACAACACAACCAAATTTAACATTTTCTCCTTTATGGATGGTTTCTTCGGTTACAACCAGATCAGGATGGCACCAGAAGATATGGAGAAGACATCATTTATTACACTATGGGGTACATTCTGCTATAGGGTGATGCCTTTTGGTTTGAATAATACTGGTGCAAAGTATCAAAGGGATATGACTATCTCTTCCATGATTTGATGCACAAGGAAATAGAATTCTATGTGGATGACACGATCGCCAAGTCGTAAACTAAAGAAGACCAATTAGAGAATTTGTTGAAATTATTCCAATTCCTAAGGAAATATCAACTCCTTCTGAATCCTAATAAGTGTACTTTTGGTTTTCGATCAGGAAAGCTATTGGGTTTCATTGTTAGTCAGCGAGGTATTGAGGTAGACCCCGATAAAGTCAAAGCTATTCAAGAGATTCCTGCTCCCAAAATAGAAAAACAAGTAAGAGGTTTCCTTGGAAATTTGAATTACATCTCCAGGTTCATATCTCATATGACCGCTACTTGTGGGCCAATTTTCAAGCTTCTCATAAAGGACCAAGGTTGTATATGGACTGAAGACTGTCATAAGGCTTTTGACAGTATAAAATAATATCTAGTTGAGCCTCTCATTCTGATATATCTGGTAGAAGGAAGACCATTGATTATGTACCTAACCATGTTAGAATATTCCATGGGTTTTGTACTTGCTCAATAGGATGAAACCGGTAAGAAAGAGCACACCATCTATTATTTGAGTAAGAAATTCACAGATTGTGAGTCTCGGTCCTTCATGCTTGAGAAAACTTGTTGTGCTTTGACTTGGGCTACTAAGCGTCTGTGTCTATAAATGGTTAATCATACCACTTGGTTGATATCAAAAATGGATCCAACCAAGTATATCTTTGAGAAGCCTGCTTTAACTGGAAAGATTTCTCGTTGGCAAATGTTGTTATCAGAATATGATATCGAGTATCTCTTTCAGAAAGCTATAAAAGGAAGTATTATAGTATCCATTTGGCACATCAACCTATCAATGATTATCAATCCATCAAGTTTGACTTCCCAGATGAATACGTTATGTACCTTAAGGTTAAAGATTGTGACGAACACATGTTTGGAGAAGGGCCCGATCCAGAATCCTGTTGGAGTTTAGTATTTGATGGAGCCGTGAATGCTTAAGGCAATGGAATTGGGGCAATTATCATTACTCCTCAAGATTATCATATCCTTTTCACCGCAAGTTTAATGTTTGACTGCACCAACAATATGGCCGAATATGAAGCTTGTATCACGGGTCTCGAAGAAGACATTGATTTGAAAATTAAAATACTTGATGCATATGGGGATTCAGCCTTGGTAGTTAATCATATCAAAGGAGAATGAGAGACTCATCACCCTAGCTTGATTCCCTACAAAGATTATGCAAGAAGGTTGTTAACTTTCTTCAATAAAGTTGAATTCCATCACATTCCTCGAGACAAGAATCAAATGGAAGATGCTTTAGCCACTTTGTCTTCTATGTACCAAGTAAACTCTTGGAATAATGTACCTCAAATTACAATTCAACATCTTGATAGGCCAGCTCATGTATTTGCTGCAGAGGTGACATCGGATGATAAACCTTGGTATTATGATATTAAGCATTTCCTTCAGACTCAAGAATATCCGCTTGGTGTGTCAAACAAAGATACAGAGACATTGAGAAGGTTGGCAGGTAGTTTCTTCCTCAATGAAGGTGTATTGTACAAAAGGAATTATGATATGGTCTTACTCAAATGCGTGGATAAACACGAATTAGGCATATTGATGCATGAGATCCACGAAGGTTCATTTGGTACCCATGTCAATGGATATTCGATGGCAAAGAATATGCTTAGGGAAAATTATTATTGGTTGACAATGGAATCTGACTGTTACAAATTTGCAAGGAAGTTCCATAAGTGTTAGGTTTATGCTGACAAGATTCATGTGCCTCCAAGTCCTCTCAATGTTATTTCTTCCCTATGACCATTCTCTATGTGGGGTATTGACATGATCGGGATAATTGAACCTAAGGCTTCGAATGGACATTGTTTGATCTTAGTGGTAATTGACTACTTCCAAAAATGGGTAGAAGCAACTTCTTATTCTAATGTGACCAGGAAGGTGGTAATACGGTTTATTAAGAACAATCTTATTTATCGATATGGTTTGCCAAGCAGGATTATCATTGATAACGACTCAAGTTTGAATAATAAGATGATGACAGACCTTTATGAAGAATTCAAGGTTGTCCATCATAACTCGTCTCCTTACACGCCTAAGATGAATGGTGTTGTTGAAGCTAATAATAAGAACATTAAGAATATTATCTAGAAGATAGTTGTTACATATAAGGATTAGCATAAGATGATCCATTTTTCTTTACATGGGTATTGTACATCTGTCCTCAATTCAATAAGGGCAACCCCTTTGTCTCTTGTTTATAACATGGAAGTAATACTCCTTATTGAGGTTAAGATCCCCTCTCTGCGTGTTATCATGGAAACTAAATTTTCAGAGGCTGAATGGGTCTATAACAAGTTTGACCATTTGAATTTGATTGAAGAAAAGAGAATTACGGCCTTGTGTCATGGCTAGTTATATCAGAAAAGAATGAACAAAGATTTTGATAAGGTCAAAACTCATGAATTCAGAGAAGACGACCTCGTGATTAGATAGATCATGTCTTTTAATGCTAATTCAAGGGGCAAGTGGACTCCCAATTATGAAATCCCGTATGTTGTTAAGAAATCCTTATCTAGTGGTGAATTGATTCTTGAAACTTGGATGGTGAGGAGTTCCCACATTTCGTGAGTATCGGTGCAATCAAGAAATACTTCTCCTAAAGAAATAAAAGTATAACTTGATAAGTTAAAAACCTGAAAGGGTGACTTAGGAAAAAATGAGCATCTTGGTAGGCTGATAACCCGAAAGGGAGGTCTAGGAAAAAATTAGAGACATCAATAGAATAAATCATCCGGTAGATTGAAAACCCGCAAGGGAAATCTAGGAAAAAGTTAGGGATTTCTTGGCAAGTAACTATATCAAGCAAGACTTGATCATTGAAGTAACAATTTTCTTGGATTCTCATCGCTCCTCCACTGAAGCCTAAGCATAAGAATTCAAAGTTTTTAGGGATAATAGTGGTCATTGTACTTTAATGTACCTTTTCCATGTATTTACCATTTTTCAAACTTTGTAATCATCTATGAAGTCACGCCATTTACGGACTACCATTCTATTAATAAAGTTTGAGCCTTTATCCAATTCTTTGCAATTCTTATTTTATTCTACTTACAAAATTTTCATTTATTATTGATAATAATTTTCAAAATAATGAAACTTAAAGAAATCAATAATAAAACATGTTTTTGAAAAGAATTTGCAAAAATATTTTTACTTCAATTTTGTTAATCAAAGGGATAAAAGCAGTTGTTCCAAGAATGGACGATTTCCAAAGGAATGAAATTTCCTCATCATTCAAAGAGGCCTCCTCTGGATACTCCCGCCAATGTGTGCTTGGTTTCCCCATGTTTGTTATGCGGATAATGGGATTTCCTCCAGATTGCTGTGTGGTGTTGGGTTGGTGAACCCGTATCCCCCAATTAAGTCTTGGTTCAATTTGTTCTAGCTGAGCATAATTCTTTTCCCAGCCAAGTTGCGATCAAATAAAGGTTGTAATGTTACGACATTATTGCTGATGAAGTACTCCCCAAGCAGCCAGACATGGACATTATATTTTCTAAGAAGTGTGAGGCAGTTGCTAATTTTTGGGTTTTCTCCCACCGTGTGTTGAGCTTGATTTAAAATCCCCACAAAATTGATTTTTTTTTCTTTAGTGTTGACTTCTTAGTTCCTCATCTAAACCAAGGGTGAAATTTCCCTTTAAGATTGTTGTCCCCATGAACCTTATTGTGGTAATCCCCATGGAGTATCTTTGATATTTCTCGATCAAAGTTTGTGCAACCACTATTTTTAGAACCTTTTGGTTTCTTCACAACTGATGTGGTATTTTCTTCCTTAGTGAAGTCCATGTGTTACTCCCTAGTGAATTTCAGAGGATGTCTATTATACCCCTACAACTTTTTGGATTTTTTTATAGGATTATGCTTTATTCTCAAGCAACCTTTCTTTTCCCAGAGAAGTTAAGCCTGAAAGTAAGGCGTTGTTTCCTCAGTTGGTTGCTTACTCTCTTATGGGATTTCCATCTTAGATGTGATTTAGTCGAGTATCATCTATCCCCAAGATTTTTTTATCTGGATATCCTTAGTATATTATGTTTGTTTTGTCAGCATATACATGACACCATTCATTCATACATACATCATGCATAGCTGAATTAACATTAATTTCTCAGTTGTATTCATTTAATGTTTTTATCCTCCCCATAGAGTTTGTATTATCTTTCTCCAACAGAATGTTAACTTTAAGCAGAAAGTGTATATCCTTTCAACTTCCCCACTGAGTTTATTCCTCATGGAAGAATCTTGCTTCAGCCTCCATACCCAGCTCATTACCTGGATGAAATTAATCCCCATTTGAGATTGTTCCTCATTGGGTAGAGTATTATTTGACCATTTCTCTCTAGTTTGTTCCTAGATTGAGCTTTGGTCCTTGTTAGCAATTGTGGTTGTGCTTTCAAGATTGGTTTATCCATCACCTCTTGTGTTTATCGATGTTAAACTATCAGATCTTTGATAAATGATATTCACCTCCTTTGGTTGTTTTGATCCAGTTTATTTCTGGTTTGAACTTTGGCCCCTTACATCAATTATTATTTTGATCTCTCTATGCAGTGAGATCTAGATTGAGAGTGCATTTGTTTTGAACGTGAATACTTCATTCCCTCGACAGGAACGTGTTTATGTTTCCCCAGGAAGTCAAATTCATTTCCCATCAGTGTTATACTTTTCACAATGGCAAGTGGCAGTCTCTTTACTTGAGTAATATGTACTTCCCTAGTATGTATGTTATTAGTTTTTCTCCATCAGATGGCAGTCTCTTTCGAGCAGTCTATTAGTTCTTAGAGAGGATTATATCAAATTTTACTCTGATGGATGGTTGGTCTTTTCAATATGATGGAGACAGTTTGTCAGGAGATCCTTACAATAAATTATCATCCTTTCCAAGTGATAAATTGGTCAAAGAAGAAACTATTTACTGTTCTTGGTGAATTCCAGAAGTTAGGTGAAGTTTGTTACCCTTTTCAAGAGATATCTTGATTAAAGAAGAAGTTGAGATCCATTCTAGGGGGAATACCGGAATTTTGGGAAGCTTGTTACTATCGATACAGATTCTACCTTCAGTAGATGTGGGTGTATCATTCTAATATCGGTTGGTGTTTTTCCATTGTTAACCTATAAAACCTTTGATAGAATGGTATTCAATCCACTTGTTTGGTTGTTCACTATCTCTATCCTATCAGACCTTTGATAGTATGGTGTTCAATTAACTTCTTTTTTTACCACCCTAACCTATCAAACCTTTGATAGAATGGTACTCAATCCACCTGTTTGGTTGTTCAATATCATTATCCTATCAGACCTTTAATAGTATGGTGTTCAGTCTATTTCTTGTTGTTTACCATCATTAGCCTATCAAAACTTTAATGGAATGGTACTCAATCCACCTGTTTGGTTGTACACTATTGTTATCCTATCATACCTTTGATAATATGGTGTGCAGTCCACTTCTTTTTGTTTATCATCGTTAGCCTATCAAACTTTTAATAGAATGGTACTTAATCCACCTGTTTGGTTGTTCACAATCGTTATCCTATCAGATCTTTGATATTATGGTGTTCAATCCACTTCTTTTTGTTTACCATTGTTATCCTATCAGACCTTTGATAGATGGTATTTATGCTCATGTCCTTTTGTTGTTTATCATCATTAACTGATCAGATCTTTGGTAGAATGGTACTCACCTTCTGTGACATATACTACCCCTTTAGGCTTCCGTCCTCAACAAGGTTTGTATTACCTTATCGTCATTGGACTTTAACCTAATAGAGTTGAGCTTTTAATCGTAATTCTTAAGTCGGTATTACCTTCATTTATTGAGATGATATTAACTATTTTTCCTTGATCTCCTCATTGGACTTTACCTCAATGGAGTTGAGTTCTCTTGTCCCGAGCAGAGTTGATTTTCCTCTAATGAAGTCGAGTTTCTTTCCCCACTCGAGTCGGTAATCCTTTCATAGGTTATTTCATTGTTGGCTTGATGCTCGCACTGTTAAGAATCATCCCATTAGAATTATTACTCTGCATTTCGTTTCTTTAACTATGATTTTGGCTTTTCATATTGTTGTACCCCAAAATTTTCCCTCCCATATTTCTCAATACATTTCAAGTGAGGTCCTCAAATTGCTCAAGGAAGTCCAAGAGTTGACCAGACAAACACTCTCCTAAGGCAGTGTACCCCAAATTAGGGTTTCATTTTGCATCAAGATGTTTGAGTCCAAAGGATCCCAAATTCTCACCATTGTCCTAATATGCTCTCAAGATCATCCATGTCAAGTTTCAAGCCTTGCAGAGGAAGTTTGCTCATTCAATTGCTCAAAGGCCTGAAAATTGACTGTGCTAGGGCAAAGGTCAAATGTGGCCCACATATAGTCAAACTTTAAGATTTTTGTTCAACATACTCATTTTGAAGTATTATTCATCATTTTATCAAGGGTTGATCATGATTCCTCAAGGATTGCTCATAATTCATCAAAATCCAAAAAGTTGCTAAATTAGGGTTTTACAGGAAAAGTCAACTCAACTTTGACCAAGCATAACTTTCTTATACTTTATCAAAAATGACCCATACAAAGCTCTTTTTTAAGACGATGTAATTCCCTACAATCCATCTTCAACTCCCAATTTCAAAATATGCACTCACAAGAAGATTTGAATTTGGACATTATAGGTCCTTTTGAAAAGTCAACAAAAACACCTTTTGGGTCAAAGCTTCATACATAAACATGGAAGACTCAATTGAGATGATACCATAAGGGTTGCTTAGGGTACATCTTAAGATTTCTAAAAAGTCCAAAAAAACATCTCTAGGGTCAAAATTGAGAGAGTTATGCATTGGAAAAGTTGACCCTTTTTGCAAAATTACCAAAAGTCAAAAGTATCCAAAATTGCATTTTTTGCCAAATGGGCCTAACTTTTTATGCTTGAACTGAGTTTGTAATATGACCCACGACCCATGAGCCCTTCCACTTGTCATTATTTTATTTTTGTTATTTATTTTGATTTTATTTCAATTAAATCAAATAAAATCAATATAAAATAGTAAAAATATCAAAAGATAATTAAATCTTGAGATTTTGTGCATGTTTAGGTTCACTACACAGCTGGAAATAAGATCAAATCGTGCAAGGTTCAAAATGGACACAAAAAGATTGGATTTGCTTGATTTGGAAAGATTTGCACAAGGATCAAATCATGAATTAATAATCATAATTGGAGAAGATTTGAAACAAAGTTGCAACCCTAATATATTCTTGGATACATAAGGAACAAGTGAAGACCAAAAATGAAGAGGCTGGAGGCGTACAAGAGAGGAGACAAGTTTCAAAAAATTCAAGAAAAGTTGCAAACTGATTTCCAAGATTCAGGCTATCTCAAGCCATTCTGATCATACCAATCGCTTGCTGGACATCCTAGGATCAAGATTCAATTGCTAGCAAGCCTCCTCACACTCAGAATTGCGCTGTAAGGTTCATACGGTTTATCACTTTTCTTGAATTCGAAAACCTTAATTCTTGAATCTTTAACATGATTGATTGGTATATTCTTATACCTTGTGATGTTTTGCAAGCTAATGGTTATATTTAATTGCGTTTTTACTGACTGAACATTAAAGTGCCATGGCTAGGGTTCATGCTTTGTGTTTAGGGGTTTTGCATACAGGAACAATTGGCCATTAATAATGGTACCATGATGCTCGTGAGGTTGCAACGAGTTGATTGGTACCATTGGTTGTCATTTATCATGCCTGTATGAAATTTTGGAGAAGCACAAGGTTGTACCTATGCCTGGTGTCTGTAGGTAAAAGTCTTTTGTCTAAAACGATATAAGCAACGAGGAAGATGATGGCGTGGCAGATGGTGAATGGCCAGTTTGAAAATTTGCGCATTGTGAGATTAGCTTTTTGTTTATATTATATAATAATTGTTTGTTATTATTTGTACAACTAACATGTCTGGTTTAGATGGCAAGTGCATAGTGTGATAATGCTCAAGGACCTGGGTTTGATCCCCAAGTCCCAACAATGCTTCATATTATTTTTTCTCACATATTCAGGCGTGCTAGCATCCCACGAGTCTACCATATACCATCAACGTCCAACCATCAGATCCTCAAGGCTTCAGATCCAAGGCCTTCCCATGAGGGTCCACCATGTGCTGGAGTCAAGTGTACCCACAAAATCTGGAAAAGTCAAACGGGCAAGGAGCTTATTAGGCTCAAATTTTCCAAAACATACCCCCTTCTTGCTAAGCAACATCAAGCCCTTTTCTCTTTCTTTTCTCTACTTTTTTTTTAATTTAATTTGTTTAAATTATTTTCTAACAAAAATAATTTCTTTTTTTCACAAAAAATCATAAAAATCAAGTTTCACAAAATTTAGAATTAGGTTTTTTATTTTATCAAATTTAATTTAATATTAGTTTAATTTTAATTTAGGGTAATTCTAACTTTTTTGTATATAATTAAAATCAATTTGAAAAAATTAGGGTTAACTTTAACTTAATTTTTATTTCTTTCTTAAAATAAAAAATATAAAAATAGGGTGTTGACAGTGGCAGAACCGACTGTTTTGAAAATGCTGGTTTACATTTTATGTTTTGTATTCGTAAAATGTCGCGGTAAGCAAGTGTCGCCACCGACTTTTATTTTATCCAACAGGAAAGGAAAAAAGCACAAAAAAATTCCTTTTTCGAGATTTTGAGTACAAGGGGTAGATTATAGAAAGGGAAGGTATTAGCACCCTTTCTATCCATGGTTTTACATGGGCTCTTAGGTACTTGCTCATCTTTTTAAAATTTCTTGTGTGTGTTTGTTTTGAAAAGTTTTGTTTTACTTCGTTTTAACCCTTGTTTCTGTCCTCAAGAGTGTTACGAAGTTGTTTTTGAAAACTTTGTTTGAAAAAGTGTTTGTGTAAAAAACTTCGTAACACTCTTGAGGACAGAAACAAGGGTTAAAATGAAGTAAAACAAAACTTTTCAAAACAAACACACACAAGCAATTTTAAAAAGATGAGCAAGTACCTAAGAACCCATGGAAAACCATGGATAGAAAGGGTGCTAATACCTTCCCTTTCTATAATCTACCCCCCGTACTCAAAATCTCAAAAAAGGAATTTTTCTGTGCTTTTTTCCTTTCCAGTAGGATAATATAAAAGTCGGTGGCGACTCTTGCTTACCGCGACATTTTGCAAATACAAAATGCAAAACACAAACCAGCATTTTCAAAACAGTCGGTTATTCCACCGTATCACAGAACTGGCGACTCTGCTGGGGAAATAATAAGTGGGGTATACCTTAGGATTTAGTTCATCATAAATTTCTTCTCTTGTTTTTTTTGGTTGCTTTACGTTTAAGGGTTTTGTTTGGGAGTTACTATAGATCCTAAACCGGATCTGGGGACACCTTTTAGGTAAGTAGCA
The DNA here is from genome assembly GCA_948472305.1 of Vicia faba. NCBI lineage: Eukaryota > Viridiplantae > Streptophyta > Magnoliopsida > Fabales > Fabaceae > Vicia > Vicia faba. The sequence continues at coordinate 747,213,846 of OX451735.1, read as the reverse complement.
ATAAACTGTGAGGGAACTGTACGACGTAGACCGATACGGTTGAAGTAGTAGCTACATTGATGTGGCACATTGGTTGGTACCGATATCCCTTGTGGAGAAATGAGGAGAATACGGGGCCGCTATGTATGTCATTAAGCATCAACTGACCTTAGAACCTTTAATAGACCAACTTGGCCATTAGAAAGTAGTGAGATAGACGGCCTCGGTGTAAAGCTGAAAACTGGCCCATTTGATGAAGTAGGCTTCTTTGCTGCACTTGATGAAGTATCCTTTTGTATCTTACAACTTTGGATACCAGCTTCTACTCTCTCTCCAGTCAAGATCAACTCAGTAAACCCAGATGACGAACTGCCGATCAGATGATTGATAAATGGACCAGATAGCGTCCCTAGAAACATGTTAACCAACTCCATATCAGACAAAGGGGGTTGGACTCTTCCAGCCAAATCTCTCCATTTTTTAGCATAGTCTTTAAAACCTTCACTTGCACCCATGGACATACCCTGAAGCTGAGAACGAGTGGGAGCAAGGTCGGTGTTATATTGATACTGCCTGTAAAAAGCAGCAACAAGGTCTTCCCAGTTTCGAAAATTTGCTCCCTCCAACTGATAAAACCATTCAAGTTGAGTCCATGACAGACTATCTTGAAAGAAGTGTACCCACAAATTTCTATCAGTAGTGTGGGGTTGGATTTTTCTGACGTACGAGCGGAGATGGAGTTTTAAACAGGATACTGCATTGTATTTGGCAAAAATAGGAGCTTTGAACTTATGAGGGATCACCACTCCCGTTACCAGTCCCAGCTCTCCGAAATCCAAACCAGGGATCTTCTGAATCTCCATAGCACTCAGACGGTCTTCTAGTTGCTTATACCTATCCTCGGTAGGAGGATATTGCTCATCATCAAAATCAGTATCTGTTGCACCCCAAAATTCACCCTCTTGATTTAGGCTTATGTTTCATCATGAATATCATATTGCATTACATTCATACATTGTGATGGGATCAAAGTACTTTGGTTATCAGTTCTTCCTCAAGCTTTGAAGGTTGATTGCATTGACAAGTTTCTCAAGTAGAATCTTGTCATCTGAACCTCTGGATCTTTCAAGTTCAAAAGTTATTTTATATCTCAAGATATTTTATCCATCTCTTTGGATCATCAGAGGATTGAAGTTTGTGTTTGATTATAAGAAGAATCACTCTTTTGATTCACCAGTCAAATTAGGGTTTTGTTTGAGCAAGGCTATTGATCAATGTACAAATCTTGATTTGGAAGCTACAACATCTCATTAATATTTGGAAAGTCTTTGTACAAGAAATTGGCCAAGATGCCCAGAGGATTTGGAGTTTTGAAGATGATTCATCAGTCTCCTAAAGTGTTAACCAAAACTAGGGTTTGGGATTTCATCAAGATTTCTTGAGAATTTTGAAGTGAAATTTTGTACATGGTCTCTATATATTTGGAAGATCATATGTTTGAAGTCTTGATCATCAATTTTGAAGGGAAGTGGATCAATTGATTCAAAGGGGAAAAATGGTCATTTTGGTCAAAATCAGTCAAAGTCAAAGTTGACAAAGGGAATTTTTTCTCAACCATCAATTCAAGGATGTACTTTTCATATTTCGAGTCCATTTTGATCATTGGATCAAAGAGATTGAGGTTTGGGTTGAAACTTGTTCATGAAGAAACCCTAAAAGTTTCTAATTTTGGAAAATAAGGACTTAATTTAAAAAATTCATATTTTATTCACCTTTGATCAAAGAAATGCAAATGAAGTATGCTAGGAAAGATAAGAGTATGATCTTTCATATCCTTTTGGTTTCATATCCAAATTGGCAAAGAGTCAAGAGTTATAAAGCTTGGAAGTCACAAAGTTATAGGTCATTTTCCAAATTTAGTGAATTTCATGTCAAATTTTGAGGACCTTAATGGATTCAATTGAAAAAACTAAAAACTAAGGGATTATAGATCTTTTCAATACCTTTACAAATTGTACTCATTTGTGTCCAATTCAAAAATATGAGCAAGTTATGGACTTTGTAATTTTGAGGCATTTTATTGAATTTTGACAAATATGCAAAATGGCCATTTCTTGCAAACTCAAGGTTTAGACATTCCTTTTACTTCTAATCAAGCCCATGAGCAATTTGTGACATGATGAGGCCCATCACACTCACCATTTCGTGCCTCATTTGGTTTTGCACTTGTTGGATTGAAAAATCACAAAACTTGCTCAAATGTGCAAATTCACCAACACTCTCTCATTTCAAACAATCATGAGCTAGCACTTTGGGCATGTAATTCTGACTTCATTTGGCTCACAAAATGCACAAAAGGCAAGTAAATACACGAGTGAAATGCAGGCTCCATGTGCATCCTCAATTTTGGCCAAAACTACCAAATTTGCCCTCCAACAGTTTTGAGTGCCAAATACCACTTCTATACTTTTCTTCTCGTGCTATATAACAAGAATCAAGGCTCAGTTGTGAAGGAGGAGACTCATAATCTCTACATTGCAAATCTGAAAATTTCCAAGCATCTCTACAAATTGCTTCGAATCTCTCTTCTCCTTGGATCATTCTTCAAAATTCTTGGTGATTCAACTTCAATGAAGTAAGGAGATCAAGCCTGCACCATTGGATTGCTTCTGGAGTGAAGGAATCATGTTTCCACTTTTCACATCCATGTGAGTTTCTTGAACATTGATTTATGTGTTTCAACTTGAATTGATGATGTAAATCATGTTCATTGAGTTGCTAGCTGGCCAATCACTAGGATTGATGTATATTTGAGCTTTGGTTCAAGCAGAATTGTTGAAATCGTGTTCATGACTTTGATGTTTGCAGTGCGTTTTTTAAATTTTTGAGACTTTGTTTCTTGATCCATGCTTGATCATTGAGATTGATTCAAATTGCATAATGTAGTATGATATGCTAGCTTTAATTTGCACTCGATTTCATGGATTTTGGTTGAGAAACGAGCATGATTGATGGATCTGAACATAGGCTCATGACCTGTTGTGTTGCACGCGTTTTTCCCTATGCTGGAGGTTGAAGATGAAGTGAGGTGGCGTGCTATGATTGGCTTGATTTAAATTATCATGCATTTCCGATTATTTGATTTTAAATGATTTTCTGCTTTTTATTTCTTGATCAAAACAACTTAAAAAATTCTAAAAAAATTATCACAAGTCCAAAATAATTTGTATAATCTTGTGTAATTTTATTGGAATTTTTATAGATGTTTTGATTGGTTTAAAAATTCATATGTTTAAATAATTGTTTGTTTAAAGATTATTTTTATTTTAATAGTTCTTTTGATCTGAAAATTCCACAAAAAATGTTTTGGACTCATAAAATAATTTAGAAATTAATTCTAATTTTAGTTTAGCTTTTTTTTATTTTTGATTAGAAATTTAATTTCAAAAGTTTATTTAAAATATTTGTTTCATAATTTTTGTTTTAATACTTCCTTCAATTCAAAAATTCCAAAAAAAATCATGCAAGTTTGTTTTTTAATCATATAGTCGGAATATATTTTTATTTTGACCTTTTTGTGAATTTTGGATAGGGTTTGCATTTTTGCCTTTAAATAATAGTTTAATTGTTAATTGTTTGTTTGATTTTTATTTTAATATTTCCTTTAATTAAAAAATTCCACAAAAAATCAGGGATGCGTGTTTTTAATTCTAATATTTGAATATAATTTTGGTTGGATATTTTTTCTGATTTTTTCATTAGAATTTTATTTTGAGATGTGATTATTTGTTTAATTGATTAATTGTTTGAATTTTATTTTATTTTTGACTTTCCATTAATTCAAAAATGTGAAAAAATATGTATTCTGACATTTAGGGTTTCCTTGTGGTTTACATTATCTTGGTTTGAATTGTTTGAATTTTGATCTTACCTAATTAATATTTAAGATTAAAATTCAAACAATTAGGGTTTTGTAGCTTACATTGCAAGTTTCACTTTCAAAACCATTATGCCCTGGATCTTCAATGGAATTTAGGTCTTAATTATGATTCATGAATGTATTAAGGATCTGAAAACCATTTTTCTTGAAATATTTGACTTGGTTTGATATTTTTCCATGAATTATTTTGAAAACTTGTCTAGTTTTGGTAGTTTTGCCAACTAGTTTTGAACTTTGGGCCTCATTTGATCCCCTCCTCAACCATTCATGAACTTAAGACTTGCTTTCTGACTTCTACACACTTCAAAGATGCTAAGAAATTTTTGGTTTGAATTATTGAAATCCTTTTCTATTTTTGATATATTTTTGAAGTGAAGGTACCCAATTAATGTTTCATATCTTGTTGTAATTTGTTTGATGGCCAATGAACTTGAGTGAGGACTATGATTGGGAACCTAATGATCATGTTGGATGTGTTTATCCACATAAACTCAAGTCATTTCACTTAGTGCCCTATGTTTGAATGATTGAACCTTTAAATGCATTGTGTGGGATTTCTCTTCTATTATGCTTGTGAGCTGTGTTGAAATAATTGAGTATGATTGAATTGTGTTTGCTACTGACCTTCACGGTCTTTGATTGTATTCTTCTCAAGCTCCCATGATCCTTAATTGATATTCAATTGTCAACTCAACATGGTGATAGAAAGAAGCAACATTCCTCTGATTCTTTTGACCAAATTGTGCAAATGCCTATTTCCTTTTGTCTATCATGACTATTGTTTGATAGTTGCTATCATGTTTTCTCATTTCATTATGGTGTCATCATCCACCCCTTATGTGAATCATCATTCTATTTATGGGAATATTAACTTGGTTGTTGAATGTGCGAGGTACTTTGAGGAAAGTTTCCATTTTTGGCTTGAGACTACTGTGTCTCACTTTATTTGTGGAACACAATTTATTATATTGGCACTGCTACTGTGTTTGGCATATTTGATAGTCTATGCATGATATATATATGTGACTATGAATGCTATACATTGCCCATGGGATCTGTTCATATTTGAAAATCTCAATACTTACATCCTGATGGCGTAATTTCTGACTTGATTTGTCTGCTGATGCCAGCTCGCTTGAAGTTCTCTGGGTTTCTTTTATTCTCTCTCAGTTGCTACAGATAGTAATCTGTTTGGTATTGCACTATTTCCTTTCTTATATTTTAATAGTTCTATGTTGTATGATGGGACCTCTGTTGCTGATATATGTCAGGAGGCCCTCTGTTTTTGTTTGATACATGTGTTGTGTTTGTTTCTTTAACTCTTGATCAATGAGTCACTCAATTTAGAAATTGAGATCACGACTTCTCTCTCAGTGCATGTTCCCTATAGGATGTTTATTGTTTTATTCTTTACTTGTTGATCGATGAGTCACTCAATTTAGAAATTGAGATCATGACTTCGCTCTCAGTGCATGTTCCCTATAGGATGTTTATTGCTTTCTTTCTTTAATTGTTGATCGATGAGTCACTCAATTTAGAAATTGAGATCATGAGTTCGCTCTCATTGCTTGTTCCCTATAGGATAGTTTTGTTAAGTTTCCTTTGACATGTTGATTAGGGTAGGATTTTCCTTTATCCTCAACCTTAGGATCAATCATTGTATGATAATACTAGGGATAGTGCTAGGCTAGTTTCCCTTAGTTGTTTTTCTTTCTTTTCATTTTGCATCTTAAAACAAAAATTGTTTTCTTAGCAAATCATAAAACACTCCTAATAAGCTCAAACCCTTCTTCAAGGTAAAAGATACAAATCAATCTTATTTGTTTGTGCGCCTCTTGGCTTTGTTTTTTAGATCTAGTTTAGCCGATGTTTCTCCATCGCACACTTGTTTGAAGCCGATGTTTCCCCATCGCACATGCTTGTTATCCTACTTTGATTCTCAATATCATTGTTAGGTGTGATGTTTTGTCGTCCGTTTTATCGATGTTTTGCCATTTTTGTCATGATACCTTTTTATCTTTTAGCCGATGTTCCGCCATCGCACATTTGTTTGAAGCCGATGTTTCGCCATCACACACGTTTGTTATCCTACTTTGATTCTAAATATCATTGTTAGGTGTGATATTTTGTTATCTGTTTTATCGATGTTTTGCCATATTTACCATGATATCTTACTACCTTTTAGCCGATGTTTCGCCATCGCACATTTGTTTGAAGCCGATGTTTCACCATCGCACATGTTTGTTATCCTACTTTGATTCTCAATATCATTGTTAGGTGTGATATTTTGTTATCCGTTTTATTGATGTTTTGCCATCTTTACCATGATATCTTACTACCTTTTAGCCGATGTTTCGCCATCGCACATTTTTTTGAAGCCGATGTTTCGCCATCGCACATGTTGGTTATCCTACTTTGATTCTCAATATCATTGTTAGGTGTGATGTTTTGTCATCCGTTTTATCGATGTTTCACCATCTTTGACATTTTACTTTGTTCTTATTTAGCCGATTATTTTACCATCTCATTTGTTTGTTGTTTTATTTGATGTTTTGCCATCTTGACTGTTTTTTGATGTGTTAACTAAAAAACACAAACCAACCAAAATATATAAGCCGAACTACGGCTGCTCTGATTCCTTAAAAGGGATACGTAGGAAAAGGGGTAGGTCCCAACCGAGCACAACTTTTATTTTCCCTACATTACTTCTTTTTCTTTTACATGCATTCCCTTTTTTTGCTTTAAGCCATAGACATAGTATTTGACCACACCCATTAGATTAGACAACAAGAGTGGATACCGTAGAGTACTATGGGCGTGTGGGGTGCTAATACCTTCCCCTCGCGTAACAGACTCCCTTACCCGATCTCTCAGTCAAAAGACTGTGATTTCTCCCTCTCCAGGTTTTCTCGATGTCTACCTTTCCCTTTCGGAGGGATAAAAGACGTTCGGTGGCGACTTCATTGATGTTTCATTACATCCAGATGACAGGTCCGGCTGGGTTGTTTCAGCTGACGACTTCACTGGGGACAGATAGACCTCTTGCTGGTCCTTCCCGGAGTCGATCCTAGCTCTTGTTTGTTTACTTTTTGGGTGTTTATTTTACCGCTTTGCATATTTATTTGTTTGCATTGCATCCTATGTGCGCTTTACTTTCTGCATACTGGATTTGGCTGGACTGTTTGGATTCTGGATTTCATGGTGGGTTGGTTGTTCCATGAGGTAAAAGGCCTCGTACCCAGGCTATGAGTGAATTCCATAGGAACTAGGAATAGAGTGGCCATGGCAACTATAAGGCATATGCTTTGTAGACCTGACCATGAGACCCATGACTTCAGAGGTAGTTCAGATAGGTGTTATCGTATGATGATACTGACAGTCGAGCTCTCGTACTCTGATTTGGCTTTTAACCTTACCTTGACCTAGACTACACCAGTGAGAGGGGTGGGAAAACTTTTCTTACAGGTACAGGTACTGTTGGTGACTTTGTATTGCGAAGGTGACTCAGGTTCCCATGATAGTTTTGAATCTTTGGGATTTTCTTTTGATCTTGAGTGGTGTTGTTCTGTAATGGTCCAGCCATTATCCAGTGTGAAACTTTGATCCTGTTATGTTGCATCATAGCATATTTATTTCAAAAAAATGATGTATAAAAAATAACTAGCATGCGCATGTCATATTCCAGGGACATTCAAGAGTCTTCTTTCCATCAGAAATGGCTAGCCTCTCATCAGTTGAGTTTGATTCAGTTCATGTTAAAGAGCCCACCATGCATACATTCTCTTTAGATTCCTACTATTGATGTGTCCGAGTTGAAGAGGTTGAGTTCTTATCTGAAGGGTGATGTTCTGAATAATTTCAACAAAAATTATGGTAATTTGTTACTAATCATTAATACTCCAGTTGACCCATTGGCTTTGATCACCCTCTTCCAGTTCTATGACAAGGAGTTACCGTGTTTTACTTTTCAAGATTATCAACTGGTTCCCATGCTAGAAGAGTACACGTACCTAGTTAATATCAAGTTGTCCGATGAAGTTCCTTTGGTCCAAGTGCCGAAGAAGTTAAAGTTCGAAGTTATTGCTGAAATTATTCATTTGAATTTGAAAGAGGTGAAAGACAATTGGAAATCAAGTAAGGATACTATAGGGTTTTATTTGGATTTCTTAGTGAAGAAATCTGAAGACTGGGAAAATAAAGGGAATTGGAGTGACTTCAGCTCTCTGTTTGCTCTCATGACATACGGGATCATCCTCTTTCCTCGCAAGAGAAATTTTGTGGATTTGACGGCTATTTGTGTTTTTAGAAATAAGAACCCGGTACCGACACTCTTGGAAGATACTCTTTACACCATTCATTTCAGGCATGGAAAAGAAGGTAATGTAAGTTTATGTCATTCGATGTTGTATCAATGGTTTAAGTTGCACCTACCGGTAAGTGGACCTTTCGTGGATACCATGCATTCTCTCTGATGGTCATCAAGACTTGTCAACCTTACTTCATTTGATATCCGGTGGAATTGTGACATGGGGGAAGTACAAAGTATTATCACTGGCTGCGGAGATTTCCCTAATGTTCCCCTCATAGGAACTAAGGGGTGTATCAACTATAATCATGTGCTTGCTTATCGTCAATTGGGATATGCAATGGATGGACCGCCAAAGGCTGAAGAGGTGTCTGAATCAGTGTATTTTGTTAGAGGAAGTGATTCTGTGATGTTGAAAAGAGTGACAAGTGCTTGGAAGGGAATTCACAAGAAGGATAAAACTACTTTAGGCAAGAAGGTTCTTATTTCTAGGGTTCCTTAATTGGAACGGATTAAAGCCAGGGTTAAGATTTTACGGTTACCATTTGCAAGGTCGGCTCCTATATGTGAGCAACCTCCTACTGTTCTGAGTAACACGTGCCTACCGAAGTGTTCACCCAAGTTCATGTTGACAACATTCAGCTTCGTACAAAAGACCGTGAGGCAGGGATGAAACTTTATTGGGTAGATCAAGAGAGGGCCGACATAGCTCGCAAACTCAAAGAAGCTCAAGGGGAAATTTCTGATGCAACCAGTTTTAGGAAAAGATCTCATGCTGAAATGGAAGAAGAATTGAGTAAGACCGAGTAAGAGTGCCAGAAGCTTCAGGCATCTGAGAATAGCTACAGGAAGAAGATTCAAAACATGGAGATACAACTCAAAGACAAAGATGCTCAGCTTAAGAAGGAAGTAGCCCAGAGGCATTTCGTGGACGATCGATTTCAAGAAAGTAAAGTAGTTGCATCACAAATTTTGAAGGAGAAATCCAGGCTTGAAGAGTATTTTCAACACCTTGAAGCGTGTCTTGTTCCGGAGATTTAGTTTTTGTTACTTACCTTTGGTGTATTTGGTCACCCCCAGGATTTTGGAAGGGACCATTGTTTGTTTTTATTATTCAGTTTTTGTTAAGTTTACTTTGAAACATGTATTTTGTTGTTTATCGCTACACTCTTAAATGTCCAAAGTCACTCGAACATCGTTTCTTTTGTTTGTAAATAATTGAAGTGTTTGTCTTATTGTCCCTTTTTCCCTTTGATTGTATGTTTGATCTTTGGTTGCACACCGTGACTGGTGAATAAAAGGACTCTTGAATATCGGGAAATTACAAACATATCATGTACATCATGCATTTCATAACATTGCAGGTTATCTCAAGACGATATTCTTATGCTTCTGCTTTTCCTATTCAGAATTCAAGTTGACTACTCATCGATATTCCACCAGAAACAATTTCCCAAGACAGATGGAACAAGTTCAAGCTGAACTCGTTGAAATGAGGGCCCAGATGGCTACTCAAATGACTCAATTCATGGAGGTCATCACCAATGTGAATCAAAGCAGGAGGAATTGGCTGCCATTGTCAATAACTAGCGCCACTATCCAGCGGATGGTGGGAATCAAGGGCTATATCAGGACATTTCTGTAAGATTCGAGGATGTGCAGGATCAGCCTGTTGGAAATTTTCACGGGATGCCAGGAAACCCTTTTGTGCGCAACGTAGGGCAATTTCCCCCGTCTCCTGGACCTCGTCTTGTGGGGAACTGAAGAGATAATAAGGGCGGCGTAAGGAACTATTAGGAGCTGGATTATGACTTTGATCAGGATGAAGATCAGTTTTCTGTTCGGTGTTCAGAGCCGGAAGTTCAAGTTGAGGATAGGAAGTATCGGTTGTTGGAAGAACGTTTGAAGGTTGTGGAAGGGCAAGGAGTCCTTGGTATGGATGCTAATAATCTCGGGTTGGTATCTGGGGTGAAAGTTCCTCCAAAGTTCAAGACTCCTGTATTTTAAAATTACAACGGAACCTCATGTCCTGTTACTCATGCAACTGCTTATTTCCGAAAAATGTCAGTGCATACTGAGGATCAGGGACTTTTGATTCACTTTTTCCAGGATAGCCTATCTGGGGCATCCCTGGAGTGGTACATGAAGTTGGATAAAACCCATATTCGTTGCTGGAATGATCTTGCTCGAGCTTTTGTCAAACATTATCAGTATAATGTGGATATGGCGCCTAATCGCACTCAGTTATAGAATTTGTCACAGGGACCAAGAGAATCTTTTAAGGAATACGCTCAGAAGTGGCGTGAGTTGGCTGCAAGGGTTCAACCTCCACTAATGGAGAGAGAACTCATTAATATGTTTATGAGTACCCTGCAAGGTCCATTCTATGAACACATGATAGGAAGTACTTCGGCAGGATTTGCAGACTTGGTTATGGCTGGTGAAAGAATTGAGGTAGGTTTGAAATTGGGGAAAATTCAGATTGGAGGTTCTAGTGGCTCATCAGGGGGCAGTAAGAAACCATTCAACACTTACCCTAAGAAAAGGGAAGGCGACACAAGCGTGGTTTACTCTCATAGAGGAAGGAGAGAAGATCGTCAGCACCAACAAATCAATGTTGTTTCTATTCCTGTTAATGCTCCTCCGCAGCAGATACCGAATACAGTGCCTCAATAACAAAGACAACAAGATGCTCCCCGTCAGTATAATAATCAACAGCAGAGACAGCCGGGAAAATTCGATCCCTTGCCAGTATCTCTTAGTGAAGCACTCCACCATTTACTCGATTTGAAGTTGATCGATTTGAGAAATATGCCACCACCCCCCGCAAGACTTCCTCCTAACTATGATGCTAACGCAAGATGTGAATTCCATTCGGGCAGAGTTGGCCATTCTATTGACAATTGCTTTGCGTTGAAGTGTAAGATACAAGACTTGTTGGATGCTAAGGCAATTGAGTTTACTCCAGTGACTGGTCTGAATGTTACTAAGAACCCAATGCCTAGGCATAGAGGGGGTGTTGTTAATATGATTGATGATAATGGTGAAGTGTTGAATTTGATCATGAATATGGAACAAGTGACTACTCCGTTGGGGTATGTTAAGAGGTGTTTGCTTGACAATTCTTTTTTCCCGGGTTGTACTTCAGAGTGTGCCAAGTGTAGAGAGCAACCGAAGGGATGTGATAATTTAAAAGCCAGTATCCAGTTGTTGATAAAGCAGGGATCCCTGCAGTTCGATAGAAAACTAAGCTACCATAAGGTTACCGAAGAAGATGTTACTGTGGTATCTATTCCTTACACCCCTGTGCGCATTCCTTCCCCATCTAGGGCACCTCCTTTGATGATTACGGTACCTGGTCCCATGTCGTATACTAGTGAGAAAGCCATCCCATGGCATTATGGTGCCGATGTTTATTACCATGGGGTGAAGCAGGAGGTAAGTACCCATTCGTCAGAGGAAGAACGTGTTGAGGATAATGAAGGGGAAGTTCATAATTTTTCTGGTGTGGGTCGAATGACTAGAAACGGGAGAGTATTTGGTCCTTCCAATGTGCAAGATGCGGCAGACGCTTCTACAAGAGAAAAAGGAAAAAAGCAGGCGATGATTGGTAATACAAGGGTTACGCCAACCCATGTGACTCAACCAATTCCGATACCAGAAGCTTCTTCAGTTCCTGATGAGGTTGAAGAGTTAATGCGAATTATCAGAAAGAGTGATTATAGCATAATTAATCATCTGATCCATACTCCTTCTAAGATGTCTATCTTGTCTCTGTTGATTTATTCAGAACCTCACAAAAATGCTTTGATGAAGTTGTTAAAAAATGCATTCGTGCCACATGAGATAACAGTCAATCAATTTGAGAATGTTTGTGCTAACATATCTGCCGGGAACAGTCTGGGCTTCACAGATTTTGATCTTCCTCCGGAGGGGAGATACCATAACAAAGCGTTGCATATTTCTATGGAGTGCAGGGGCACTACTTTATCCCGGGTTTTGGTGGACACATGATCGTCTTTAAATGTATTGCCTAAGTCAGCATTGATGAAAATTGATTATTCTGGACTAGAGCTGCGCCCTAGTGATTTGATGGTGAAGGAGTTTGATGGGTCTCGAAGGTCAGTATTTGGGGAAGTGGAGTTACCAATCAAGGTCGGTCCTCGCACCTTCACGACTACTTTTTTGTGATGGATATACAGCCAGCGTATTGTTTTTTATTAGGGCGGACGTGGATTCATAAAGCAGGGGCAGTCACTTCTACTCTTCATCAGAAACTCAAGTATCCTGCAGAGGGAAAGGTGATAATTGTGTGCGGTGAGGAAGAGTACATCGTGAGTCATTTGACATCATTCCGCTATATTGAGGTTTAAGGCGAGATTCATGAGACTCCATTTCAAGCGTTTGAAACAGTTCATGCTGTCAATTTTCCTCCTCCAAAGCAGAAAAGGAAACCTGAAAATATTATGTCTTCTCTCAAGGATGCGAGAGCTATGGTGGAAAATGGTAACCCTGAGGGTTGGGGTCAGGTGCTGGACGTCACCCCAAAGTTTAACAAATTTGGTCTTGGTTTTAGCCCAGGTCAGCAGAGTGCGACTCCCAAAGCATCTTATTTATCTACTCCTATGAAGTTTTCCCGTCCTTGTGCTGCTCAAGAAGGACATGTTAATGCAGTTGGAGATGATACGGATGATGGCTACAATATCGAAGATTGGATTCTTCCGAGTATTCCAGGCCAGACACTCAACAATTGGACTTCTGTGGATGTTATCCAAGTTTCAAGCGTTGAGGAGTAATTTTCTTGTTTTCTTTTATTATCATATCATAATTCCTACGCTCTGCCCAAGGCGTAGTGGATCATTTGTGTAGGGCCACCATGTTTATTTTCAAAAGTTTATCATGAAATAAAGGACGTTTTTTGCATTCAAAATTTTGCTCCATTTTCTTTTTGTTAATTATTTTAAATGGCAATGTTTCTCTTTTCACACACTTTCACTAAAAAACGCCAAAATGTCATTCATGCAGATGCACTTCGACCACCGAATATATTGATAACGACTCTGCTATGGCTCATTATGACTTTGATACTCCTATTTATCAAGCTGAAGAAGAAGAATATGAGGATTGTGATCTTCCTAAGGAATTAACAAGATTGTTAAAACAAGAGGAGAAGTTTATCCAGCCGAATCAGGATTCGATTGAGGTGGTGAATATTGGCACAGAAGAGGTAAGAAGAGAAGTCAAGATAGGGGCAGAGCTTGAAGAAAGTGTAAAGGTCAGATTGATTGAGCTACTCCGTGAGTATTCTGATATCTTCGCTTGGTCTTATGAGGATATGCCTGGGCTGAATACAGACATAGTGGTGCATCGACTACCGTTCAAAGAAGGTTGTTCTCCTGTCAAGCAAAAACTCTGAAGAACTCATCCTGAGATGTCCAAGAAGATCAAAGAAGAGGTCCAGAAGCAGTTGGACGCGAATTTCTTGAAGGTCATCAATTATCCGCCATGGATTGAAAATATTGTGCCTGTGCCCAAGAAGGATGGTAAGGTCAGGATGTGCGTGGATTATAGGGATTTGAACAGGGCCAGCCCCAAAGATGATTTCCCTCTTCCGCATATTGATGTGTTGATCGATAATACTGCTCATTCCAAAGTGTTTTTGTTCATGGATGGTTTTTCGGGTTATAATCAAATTAAGATGGCTCCGGAGGACATGGAGAAGACAACATTTATCACGCCTTGGGGAACCTTTTGATATAAAGTGATGCCGTTTGGTTTGAAAAATATCGGGGCAACATATCAGCGCGCCATGGTCACTCTCTTTCATGATTTGATTCACAAGGAGATTGAGGTTTATGTGGATGATATGATTGCTAAGTCTGACACGGAAGAGGAACATCTTGTTCATCTGGAAAAATTGTTCGAGATACTGAGGCAGTTCTTGCTGAGGTTGAATCCGAATAAGTGCACCTTCGAGGTGAGATCCGACAAGCTGTTGGGTTTTATTGTATGTGAAAAAGGTATCGAGGTGGACCAGGCCAAGGTAAAAGCGATACAGGAAATGCCCGAACCAAAGACAGATAAGGAAGTATGTGGTTTCTTGGGAAGGTTAAACTACATTTCTAGATTTATTTATCATCTCATAGCCACCTGTGAACCTTTGTTCAAGTTGTTGAAGAAAAGTAAGACAATGAAATGGAATGAGGATTGTCAGAAGGGCTTTGACAAAATAAAGGAGTATTTGCAGGTACCTCCGATACTCATGCCTCCAGTGGAAGGAAGGCCACTAATCATGTATCTAACTGTGTTGGAGAGCTCAATGGGTTGTATCCTCGGTCAACACGACAAGACAGGGAAGAAAGAGCAGGATATTTACTACTTGAGTAAGAAGTTTACGGAATGCGAGTCGAGGTACTCATTGCTGGAAAAGACTTGTTGTGCGCCTGCCTGGGCCGCCAAACGTTTGAGGAAGTACATGTTAACTCACACCACCTACTTGATATCCAAATTGGATCCAATCAAGTACATTTTTGAGAAGCCAACTCTTACAGGCAGGGTAGCCCCTTGGCAGATGATACTCACCGAATATGATATCCAATATACTACTCAAAAAGCAATTAAGGGTAGTGTACTGGCCGACCATCTTGCTCATTAACCCGTGAACAATTATGAACCGATGAAGTTTGATTTTCCAGATGAAGAAATTGTGTATATTTGGGATTGTAACATGCCAGACTCAGGCGTAGGACCCGAACCGGGATCACGTTGGACGCTTGTTTTTTATCGTGCCTCCAATGCCATGGGTAACGGCGTCGGAGCTATTATCACTTCCCCTGAGGGATACCACATTCCTTTCACAGCTCGTATTTTTTTCGATTGCACTAATTACATGGCCGAGTATGAGGCTTGCATTTATGTCATTGAAGCGGCGATCGACCTGCGCATCAAATTTTTGAAAGTTTACGGGGATTCCAATCTTGTTATCATCCAGATTAATCGAGATTGGGAGACTCGCCATCAGAACCTAATTCCCTATCGTGAGCATGTTATGAAGCTGATTCCATAATTAGAAGAGATCACATTTGAGCACATTCCTAGAGAAGAAAACAATCTAGATGATACACTGGCAACTTTGTCCTCCATGTTCAAGGTTAAGTGGTCTAATGAGGCACCTTTCATTACCATCAGAAGTTTGAGTGAGCCAGCTTTCTGTTTTGAGGCTAGTTTGGAATCAGATGGTAATCCTTGGTTTTATGATGTTAAACGATACCTTGAAACACAAGAGTACCCTAAAGAGGCATCCGTCACAGATAAGAAGTTCTTGAGAATATTTTCAGCCAAATTCTTTCTCAGTGGTGGTGTGTTGTATAGAAGGCATCATGACGGTTTACTGCTCAGATGTGTTGACAAGAAAGAAGCAGCTAGAATCATTGAGGAGATACATGAAGGTGATTTCGGGACCCATTCCAGCGGGCATACCATGGCTAAAAATATTTTGCGAGCAGGTTATTATTGGTCCACCATGGAGACTGACTGTTACAATTATGAACGAGTTTGCCACAAATGTCAAGTCTATGCTGATAAGGTGCATGTGCCTCCAGTACCTTTGAATGTCTTGACTTCCTCTTGGCCGTTTGTGATGTGGGGAATTGATATGATCGGCAAAATTGAACCGACTGCATCCAACGGGAACCGTTTCATTCTGGTTGCCATTGATTATTTTACAAAATGGGACGAAGCTGCATCCTATGCCAATGTCACCAAGTAGGTGGTAACTCGATTCATTAAGCACAATATTATCTGTCGCTACGGAGTTCCCAAGAAGATCATTGCTGATAATGGGTCTAATTTGAACAACAAAATGATGAAGGAGCTTTGTGAGTCCTTCAAAATCAAGCATCATAACTCTTCCCCATACCAACTAAAAATGAATGGTGTTGTCAAAGTGGCCAATAAGAATATCAAGAAGATCGTACAGAAGATGGTGGTAACCTATAAAGATTGGCATGAGATGCTGCCTTTCGCTTTGCATGGTTATCACACCACTGTGCGTATTTCGATTGGGGCAACCCCATTTTCATTGGTTTACGACATGGAAGCGGTATTACCGGTAGAAGTCGAGATTCCTTCTCTTAGGATCATGAGGGATGTGGAGCTGGATGAAAGTGAATGGGTACAAAATCGGCTGGATCAGTTGGAACTTATTAACGAGAAAAGGTTGACGACTGTATGTCATGGTCAGGTATATCAGCAAAGGATGAGGAAAGCTTTTGATAAGAGGGTACGACCTCAGTGTTACAAGCCAGGCGACCTTGTGCTAAAAAGGATAATTCTCCCCCAGGGAGATCCCAAAGGCATGTGGGCTCCGACTTATGAAGGTCCTTTCGTGGTCAGAAAAGTTTTCTCTGGAGGAGTGATGATGCTCACGACTATGGATAGAGAGTACTTCCCTCTCCCTGTGAATGCCGACGTAGTTAAAAAATACTTTGCATAAAAAAAACCCGCTAAACTGAAAACCCGAAAGGGCGGTTTAGGCAAAAAGAGGGTGTCCTAGTGAATCGAAAACCCGAAAGGGTGATTCAGGAAAAAGTTAGGGACTTAAAGGAAATGACTACGCTCAACATGAGATCCTTTGTTTCTTTCCTTCATTCTCTCAGCTGGCATAAGCTCAAAGCTAATCCAAGATTGATATGTCTAAAAGTAGGAAGATAAGAGTCATAAGAGTCATAGCAGAGTCGGGACTTGATAGATATTCACATTCACATTGCCATTTGTAAACACTTGTTTGCTTTGATTTTGTAAATTACTTGCTTCCAAATGTAAATGCCTTTTTAACAGGCTGATTTCTCAAAATCAATAGAATATCTTCTTTCAAGTATACGTATACGTTTCTTTTCTCCCTTTTTACTATTTTTTTGTTTGCAAAAACGTCCAATATTTTTGATAAGCATGTGCATATAAACTTCGTGGACCTTACACATAAATGGTAATCTAAGTCATGGTTAGTTGATCTCTTGAAATATGGATAACAAACTACTACTATGAAAGGGGCATGTTTAGTTCTATGATTGACAAGATTCTCATTCACTTTACTGGTGGAGGCCTTGCCATTTTGTTTCACAGCTCCATGCTGTTGGTAAAGGTCATGGTTCAGGGTAATATCAAGATTACGGCAGGTCGGCGAGATCGGTGAACCTAGTTGGAGATATTTCTTCCCCATAATGGCTTTTATTATGTTTCTTTGCCACACTTTCATGTGTTATCTTGATGAATTATTTTAGCATTGTCTGCATATAGGATTTTGTTTATAGCCGAATGACAGTCTTGATGCGTTGAATATTTTTGCCTTGAAAAAAATTTGTTTCATTTTACTTAATCCATCTAGTATCACTCTTTAATTGATTTTTTGGGCATTTTGATACCAACTGTGCCATTTATTTTGCTTAGCCAAGAGTTTGGAGGAAGGAGTTTAGCTAAAAACTATGACTGTAGTGGTATGCTTTTGAGTAGAACCCTGTTGACGATGTACAGGCATTGTTTCAATCCCCAAACACCGGAGATATAAGGGAGTTAGACCCTCGTTAACCCCTCTGAGCCTTCGAAGTAGGAGTTTCTTTTCCGTTCAAAAAAAACCTTGTTTTTTAACCAGGGGCAGGGTAGATGTTCAGTTAATTTGACCAAGCATTCAAATTTTAGAAGGAATCTCCCATCTGAGGATCACCACATTTTATCTTTCGCATCATGAGATCAGGAAAAATGTCTAAACCACGATGTTCATTTCCTCAGAAAGTCCTGAGGTCGAGATCGAATTGATACAATAAAGTCTATCCCTCGCCGACCAAGGAATGAGGCATTTGTTTTCTTAAAAAAAAGACAAAAAAAAAGAAGAAGAAAAAGTTCAAAGACCTAAAGTCACATTGACTTGTTAGAAGTGGAAAGTATGAATAAGAAAGAAACAAAAAGCCCCGCTAAGTCAAAACTTAAAAACAAGTCGCTTAGGCAAAAGTTAGGGCGTCCCGCTGGACTCCCAAAATTGAAATTCAAAAGTTTTTGTCCAGGCAAAAGTTAGGGAAAAAGAAGAGCCTAAAAGGCCAAAAAAGAATTATCCAATGAGATTTTCATCAAAAGAAGAGGAACAATAATATCAAAAAAAGCAGCAGAAGTTGAGTGGCAATCATGTTGGAGAATTGTCGTGATCACTTAACCATTATAAATCCTTTTGAAAGATGAATGCTTGTGATAAGTCAACTGAACTTAGGACAGGAGGATATCACGAAGGGGGTGGGCACCATATAACTTGAGCCTTGAAAAACTTTTTTTTCTAAAAAACCTCGAACCAGGCCACGTTACAACCTCTAAAAGTCCTAACTGAAACAAGGGTTTAACTCAAAAGCATTCTACAATAGGATAATATTTTCTAAACTCCCAAATATGTGTTGCATATCCATGTTGCCATCTTATCACCCGCATCTTGACTCGTTTTCTTAAAAAAGGGGGGGAAGAAAAGTTTTGAAATTTTTGCACTCTAGCAAGTGATTCATTCACAACAGAGATGCGATACTTTATTAAGGTATTCAACTTCAAGGCTTAAATAATCATCACATCAGGTCTGTCATTCCCAAAATAAACATATTTCTACATGGAAAACTTTTGTTTGACATCAAAAGAGTTTACACATTGAACACATGTAAAGAGCTTAATGATTGCTAGGAAGGGAATATTTGGCTTTCTTCTTTTAGACCGAGCCTAGGCATGAATAGGACTTTACCTATCCCCAGTGAAGTTTCATTTCCGCAGCGACGTTTTGTTGCCCTAGGAATCTTCTTTTAAAGGCTTCATTTTGAGACTTCAAGTTTGGATATGTCGCACATCCCTAGTGGAGTTGTTTAAATGGGAACTCACATTCTGAAGAAGTTTCAACTCTCTAACGGAGTCGCCAACAGAGACCCCTCGCCATTACTTCTCATTTCCCAGCCAGTCTGTTGATTGGGGCGTCCTTATGTTAAGATCTTTCCTTATCCCCAGTAAAGTCGATATTGTGTGACTATCTGCATGATCCATTCAATGGTTGCATTCCAAGAAAAATCTCTCTCCAGCAAAAATCTTCAACAGAGTTTTGTCACCCCGGTGAAGTCCTATTTCCTCAGCAGAGCTTTGTTCCCCCAGCAAAGGTTTTCATCCCTCACGTCAGGTTTGTTGTCTTAGTGTCATCCTCAACACGGTCGTGTGCTGTCTTTTCCAGAGATTACAATCTTGCCCTGATCTTCTCCCTCAATGTATAATCTTCTCCAGAAGCTACAATGTTGATATGATCTTCTCTAGGAGTTTGCAATTTATTTTTGCAGCCCCTCTCAATGTTTGTGGCCCGTTTATACCAGTTGCTCGATTGTTATTCCTCGCGAAGCTTCATCTCTTTGAGGTTCCCTCTCTAGCGGTTCCCCATATTTTCTCCTCTCCTTTGGATGTTGCAATTTATTTTTGCAAGTCATGTCAGATTCCGACTTCTTGGTTATTGTCTTCTCAGTTGGCCATTCCCCAGTAATCTTTTAAACATACATCATTACATTGCATCTACCAAAACGCGTAGCATTTCCATTATATGGAGCATTGCGCTATATAGAAAGAATTCAAACATGCATCGGAACATAAGCCATTATTTGTTTCTGTTGTCCCCGGTGAATTTGCTAATACTTCAGATTAAATCCCCAACGAGGTCTTCGTCCTCATTATCTCAGTTTCCCCATACCAATATCTTTTGACGTCAATCATTTGTTTGTTTGAGTGTCTACTCTTGAATGTAGTTCAGTTTCTCCCTGGCGCGGTCCTCTCGGGTTTAGTCTTCACTACCCTCTCCAGTTCATTCCAATGCTTATTGATGCACCTTTCGAATACGAGTTTCGTCCTGATATTCGCTTTCAGCAGGTTTTTAGGTGTACACCTTAATCTCCTTGTTTTGAGTTAAGCTCAGAGTTTCGTCTCCTCACCTTGCGCATGAAATCCAGTTTTGTCCTGGTACTCATCGAGTTTAGTTTCGCCTAAATAGTTTTAGAGTTTCGTATCGTTTTTGCTTTCATACCTTGGACCCTTTGACGGTGTTCGTTTACCGAGTGCAGTGTTCGTACTGCGTCCCTGGTTTGAAATCAGTCTCTTTTGTTCCTTGGATTCTTTTATCAGTTCTCATCAGTGTTTATCCATTGATCTTGGACCAACAGGTGCTCTGAAAAACATGCGCTCTCATCACTCTCACTTTGGGTCGAGTTTTGCCTCGTCGCCTGTGCATGAAATCCATCTTTGTCCTGGTAATCATCTAGTTTAGTTTCGTCTATCTAGTTATTGAGTCGAGTTTTGTCTCGTTTTTGCTTTCATACCTTGGACCCTTTGACGGTGTTCATTTACCGAGTGCAGTGTTCGTACGGCGTCCCTAGTTTGAGATCAGTCTCTTTTGTTCCTTGGATTCTTCTATCCATTGATTTGAGACCAGCAGGTTCTCTGAGAAACATGCACTTTTATCACTTTGCTACGGTTCAAGTTTCGCCTCGTTGCCCGTGCGTGAAATCCAGTTTCGTCCTGGTACTCATCTAGTTTGGTTTCGTCTAACTGGTTTTTGAGTCGAGTTTCGTCTCGCTTTTGTTCCTCTTTTCTAGGATTCTTTCAGTTCCTTCATACTGTCTATCTTAGTTGAGATTAGCAAGTGTTCCTAGAATCACGCACTCTAGCCACTTTGCTTTGGGTCGAGCCCAGAGTTTCATCTCCTCACCCGCGTATATTTTCTTTTCCAGAGCTTAGTTTCTCCTATACTCTTTGATTTGAGTTTTATCTCACCTTTTTGAAGCCCAGTTTTTCCCTGGCACATTTGTCCGGAAGTTTAGTTGCGTCTACTCTTCTTTGTTTTTTCTCTGTTTTAACCTGCATTACAGCTTCATTCTGACGCATGTCTTGGGGGTTTCCTGCTTCTTTTTCTCTCTTCTTCAAGAGTGTAAATTTTCGGGTTCTTTTATATTCAATCATCTTCAACTCTGAACGCTCGAAAGTTGTCACTTTTCTCACTTATCATGTTGAAGATATTTGAATAGAGACAGTTGTTGCACCCCAAAATTTACCCTCTTGATTTAGGCTTATGTTTCTTCATGAATATCATATTGCATTACATTCATACATTGTGATGGGATCAAAGTACTTTGGTTATCAGTTCTTCCTCAACCTTTGAAGGTTGATTGCTTTGATAAGTTGCTCAAGTAGAATCTTGTCATCTGAACCTCTGGATCTTTCAAGCTCGAAAGTTATTGTATATCTCAAGATATTTTATCCATCTCTTTGGATCATCAGAGGATTGAAGTTTGTGTTTGATTATAAGAAGAATCACTCTTTTGATTCACCAGTCAAATTAGGGTTTTGTTTGAGCAAGGCTATTGATCAATGTACAAATCTTGATTTGGAAGCTACAACATCTCATTGATATTTGGAAAGTCTTTGTACATGAAATTGGCCAAGATGCCCATAGGATTTGGAGTTTTGGAGATGATTCATCAGTCTCCTAAGGTGTTGACCAAAACTAGGGTTTAGGATTTCATTAAGATTTCTTGAGAATTTTGAAGTGAAATTTTGTACATGGATTCTATATATTTGGAATATCATATGTTTGAAGTTTTAATGATCAATTTTGAAGGGAAGTGGATCAATTGATTTAAAGGGGAAAATGGTCATTTTGGTCAAAATCAGTCGAAGTCAAAGTTGACCAAGGGAATTTTTGGTCAACCATCAATTCAAGGATGTACTTTTCATATTTCAAGTCCATTTTGATCATTGTATCAAAGATATTAAGGTTTGGGTTGACACTTGTTCATGAAGAAACCCTAAAAGTTTCTAATTTTGGAAAGTAAGGACTTAATTTAAAAAATTCATATTTTATTTACCTTTGATCAAAAAAATGCAAATGAAGTATGCTTGGAAATATAAGAGGATGATCTTTCATCTCCTTTTTGTTTCATGTCCAAATTGGCAAAGAGTCAAGAGTTATAAAGCTTGGAAGTCACAAAATTATAGGTCATTTTCAAAATTTAGTGAATTTCATGTAAAATTTTGAGGACCTTAATGGATTCAATTGCAAAAACCCAAAACTAAGGGATTATATATATTTTCAATACCTTTCCAAATTGTACTCATTTGTGTTCAAATTCAAAAATATGAGCAAGTTATGGACTTTGGAATTTTGAGGCATTTTATTGAATTTTGACAAATATGCAAAATGGCCATTTCTTGCAAACTCAAGTTTTAGCCATTCCTTTTGCTTCTAATCAAGCCCATGAGCAATTTGTGACATGCTGAGGCCCATCACACTCACCATTTCATGCCTCATTTGGTTTTGCACTTGTTGGATTGAAAAATCACAAAACTTGCTCAAATGTGCAAATTCACCAACACTCTTTCATTTCAAACAATCACGAGCTGGCACTTTTGGCATGTAATTCTGACTTCATTTGGCTCACAAAATGCACAAAAGGCAAGAAAATGCACGAGTGAAACGCAGGCTCCATGTGCATCCTCATTTTTGGCCAAAACCACCAAACTTGCCCTCCAACAGTTTTGAGTGCCAAGTACCACTTCCATCCTTTTCCTCTCGTGCTATATAACAAGAATCAAGGCTCAGTTGTGAAGGAGGAGACTCATAATCTCTACATTGAAAATCTGAAAATTTCCAAGCATCTCTGCAAATTTCTTCGAATCTCTCTTCTCCTTGGATCATTCTTCAAAATTCATGGTGATTCAGCTTCAGTGAAGTAAGGAGATCAAGCCTGCACCATTGGATTGCTTCTGGAGTGAAGGAATCGTGTTTCCAGTTTTCACATCCATGTGAGTTTCTTGAACTTTTATTTATGTGTTTCATCTTGAATTGATGATGTAAATCATGTTCATTGAGTTACTAGCTGGCCAATCACTAGGATTGATGTATATTTGAGCTTTGATTCAAGCAGAATTGTTGAAATCGTGTTCATGACTTTGATGTTTGCAGTGAGTTTTTTCAGTTTTTCAGACTTTGTTTCTTGATCCATGCTTGATCATTGAGATTGATTCAAATTGCATAGTGTAGTATGATATGCTAGCTTTAATTTGCACTTGATTTCATGGATTTTGGTTGAGAAACAAGCATGATTGATGGATCTGGACATAGGATCATGACCTGTTATGTTGCACGCGTTTTTCCTTATGCTGGAGGTTGAAGATGAAGTGAGGTGGCGCGCTGTGATTGGCTTGATTTAAATTATCATGCATTTCATATTATTTGATTTTAATTGATTTTCTAATTTTTATTTCTTGATCAAAACAACTTAAAAAATTCTGAAAAAATTATCACAAGTCCAAAATAATTTCTACAATCTTATGTAAATTTATTGGAATTTTTAGAAATGTTTTGATTGATTTAAAAATTCATAAGTTTAAATAATTGTTTGTTTAAAGATTATTTTTATTTTAATAGTTCTTTTGATATGAAAATTCCACAAAAAATGTTTTGGACTCATAAAATAATTTAGAAATTGATTCTAATTTTTGTTTAGCTTTTTTTTTTTTTGATTAGAAATTTAATTTCAAAAGTTTATTTAAAATATTTGTTTCATAATTTTTGTTTTAATACTTCCTTCAATTCAAAAATTCAAAAAAAAATCATGCAAGTTTGTTTTTTAATCATATAGTCGGAATATATTTTTATTTTGACCTTTTTGTGAATTTTGGATAGGGTTTGCATTTTTGCCTTTAAATAATAGTTTAATTGTTAATTGTTTGTTTGATTTTTATTTTAATATTTCCTTTAATTCAAAAATTCCACAAAAAATCAGGGATGCGTGTTTTTAATTCTAATATTTGAATATAATTTTGGTTGGATATTTTTTCTGATTTTTTTTATTAGAATTTTATTTTGAGATGTGATTATTTGTTTAATTGATTAATTGTTAGAATTTTATTTTATTTTTGACTTTCCATTAATTCAAAAATGTGAAAAAATATGTATTCTGACATTTAGGGTTTCCTTGTGGTTTGCATTATCTTGGTTTGAATTGTTTGAATTTTGATCTTACCTAATTAATATTTAAGATTAAAATTCAAACAATTAGGGTTTTGTAGCTTACATTGCAAGTTTCACTTTCAAAACCATTATGCCCTAGATCTTCAATGGAATTTAGGTCTTAATTATGATTCATGAATGTATTGAGGATCTGAAAACCAATTTTCTTGAAATATTTGACTTGGTTTGATATTTTTCCATGAATTATTTTGAAAACTTGTCTAGTTTTGGTAGTTTTGCCAACTAGTTTTGAACTTTGGGCCTCATTTGATCCCCTCCTCAACCATTCATGAACTTAAGACTTGCTTTCTGACTTCTACACACTTCAAAGATGCTAAGAAATTTTTGGTTTGAATTATTGAAATCCTTTTCTATTTTTGATATATTTTTGAAGTGAAGGTACCCAATTAATGTTTCATATCTTGTTGCAATTTGTTTGATGGCCAATGAACTTGAGTGAGGCCTATGATTGGGAACCTAATGATCATGTTGGATGTGTTTATCCATATAAACTCAAGTCATTTCACTTAGTGCCCTATGTTTGAATGATTGAACCTTTAGATGCATTGTGTGGGATTTCTCTTCTATTATGCTTGTGAGCTGTGTTGAAATAATTGAGTATGATTGAATTGTGTTTGCTACTGACCTTCATGGTCTTTGATTGTATTCTTCTCAAGATCCTATGATCCTTGATTGATATTCAATTGTCAACTCAACATGGTGATAGAAAGGAGCAACATTCCTCTGATTCTTTTGACCAAATTGTGCAAATGCCTGTTTCCTTTTGTCTATCATGACTAAGTTTGATAGTTGCTATCAGGTTTTCTCATTTCATTATGGTGTCATCATCCACCCCTTATGTGAATCATCATTCTATTTATGGGAATACTAACTTGGTTGTTGAATTTGCGAGTTACTTTGAGGAAAGTTTCCATTTTTGGCTTGAGGCTACTGTGTTTCACTTTATTTGTGGAACACAACTTATTATATTGGCACTGCTACTGTGTTTGGTATATTTGATAGTCTATACAGGATATATATGTGACTATGAATGCTATACATTGCCCATGGGATCTGTTCATATCTGAAAATCTCAATACTTACATCCTGATGGCGTAATTTCTGACTTGATTTGTCTGCTGATGCCAACTTGCTTGAAGTTCTCTGGGTTTCTTTTATTCTCGCTCAGTTGCTACGGATAGTTATCCGTTTGGTATTGCATTATTTCCTTTATTCTATTTTCATAGTTCTATGTTTCATGATGGGACCTCTGTTGCTGATATATGTCAGGAGGCCCTCTGTTTTTGTTTGATACATGTGTTGTGTTTGTTTCTTTAACTTTTGATCGATGAGTCACTCAATTTAGAAATTGAGATCACGACTTCGCTCTTAGTGCATGTTCCATATAGGATGTTTATTGTTTTCTTCTTTAATTATTGATCAATGAGTCACTCAATTTAGAAATTGAGATCACGACTTCGCTCTCAGTGCATGTTCCCTATAGGATGTTTATTGCTTTCTTTCTTTAATTGTTGATCGATGAGTCACTTAATTTAGAAATTGAGATCATGACTTCGCTCTCATTGTCTGTTCCCTATAGGATAGTTTTGTTAAGTTTCCTTTGACATGTTGATTAGGGTAGGATTTTCCTTTATCCTCAACCTTAGGATCATTCATTGTATGATAATACTAGGGATAGTGCTAGGCTAGTTTCCCTTAGTTGTTTTTCTTTCTTTGCATTTTACATCTTAAAACAATTTTTTTTTCTTAGAAAATCATAAAACACTCCTAATAAGCTCAAACCCTTCTTCAAGGTAAAAGATACAAATCAATCTTATTTGTTTGTGCTCCTCTTGGCTTTGTTTTTTAGATCTGGTTTAGTCGATGTTCGCCATCACACACTTGTTTGAAGCCGATGTTTCGCCATCACACATGCTTGTTATCCTACTTTGATTCTCAATATCATTGTTAGGTGTGATGTTTTGTCGTCTGTTTTATCGATGTTTCACCATTTTTGTCATGATACCTTTTTATCTTTTAGCCGATGTTCCGCCATCGCACATTTGTTTGAAGCCGATGTTTCGCCATCGCACATGTTTGTTATCCTACTTTGATTCTCAATATCATTGTTAGGTGTGATATTTTGTTATCCGTTTTATCAATGTTTTTCCATCTTTACCATGATATCTTACTACCTTTTAGCCAATGTTTCGCCATCGCACATTTGTTTGAAGCCGATGTTTCACCATCTCACATGTTTGTTATCCTACTTTGATTCTCAATATCATTGTTAGGTGTGATATTGTTTTATCCGTTTTATTGATGTTTTGCCATCTTTACCATGACATCTTACTACCTTTTAGCCGATGTTTTGCCATCACACATTTGTTTGAAGCCGATGTTTCGCCATCCCACATGTTTGTTATCCTACTTTGATTCTCAATATCATTGTTAGGTGTGATGTTTTGTCATTCGTTTTATCGATGTTTCGCCATCTTTGACATGTTACTTTGTTCTTATTTAGCCGATTGTTTTACCATCTCATTTGTTTGTTGTTTTATTTGATGTTTTGCCATCTTGACTGTTTTTTGTTGTCTTAACTAAAAAACACAAACCAACCAAAATATATAAGCCGAACTACGGCTGCTCTGATTCCTTAAAAGGGATACGTAGGCAAAGGGGTAGGGCCCAACCGAGCACAACTTTTATTTTCCCTACATTACTTCTTTTTCTTTCGCATGCATTCCCTTTTTTTGCTTTAAGCCATAGACATAAGATTTGACCACACCCATTAGATTATACAACAAGAGTGGATACCGTAGAGTACTATGGGTGTGTGGGGTGCTAATACCTTCCCCCCGCGTAACAGACTCCCTTACCCGATCTCTCGGTTGAAAGACCGTGATTTCTCCCTCTCCAAGTTTTCTCGATGTCTACCTTTCCCTTTCGGAGGGATAAAAGACGTTCGGTGGAGACTTCATTGATGTTTCATTACATCTAGATGACAGGTCCAAACGGGTTGTTTCAGTATCATTATCAGAGATTGCAGGACTGAGGCCCATTTCTTCTTCTTGGTTCTCCCCTTCCTTGGATGAAGAGGTCAGATCAGCTTGCTGCTTCAACTTATCCCCAAATCTTTTGCCCATATTCAGAAGAACAACCTTCTTCTCCTTCTTCTTCTTCTTCTTCTTCTTCTTCTTCTTCTTCTCTTTCAGAATGAGAGTCTTCAAATCCTCTTGCCCTTTAGCCAAGCTCAAGAACATATGTTGGAATTGGGTGTTTTGTGCCTGAAGATCTTTGATGGCTTGATCAGAAGACATTTCTGCTGAAATAAACAACGAAGAAGATGAGAAACCTGTAATGGTACCTGTAATGATGTGCATGATAATGGGATGCGCATGTAATGATTTCAAATACTTTGGGAAATTTAAATTTGTAAACCAAAAATAAACAAACTTTATTAGATTAACTTGTAAAAGGTTAAACAATGCCTTTGAGGCGTTGCAAAGAAAGAAATGGAAAACAAATCTAGAACTAGAAAAAAGCAAAATCAGAAATCCCATGACGCTTCCTCTTTGTGCTGACGTAGTCATTGATCACTCTTTCTTCCTCGAGCTGCCTGGTGAGCTTCAAGATCTTCCTTTCTTGCTCATGGTACTTCTCTCGGTAAGTATCCCTCTCCTCTTTTAGCTGAATCCAAGACCTCTACAATGCCCCAGGATCAGTGGGCATGCCAGGATAAAGAACTGTGTAAGGAATGCCTTCTTCATTAGTGGGCTCTACAATCACTGGAAATACGGATCCATAAGGCATCCCAAGCTTCTAGGAACGAGCTCGGACCCATTGGAGGTAAGGCTGCATAGGAAGGGAAGTCCTTGGTCCCAGCTCTTGAGGGTCAAATTTGTTCACCATGCCCCAAGCTCGTATAAACCTCTGATGATGCTCGTCTATGTCCTCCTTGTAGTCAAATGCAATATCCGCAAGAAGTAGCTCATGGGGACCATCTCTCCGAGCACGACCAAATTGTCGCAAAGCTAGACAAGGATTGTAGGTTATACCCCCTCTGATTCCAAGCAACGAGACATTAGGGTACCCCCCACAACGATCAATGACAGCAGTGTCTTCCATAGCCCGGGAGCTCCAAAGAATATCTGAATGGGAAAGTGACATTATCCTGTAGGACCATCCCAGACCTTCTTCGTTTTTCAACACAGACTTAGGGAGGTGCAAAATAAACCACCTCGACATCAGCGACATGCAACACATAAAAGTCCCTCTTCTTCTCACGGTACGAGTGTATGGGACATGCAAGATATCACCCAGTAGAGTAGGCACAGGATTGCGAGAAAGGAAAATATTGACCCTATTCACATCTATAAAGGAATCTGGATTCGGGAAGAGAACCAAACCGTAGATAAGGAGAGCCAAGACATCTTCAAAAACCTGAAAGTCCAAATTATCCCAGAATAGCTGAGCCTCGTCTATCAGAAACTTGGCTAAGAAACCTTCAACCCCGCTTCGTGTTCCCCAATTGGATACTACATCAGCCCATTTCAGATGCAGTGCTGAGGCAATGTCTTCTGGTTTAGGATTCTCTTCCATACCTGTGAAGGGCACCTGCTCAAGGATGGATATGCCCAATAAGTGAGAGAACTCTTCCAAAGTGGGAACCAGCTGATAATCTGGAAAGGTGAAACAATGATGCACAAGATCGAAGAATTGGAAAAGTACACTCATCATCTGCTCATCAAACTTTGAGGTGACCAGGCTAAGAAGCTGACCATGTCTCTTAATGAACGAAGAAGTCTAAGAAACTCTTGAGGCTAACTCTTTAAGTTGAGCAGGTATTTGCACAAAGTTAACTTGGATGGTATTTCTGCACACGGAAGCCATAATCTACATAACAGAACAAAGATAAATCCCCTCGGTCTTTGAAATGGTTAGTATAATGAAGTATGCATGCTATGTTATGATGCATGATGTCATGATAAAAGAAACACATGTATAGCAAATAACAAGCATGGCAAAGGCAAATAAGTCACACAAAAGCCCTTAAGTTTAAGGCTTGCATGGGGTCAAAGGTATTACCCTCTTGAAGTTCAGTTGGTTTCAACCTGTCCTAGAAAAAGTAAATGGGTTCTAGAGGTTCTCAATATCACTGACCATCCTCCATCAGTTATGGTTTCAGCTCACGCAATATTTTCTTATTGCTGGAACTATCTCGAGAGTATGGTCTCAATGAGTGTAGCATCGAGTATCAACCAGTTCTCAGCTTTAACCCGAGGCCGGCTATCTCGCTACTTCCTAATGGCCAAGTTGGTAGATTAAGGGTTCTAAGGACAGTTGATGTTTAACGACACACATAGCAGCCTCGTATTCTCCTCGTTTCTCCACAAGGGATACCAGTACCAATCAATGTGCCACATCAATGTAGCTACTTCTTCAACCGTATCGGTCTATGCCGTACAGTTCTCTCACAGTTTATTTCTACTTACCTAAAAGGTGTCCCCAGATCCGGGTTAGGATCTATAGTAACTCCCAAACAAAACCTTTAAAAGTAAAGCAACCAAAACAAGCAAGAGAAGCAATTTATGATTAACTAGATCCTAAGGTATACCCCACTTATTATTTCCCCAGCAGAGTCATCAGTTCTGTGATACGGTGGAAGAACCGAATGTTTTGAAAACATTGGTTTGAATTTTGCGTTTGCAAAATTTCGCGGTAAGCAAGAGTCGCCACCGACTTTTCTTTTATCCAACTGGAAAGGAAAAAAGCACAAAAAAATTCCTTTTTTCGAGATTTTGAGTACGGGGGGTAGATTATAGAAAGGGAAGGTGCTAGCACCCTTTCTATTTGTGGTTTTCCACGGGCTCTTAGGTACTTGCTCATCTTTTTAAAATTGCTTGTGTGTGTTTGTTTTGAAAAGTTTTGTTTTACTTCGTTTTAACCCTTGTTTCTGTCCTCAAGAGTGTTACGAAGTGTTTTTTGAAAACTTTATTTGAAAAGTGTTTGGTGTGAAAAAGTTTGATTTTGAGCAAGTACCTACTATCATCTTCCTACTCGAAAAAAGATCGTTTCTATTCTTGTTTCCTTTATACAACGCTATCCTATTATTAAGGAATAGGTAGCACCGTTGTTGGATTTGTAAGAGTCATTTCGAAAGGGACGTACGATCATTAAAGCAATGTTAGGACGTCTTAGTAATAACCCTAGAGCCTTAAGATCATATTCGAGGCAACATTTCTGAGGCAACATTTCCGAGGCAACATTTCCGAACGAGACATTTGATCTTTGTCTAGACAGGAGGGCAACCACTAAGACACCCTATACTTAATGACCGTTTACCGAAGGCAACCGAAGTGAGAGTATACCCTAAGAGTGCGCATGTGCGAGTGATTTGATTTCAGTTATTATCTTTGCACATTAGGATTTTCTAACAGTTTTAAATTATCATGCAATCTTGTCATACAATCCTATTAACATACATCTAAACAGTTAATATTTGCGAGAATTAAAATGCGGGAAAGTAAAATTACGCTATTACAAGGCTCCGGGGTAGGGATTAATTACATAGCCAAAAACCCATAAAGCGATAAATGAAAGAAAATCCTAATTAAACTATTACATACCATAGACAGTTACATTAATATCGCAAAAATGACAAACGTTCGCGATGAATCGAAAACGAGAGATTTAGGATTTTGACCCCAACTACCTAATTGCAATTTAAAGGAAAAGAAAAATCATTTTTTGTGTTGATTTTGATTATTTTGAGAAAATAAAGTTTAATTGAATAAGTAAAAAAAAAATTACTAATTAATTTAAATTTAAGAAAAAATAATTAAATTAACCTATTTTTGTATTTTTTATATTTTTGAGAAAGAAATAAAAATTAAATCAAAAGCTAACCCTAATTTTTTCTAATTGATTTTAATTATATACAAAAAAGTTAAATTACCCTAAATTAAATTAAAACTAATATTAAATTAAATTTGATAAAATAAAAAACCTAATTCTAAATTTTATGAAACTTGATTTTTATGATTTTTTGTGAAAAAAAGAAATTAATTTTGTTAGAAAATAATTTAAACAAATTAAATTAAAAGAAACAAATTAAAGGAAAGAAAGAGAAATGGGCCTGATGTTGCTTAGCAAGAAGGGGGTATTTTTTGGCAAATTTGAGCCTAATAAGCTCCTGGCCCGTTTGACTTTTCCAGATTCTGTGGGTACACTTGACTCTAGTGCATGGTGGACCCTCATGGGAAGGCCTTGGATCTGAAGCCTTGATGATCTGATGGTTCGACGCTGATGGTGTATGGTAGACTCGTGGGATGCTAGCACGCCTAAATATGTGAGAAAAAATAATATGAAGCATTGTTGGGACCTGGGGATCGAACCTAGGTCCTTGAGCATTATCATACTGCGCGCTTGCAATATGAACCAGCCATGTTAGTTGTACAGATAATAACAAACAATTATTATATAATATAAATAAAAATCAAATCTCAAAACGCGCAAATTTTCAAATTGGCCATTCACCATCTGCCAAGCCATCATCTTCCTCGTTGCTTCTGTCGTTTTAGACAAAAGACTTTGTCCACACATCGCAGTTCCGAAGGTACCTTCATGTAGCTCTGCCATGATCCTTTCTGCCTCGCTTTTGTCCATACATCGCAGTAAGGTTGAATCATGGTTACGCTTATAGAGGATACCATTACTGATGAAGAACTTTTCAGCGAACCTTCTCAAAAACTTCTTATCATTAACAGATGCCCCCTCGGGGTATTATTGAGCCTCAAGATACCTGTTTACCTCGTGAAACCAGGGTTTATCTGCTACCTCTTCAGTCTCGATGTCATATCAATGTGCGGGTTCGTCCAACCTCTCAATGGTAATCTGGGGAGCTTCATTGTCCCACCTGACTTTGAACATAGAAGACATGGTAGCTAGCGCGTCCTCTAACTGGTTCTCTTCTCTCGGGAAGTGTTCAAAGGTTATCTCTTCAAAGTGTGGGAGCAATGTTAGTACATACTCTTTGTAAGGAATAAGATTTGGGTACTTCGTATCCCACTCGCCTTTGATCTGACTGATGACTAGGGCAGAATCTCCGAATACACTCAAGAACTTAATCCTCAGGTCAATAGCAGCTCGAAGACCTAGGATACATGCTTTATACTCCTCCATATTGTTGGTGAAGTTAAAACATAATCGGGCGGTGAGCGGAGTATGACAGCCCTCAGTAGATATGATCATAACGCCAATGCCATTACCCAACACGTTTGGTGCTCCATAAAAATACATAGACCATCGGGATCCTTCCTTAGGTCCTTCATTCGGTCCAGGTCATGGCGTGGCCGAAGGTGAATGGCCAGTTTGAAAATTCGCGCGTTTTGAGATTAGCTTTTTGTTTATATTATATAATAATTGTTTGTTATTATTTGTACAACTAACATGGCTGGTTTAGATGGCAAGCGTGCAATGTGATAATGCTCAAGGACCTGGGTTCGATCCCCAGGTCCTAACAAAGCTTCATATTATTTTTTCTCACATATTCAGGCGTGCTAGCATCCCACAAGTCTACCATACACCATCAGCGTCCAACCATCAGATCATCAAGGCTTCAGATCCAAGGCCTTCCAATGAGGGTCCACCATGCACTGGAGTCAAGTGTACCCACAGAATCTGGAAAAGTCAAACGGGCCAGGAGCTTATTGGGCTCAAATTTGCCAAAACATACCCCCTTCTTGCTAAGCAACATCAGGCCCTTTTCTCTTTATTTTCGCTAATTTATATTTTTTAATTTAATTTGTTTAAATTATTTTCTAACAAAATTAATTTCTTTGTTTCACAAAAAATCATAAAAATCAAGTTTCACAAAATTTAGAATTAGGTTTTTTATTTTATCAAATTTAATTTAATATTAGTTTAAATTTAATTTTGGGTAATTCTAACTTTTTTGTATATAATTAAAATCAATTAGAAAAAATTAGGGTTAGCTTTTGATTTAATTTTTATTTCTTTCTCAAAAATATAAAAAATACAAAAATAGGTTAATTTAATTATTTTTTCTTAAATTTAAATTAATTAGTAATTGATTTTTTTTACTTATTCTATTAAACTTTATTTTCTCAAAATAATCAAAAACAACACAAAAAATGATTATTCTTTTCCTTTAAATTGCAATTAGGTAGTTGGGGTCAAAACCCTAAATCTCTCGTTTTTGATTCATCGCGCGCGTTTGTTATTTTTGCGATATTAATGTAACTGCCCATGGTATGTAATAGTTTAATTAGGATTTTCTTTCATTTATCATTTTACGGGTTTTTGGCTATGTAATTAATCCCTACCCCGGAGCCTTGTAATAGCGTAGTTTTACTTTCCCGCATTTTAATTCTCGCAAATATTAACTGTTTAGATGTATGTTAATAGGATTGTATGACAAGATTGGATGATAATTTAAAATGGTTAGAAAACCCTAATGTGCAAAGATAATAACTGAAATCAAATCACTTACACATGTGCACTCTTAGGGTATACTCTCACTTCGGTTTCCTTCGTTAAACGGTCATTAAGTATAGGGTGTCTTAGTGGTTGCCCTCCTGTCTAAACAAAGATCAAATGTACCGTTCGGAAATGTTGCCTCAGAAATGTTGCCTCGAATATGATCTTAAGACTCTAGGGTTATTACTAAGACGTCTTAACATTGCTTTGGTGATCGTACGTCCCTTTCGAATTGACCCTTACAAATCCAACGACGGTGTTACCTATTTCTCAATAGTAGGATAGCATTGTCTAAAGGAAACGAGAATAGAAACAATTCTTTTTCAAGTAGGTAGATGCTAGTAGGTACTTGCTCAAAAATCAAACTTTTCACACCAAACACTTTTTAAACAAAGTTTTCAAAACACTTCGTAACACTCTTGAGGACAGAAGCAAGGGTTAAAACAAAGTAAAACAAAACTTTTCAAAACAAACACACATCAGCAATTTTAAAAGATGAGCAAGTACCTAAGAGCCCGTGGAAAACCACGGATAGAAATGGTGCTAACACCTTCCCTTTCTATAATCCACCCCCCATACTCAAAATCTCGAAAAAAGGAATTTTTATGTGCTTTTTTCCTTTCCAGTTGGATAAAATAAAAGTCGGTGGCGACTCTTGCTTATCGCGACATTTTGCAAACACAAAACGTGAACCAGCATTTTCAAAATAGTAGGTTCTGCCACCGTATCACACATATTCATTAGTTATCCCCAGAGTTGTGTTTTTCCCCAGTGATTTATTTTCATGGTTGAACTCTCCTTCTTAGTTTGTCTACATTATTTTTGTTTTTCCAAGTGGTGTTTTGTTTCCCCTGGGGAGTTTGTCTTTTACATTCATAATCATGAACATTGCATGACATCTTAGGGCAAAAAATAGGGCTCGTTTTATATTTATGTTTCTTCGATCATATTGAAATGAAGGCTTTAACCTTCGCATCTCCCGACATAAAGACACTTAAATAAGGGAAGCTTTTATACCCTAATTTTCCCCCTAAGATCCTCTACCATTTCATATCATCCCAATACATCAAGATCACGCATTCGGGTTGGCTATCATTTATATATTTAGGTTTTCCCTTGAGGGATCATCAAGCACCTTGATTGTGTATCATGTACGTATGTGTTTTATATATTTTTCTTTTACTGACCTCTAAACCAAAATACCAAAAATATTTGTTTTATTTCGTGTATATTTGTGTTTTATAGGTATCGAGCCAAAGCATCCAACCAATAGTGTTGTTTGCCACTTTTTTCTACAGAAACCAGTTCCTCATATACAAGAAATTGGTTTCCCCCACTGCTTTTTACGTTGGAATCCAGTTTTTACGGCTGAAACTAGTTTCCCTATATGGAGAAACAGGTTTCCCGCGTGAAATAGACAAAAAAAGAGCATTTTCAAGTTTGCAACATGTGACTCCAATTTCCTTATTTTTTGAGAATATTCTTGATTACCAAAAAATAATTCCTTTACCTCATCATAATTAAATTCCATCATGAACCCTCATTTGATTACATGTGCACCACTTGATCTTATTTTTGGCTCCAAAATTAATTACCAAGCCTAATTTTGGTTCCAAGCCAAACTCCAAACCACAAATAATCCCAAGCCTAAATTCTATAAATAGAGATCTTATTTCATTCATTCATCAAGCTTTTGATAGCCAAAATCACCTTGCTAAAAATTCTCTCAACTCTCTTCATCTACCAAATTCACCTAAAGCTCTTTCTCCATTAAAGTTAGCAAGCTTTTCATTAAAGCTTACTAATCTTTGAGCTAAACCTCCATCCAAACACTTTTTATTTATTAATTCTCTAAATAAAAGCTTTGGAGATTATTGTTTGGAGCTGATTTGAAGCTTAATTAAGTTTTTGAATAGGTAATTTTTGGATCCACTATTTTTAAGCTTGATCTTCTTCTTTCACAATGTAATCTCTTGTTGATCTTAATGGTTTAATTCTTTAAGCTACTCTTTTTTATTCCATTAGTGTTAATTCCTCGTGATTTAATGGAATTTTCGTGCTCAATTAAATCCAAGATCATAAGGTGTTTGATGAAATGTGTGATCAAGAATCTTCTCTTTGAAATGCTGCTTTTGAAAATTTTGCAGCAGAAACCGATTTCCCTGTTTGGAGAAACCGGTTTCTCTCACTGACTTTTGCTTCAGATCTGAAAAATTCAAGCAGGAAACCGGTTTCCCCATATGCAAAAACCGTATTCCTGAAGGAAAAATTCTATTTTTTTCCTTGTTTTTGGGCTGTTTTGATTTCTTCTCTTTTTCTACTCCTTTATTTTTTATTATTGCTTTGTATTGTAATTTTGAATGTCCAATTTCTCTATAAATTCAATGGACTTAGGATGTAGATAAAGTTGGATAACATTCATTAATTCAAATCTATCTTAGAGTGAATTATTTAATTCATTCTTGGTGCTTTGAATTAGTGATATTTTTAGTACTTTAATCCATTAATTATGAGTGACTGAACATGAAGATGAAAGAATTTTGTGAATGTGATCCAATGTGATTTCCTATTCTCCTTCCTCTTCATCTTATCCCTTTCTTGATTCCTTTAAATGATTATTCATGGCCCAAGCTTTATGCTTGAAATTGTCCAATATGATTGATTATTGAACCATGGTTCAAGACCTTTGAAGCTTGTTTTTAGGAGGCTTTGGTTTTACCAATCCTCTAATAAGTCTTCGTCAAATTTGAACTAAGTTCAATCATCAATCATTATTGATCATTTATCATGAATCCATTTTTTTATACTTTTTAGCGATCATTAGTTGCAATAACATTATGTTTGAATGTCCTAGTATGATTGATTATTGAACATTGGTTCAAAATCTTTGAAACTTATTTTTAAGAGGCTTTGGTCTTATCAATTATCAAACAATTCTTCATTAACTTTGGCCTAAGTTCAATCTTTAATCATCATTGATCATTTATTATAGAGTTACTTTCTTCTTCACCCTTTTATTTGGTGAATTTGGATAATACATTTGAACTTTATGTTCATCTAAACTTATGGATGATTGAAAAATTATCTTCCACGACTTACGTCTTAATCACCCTTGTTTTTACTTGTGCTACATATTTTAGGAGTATGGTTTTTATTATATCTCTAACACGTACGATATATAGATTGTTATTGATCGGCCTCATAGTATCGAATTCTACATAAGTTTGTCTGCGATTTCTTAACGTAGCGCTGCATTTGTATCGAATCGGAAAACTAATTTCTTACATTTACTTTATGCAACTATAAGTTCCGCACTTTATTTACCGCTTTTATTTTATGTCCTTTACTTTTAGCATTTTACATTTCATGCAACTTGTTTATGATTCCGCATTTTTTCTTTGTCCATTTGGACATATGTTTATGCTTATGCATTTTTTTCTTTGTTCATTTGGACCTTTATTTTGTGTTTAACTCATTAATAATCCAACTTGAACATTAAAAGACTTAAGGCTCTTTGTAGACTATCAGTTACTATCCCTTTCATATTGGAGTTGTGGATCTCTTGGACTAAGGATTAGAAGTCTTGACACTTGGTCACCTTGATAAACTATTGTTAATCTATCTGAAGTCCTCGGTGTTTATTCCAAGGCACTAGGTTATATTTTATGTATGCATGTTATTCTGATTTCTATGTTTTGTCTATGATTGAGAATTCCTCTGTATACAGCCGTTACTCTGCCCAATTTTTGCAAATGAATACTTTGCTTGGTTCTTAATTCATCTGAGGCTTAGTATTCATCTGAAATATGGTTTTCATCTAAGGTTTAGTATTATGCTTGCTTGGTTTTTATTTCAAAGGATGTGAATTCTACATTGACTTCTTTATGTCAAGTGTTAGCTTCTTGTTGGTTAGACCTTTCTTTACCTTTTCTTTTACTTTGTGTACATATGATAGTCTCTTCATCTCCTCCCATCTTCCTTAATTTCCAAAGTCTTCTCCCTTTTTCAAAGGATTCTTGTTTTTTAACTTGAACCGCTTTCATAATAAACGTGGACTTAGGTCCCTGCATTTTCAAAAACATTTTTCTTAATCAAAACTTAATCAATTTAATCACACTTTGACATTTTTCTTAAGACCGAAGCCGTTTAACCTCATTCAAACCATTTTTCCACTTAGGCTTTTTATTTTAAAAGATTTCTCAAAAGACTAGACTCTTGTTGATCTTGTAGTGATGCAAGCTACTATACTTTTACATTATGTAGTGAATTGAGCATTTTCAACTTGGGTGTTGAGTGATGTCTTGTTGATTTTAAATACAAGCTATATACCACCAATGTGCAATGATGAAATCAGAATCACGTAACACCAATGTGCAATGATGAAATCAGAACCACGAATGTGCAATGATGAAATCAGAATAACGTAGTTCTTCAAAAAGAGAAGAAAAAAGTGTGTTGGTTGATTTTAAGAGAAGATACATTCTGTCATCTTAGGGAGAATACTCAACCAAATATCCATAAATAGTAGAATGATGAACCCTTGCATCATAAGTGAAAGGAAGGCTCCAACCTGGATAACTCAACATGTATGCCACTAACCATTTTAAGTGGAAATGATTCAACATCATATCAATCAAGGTTATGAACATGGGGAATTATATCTCAACCATAAAGATGACTCACATCTAATGTTTTAAGAAAAAAGTTTTAAAATCAAAAGCCAAAAGTGGCAAAAAGTTTAAAGTGGGGTTTGTATTTGTTAGCCTTAGAAGAAAAGGGTTAACATGGATTAAATGAATTAAGATTTGATTAAGAAAGAGATTTTGAAAATGCACTTGACAAAGGTTTTAAAAAGTGGTTTAAGTTTGAAAACAAAGAAGGTTTTGAAAAGGAGGGAGAGTTTTTGAAAATTAAAGAAGATGGGCAAGAGATGAAGGGACTATCCCAAAGCATAAATTGAAAGATAAGGTAGGAAATGTCTAACCAAACAAGAGCATTTATCTTGACACAAGTCAAATAATGCATCCCATTCCTTTGGATTAAATCCACACAGAGAAGTAATAAACATCAGATGAATAATAATGCCTCAGGTGCAAGCTTGTATCAGATGAACCCAAAAAGGTACATATGACTTGGCTTGTATCAGATGAACTTGATGTCTCAGATGAATACTAGTGTATCAAATGATTTCAAATTAAAACATGCACACATAAAAACTTCCTAATATACAGACAAAATAAGAACAAACATCTCAATTTTCAAAGGTCTCAAAGTCCAAAGGTCCTATCCTAAGTCGAAAGGTCCAAATACTCTAAGATGAAAATGGATAATCACTATATTCTAAAGAGAGCCTTTAAGTCTTTTACTATTTAAGTTGATTATTAATCTCTTTAAAATAAAAATGAAAGCTCAAGTGAGCAAAAGAGGAATGACATACAGGTAAAAATGCTCAAGTGAGCAAAGGAAAAATGAAATAAAGTAAAGAGCAAAAAGATAAATGACATAAATGATAAAGATGTTAAATTTAAATGACATAAAGTAAATTGCGGGAAATTTAAATTACATTAAAGTAAAAGTTAGTACAATAAATGTTAGAGTTAGTTTGTTAGTTTTTCGATTTTAGACAAATTTAGCGCTATGTTAAGCAATCGCAGACTGACTTATGTAGAAGTCAATACTATACGAGGTCGGTCAATAAAAATGTATGTACCATACATGTTAGAGATATGATAAAAATCATACTCCTAAAACATGTAGCACAAGTAAAAATAAAGGTGATCAAGACCTAAGTAAAATAAGATACAATATGACAAACTTATCATCAATCCCAAGTACCTTGAATGATAAAATGATCATTTAGAGGTAGATTGGGAATGAAAGTTCATCAAGTATCCACAAGTTTAGATGAACTAAAAAGTATAAATGCTTTCCCAATTAATCAAAAGAGAAAAAGAAGGAGATGAAGATGACATAAAATGAACAATATAAAATAAAAATCCAAATTGGATCAAAGTCTTGATCAAGTTATCATCAACATCAATCATCCATCTTGATGGATTAAGATTTTCACCCCATTAACACCTAAGATCCAATGAGGTTGATGAAACTTATGATCAAAGGAAACATGAACCAAGGCTAGTCAGTCAACAAAGTCAAACAACATTAAAATACAATTAAATAATTAATAAATGAATTGAAATAAATTTTAAAATTGATTTTAAATGGAAATAAAAGGTAAAATATCAAAGTATAATGAAACATAAAATAAAAATAAAGGGAGACCATAGAAAAATAATGGAAAGTCCGTAATATTTTTAGAAAATAGTTTCATAATTTTTGAAAACCTAAAACTATTTTTAAACTATTTAAAATTGAGAAAAAGATCTAAGTGTTACAAGTACTAAAGATGAGGTTCTGATCGTGACTTTGTGGTTAAGCTTTGGAGGCCTTCTACATATTTGCTTCTAAGTGTTACAAGTAGTGAAGATGAGGTTATGCTAAATAAGTTCAGATGATCTGAAGAAGAAAAAAAATCTTACGACCAAGTGTTGAAGACTCTGAAGACAAGGTTCAGATTAGACAAGTTCTAAAGACTCCAAGACTTAGGTTCTAAGACTTAAGAGTGGATTTTCTACAACAAGCTTCAACGTTCAACATTCAAATATCTGAAGCCTCTGATGATAAGAATAAGTTCAAATGGTTAACGTGTGATGTTTTACAAAAGGTACATAAAATATATGTAACCTCTACCCTCTAGGGTGGCGTAAGTAAAATCCTTTATACTATATTGTCAACCACTTTCACTGTAACCGTTGGGAACAAACAAATGGATTGCCAGATATCTTTCTTTATTTAACAGATCTTTGTTTATAAGATTAATAGAAAAAACATTATTCAGATAAAAGGTGGAAAGTTATCTGTTGTACCCCAAAAAATTTTCCCTCTCACTTATCAAATACTTTCTCACAAATATCTCTCTTGGTTCAAGACTGCACTAGGTTTGATCAGCTCAAGACACCTCTTTAAGCACTGATGACCAAAATTAGGGTTTGAGTTTGCACAAGGACAATTGGACTTTTAATGCCTCAAATGACTTTCATGGATCGTCATGGACCTTCAAGATTTCTCATGTCATGTTTCAAGCCTTGGATCACAAAATTGTTTAGTCAATTGATCAGATGACCTAAAAACAACAATACTGATGAAAAAGTCAATTATACCCTAAAAAGTCAAACTTGCACTTTTTGGTCAACATTATATTTGAAAGATCAAAATTCATCAAGACATTCAAAAATATCAAGCTTGATCATCAAGAAGTCAAGAAAGTCAAAAGTCAACTTGAAAAGTCAAGATTTCCAAGACAGAAATTTTCTAATTGTTTTTATACATGATAATTTCATCACTTCATGCCATTCTTTCACCAAGATGAAAGATGGTTCAAGGAAAACATTCAACATGAAAGTTGTAGATCCCAATGAGATCTACAACTTTGCTTTGCTGATCAAATCTTAGAAGTGCTTGGATTTTGAGTTATAAATTCATGAAGTCATGAGATATTCATTTAACACTTAGAGAAATTTTCAACAGATTTTGTTCAGGATTTTATTCCAACTTCTTGGCATTTTTTCACATTGTTACAAGATTATTTTCTCAAAATGGCCAACATGAAAGTTATAGAGGATGTTTCAAGCTTTCCAAAACATCCAAGTGTATGAATTTATCATAATTGAGCTAGGAGATTCAAGGGCTTGAAGTTGGGCATACATCCTTGAATTACAAGTCATTCTAGTGAAGAACACATAACAAAAATTTCATGATTTGCTGCATAATTTTTATGTTGCATGCTTCTTTGCTTGCAAACCTCATAATAATTTAATGCTTACACCCACTCTTGAGCTATTACCCAAGTGTTTAAACCATTGTCCAAAAGATATTTCCATTTATGGCATAACGACACCATTGCTATTCTTGAAAGCAAGCTTTCTGTACAAAGTTTGTCTTGAGCCCATACCTTGCTGGTTGCTGATTATACTCCACCATAAATCATGGAAAGTAGCTCCTCAATACCAGCAACTTTGGTACTTCATCTTGGGACTATGGAGTACTTAACTTAGTTTGATCTTTGTAATCCAACCAAACCATAACATGTTGTTTTGAAAACCTAATCAGCTCAAATGCACAAACCCCTTGCCTATAAATAGAAGAAGCATTTGCAAGAGGAAGAAGTTAGAAAAAATAGAGGGAAAATAAAGAAGTTTTGTTGTAAACTAGTCATCAAGATCCCATACTCTCAAAAAAGCCATAATTGTCCAAAAAAAAGAAGCTTCCACTCTTGAGTTTTAAAGTCCTAATATTTGGAAATCTCACACCTTTCTAACTCTGTCCAAACATCTAAGCACCTCACATACATCACCTAGAATTTGTTCAAACTCAAGAACAAACTTCTACAACACCTCTGTTTTCTTTTCCAAGTTCAAGAACAGTCAAGACAACAACTCAATCTCAGAGTATAGGATCCAGCTCCAAGGTAAGTTTCTTGACATTAGTTCTTCATTTCAAGCATCATTAGTAATTCATTTTTGAAGAGAAAGTGTAGTAACCTTTATTCTTGAAGCTAACCTTTTGTTTATCTTCCATTCTTTTCATTATGTGTTGAGAACTAACCCATGTATGCAGCAAAACAATGTTGAAGTAGAAAAAATGATTGTATGAGTCGTCACGTAGCCTTATGAGTCAATACATACTGCTTTACAGGACCAAAACAGAAGAGAAAAGAGTGTATGAGTCGACACAAATCACGTATGAGTCGACACATGCAGTGTATGAGTCGACACATACCATTATGTATCGACTCATACTGAGTTTATTTGGCAATACAGGGGCTAGGAAAGTTATGTGTTGATGCATAGGAACTTGTGTCGACACATAATAGTTCAAAATGCATTTTTTCTTTCTTTTTACATTGTTTTTACATTTCCTTCATTATTATTCGATATAGTTGTAATATTTAAGTTCCTATTTCATCCCCATTTGTAATTTGTGTTAGAACATAGTTTGATTCTACCACCCTTGATTAGAGTTTTAATGATAACAAAATACAAAGAATAATTAAATTCAAAGATATATACAAAGAACAAAAATGCTACTTAAAATTATGTTTTGTATATGCAGAAGTTCTGATGGAATCAGCATCAGAAGATTAGCAATATGTGATACACGCTGTAGCTACCAGATTATACGCTGAAGCTTGATGACCAGAATCTGCGCCTAAACAAGTACACTCTGACTCTGATCAAAGACATCTTTACCAAGTCATCAACACTTTGAAGCGTTATCAGCAGTTAAAGCAAAGAAGACTCTGAAGCGTTATTAATTATTCAAGACAGAATTAAATGCTAACGGCTTTCTTCAGACAAGATCTTCTTCAAAAGGAAAGTGTGTTATTATCATTAAACTTGCTTTATGGACAACATATCTTTGCCTTGCCTATATAAACAAGTCTGCTTATGAAAAGAAACATGTACGTACGCACACAACAATTTGCCAAGCCTTCCAAACCACGCATATTCAAAGCTTTAGAAAATTCATTTTTTTCCAAGCTTAATTTGTGTAACTATCACAGTTGTGATATACTATTTTGTTAGAAAACAACAACACACTATTGTTCAATTATTTGTAAAAGATTTCCTTGAGATAAACCAGTTTGTGGTTATACTCAAGAAGACTTTAACAGTTGTTAAAGTAGCTGTTGTAATCCTTTGAGATTAGTGGATTAAGACCTCGTTGGAGAGAGGCAAAATCACCTTGACGGGTGGACTGGAGTATTTTGAGATCAAACAAACCAGGATAAAAATACTGTGTCTTAAGCTATTTTAATTTAAGTTTTTCAATTTAACCACACCTTCTTGTGTTTTTCACATCTTCAATTGGCATCAGAGCTCCTGGTTCTGAGCTTAAACACTTAACCGTGTCAGTACAAGATCCAGCGTAAAAAAAAACACAATGGCAGGACCAAGTCAAAACATCAGCAATGACAACAATGAAGAAAGGGGCAGATTCAGTGGCAAACCTCTAGTCTTTGATGGAGAGAACTTTGACTACTGGAAAGACAGAATTGAGAGTTTCTTTCTGGCCCATGATGCTGATCTGTGGGACATGGTGACTGATGGATACACGCACCCAGTGGATGGACGTGGTCAGAAGATTGACAGGAAAATGATGTCTGATCAGCAAAATCGTGAGTTCAGAAATCATCACAAGGCCAGAACAATTCTTCTCAGCGCCATCTCATATTCAGAATATGAGAAAATATCAAACAGAGAAACTGCCAAAAATATGTTTGATTCTCTGAGAATGACGCATGAAGGCAACATTCAAGTCAAAGAAACCAAAGCTCTTGCGCTCATTCAGAAGTATGAGGCATTCAAGATGGAAGATAGTGAATAAATAGAAACTATGCTTTCAAGATTCCAAA
Source organism: Vicia faba (assembly GCA_948472305.1). NCBI lineage: Eukaryota > Viridiplantae > Streptophyta > Magnoliopsida > Fabales > Fabaceae > Vicia > Vicia faba. Next base: position 747,169,586 of record OX451735.1, on the reverse strand, counting down.
TTCTGGTTGCTGGTCTAAAAGTTCTTGACAAAGGGTATTCCACTTCTGACGACGTTAAGAAGATCATCAGAATCTTGCCAAAACAGTGGAGGCCAATGGTCACAACACTTAAGCTAGCCAAGGATCTCAACAAAATCTCTTTGGAGGAACTTGTTAGCTCCCTCAGAAGTTACGAGATATAGCTAGAAGCAGATGAACCTCAAAAGCAAGGTAAGCCATTAGCTTTATAATCTAACAGAAAATCTGACTCCAAAGTTTTGCAGGATGTGGAAGAAACCTCTGATGGATCCTCATCAGAAGAAGATGAATTGTCTCTTCTCTCCATAAGGGTGAACCAACTGTAGAAGCAGAGGCAAAGGAAGTTCAGGAATCCCAGAAGATCAGAAAATCAGAATGAATCTTCCTCCAGATACCGAAGGTCAGAATCCTCCTCTGGACACAGAAGATCTGAAGGTTCTTTAGGATACAGAAAGCCAAACAACAAATATATCATCTGCTATGAATGTAACGAGCAAGGGCACTACAAAAGTGATTTCCCAAAGATTCAGAAGGAGAAGCCCAAAAAGAAGTTTGGCAAGGAAAAGAAGAAAAGTCTCATGGCTACATGGGATGATTCTGACACATCTGAAGATGACTCAGAATCAGATGATGAAAGAGCAAACATAGCTCTCATGGCAAACGTAACTGAAGACAGTGAAGCTTCTGGTTCAAACTCAGAATCAGATACAGAAGAGGTATTCCCTGACTTTACTATAAACTTTACTAAGGGTGAACTAGCTGAAAGCCTTAATGAAATTCTGGAAAGGTATCAGCAGATCAGAGTCAAATTCAGAAACCTGAAAAGGAATCTTGCTTCTGATGAAATTTTGAGTTAAAAGATAAAATTTATAAACTAGAAAACCAATTGCAAAACTCTAAGAAGGAAACAATCCCTGAAACTCCCAGAAATACTAATGAGATCATCAAAGATTATGATCACAGCTTTCAGAAGTTTCTTGCTAAAAACATAGACAAAAGCAAAATGGCTTCAATGATCTATGGAGTTAGCAGAAATGGCAGAAAAGGGATAGGATATCAAAGTAAGGTACCTACACCAAAAAATACCATGGATTTAGTTATAAAACGTACTCCACTTAATTCAAACTTTATATATGGGCACGCACATGACATAAAATACACAAGTAGTGATTACTCTGTCAAACCAAAATTCAACCAGAGTTTTGGTAAAACTAACAAATCAGGACCCAAGAAAATGTGGGTACCTAAGGATAAAATAATACATGTGGCAGATATCTTTAGCAGCAAAGCAAAGACACCAATCATGGTACCTGGACTCTGGCTGCTCACGACACATGACGGGAAGAAAGCATATGTTCCAAAGCCTAGAACTTAAGCCTGGAGGCCATGTAGGCTTTGGAGGCAATCAAAGAGGAAAGATCATTGGCTTTGGAACAATAGGTAATGGAAATCTTCCCTCTATAAGTAATGTTTTATTAGTTGATGGATTAATGCATAACCTGTTATCCATAAGTCAATTAAGTGATAATGGTTATGATATAATCTTCAATCAAAATTCATGCAAAGCTGTTAATCAGAAAGATGGGACTATCCTATTTAATGGAAAGAGGAAAAACAACATTTATAAAATCAAACTTTCTGAACTGAAAAGTCAGAATGTAAAATGTCTTCTGTCTGTTAACAACGAGCAATGGATCTCGCAAAGAAGATTGGGACATGTTAGTATGAGAAGAATATCTCAGATTAACAAACTCAATCTGGTCAGAGGACTTCCTAACTTGAAGTTCAATTCAGATGCTCTATGTGAAGCATGTCAGAAAGGCAAGTTTGCAAAACCTGCTTTCAAATCCAAAAATGTTGTTTCCACCTCTAAGCCATTAGAACTTCTGCATATTGACTTATTTGGACCAGTTAAAACTGCTTCAGTCAGTGGCAAGAAGTATAGGTTAGTAATCGTAGATGACTATAGCAGATGGATATGGGTAAAGTTCTTAAGGCACAAGGACGAGTCACACTCTGTGTTTGTTACCTTCTGCAACCAAGTTTAGAATGAAAAGGATCTTAGAATCGTCAAAGTCAGAAGTGATCATGGTGGAGAATTTGAAAATAAAGATTTTGAATTATTTTTTAATGAAAAAGGCATTCTGCATGATTTCTCTTGTCCTAGAACTCCCCAGCAAAATGGAGTTGTAGAACGAAAGAACATAACATTGCAAGAAATGGACAGAACCATGATCAACGAGACTAACGTTGCTAAGATCTTCTGGGCAGAGGAAATAAATACAACTTGTTACATTCAGAATAGAATCTCCATAAGACCTATTCTGGAAAAGACTCCATATGAATTGTGGAAGAACAGAAAACCCAACATTTCTTATTTTCACCCATTTGGATGTACATGTTTTATTTTGAATACAAACAATTATTTGAACAAGTTTGAATCTAAAGCACAAAAGTGTATTATGTTAGGATACTCTGAACGCTCAAGAGGGTATAGAGTATACAATACAAAAACACAGATTGTTGAAGAGTCAATCAGTGTTCGGTTTGATGATAAGCTTGACTCTCAAAAGTCAAAGCAGAATGAATTCCTTGCAGGTATGGAAGTTGAACTCACAAGTACTGAAGACAACTCATCAGAGGCTCTCAACAGAGACACTCCCTCAACATCAGAAAGAGTCATTGCAAGAAACCCACCACCTTCTGTTGATCAACTCCAGAAAAGACCATCCAGAAGCAGCATTGATCACCCAAAAGAAACAATCTTAGGAAGGAAGGAAGATCCAATCAGAACAAGATCTACCTTCAGAAACTCTGAAGAATCCCTCATTGGACTGGTTTCTCTGATTGAACCAACAATAATTGATGAAGCACTTCTGGACAATGACTGGATACTGGCAATGCAAGAGGAGCTAAATCAATTCACAAGAAATTACGTATGGGATCTGGTTCCCAAACCAAAAGGATTCAACGTCATTGGTACAAAATGGGTGTTCAGAAACAAACTGAACGAACAAGGTGAAGTCATCAGAAACAAAGCACGACTGGTAGCACACGGTTATAGTCAGCAAGAGGGGATAGACTATACATAAACCTTTGCTCCAGTCGCCAGGTTAGAATCTATCAGACTTTTAATTTCTTTTGTTGTTAATAAAGGCATCACTCTGTATCAGATGGATGTCAAGAGTGCATTCTTAAATGGCTATATAGAAGAAGAGGTATATGTGCAACAACCACCTGGTTTTGAAAGTTCCAAAAATCCAAAATATGTTTTCAAACTAAAGAAGTCACTCTATGGTCTGAAACAAGCTCCCAGAGCTTGGTATGAAAGAATAAGTAACTTCCTGTTAGAAAAGGAATTCACCAGAGGGAAAGTGGACACAACCTTGTTCTGTAAGACAATTAAAAATGACATTTTAGTATGTCAGATTTATGTTGATGACATCATATTTGGATCCACTAAACCCTCTTTGGGAAGAGAGTTTGCTAAATGTATGCAGGCAGAATTTGAGATGAGCCTAATGGGGGAACTAAAATTCTTTCTGGGCATTCTGATTAATCAAACTCCAGAAGGAACTTACATTCATCAGAGCAAATATGTCATAGAACTTCTAAAGAAGTTTGATCTCTCATAATGTAAGCCCTCAAGGATTCCAATGCATCCCACGTGCATTCTGGAAAAAGAAGAGGTAAGTAAAAAGGTAGAATAGAAGGTGTACAGAGGTATGATTGGTTCTCTTCTCTATCTGACGGCTTCAAGGCCTGACATTCTATTCATTGTTTGCGTTTGTGCTAGATTCCAATCAGATCCTAGAGAATCTCACTTAATAGCAGTTAAGCGAATTTTCAAGTATCTGAAAGGTACTGCTAATCTGGGTTTGTTTTATAGAAAATCAAATGATTACAGCCTAGTAGGATACTGTGATGCTGATTTTGCTGGAGACAGAGTAGAACGTAAAAGCACTTCTGGAAGCTGCCAGTTTCTGGGAGAAAATCTGATCTCATGGTCCAGCAAAAGACAATCCATAATAGCTCTATCAACAACAGAAGCTGAATACATAGCAACAGCTGGATGTAGCACGCAAATGCTCTGGATGAAAAGTCAACTTGAGGACTTCAATATATTTGAGAGTAACATCCATATCCTCTGTGACAATACTTCTGCTATTTGTCTCAGTAAAAATCCTATTTTGCATTCTAGGGCTAAGCATATAGAAATAAAACATCATTTTATTAGGGACTATATTCAGAAAGGGATTCAAAATTTAAAATTCATTGACACAGACCATCAATGGGATGATGTCTTTACAAAACCTCTTTCTGAAGATAGGTTCAACTTCATTCTGAAACATCTCAGCATGAAGCTTTGCCCAGAATAAACTGTTTTATTTATATATCTTAACCTTCTGAATTTTGGTTATTTTCTTTAAAATGCTGATCAACCTGCCTTCAGATTTTTAGAAGTACAGATTGTATCAGAATCTATCCATGAAGATCTGAGCGTTTCATTTCAAGGATAGAAATGTGTTGTTCACGTAAGCAAACAGTTGTCATCCATTCATCAGCTACCTTCTGAGGCTGAACACGCGTTCACTTTTCTGAAAGGTCAAAAGCGCTGATTGGGTGCATTGAGACACATGTCATGGGTAACCGTTCCAATATCTTTCTGAATCCCCTAAAATCAGTTGTCATTAATGCTTATAATCATTACAATTTATTTCTCTCTCTTGCAGTTTATATTTTCAAAATCAATTTAAACGCATTTTTCACTCTTTACACTCTTTCACTTTCACTTTCTCTACAATCTAATTGTTTTCAGTTTGCATCTCTCAAAAACCCTTTCATTTTCTTCTCAAATTTTCTGTGTGAACATGGCTTCCTCAAGCATCCCTAATACCAGTAATTAGAGAGCAGAATCCACAGAACAATATGAAGAACCGTTCAGAACTCTCCCCACGCCCATTGACAGCCTAGAAGTACTTTCAGAATTGATTGTGGACTTTGAAAGTCTTCAAGAAAATGGGTTCAATCTTTTTGAAGAAGTAAAGGCTCAAGGATGGAACAGGTATTTTGACTGTCTTCTAGGTCCAACGTTCCCAATCCTTGTGAAGGAATTTTAGATTCATGCTTCATCCTCCAACCATCAAGTCACTTCGTATGTAATGGGGAAGAAGATAGTCATAACTGAAGATCTTATTGCAAGACTGATAGGTTACATTGGTGGTGGCGTAAGGTGTATAGACATAGCTGAAAGATGTGCTGATGTTGCTTCTATTGTTAGAGAATATGGGCCAAGATTATTCTGGGATGCATCAATCACAGGAAGCCAACCAGCTCTCCTGACTACATAAACATTGATCAGCAGTTTCTAATATACTTCATCTCCCAGAAGACTAAGGTGAATCTGGCTCACTTGCTGTTCAATCATCTGAGGACCAGTGTTAAGGAGACTAGAGAAGATGAGCGCACTAAAAGGGACTGGATACCCCTTGGAAGGCTCATATCAGATATTCTAACAGAGAATAGGCTGATAGAGGATCTAACAGAAGCACAAGAAATCAGCTCTCTAGAGGAAACTGCTGGGAAGCCTTTGAATGCAAAGAATCTAAAAAAGATGAAGATTATTGAGAACATCAGAAAGGAACCCAATGTTACATCCTTTGCAACCATTACTTCCAGAATAATCCCTATGGATGATTTCCCTATGTTCTCAGAAATTGATTCCAAGCCTGAGATTATCGTCAGATATCTGGATGCATGCAAGGCAGATGGTACTGCACCAGAGTTAAATATTCAGAACTTGCAACAGAAGGCTCCAGAAGTTGTGCTAAAGAAGAACAAGAAAAGGAAGGCAGCAGCAGAAGGATCATCCCAGCAGACTCCCAAAGCTGCTAAAAGGAAAGGTAATCCTTCTACTGTTAATGTTTTAGAATCAATATCTTTATCAACATATGAACCAATACCTACCCATTCAGAAATTCCTACCCCTCAAACATTTGATGATTTTGACATAGGGTTTGACCCCTCAGAAACTTTAACTCTTAGAGAAACTCACTCCCTACCTATCAATCCAAATACTGAAACAACTCAACCAGAACTTGCAAAAGTTCTGTCAGATATTGAAACTTTTGACCAAAATATTTCTGCTCCCATACCAGAAAATCCAAACTCTGAAACCATTTCAGAAGCACCACAACAAGATATTCCCCTCTCTCCACAACCAGAAATATCACTACCTTCATCTCCTCAACAAGAAATTCATCCACCTTCTCCACAACCTGAACAATCACAACCAGAAGTTCAAACTTCTGAGGTCCAACCTTCTGAATCCTGTGAACCAGAACCTCATAACGTTTAATCCAACCAAACTGATGATTCTGATATCATTCCCATTCCTGGAATCACTAAACCTCTGGCCATCCGTATGCCCCTGACCATTCTGGATATTCCCCAAATTCACTCTTCACTATAATCAACTCCACCAAATTCCCCAACTAGTCCAATAATTATACCAGACTCTCCCACTCCCTCACTGTTGTACCCCAAAATTTGCCCTCCCATTTCCTCAACATTTTCTCATCACAAGACCCTTGGAGCTCAAGATCCAATTAGGGTTTCCTCTGTTCAAGACTTCTCCTTACACTGTTGACCCAAATTAGGGTTTATGTTTGCACAAAGATATTTTGACCTAACATGCCTAAGATTACTTTCATGCTTCATGTTGGACTCCCAAGTTTATCCATACCAAGTTTCAAGTCTTGATTCCAAATTTTGCCCAGTCAATTGGACAGTTGACCTAGAAATCAGCTGTATTGGGGAAAAAGTCAACTGTGGCCAATTGACAGTCAAATCTCATGAAAATTGACCCACATCAATATTATGAACTCACATGGACCATTTGATCAAGTTTGGATCACAATTCCACAAGAAATTTGACCAGATCACCAAAAGGGCAAAATGGTCATTTTTAGGGTTTTGACTGCACAAAGACAATTTTTGACTGTTTGACCTGGCCAATGGCAAATCAAGCACACATATGGATTCAAGGACCCCATGGAATTATCTTGACATGCTCAACAAGTTCAAAAGATCCCAAATACACAAGATTGACAGTTGAATTTCCCAGTCAATTGATCAATTTTGACTGTATACTGAAAAGTCAAACTTTGACTTTTTGGTCAAAATCAAGTGTCAAGATTCATTTTTCATCAAAACATGCCAAATCATGAAACTTGTTCATCAAGAAATCAAGGATTGCAAATTAGGGTTTGAAATGAAGATTTTTCATAACTTAGAATTTTTCTAAGTTATGAAAAACCCTAATTTTTTCCTAACTTTGTCCCACTTTCTCACCAAGATTCCTTTGGATTCAAGCAAAAGTCAAAACATGAAAGTTGTAGCCTATTGCAAAATCTACAACTTTGATTCACAAAGTTTTCCCAAAAGAAGCTTGTAGCTCAAGTTACAATTTTTGGAACAAGGGTACCAAACCATTCTTAACTTAGAGAAAATTTGACCTATTTTAGGCAAGGTTTTTACCTAACTTCAAGACCATTTTTCACATACTTCCACTTGGAATTTCAATTTGCATTTCAAATATGGATTGTAGTATACATTCCAAGCTTTCCAAAATGTCCAAGAACTCATCAAACAACCTCTTGGTTAGGGAGAATCGAATTTGGCAAGTTGGGAAAAACTCACTTTGTTCATGACCAAGTTACATGTCCATAACCTTGCATTTTTGAACTCAGCATGCCTTAAGCTAGATTACATGTCTTTTATCTCATCTACACTCCATAATTTAATTCCAATCCTTTGTGCCAAGGTGTTGTTCTATGAGTTTGGACATTGTATGCAAGACTAAGCCATTTTTAGATAAAGCATTATATCCATTTTAGAAAAGTTGCACTTTATGTCAATTAGCAATCCAAGCAAGTACAGTGCAAATCTCTTTGGCACAAGTTTATGAGCTAATTACACTGATCAATGCCAAGGTTTGCAGCACATTAGGGGGGCCTCTATCAGTCTAAAACTCAACTTGGACATTTGTTGCTTAAAGTTGAAGAAAACTAGCATAATACACACCAACTATCATTCCTGTCAAGAAAAGCTTAAGAAAAGACTTTGTACACTTTCTAAACATCCTAACTGAGCTAGAACACGAGCCAACCATCTCCATAACCTTCCCATTCACAGAATCACCCTCAAACTGCCAAAACAGGGGACTTGCTGCAGATTGAGTTCCATAGCTCAATCCTTTCATGCATTCTTGCTAAAATCACCTCAAAAACATCCCACAATATCCCTTGAAGCTATTCCAAACCTCAAACACGACCTGTAACACTCCCATTCAACATCACCATTTTCATTTTTCTGTTTTGCAGGTAGAGTTCTATAACTCGATTCAGCTAGTTTCAAAGCAAAGTAAAACTTGGAATAGCATCCCTGGACATCAAGGAAGCTGTACCAATCATCACCTTGCACTGAAAATACCTCCATCACCAGATACAACTCCAACTGAACAGGTAAGTTCATGAACTCATATCTCTCTATCCAGGCATTGTTAGCTTTAGGTTTGTAAAGAAAATATGTCACATTCATAGCCTTGAACATGCCCATGTAATTAGTTTTCATTTATATTATGTGTGCTGTGAGAATTTAATGTCTGAACATGGAACAAAAACTAGGTCAGGAATTGGGGGAGAAGAAATTCTCTCTCATCTTAGAGAGTTAAGTCAAGTTCTTTATATGTCTGGATTCGTCTCTTAATGCTCTACATTTTTCATGTTGTGAGTTTTGCTTGAAAGTCCAGGAATTGGAAGATAGAAAACGCGTGTTCATTGTTGTTCATACAGTCTGGAGGTTGAAGAAGGACTTTTTGGGCTGGGCTCTGTTTCACATTTCTATTTGCACCCTTTTGTTACTTTTACACCCCCTAAGCCCATTATGCTCATTTTTATGATTTTTTGATCTTTTCTTTTTTGTTCTGACTTATTTATTTTTCCTCACAATATTAAAAATATAAAAAAATATTTTTACACCATTTTTATATTTATTAGGCTTTTATTTGTTTAAATTGATATTTGTACATAAATGAATATATAGACATACTTTTATTTAAAAAATACTAAAATAGTGCAAACACATTTTATTTTCCATTTTTATTTTATTTTATCTTCTGAAAATATTTTATATAAAATATACTTTTTTTATAAATATTAAATATTATTATTTTGTATATATAATATATATTTAGTAAATAATACAAATACATACATATTTATTAGCATATTTAGAAAAAAAATGCAAAAATATATACATTTTATTTTTTATTAATATTTAATATTAAAAATACCTTTTTACAAATATACTTCATTTTTTATTTTTGTATATAATAAATAAATATTGTACATATTAAATAATTAATCCTTTTATTTAATAAATTAGGGTTTTGCCCTAAATACACAAAAACTCCAAAAAATTAATACTTTTATTTTTGTTTCCTTTATACATAAAAACACTTTTTTTTCATACATATAAAAACATCTTTTGCATCTTGCATATTTATTTTATTTATCTTATTTAATTTGTATATTAAATATCTTGTAAATTCTAAATTTGATGTAATAGTCTAGGTTTAAATTCCTTGTCAAAATACCCCCATTTGAACATTTGTACCCCCCTTCCCATATTGTGTTGTAATAACTTAGGAACTTTATTTTTCGCACTTTAATGCTTTCTAAATATATCATGTTAGAATTAGGGTTTGTATGCGAATCAAAAACAACAAAAATAGTTTGACCTAATTTCAAGATAAACAAGCATGAAAATGGACAACACTAATCACACTTGCACCCCTAGGGTATTCCACTTGTTGCCTTCAATAATGGGCCATATTGCATGTTAGGTCTCTTTGGGCAAAGCAAATAATCAAATGATCATAGTCCCTCGATGACGCTTTCGAAAGTTGCCTAAAAATGATCAAGTCCCTCAAAGGAAAGATTGCCCAAAGATACTTGGCACCATTGCAATTATGGTCTAAACGATGACTCGCACCCGTCCCTTTCACATCCTAATACAAGATTGTCCACCAAATGCAATGGTGGAACAAAATTGTTAAAAGGGGTTAAAACATAGCAAAGATCTTTGAGAAATTTAGGAGTAGACAACCTCTTAGTTACTTGAATCAAACTTGCAAAACAAAACACTTGCCTATTTCCAAACCACACATCACTACACTTTCAAAAACAAATGAAAACCTTTTCAAAAGACATACACCTTTGTATACATCCCAACATGGATCATTACAAAGGTTGCCACCACATTGGCCTCTTTTCAAAACATTTTTCAAACCCACACACATAAAGCACCATTTCAAACAATTGAAAATCAAGGCAAGTTGATCTAAGCAAGTAACTAAGAGCCCATGGAAAACCATGGATAGAAAGGGTGCTAATACCTTCCCTTTCTATAATCTACTCCCCGAACCCAAGAAAACATCTCAAAGGTTTTTGCTGTGCTTTTTAACCTTTCCTTAGGATAAAATAAAAAGTCGGTGGCGACTCTTGCTCAACCGAAACATTTGCGAAAAAAAACGCAAAACCATAGTCAGTTCTCCCACTGTATCACAGAACTGGCGACTCTGCTGGGGATAATTTTAAAGTGGAGTAACCTTAGGGATTAGATCACCCTCTTGCATGACTAATTGTTTGATTTGATTGCTTTATATCTTGGCTCTCTTGTTTGGGTTTGCAATCCTACACCCGGATTTTGGGAAACATTCATAGATAGCAATATGTTGTGGAAACTGTGCGGGGTATACTGACACGGTCGAAGAAATAGCTATATTAGTGTGACATATTTGTGAGTACCGGTAACCCTTGAGTTCAATCAAGGAGAGTACGGGGCCACTGAGTGATGTCACTAAGCACTAATGACCTAGAACCTTACTTGACCATCTTGGCCTTTTATTAGGGGTAGTGAGATGACCGGCTTTGGTGCAGTCCGAAGTTGGTAGATACTCGATACTACACTCATTGAGGGTTATTTTCTTGGAATATTTTGGTCGCTAGTTAAGTGGCTAAACCAAAACAATGAACAATGAAAACAATCCAATGATATTGAGCTCCTTAGAACCCGATTACTATTTATAGGACAGGTTTTTAAGCCAACTACACTCAAGAGGGTACTTACCTATGAAACCCCATGCAAGCTTGAAACTAGGGTTTGGTGTGATTTGCTTGTACATATGTTTGTGCATACATCATGAACATCATAAAGCATCATATGCATTTACTAACCACTTCAAGGGTTTAGATCTTCATCTTTGTTCTTGTTTTGTAGGTCATGGAAATTCCTCGCAGAAAAACCATCCAAGTCAACCTTGTGAGAATCTCTCCTCAACTCAAGGAGCTCACCTCAAGAATTCCGGAAAGCTCATCCTTCAGTGAAAGACATGGTAGACTGCTCAGCTTAGTCAACACCAACATTGAAGAAGACATGATGAAAGTGCTATTCCAGTTCTTTGACCCTCTTCACCACTGTTTCACTTTCCCTGACTACCAGTTTGTACCCACTTTGGAGGAATTTTCTCAACTCCTAAGAATTCCTATCCTCAATCAAATACCTTTCAACGGTACGGAAAAGGAACCAAAGCCTGAAGATGTTGCTCGAGCATTACATCTACAGCCTTCTGACATCAAGGGGCACTGGGAAACTAGAAGCGGTGTCAAAGGCTTCTTAGCAAAATTCTTGATTGAGAAGGCACAAGAGTGTTGGAATTCGTTGGACCTACAAGCCTTTGAAGAGATTGTGGCACTCCTCATCTATGGGTTGGTCCTATTCCCAAATTCTGACCAATTGGTAGATGTCAACGCCGTCAAGATCTTCTTGTCCAGAAATCCAATACCAACATTGCTTGGGGACATCCTTCACTCATTTTACACATGAACAATGAGAAAGAGGGGTGTTCTCATGTGTTGTACTCCTCTCCTTGCAAGGTGGTTTATTTCGCACCTTCCACAATCTGTCTTGAAGAATGACCAAGGCTCAAGGTGGTCCCAACGGTTGATGACTCTTACTCACTCTGATGTACATTGGTGTTCTCGGTCCAGAGAAAATGTCATCATCGTCGATCGTTGCGGAGAGTTTCCTAATGTTCCTTTACTTGGAATCAGAGGAGGTATCACCTACAACCCTTTCCTAGCTTTGAGGCAATTTGGATATGCACGAAGAGATGGCCCTCACGACATGTTGATTCCTGACCTAGTTTTTGACTTCGACAACGATGCGCAAGGACTTCGCCAAAGATTCATCAGAGCTTGGGGGAGGCCCAACAAGGTTGATAGCAAGACTCTGGGACACAAGAACTCCATCCCTCTTGAACCTTACCTCAAGTGGGTACGAGCCCGAGCCCAAAGTCTAATGATGCCTTATCCTCATGTTCTCCCTGTGATTAAAGAGCCCGTCAAGGAAGGAAAGGTTCCCTACACCATCCTACATCCTGGCATGCCTACATCGTGGGAGGAGATGCAGAAGAGTTGGATCCAACTCAAGGAGGAACATAACACTTTTGAATCCAGCTTCTACGCCAGCAAGAAGAAGGTTTTAGAGCTCACCCGCCGACTCCATGAGCAAGAGGCCCTTAACACCTACATTGCGCCAAAGAGGATGCGCAACGTCTTTTTACCTTGAGAAGTTGTTTTTGTAATATTTGGCCCATGGGGCATTTATGTACTAACAAATATTTTCTTATTAATATGACGTGCGTTCTTTTTTGTCTGCAACAATTGTGAATTTCTAAAATCCTTGAATGCATTGCATAGATAGCATCTCATGCATCATGTGCATAACAGGTACTCCTTTTTCTACAGGTTGCTTAATCTTCTTCGCTGTTTATTTTGAACAGTCATCATGAATCCAGACTCATCCAGTGAGCAAGCAATCAAGGCCCTTCAGGCCCAAAGTGCCCAGTTTCAAGAGATGGTCCTAAGCCTGGCCCAAGGTCAGCAAGAGTTGAAGGCTCTACTCCTAAAGAAGAAGAAGAAGAAGAGGACTGCGTTGTTCAATACTGGACGCAGGTTTGGGAACACACTCCATAATGAGGCTGATCCAACTACTTCCTCTGTAGAGAAAGACAATCCCCAAGGGGGAGGAGCTCCTAGTCCTGCAGTCTCTGACAACGAGACGGATTACAATGACGAACAAGACCCATCTGATGCTGACCGATACAAGCAATTAGAGGACCGCTTGAGCGCCATGGAGATTCAGAATGTGCCGGGGCTGGATTTCGGAGATTTGGGCTTATCTTTTGGGGTAGTAATCCCACACAAGTTTAAGGCGCCTGCCTTTGCCAAATATGACGGGGCTTCCTGTCCAAAGCTGCATCTAAGGTCGTACGTAAGGAAGATCCAACCTTACACGGCAGACAAAAATCTTTGGATCCACTTCTTCCAAGATAGCCTTTCGGGGTCACAGCTTGAGTGGTTTTATCAGCTAGATGGAACCAGTATCCGACATTGGGAAGATTTGGCGACCGCATTTTACAGACAATATCAATACAATTCTGACCTCGCTCCTACGCGTACCCAACTTCAGGGTATGTCTCTAGGAACGGGCGAAGGGTTCAAAAAATATGCACAAAAATGGAGAGATTTGGCTGGCAGGGTGCCGCCTCCATTGACTGATCGTGAGCTGGTTGATATGTTTCTAGGGACCTTGTCTGGTCCATTTTTCAATCATCTGGTTGGCAATTCCTCAGCTGGGTTTACGGATTTGATTCTGACGGGTGAAAGGATAGAAGTTGGCATCAGGTCAGGAAAGATACATAAAGCTGCCTCCGCAAGTACTGAGAAGAGGCCTTTCAAGAAAGAAGCAAGTGCCGTCTATGGTCCTAGAAGACAAGTCAAGCCAGAAAGCCGCCAAGCCGTCAATGCCTTGGTCATTTCAAAACCTGTTGCTGCTCCTCAGCAGTACAATCAACAAAGAGGTGAAAGGCCCAAGAGGCAGTATACTCGGCTGAGTATGACCTTGTCACAAATCTTACCACAACTGTTATCAACCAACTTGGTGACCATCAAAGAGGCTCCGAAGGTCGTGAATACTGCATCTCCTAAGTATAACCCAAATGCCCGTTGTGCTTATCATTCCGATAGCCCCGGGCATACTACTGATGATTGCTAGGCCCTGAGAAATAAAGTGCAAGACCATATCGACACGAAGGAAATTCAGTTTGAGGCGCCTGAGAGGCCAAATGTTGTAACTGCTCCTATGCCCCAGCATAGAGTAAATGCCATCGAGGAAGATTTGTATGCTGTTTCGGTAAATGATGTTGCTACCCCTCTTTTGACTGTTAAGAGGAACTTACTACTAGCCGGTTTATTTCCGGGTTGTAGCAAGGGTTGCCTCCTGTGTGCTGTTATCCCTACCGGTTGTCCGCTGCTGAAATCAGGCATCCAAAGCCTGATGGATGGCAAAGAAATTTTGTTCAAGAAAACTGTTGTTCCGTTTGTCTCCGCTGAAGAAGTATCTGTCGTCACAATTTTCAATCCTACCAAGGCTCTCCCGAGGAAGCCATTCCAAATTATGTCTGTTGCACCCATTACCATTACTGTTCCGGGGCCTCTCCCCTATGAGTCTGATAAGGCTGTCCCATGGAACTATGGGGCAGACGTGTATGTGCTTGGAGTGAAGCAGGAGTTCAACACCAGTACCAGTATCAGTAACATCACTGGTCCCGCCAAGATTACTCGCAGTGGCAGGCTCTTCTCGCCTGACATTGCACCGCCAGTTATCCAAAAGCCTCTTATCATCACACCCGCAAGTGTGCATGTTCCAAATCAAGTTCCTGTGTCTACTACTGCCGCCGAGTCCTCTGATGCTCGGGGCAAAGAAGTTGCTACCGATTTGCCTGCCAGGACGGAGGCATCTAAAAAGACTTCTGTTGAAGCCTCCCAACAAGAGATGGAGGAAATCCTTAAAATCATTAAAAAGAGTGACTTCAATATCGTTGAACAGTTGGGGCATACCCCCTCCAAAATCTCTATGCTATCATTGCTGCTATGCTCGGAGGCCCATGCAAAGGCCCTGATTTCATTTCTGAAAACGGCCCATGTGCCGCAAGAGACCTCTGCAGATCAATTCACCGACTGTGTGGCTAATTTGACAGCTGACAATGGCCTGGGTTTCTCAGATGCTGACCTTACCGCCAAAGGGAAAAATCACAATGATGCCCTGCACGTCTCTATAGAGTGCAGGGGCACTACTCTCGCACACGTGTTGGTGGAAACCGGTTCTTCCCTGAATGTTTTGCCCAAGAAGGCATTGGATCGCTTGGATTGTGAGGGCCTAGAATTGAAACCTAGTAACATCATTGTTAGAGCCTTCGACGGATGGTGCACGGTGAGGTAGACATTCCTATTCGTGTGGGTTCCCAAGTCTTCGACTCAACTTTCTATGTAATGGATATTCGTCCATCTTATTCCTGCTTGTTGGGTCGACCCTGGATTCACAAGGCTGGGGCAGTAACATCCACTCTACACCAGAAGCTCAAATACCCTGTCAAAGGGAAGATTGTTACTGTGCAGGGCGAGGAGGAATACATGGTAAGTCACTTGAATTCATTCCGGTATATCAAGATGGACGGGGAGTTTATTGAAACCCCCTTTCAACATTTTGAGGAGGTACCTCCAACGTTGGCGTCGGCTGAGACAGTGGTTGAAGAAGATTTTCCTCTGAAGATGGCTTCCCTGAAGGATTCCCGGGCTGTAATCGAGAAAGGCAATTGTGCAAACTGGGGTCAACTTCCTGACTTCACTCAAAAGAACGACAAGTTTGGGTTGGGCTTCACTGTAGAGGCTCAGAGGGCTGTTCGCAAGGAAAGGATCAGAAAGGCTCCGGTGTTCATCACCAACCCAAGGGTGAATGCTATCGAGGAGGACGTAGAGGAAGCAGAGTTTGACAGTTGGATCTATCCAACCACCAACAACGGACCAAGTAACTGGACGGCAAAGGATTTTACACCTATTACATTTGTCACGCAGTAATGAACTCTTTTGATTTTCAATTTGTAACAAACAATATGTTGAAACTTTTATTGGCTCGGTGTCCTACCCGGGGCACTGTAGCTCCATTTGTAAGGGCTTTTTGTATGACATTTCCATATATCATTAATCAAAACATTGGACGTTTGTTGCATTTCAAATCTTGCGCTCTTTTTCTTTCTGTGTTATATATTGCAAAACAGCTATATTTACACACACTCACTTATACAGGTTTCAATCCACTCTGGATCTCACTGGTAACGGCTCTGCTACCACCAGTTATGACTTCGAGAATCCGATCAACTTGGCCGAAGACGAAGGTGAAGATGATTGCGAAGTGCCTGGTGAACTTGCAAGACTGCTACTCCAGGAAGAGAGGGCCATTCAGCCGCATGAAGAGCCAGTGGAGACGATAAACCTGGGTACTGAGACAGATAGAAAAGAAGTCAAGATTGGTGCCAATCTAGAGCTCAGCATGAAGCAACGATTGATCCAGATGCTGCATGACTACATGGAGATCTTTGCTTGGTCTTACGAAGACATGCCTGGTTTGGATGCCGACATTGTAGTTCATCACCTGCCTACAAAGGAAGACTACCCTCCGGTAAAGCAAAAGGTCCGCCGTATGCGTCCAGAGATGTCTGAAAAGATCAAAGCTGAGGTTATGAAGCAATTCGATGCCGGATTTCTAGCAGTGACTTCTTACCCTCAGTGGGTGGCCAACGTGGTGCCAGTGCCGAAGAAGGACGGTAAAGTCAGAATGTGTGTCGACTACAGGGATTTGAACAGGGCCAACCCCAAAGATGATTTCCCCCTACCTCACATCGACGTTCTTGTTGACAATACTGCTCAACACAAGGTGTTCTCCTTCATGGATGGTTTTTCAGGGTATAATCAGATCAAGATGGCTCCGGAAGACATGGAAAAGACTACCTTTGTCACTCAGTGGGGCACCTTCTGCTACAAGGTCATGCCATTCGGGTTGAAAAATGCTGGGGCAACCTACCAACGTGCCATGGTTGCTTTATTTCATGATATGATCCATCATGAGATTGAGGTATATGTTGATGACATGATTGCAAGGTCCCAAACTGAGGAAGAACACCTTGACCATCTGCGGAAGCTGTTTGACCGATTGAAGTTATACAAGCTGAGGTTGAATCCCAACAAATGCACCTTTGGGGTGAGGTCCGGAAAATTGCTAGGTTTCATTGTAAGCGATAAAGGTATTCAGGTGGACCCTGCCAAGGTAAAAGCCATACAAGAGATGCCAACTCCCAAGACAGAGAAAGAAGTCAGAGGCTTTCTGGGATGACTGAATTACATTGCCTGTTTCATCTCACATCTAACTGCTACCTGTGAGCCAATCTTCAAATTACTGAAGAAAGATCAGGTAGTACGTTGGAATAATGAATGTCAGGCTGCTTTCGAAAAGATAAAGGAGTATCTCCAAGAACCACCCATTCTTATGCCTCCGTTTGAAGGGAGACCTCTAATACTATACTTGACAGTACTTGACAACTCAATGGGGTGTGTGCTGGGGCAGCATGACGAGTCTGGCCGAAAAGAGCACGCTATTTATCACCTGAGCAAAATGTTTACCGACTGTGAGTCTCGTTACTCATTGCTCGAGAAAACTTGCTGCGCTCTGGTATGGGCTGCTCGCCGGCTGAAACAGTATATGTTGACTCACACTACTCTATTGATTTCAAAGATGGATCCCATCAAGTACATATTCGAAAAGCCTGCTCTGTCTGGAAGAATAGCAAGATGGCAAATGATCTTGACAGAATATGATATCCAGTACACAACTCAAAAAGCAATCAAGGGAAGTGTATTGGCAGACCATTTGGCACACCAACCTGTGGACGATTACCAATCATTGAACTTTGAATTTCCGGACGAAGATATCATGGTAGTAACTGATTATGAAGTACCTGGACCGGATGAAGGACCTGAGGAAGGATCCCGATGGTCTATGCATTTTAATGGAGCCTCGAACCCTTTGGGCAATGGAATCGGCGCTGTGATCATATCCCCCAAAGGAACTCATACTCCACTCACCGCCCGACTATGCTTCAACTGCACCAACAACATGGCAGAATATGAAGCATGTATCATGGGCCTTCAAGCCGCAATCGACTTAAGGATCAAGTTTCTGAGTGTCTTCGGAGATTCCGCTCTCGTGATCAATCAGATCAAAGGAGAGTGGGATACGAAACACCCAAATCTTATTCCTTACAAGGAGTATGTGCTGACTTTGCTTCCCCACTTTGAAGAGATAACTTTTGAACACTTCCCAAGAGAGGAGAATCAGCTAGCGGACGCACTAGCTACGATGTCTTCAATGTTCAAAGTCAAATGGGACAATGAGGCTCCCCGGATCATTATCTGGAAGTTGGACGAACATGCATACTGCTGCGATCTTGAGGCCGAAGAGGTAACCGAAAAACCCTGGTATCATGAGGTGAAGAGATACTTGGAGGCTCAGGAATACCCTGAAGGTGCGTCTGTCAACGATAAGAAGTTCATGAGAAGGTTTGCGGCAAAATTCTTCCTCAGCAACGGCATTCTCTACAAACGAAATCATGATTCAACTTTACTGCGTTGTGTGGATAAAACTGAAGCAGAAAAGATCATGGTAGAGCTGCATGAAGGTACATTCGGGACACATTCCAGTGGACACACCATGGCAAAGAAAATCCTTAGGGCAGGATATTTCTGGTCCACAATGGAAGCCGACTGTTACCAACATTCTCGAACTTGTCATAAATGCCAGATCTATGCTGATAAAGTGCATATCCCTCTGGTTCCTCTGAACGTCCTGACGGCACCTTGGCCTTTTGCAATGTGGGGCATTGATATGATCGGCGAAATCTGACCTACGGCATCCAACGGGCATCGCTTCATCTTAGTAGCGATCGATTACTTCACGAAGTGGGTAGAAGCAGCTTCCTACGCCACCGTAACCAAGAGTGTCGTTGCACGTTTCATTCGGCATAACCTGATCTGTCGGTACGGCGTCCCGGAAAGAATCATTACGGACAATGGTACCAATCTTAACAACAAGATGATCACTGAGCTCTGCGAGCAATTTAAGATACAGCACCACAACTCTTCTCCTTACCGACCGAAGATGAATGGAGCTGTCGAAGCAGCAAATAAGAATACCAAGAAAATTGTGCAGAAGATGACAGTGACCTACAAAGATTGGCACGAGATGTTACCATTTGCTCTTCATGGGTACCGTACCTCAGCAAGAACGTCAACCGGGGCAACTCCTTTTTCCTTGGTCTATGGCATGGAGGCAGTCTTGCCAATTGAAGTCCAGATACCCTCTCTCCGGATAATGAAGGATGCAGACTTGAACGAAGATGACTGGATCCAGACTCGACTTGATCAATTAAACCTAATTGACGAAAAGAGACTTGCTGCTATTTGTCATGGTCAGACGTACCAAAAACGGATGATCAGGGCATTTAACAAAAAGGTCAGACCACAAGAATATCAAGTTGGGGATCTGGTAATCAAGCGCATCATTCTTCCTCAAAGTGATCCCAGGGGAAAATGGACCCCTACGTACGAAGGGCCATTTGTGGTTAAACATGTGTTCTCAGGAGGGGCCATGATCTTAACTACCATGGATGGTGACGACCTTCCTCACCCCGCCAATGAAGACATAGTAAAAAGATACTACGCATGATAAAAAACCCGCTAGGTTGACATACCTAGGCAAAAATAAGGGCTTCCCGGCGAACCAAAAGGGTTCGGGCAAAAATAAGGGATGAAATGAAAAAAATTTGTACACCCGGCAAGTCGAAAACCTGAAAAGGCGGCTTGGGCAAAAATGGGTATCCCGGTGGACTGAAAACCCGAAAGGGCAGTCCAGGCAAAAGTTAGGGATAAAGCGTAACACTATGTCTCAATGGGTCACCTTGCATCCAGAGTTCGGCATCAATTATCTGGCTCAGACTTCGGCATCGATCAATCATCTTCATCTTCAACTAAGCAGCAAAGTGATGAGACGCTTGAAGACATAAAGGCGATAGCAGAGTTGGAACCCAGTGGGAATATTGTGCACATAGCTGTTTTGTTTCCTTTTCAAAATTGTATAAACTCTATGTTATTCGGCGGCGTTCTCTTACTAGGACGTCAGCCTCTTGTACAAAAAACGCCTATTTACAGGCAAATTTCAAAATCAATACAGATTCAGTTTTCCAAACAAATTGCCAATTGTTTTTCCCTTTTTTCTGTTTTGTCTTGCGAAGAACGTCCAATGTTCATTTTTTATATATGCATTTGACATTAAATGGCTAATTCATAAATACTTGCATATGAAACAAAAGACTAATTACAGGTGACATCAGAAACAGGGGCAATGTAAAGTTGTTTGATACAGTCTGGTTGCTTTGTCCGCCGAAGTACCAAGATAGGTTCAACTGAAGAATGTGACCAAGTTATCTCAACTCCCCACAGAGAGAAAAAATATCAACATTCCCCAGTGGAGTATAGGCATTCCTCAGCAAGCATCCCCGGTAGTCTTGACCTAAGATTGTTCCCCGGCGGAATACCAACACCCCAGTACAGTCTGAAAAGCTTCCCCAAGAAAATCGGAATCCGTATCCCCAGCAGGTCTTGAAGCTTATCCCCAGTAGATTCTGGAAGCTTATCCCCTGTAGAGTACGGACGTCTCTCCCGAGCTTTATTCAAAGTTATTCCTCACAAGGGCTTATAACTGGGTTATCCTCAGCTAATTGCCACGGAAGATCGCCCTCGGCGAAGTTCTTTCAATCCCCAGCGGAGTTCATCAAAGTTCCCCAACATAACTTATCAACACAATCCCCAGTGGAGTTTATCATTGTCATCCCTAGCGGAGTCCATCATTGAAATCCCCAGCGGAGTCCATCATTGAAATCTTCAGCGGAGCTCTCATCAAAACTTCAAGAAGTATCTCTTCCCACAGAGCAATTCCCCTCAGAGTAATCTCTCCAACAAAGTTTGTTCCCCAACGGAGTTATCTTCTCCTACCGGTGTATGCTTGCAACCATCATCCCCAACGGAAGCGAAGAACTCTACTCTTCAACGTCAGCCCAGGATTTAATTCCCCGGCCGGTCGTCAAGGATTTATTTTCCTAGACGAAAATACATTCATAAACATTTCACGTTTCATACATCTTGCTTACATACATGATAAAGTGCATACAACACTATCTCATTTTGAACGTCATGACATCATGCATGTCATACATCATGACATTGCATACAACTTATGTTTTGCCTTTTCAGGAAAAAGACAACTACCTTCAACTGTCACAGTTTCCAGATTCGATTCCTGTATCTAGCCAAGGCACATCTGTGAGTGATCAGTTTCCGGATTCGATTCCTGTATCCAGCCATGGCATATCTGTTGACGACTATTTCCAGACTCGATTCCTGTATCTAGCCAGGGCACGTCTGAAGAGTTTGAAGATTCGATTCCTGTATCCAGCCAGGCATATCTATCAACTGTCACAATTCCGGACTCGATTCCTGTATCTAGCCAAGGCATGTCTGAAGAGTTCGAAGATTCGATTCCTGTATCCAGCCAGGGCATATCTGTGAGCAACCGATTGTAGATTCGACACCTGTATCTAGCCAGGGCATGTCTGCATGAGGAGATTAAAGATCAAACACCTGTAACAAGCCAGGAAAACATTTGTCTTTCTCAAAATACACAAGTTCTCGCTAAGGAATCTCTTATGCGATCAACACTTCCAAATGGCATCTATAAGCCCATTCCCGACAAGGTTCTGTCGCGTCTCCAGATGGCATCTATAAGCCCATCCCCCTATCCACCATCTCTCCTAATGGCATCTATAAGCCCATTTCCGACATCACGTTGCTGATACTCCAACATGCGAGTGCAAATTTCCGGGCACTCTAGTGTCCAATCTCCTTTTACCCTCGAGTCACGAAAGGAAAACTTGCCAATCTAACTCTTCAGGTTCAAGAAGATTGAACAGGGGCAACTGTTGTACCCCAAAATTTTCCCTCCCATTTCCTCAACATTTTCTCATCACAAGACCCTTGGAGCTCAAGATCCAATTAGGGTTTCCTCTATTCAAGACTTCTCCTTACACTGTTGACCCAAATTAGGGTTTGTGTTTGCACAAAGATATTTTGACCTAACATGCCTAAGATGGCTTTCATGCTTCATGTTGGACACCCAAGTTTATCCATACCAAGTTTCAAGTCTTGATTCCAAATTTTGCCCAATCAATTGGACAGTTGACCTATAAATCAGCTGTATTGGGGAAAAAGTCAACTGTGGCCAATTGGCAGTCAAATCTCATGAAAATTGACCCACATCAACATTATGAACTCACATGGACCATTTGATCAAGTTTGGATCACAATTCCACAAGAAATTTGAGCAGATCACCAAAAGGGCAAAATGGTCATTTTTAGGGTTTTGACTGCACAAAGACAATTTTTGACTGTTTGACCTGGCCAATGGCAAATCAAGCTCACATATGGATTTAAGGACCCCATGGAATTATCTTGACATGCCCAACAAGTTCAAAAGATCCCAAATACACAAGATTGACAGTTGAATTTCCCAGTCAATTGATCAATTTTGACTGTATACTGAAAAGTCAAACTTTGACTTTTTGATCAAAATCAAGTGTCAAGATTCATTTTTCATCAAAACATGCCAAATCATGAAACTTGTTCATCAAGAAATCAAGGATTGCAAATTAGGGTTTGAAATGAAGATTTTTCATAACTTAGAATTTTTCTAAGTTATGAAAAACCCTAATTTTTTCCTAACTTTGTCCCACTTTCTCACCAAGATTCCTTTGGATTCAAGCACAAGTCAAAACATGAAAGTTGTAGCATATTGCAAAATCTACAACTTTGATTCACAAAGTTTTCCCAAAAGAATCTTGTAGCTCAAGTTACAATTTTTGGAACAAGGGTACCAAACCATTCTTAACTTAGAGAAAATTTGACCTATTTTAGGCAAGGTTTTTACCTAACTTCAAGACCATTCTTCACATACTTCCACTTGTAATTTCAATTTGCATTTCAAAGATGGATTGTAGTACACATTCCAAGCTTTCCAAAATGTCAAAGAACTCATCAAACAACCTCTTGGTTAGGGAGAATCGAATTTGGCAAGTTGGGAAAAACTCACTTTGTTCATGACCACGTTACATGTCCATAACCTTGCATTTTTGAACTCAGCATGCCTTAAGCTAGATTACAGGTCTTTTATCTCATCTACACTCCATAATTTAATGCCAATCCTTTGTGCCAAGGTGTTGTTCTATGAGTTTGGACATTGTATGCAAGACTAAGCCATTTTTAGATAAAGCATTATATCCATTTTAGAAAAGTTGCACTTTATGTCAATTAGAAATCCAAGCAAGTACAGTGCAAATCTCTTTGGCACAAGTTTATGAGCTAATTGCATTGATCAATGCCAAGGTTTGCAGCACATTAGGGGGGCATCTATCAGTCTAGAACTCAACTTGGACATTTGTTGCTTAAAGTTGAAGAAAACTAGCATAATACACACCAACTATCATTCCTGTCAAGAAAAGCTTAAGAAAAGACTTTGTACACTTTCTAAACATCCTAACTGAGCTAAAACACGAGTCAACCATCTCCATAACCTTCCCATTCACAGAATCACCCTCAAACTGCCAAAACAGGGGACTTGATGCAGATTGAGTTCCATAGCTCAATCCTTTCATGCATTCTTGCTAAAATCACCTCAAACACATCCCACAACATCCCTTGAAGCTATTCCAGACCTCAAACACGACCTGTAACACTCCCATTCAACATCACCATTTTCATTTTTCTGTTTTGCAGGTAGAGTTCTATAACTCGATTCAGCTAGTTTCAAAGCAAAGTAAAACTTGGAATAGCATCCCTGGACATCAAGGAAGTTGTACCAATCATCACCTTGCACTGAAAATACCTCCATCACCAGATACAACTCCAACTGAACAGGTAAGTTCATGAACTCATATCTCTCTATCCAGGCATTGTTAGCTTTAGGTTTGTAAAGAAAATATGTCACATTCATAGCCCTGAACATGCCCATGTAATTAGTTTTCATTTATATTATGTGTGCTGTGAGAATTTAATGTCTGAACATGGTACAAAAACTAGGTCAGGAATTGGGGGAGAAGAAATTCTCTCTCATCTTAGAGAGTTAAGTCAAGTTCTTTATATGTCTGGATTCGTCTCTTAATGCTCTACATTTTTCATGTTGTGAGTTTTGCTTGAAAGTCCAGGAATTGGAAGATAGAAAATGCGTGTTCATTGTTGTTCATACAGTCTGGAGGTTGAAGAAGGACTTTTTGGGCTGGGCTCTGTTTCACATTTCTATTTGCACCCTTTTGTTACTTTTACACCCCCTAAGCCCATTATGCTTATTTTTATGATTTTTTGATCTTTTCTTTTTTGTTCTGACTTATTTATTTTTCCTCACAATATTAAAAATATAAAAAAATATTTTTACACCATTTTTATATTTATTAGGCTTTTATTTGTTTAAATTGATATTTGTACATAAATGAATATATAGACATACTTTTATTTAAAAAATACTAAAATAGTGCAAACACATTTTATTTTCCATTTTTATTTTATTTTATCTTCTGAAAATATTTTATATAAAATATACTTTTTTTATAAATATTAAATATTATTATTTTGTATATATAATATATATTTAGTAAATAATACAAATACATACATATTTATTAGCATATTTAGAAAAAAAATGCAAAAATATATACATTTTATTTTTTATTAATATTTAATATTAAAAATACCTTTTTACAAATATACTTCATTTTTTATTTTTGTATATAATAAATAAATATTGTACATATTAAATAATTAATCCTTTTATTTAATAAATTAGGGTTTTGCCCTAAATACACAAAAACTCCAAAAAATTAATACTTTTATTTTTGTTTCCTTTATACATAAAAACACTTTTTTTTCATACATATAAAAACATCTTTTGCATCTTGCATATTTATTTTATTTATCTTATTTAATTTGTATATTAAATATCTTGTAAATTCTAAATTTGATGTAATAGTCTAGGTTTAAATTCCTTGTCAAAATACCCCCATTTGAACATTTGTACCCCCTTCCCATATTGTGTTGTAATAACTTAGGAACTTTATTTTTCGCACTTTAATGCTTTCTAAATATACCATGTTAGAATTAGGGTTTCTATGCGAATCAAAAACAACAAAAATAGTTTGACCTAATTTCAAGATAAACAAGCATGAAAATGGACAACACTAATCACACTTGCACCCCTAGGGTATTCCACTTGTTGCCTTCAATAATGGGCCATATTGCATGTTAGGTCTCTTTGGGCAAAGAAAATAATCAAATGATCATAGTCCCTCGATGACGCTTTCGAAAGTTGCCTAA
Source organism: Vicia faba (assembly GCA_948472305.1). Classification (NCBI taxonomy): domain Eukaryota; kingdom Viridiplantae; phylum Streptophyta; class Magnoliopsida; order Fabales; family Fabaceae; genus Vicia; species Vicia faba. The sequence continues at coordinate 747,144,078 of OX451735.1, read as the reverse complement.
AAATGATCAAGTCCCTCAAAGGAAAGATTGCCCAAAGATACTTGGCACCATTGCAATTATGGTCTAAACGATGACCCGTACCCGTCCCTTTCACATCCTAATACAAGATTGTCCACCAAATGCAATGGTGGAACAAAATTGTTAAAAGGGGTTAAAACATAGCAAAGATCTTTGAGAAATTTAGGAGTAGACAACCTCTTAGTTACTTGAATCAAACTTGCAAAACAAAACACTTGCCTATTTCCAAACCACACATCACTACACTTTCAAAAACAACTTTCAAAAACAACTTTCAAAAACAAATGAAAACCTTTTCAAAAGACATACACCTTTGTATACATCCCAACATGGATCATTACAAAGGTTGCCACCACATTGGCCTCTTTTCAAAACATTTTTCAAACCCACACACACAAAGCACCATTTCAAACAATTGAAAATCAAGGCAAGTTGATCTAAGCAAGTAACTAAGAGCCCATGGATAACCATGGATAGAAAGGGTGCTAATACCTTCCCTTTCTATAATCTACTCCCCGAACCCAAGAAAACATCTCAAAGGTTTTTGCTGTGCTTTTTAACCTTTCCTTAGGATAAAATAAAAAGTCGGTGGCGACTCTTGCTCAACCGAAACATTTGCGAAAACAAACGCAAAACCATAGTCAGTTCTCCTACCGTATCACACTCACCAAAGAACAATCCAGATGACAACGCCAAAACTGTCATTGATTTAACTATTTTTGAACGTCTTGCTGCCATAACCCACAAAACAGCCATTCCAAAACCAAAACCATCTAAACCCACACCAGATGTTGGTACTAGTTTATTGATGTTTGAAACGGAAATGCAGAAGTGGATAACTTCCCTGAAGCAAGCTAGTCTTGAGATGATTAATCTTGCTGCCTCAGATTATCTTTGGACAAGTTTCAGAAAATTGATAAGTTCTGAAACTCATAAGATGCAAGAGCAGAGCTACGGACAAGTTCAACAGAATTTTAGTAATCTTCTAAATGTAATTGAAGATCAAGTTCTGAGCCAACTGCTCAAGGAAGAGATTCTCCCTCTGGACAATGCTCCCTGGTCAGAACATCGTCCAGCAGACAAAGTTCAACCAGAGTCAGAAGATCTTACTCTGATTGCTGCTCAAGATGAGATGATTCCTGCAGAGGAATTGGTTCAAAAAGATCATGTTGCAGAATGCTCTGAGAAGCATCCAGTTACTGAAGATTCTCAAGCTTCCTCCTATGAAAGGAAGACTCTGGAAGAACTGAAGAGATCTGATATTATTATGCAGGAAAGGATGGATAAACAGAATGACAAAATTTTGGAAATCAAGAGCATGTTAACCAAACAAGAGGAAACCAACACCCAGATCGAGGGCTTGTTGGAAGCTTTGTTCACGCGCCTTCCTGATCCATCTTATATTTTTATTTGTTTTAAAATTTGTTTATCTGTAATATTTTCTACATTGTTGTTGTTCTGAACTTCTTATCGTTGCTTCTAATTTTAATATAAATCCTTTTTGGTTCTGATTATATGTTCTTTTTGATAACTGACAAAAAGGGGGAGAAAGAATAGATATTTTCAATAACGGATTACTCAGACATAAGTCTAAAACATTCTGATCTACTTAATTTCTTTCTTCTGAAAAGCTTGAACAGGTACAAAACTCTGATGAAAGACGTAGTTAAATTCTGATGCTCAAGGACTCGAAGAATTTAAGGGAAGTAATCAACTCAGGGGGAGTTTTTCTTCTTAATTCTATACTTTTTATTCTTTTTTCTTAATTGAAAAATCTGGTTTTTGTCATCATCAAAAAGGGGGAGATTGTTAGAACATAGTTTGATTCTACAACCCTTGATTAGAGTTTTAATGATAACAAAATACAAAGAATAATTAAATTCAAAGATATATACAAAGAACAAAAATGCTACTTAAAATTATGTTTTGTATATGCAGAAGTTCTGATGGAATCAACATCAGAAGATCAGCAATATATGCTACACGCTGAAGCTACCAGATTATACGCTGAAGCTTGATGACCAGAATCTGTGCCTAAACAAGTACACTCTGACTCTGATCAAAGACATCTTTACCAAGTCATTAACACTCTGAAGCGTTATCAGCAGTTAAAACAAAGAAGACTCTGAAGTGTTATTAATTATTCAAGACAGAATTAAATGCTAACGACTTTCTTCAGACAAGATCTTCTTCAAAAGGAAAGTGTGTTATTATCATTAAACTTGCTTTATGGACAACGTATCTTTGCCTTGCCTATATAAACAAATCTATTTATGAAAAGAAGCACGTACGTATGCACACAACAATTTGCCAAGCCTTCCAAACCACGCATATTCAAAGCTTTAGCAAATTCATTTTATTCCAAGCTTAATTTGTGTAACTATCACAGTTGTGGTATCCTGTTTTGTTAGAAAACAACAACACACTATTGTTCAATCATTTGTAAAAGATTTCCTTGAGATAAACTGGTTTGTGGTTATACTCAAGAATACTTTAACAGTTGTTAAAGTGAGCTGTTGTAATCCTTTGAGATTAGTGGATTAAGACCTCGTTGGAGAGAGGCGAAATCACCTTGACGGGTGGACTGGAGTAGTTTTAGATCAACCGAACCAGGATAAAAATACTGTGTCTTAAGCTGTTTTGATCTAAGTTATTCAATTAAACCCCCCCCCCCCCCTTCTTGTGTTTTTCACATCTTCAATTTGTACCCCATCCCCTAAACGACGTAATAGCGTAGGACTTTATTTTCCGCAATTTAATGCTTTCAAATACAAATGCTAGTAATTAGGGTTTTGTATGGAAAGACTAAAACCAATCAATAGAAAACCCTAATCAAAGATAAACAAGCATGTAAATCAATACACTTGCACAAAAACACCCCTAGGGTAAATCCACTTGGTTCCCTTATGAAAATGGCCATATTACGCATGTGGGATATCTTAGCAAAGACGAGCAAAATACAAGATCATAGCCCCTCGATGACGCTATCTATGTTTCATTTCAAAATGATCTTAGTCCCTAAATAAAAATTCTAAGATACCTTGAAATATTGCTAATCATGGTTATACAATGACCCACGCCCGTCCCTTTTACATCCAAAGATAGGGTTACTTACCAAATCAATGGTAAGATAAAAATGTCAAAGGAAAGAGGAAATAAACAAGAAAGACTTTTGAGTAGGTAGAATGTTCCTATTTGCTTGCTCATTTTCAAACCAAAACATCCTTGCTATTTTCAAAACAAACACCAACACTTTCAAAAACATCTTTCAAACTTGAAAACATTTTCAAAAGAACAACACTTTGTATACATTCTTACGAACGAGAATCATTACAAAGTTTTCCTAAACGATGGCATCTTTACAAAATACTTTCAAAAAACCACACAAAGCACATTTTCAAACAAAAAAGTAAGTGATCTAGCAAGTAACTAAGAGCCCATGGAAAACCATTGATGAAAAGGGTGCTAATACCTTCCCTTTTCATAATCTACCCCCCAAACTCAAGAAATAATCTCAAAGGTCTTTCTTGTGCTTTTTCACCTTTCCTTTTGGATAAAAGAAAAGTCGGTGGCGACTCTTGCTAACTGCAACATTTGCAATCAAACGTAAAACATTCCAAGTCAGTTCTCCCACCGCACTATAAAACTGGCGACTCTGCTGGGGAAAATTCTAAAAGTGGGGTTACCTTAGGGTTAGATCACATTTACTTGCTTTCTTTGTTTAACTTGTATGATTTACATTTTGGTTCTTTGTTTGGGTTTGAATCCTCTACCCGGATTTGGGTTACCTTATAGGTAAGTAAAAATACGTTGTGGAAACTGTGTGGGGTATACCGACATGGTCTAAGCAATAGCTATGTTAGTGCGACATATTTGTGGGTACCGGTAGCCCTTGAGTAGTCAAGAAGAATACGGGGCCGTTGAGTGATGTCATGAAGCACTAATGAACTTTTAGAACCTTTACTTGACCAACTTGGCCTTTAGGATGTAGTGAGATGACCGGCTTTGGTGCAGTCTGGAGTTGGTAGATACTCGATACTACACTCATTGAGGTTTGGTTTTTTGGGATATTTCGGTCGCCATTTAAGAGGCTTTCGCTGAAATAATGCCCGAGAAAACAAATCAGTGATATTGAGCTCCTTAGAACCCGGTTACTATTACTATGACAAGTTTGAGCCAACTAAACTTCAAGAGGGTACTTACCTATGAGACTCCATGCAAGCCTAAACCTAAGGACTTGTTTGTTTTGTTTGTATATATATACTTATACATAACATCATAAACATAATAACAGCATACTCATACTCACTAACCATTTCAAGGATTTTTGGGATTTATCTTTGTTCTGTTTTGTAGGACATGGAGTCTATTTGCAGGAAAACCATTCATGTCAATCTCGTAAGGATCCCTCCTCAACTCAAAGAGCTAGCATCAAGGATCCCTGAAAATTATCCATTTACCGAAAGACATGGTCGCCTACTAAACTTGGTTACCTCCAACACTGATGAGGACATGATGAAGGTGCTCTTCCAATTATTTGATCCTCTAGACCATTGCTTCACTTTTCCCGATTATCAACCTGTGCCGACTTTAGAAGAATTCTCCCAACTCTTGAGGGTTCCTATTCTTAATCAACTACCTTTCAATGGCACATAAAGAGATGCAAAGCCAGAAGAGATTGCTCAAGTTCTACACTCGCAACCATCTGATATCACAACTAATTGGGAAACAAGGAGCGGTGTCAAAGGTTTCCTAGCAAAGTTCTTGTTTGAGAAAGCCCAAAACTGTTGGAATAATTTGGATTTGCAAGCCTTTGAGGATATTGTGGCTCTCCTCATCTATGGGATGGTTTTGTTCCCAAATCCTGACCAACTCATAGATGTGAACGCCGTCAAAATCTTCATGTCTCATAATCCGGTGCCTACTTTGCTAGGGAACATCCTACATTCCTTTCACACTTGCACTATGAGGAAAAGAGGTATCCTTATGTGTTATACTCCTCTCTTGGAAAGATGGTTTATTTTGCATCTTCCCCAATCTGTATTGAAGAATGAGCAAGGTTCAAGATGGTCCCATAGGTTGATGACACTCAGACATTCAGATATTCATTGGTGTTCCCGCTCTTTGGAGAATGTTACTATTGTCGACCGTTGTGGAGAATTCCCTAATGTACCTTTGTTTGGCATTAGAGGAGGTATCACCTACAACCCTTGCTTAGCCTTAAGTAAGTTTGGTTACGCCCGAAGCGATGGTCCATACGAGATGCTTATTCAAGGTTTAGTATTTGACTACGATAGCAACGATCAAGGTCACCCTCAGAGATTTATCCGAGCTTGGAGGATGTTGAACAAGGTGTATAGCAAGACGCTAGGACATAATAATTCCATTCCCCTCGAGCCTTACCTTAAATGGGTACGAGCTCGTGCTCATAAACTTGTGATGCCTTATCCCGCCATCTTACCAGTCATTGTGGAGCCTGTGGTTGAAGGAGATGTTCCTTACACTATCCTCCATCCCGACATGCCTACATCTCTTGAAGACTTGCAAAAGGGTTGGATCCAGCTGAAGGGAGAACGAGATACTTTTGAGCATCAATTATATGCTAGTGAAAAGAGGGTCTTGGAGCTTACGAAGCAGCTGCAAGAAGAGAAAAGTGTGAACGGTTATCTCGCATCGAAGAGGATGCATTCAGTCTTTTTATCTTAGAAAGTTATTTTGTAAGCCCAAGAGGCATGATGTAATCTTTCTTGTTTTGTCTAATAAGAATTAATGTTTGTTCATTTCTTTTGTCTATACAAATTTAAACTTCACTAATCCTTGAAATAACTTGCATGTACATATTCCATGCATCATAACATGACAGGTTTTCGCATAACAGGTTTCCTTATCTTTCTGCTGTTTATTTCAGCAAGATAGATCTAGAGAAGACTGTGACGGATCTCGACGCCCATAATTCTCAGTTTCAGGAAGCTTTACTAGCCCTAGCCAAGGGGCAGCAAGATATGATGGCTTTTCTAGCCATTAAGAAGAAGCCAAAGAAGAAAGCTCTGCTCAACATGGGTAAAAGGTTCAAGGATACAATCCGTCAAATTCCAGTAGGAGGAGACTCATCTGAAGAGGACAAGAACCAGGTCGATGAGGTCAAGAGTACTCGGGATGAATGTAATAATGATCAAGAATCTTATGATGATTATTTCAATGAGCCGTATCCACCCGCTGATATCAAATACAAGTCGTTAGAAGACAAATTGAAAGCTGTTGAAATCCAAGCCGTCCCCGGTTTAGATTTTGATGATTTGAGTTTGATCTCTGGGGTAGTCATTCCCCACAAATTCAAAGTACCACTCTTTGCAAAGTATGATGGGGTTTCTTGTCCAAAACTCCATTTGAAATCTGATGTGCGCAAGATACAGCCGCACACTGCTGATAAGAAGCTCTAGGTTCACTTTTTACAAGAGAGCTTGGCTGGAACACAACTTGAATGGTTTTATCAGTTAGAAGGTTCTCGTATCAACACTTGGGAGGATCTGGCTACTGCCTTCTACCATCAGTATCAGTACAATGCCGACTTGGTGCCAACGAGGGTTCAGTTGCAAGATATGACCATGGGAAAGAATGAAGGATTTAAGGAATATGCGTAAAAATGGAGAGACCTTACCAGTAGGTTCTAACCTCCCTTGACTGATAGGGAGAACATCGACATGTTCATGAGCACTTTACCTGGTCCTTTCTTCAATCTGTTGGTTGGCTGCTCTTCTTCTGGTTTCACCGAATTAATCTTACTCGGTGAAAGAGTTGAAAGTGGCATCAAAAGTGGGAAGATCTATGTGGCATCTACCTCCACTCCCAATCCTATCAAGAAACCTTTTGCTGCAAAAAAGGAAGTAAATGTTGTGTATGGGGCAAGGGCCCATACCAAGAAGAATGATCACCCGTCTGTCAACGCTGTCCGAATCTCCAATCCAGCTCCTACTCCAAGAACATCTGCAAATCATCAACGTTTTGAAACTCCAAGAAGACAGTTTACAAGGTTAGGCATGTCAATATTTCAAGCCCTTCAACATTTGCTCAAAGCTGATTTAGTGACATTGCGCGATCCTCCCGCCAACCCTGACACCTCGTCACCAAATTATAATCCGAACGCTAAGTGTGCTTACCATTAAAACAACCCCGGGCACGAGACTGACCAGTGTTGGGCCTTGAAGAACAAAATCCAAGATTTTATTGACAACAAGACTATTGAGTTTGATCCTCCTCCAACGATGAATGTAATTACTGCTCTGATGCCGAAGCATGACAAGAATGTTAATGTTGTTGAAGATACAATTTTTGTTGCCTCTGTTGAAGAATTGACCACTCCGCTGAATGTAATCAAGAATTATATGTTGAAAGCTGGGATCTTCCCTGGCTGTGAATAACATTGTGTGTGATGTACAAGGCAACTCAATGGATGTGGGGGGCTGAAGAAAGGCATTCAACGCTTGATGGATAGCCACGGAATTTTATTTGAGAAAACCCCACTTGCCAAAAGTTTGATTGATAAATGTGAAGACCTCTCCATTATTACCATCTCCAACAAGCCTCTTAGGATCACCTCCAAAGGTCCTCTTAGGATTTAAAATGAACCCATTGTTGCTCCCTTAATAATTACCAATCCCGAACCGATTCCTTATTCTTCAAATAAAGCAGTACCATGGAATTACGGTGCTGAAGTTTTCTATCATGGAATTAAACAAGATGCCTGGATCGAGGAAGAAAAAGATGAAAATGTTGGCAACATAGTTGGCTCAAGCAAAGTAACTAGAATTGGGAGAATATTTTCACCCAATATCTTACCACCAGTTGTTACAAGGAAGCTCATTCGCATTACCGCCGCCAAGCCAGGTACTGACACAAGAGGGAAAGAGAAGGTTGTTGAGCCTGTTGTCATTGAAGTACCCTCCAAGGACGTAGTTGATGAAGAACCCTCTGCTCGTGAGATGGACGGGATTTTGAAGATCATAAAAAGAAGCGACTTCAAGATTGTAGAACAGTTGGGGAAAACCCCTTCTAAGATTTCAATGTTGTCATTGCTGCTTTGCTCCGATGCCCATGCTCGGACATTAATCAAGTTCTTGAAAAAGGCTCATGTCCCACATGAGACAGCAACAAACCAATTTGAGAATTACGTAGCTAGCCTGACAGCTGATAATGGGTTGGGATTTTCAGATGCTGACTTAACACCTCTCAGGAAGAATCACAATAAAGCTTTACATGTTTCTATCGAGTGCAAAGGGATTACCTTAGCACATGTTCTAGTCGACATTGGTTCTTCTATGAATGTATTACCCAAGGGGGCATTAGACCGTCTTGACTATGAAGATTTAGTCTTGAAGCCAAGCGATATCATTGTAAGGGAATTTGATGGATCAAAGAGGACTTTTCATGGGGAGGTAGATCTTCCAATCAAAGTGGGCTCCCAAATCTTCAACTCCACCTTCAATATTATGGATATTCGTCTGGCCTATTCTTGTCTGTTAGGTTTCCCGTGGATCCATAAAGCTGGGGAAGTGACCTCAACCCTCCATTAGAAACTCAAATATCCAGTCAAGGGCAGAATAGTCACCGTCTGTGGGGAAGAAGAGTTTATGGTGAGCCACCTTAACTCTTTAAAGTACGTAGATATGGACAGAGAATTCATTGAAACCCCTGTCAAGCCTTTTAGGTTTTACCACCGATGATTGCTACTACTAAATGTTCTTCTGATGAGTCTAAAGTTGTCAAGGCCACGCCAAAGATGGTTTCAGTCAAGGATGCCCGTGCGGAAATTGAAGAAGGAAACTGTGATACTTAGGGGCAACTCCTCGATATCCCTTTTAAAGCAGACAAATTTGGTTTGGGCTTCACCGTCAAAGCTCAGAAGGAAGTGAGGCGTGCTCGTGCTGGAAAGCCACCTCTCCGCATTGGAAGCCATGAAGTCAACACCGTGGGTGATTCTGAAGAAGAAGCTGCATTTAAAGAGTCGGTGTATCCAACTACAACAGAGCTGAAGAATTGGCATGCGAAAGACTTTGTGCCAGTCTCCTTCATTGAGCAGTAATCTACTTGTTATTGCTTTTCTTTCAATTCAAGAACTTGTTGTCTGTATTATTTTAACAATGACTTTTCATCCATTTTCCTGGGCCGGGGCACATTGGTCCATTTATCAAGGGTTTTTATTTATATTCATCTAATCATATGATCATTCAGTACATTGGACTCTTTTTCATTCAAATATTTATGTTCATTGTCTTTCCTTTCTTTCAAATACATTTTTCAAAAAAAATAGCCATGTATCTTACATGCACACACACACACACACACACACACACACACACACACTCTTGCAGGTCCACATCTACTCTGGATCCTATTGCCAATGACTCTACTATTGCCGACTATGACTTTGAATGTCCTATCAACCAAGCCGAAGACGAAGGAGATTAAGATTGTGACATACCTAGAGAACTAGCCAGACTTCTATTACAAGAGGAAAAAGCTATTCAACGGGATGAAGAGTCAGTTGAAGTTATCAACCTGGGTACTGAGTCAGATAAGAAGGAAATCAGAATCGGCGCTAATTTGGAAAGCAGTGTCAAGAGCAGGTTGGTTCAGATGTTACGTGATTATGTGGAAGTATTTGCTTAGTCTTATAAAGATATGTCTGGGTTGGATACCGACATCGTAGTTCATCGTCTGCCGATGAGAGAAGACTGCCCTCCTGTTAAACAAAAGGTTCATCGCATGAGGCCTGATATGTCCGAAAAGATCAAAGATGGAGTGATGAAACAATTTGATGTAGGGCTCCTAGCTGTGACATCCTACCCTCAATGGGTTGCCAGTGTGGTGCCAGTGCCAAAGAAAGACGGGAAAGTTCGCAAATGCATAGACTATAGGGATCTGAATAGGGCGAGCCCCAAGGATGACTTCCCTCTATCACACATTGACGTCTTAGTTGATAATAGTGCTTAACATAAAGTCTTCTCTTTCATAGGTGGATTCTCAGGTTATAATCAAATAAGGATGGCCCCCGAAGACATGGAGAAGACTACTTTTGTAACGCAATGGGGCACCTTCTGTTACAAGGTCATACCGTTCGGAATGAAGAATGCAAGGCCAACATATCAAAGGGATATGGTAGCTTTATTTCATGACATGATTCATCATGAGATAGAGGTATATGTGGATGATATGATTTCCAGATCACAAACCGAAGAATAACATCTCGATCACCTGCACAAATTATTCGAGAGGCTGAAGAAGTACCAGTTGAGGTTAAACCTTAACAAGTGCACGTTTGGAGTATGATCTGGAAAGCTTCTAGGTTTTGTCGTCAACAATAAAGGCATTGAAGTTGATCCTGCCAAGGTAAAGGCCATACAAGAAATTCCAGTCCCTCATTATGAGAAAGAAGTCAGTGGATTCTTGGGTCGTCTTAATTACATTGCTTGTTTCATATTTCACTTGACTTCTATTTGTGAGCCACTCTTCAAACTCTTGAAGAAAGATCAGGTAGTCATATGGAATGATGAGTGCCAGATTGCCTTTGACAAAATCAAAGAATACCTATAAGAACCTCCTATTCTCATGCCTCCAGTTGAAAGAAGACCCTTGATCATGTACTTGATAGTATTAGAGAACTCTATGGGGTGTGTTTTGGGCCAACATGATGAGTCTGTCCGAAAAGAGCATGTTATTTATTACCTGAGCAAAAAGTTTACCGATTGTGAAACCAGATATTCACTGCTCGAGAAAACTTGTTGTGCTCTGGCATGGGTTTCTCGCCAGCTAAGACAGTATATGTTGTCTCATACCACTCTGTTGATTTCTAAGATGGACCCAATCAAGTACATCTTCGAGAAACTTGCCCTTTCTGGACGGATAGCCAGATGGAAAATAATCTTGACTGAGTACGACACTCAATACATGACTCAAAAGGCCATCAAAGGAAGTGTACTAGCAGATCATTTGGCCCATCAAGCTATGGATGATTATCAGTCAATGAAATTCGACTTCCCTGGCGAGAACATCATACTGGTAACCGACTGTGCGAAACCTGGACCATATGACGGACCTGGACAAGGATCCCGATAGACTATGGTACTCAATGGGGCTTCCAACACCTTAGGTAACAAAATTGGTGTTGTGATCATCTCTCCCGAAGGTTGCCATACTCCTTTCACTTCCAGACTATGCTTCGATTGCACAAACAATATGGCCAAGTATGAAGCATGCATCTTAGGTCTGAAAGCTGCTATTGACTTAAGGATCAAGCATTTGGATGTGTTCGGAGATTCCGCCCTAGTGATCAGCCAAGTAAAAGTAGATTGGGACACTAAACACCCTAATCTTATACCTCCCAAGGAACTTGTGATATCCCTAATTCCTTACTTCGAAGAGATCACTTTTGAGCACTTCCCTAGGGAAGAAAACCAGTTTGCTCACACTTTGGCAACCATGTCTTCAATGTTCAAGGTCAGATGGGACAACGAAGCCCCTATGATAATAATTGAAATATTCTATTAACCTAGACATTGCTATGAGCTTGACACTGATGCGGAAAAGCCATGGTACCATGAGGTGATGAGATACCTTGAAGCACAAGAGTATCTAGATGGGGCATCTATTAATGACAAAAAGTTCTTCCGAATATTTGCAGCCAAATTCTTCCTAAGTAACGGGATATTGTACAAGCGTAACCATGATTTAACTCTACTCTGATGTGTGGACAAGAAGGAGGCGGAGGAAATTATGGAAGACATACACGATGGTCTCTTCGGTACTCACTCAAGCGGATATTCGATGGCTAAGAAAATCTTAATAGTCGGTTACTATTGGTCAACGATGGAGACCGATTGCCATCAACATTCAAGAAATTGTCACAAATTCCAAATCTACGCTGACAAGGTCCATGTGCCTCCTATCCCTCTGAATGTCATGACCGCTACGTGGCTATTTGCAATGCGGGGCATTGACATTATTGGAGAGATCAAGCCCAACGCTTCCAACGGACATCGTTTCATTCTTATTGCTATTGACTATTTTACCAAATGGGTCGAAGCTGCCTCATTTACCTCAGTTACCAAGAATGTGGTAGCCAGATTCATCAGACACAACCTCATTTGTCATTATGGTATCCCTGAAAGGATCATCACCGACAATGGGACTAACCTCAACAATGCTATGATCACTGAGCTTTGCACTCAGTTTAAGATCAAGCATCACAATTCTTCTTCGTATAGACCGAAGATGAATGGCGCAGTGGAAGCCGCCAACAAAAATATCAAGAAGATTGTGCAGAAAATGGTAGTAACCTATAAGGATTGGCATGAGATGTTTTCGTTTTCTCTACATGGTTACCGTACTTCAGCTAGAACATCAACTGGGGCAACTCCCTTTTATCTAGTCTATGCATGGAAGCTGTTTTTCCAGTAGAAGTTCAGATTCGCTCATTAATAATTATGAATGAGGCAGGTCTAGGCGAAGACGAGTGGATTCAAACAAGATTGGATCAGCTGAACTTGATCGGCGAAAAATGATTAGCTGTTATTTGTCATGGTCAGACGTACCAAAAACAGATGATAAAGGCTTTCAACACAAAGATCAAGCCTCGAGTATATCAAGTTGGTGACTTGGTGATAAAACACATCATTTTACCACAAGGCGACCCCAGAGGCAAATGGACTCCCACCTATGAAGGGCCATTTGTTGTCAAGAGAGTTTTCTCTGGCGACGCCATGATGCTTACTACCATGGATGGTGAAGATTTCCCACATCCTATAAACGCGGACATAGTTAAAAAATACTACGCATAAGAGACCTATTAGGTTGACACACCTAAGAAAAATAAGGGCATCCCGGTAAACCAAAAGGTTTGGGAAAAAACTAGGGATATATGCAAAAGATTGTACACCCGACAAGTTGAAAACCCGAAAGGGCGACTTGGGCAAAAAAGGGTATCCTGGTGGGCTGAAAACCAAAAAGGGCGGTCGTGGGAAAAGTTAAGGATTAAAAGCGTATGACTATGTCCCATAAAATCAACACGATCACTTTAATCACCAAGGTCCAAGTTCAAACGGTCCAAGATCAATCCAATCAACTTCTGTCAACGGCAAGGGACATTCGAAGACATTGGGGAAATAGTAGAGTTGGAAGGCAATAATATCATTTCACATGGCTATTTGTTTTCATTCTCAATTTTGTTTTCCTTTCGACGATTTCCTCTTACTAGGATCTCCGTCTCTCTGTACAAAAACGCCTATTCATGGGCAAAATATCAATACAAATATACTTTGAAATGCAAAAATTTTGTCTTTGTTTTGGATGCAAATTTGTCCAATGACAAAAATTGAATGAACATATGCATATGAACATGATTAAAACTATTTGGCACAGGTGTCCTCCTAAGCAGCAGCAAGCATCTCTTTAATTTATATGAAATGTCCCCACAGATCTATCTCATTATCATTATCCCCACAGGGACGGCTACGATAAACCTTTCCCCCAACGGAGTTGCCCACAAAGTCTCTTTGCATAGGATAATCCCCGACCAAAGTATCAATCTCTTGGCAACTCCCTCTCCAGCTAAGTCAATTTTTACAAGTTGAAGCCTCGTGGATCTCTTCCTAAAGGAAATCCACCTCCTCAATAGGATTTATTTCCCTAACAGGGTTTATTTCCCCAGCCGAGTTCAAATTTCCCCAACATACAACAATCAAGACACCACATAATTCCCCAGCTGAGCTTGTCTTCCCCATCTGAGCCTACCTTCCCCAGCCAAGGCTATTATCCCCAAACGGAGTCTATCCCCCCTAGTTGAGTGTATACTCCCCAAGCTGGGTCTGTCTTACCCGACTGAGTCTACTCTCTCCAGTTTGAATTTTCCTTTCAGATTATTGCAAATCATAGGGCCACAACCCCTAGTCACCAGTAAAGCCATCAGCAAAGCCTTTACTATTTCCCAAAAGATACTATGAAGCCTGAACCCGACCAGATATTAGCATAATTTTCAAGTTATTACTGAAGCTTGGACCCGACCAGATATTAGTTTGACTTCTTCAATTACTGAAGCCTGGACTCGACCAGATAACAATTTGAGTATCTAAAACCTGGACCCGACCAGATAACAATTGATCTCAATTTCAAGATACTATGAAACCTGGACATGACTAGATAATATTCTAACTCTTAAAAGATATAGGAGAACCTGGCCTAAACCCGATCAAGGTTTAACTTCTTTTCCCAAGTAAAGTTTGCCTCTACCCCCAACAAATTACTGTGAAGCCTGGATTCGACTAGATATCAGTTTTCAATTTCATCTTTTCAAGCAAGTTATTGTGAAGCCTAGATCCGACCAGATAACAATTACCCTCAGAGATTCATTGTGAAACCTGGACCCGACCAGATAGTAGTTACCACTTCAAGTTACGGTGAAGTCTGGATCCGACCAGATAACAGTTAACTTTTGTATTCCCAGAAAGTTGTTGTGAAGCCTAGATCCGACCAGATAACTATTCAATTTCAAGAAAATTTTCTGCAAAGCCTGGAATCTTACCAAATAACAGTTAATTCATCTCTTCCCACAGTTAAGTTGTCGTGAAGCCTGGATCCGACCAAATAGTAGTTGACTACTTCATCCTCGGAAAATTGTGAAGCCTGGATCCGACCAGATAACAGCTGACATTCAAGAGATATCCTCCAGTGAAAGCATCCTTTTAACAAAATTTGAAGATATGCATATTCTCTATCTTCAACGGTAATCAGGGATTCAACCACCTAGAATTTCCTCAGCAGCAGTCAAGGATTTATTTTCCCGGGCAAAAACATACATCTCACATTCATACATCATAGCATATACATACCATATGCATTTAACATAATACCACATCTAGTGAACCTCATGCAGACATCTGCATTTTACTAACCATTTTTCTCACAGGTAAAACATCAAGTTTTAGTATAAATCAACAAGAGATTTATGCTGATACTTCTTCCAGTGTTTACCAACTTTCCTCTTAATGGCATCTATAAGCCCATTCACCATCCATCTTCGAGTGCAAATTTCTAGGCACTCTAATGTTCAATCATCTTTCACCTTCAAGTCACGAATTGCGAATCCTACAATCTAACTCTTCAGGTTTAAGAAGATTGAATAGGGGAAGTTGTTGTACCCCAAAACTTTCCCTTTCACTTATCAAATATTTTCTCACAAAGATCTCTCTTGGTTCAAGACTATACTAGGTTTGATCAGCTCAAGACACCTCCTTAAGCACTGATGACCAAAATTAGGGTTTGAGTATGAACAAGGATAATTGGACTTTTAATGCCTCAAATGACTTTCATGGATCATTATGGACCTTCAAGATTTCTCATGTCAAGTTTCAAGCCTTGGATCACAAAATTGTTCAGTCAATTGATCAGATGACCTAAAAACAGCAGTACTGATGAAAAAGTCAATTATACCCTGAAAAGTCAAACTTTGACTTTTTGGTCAACATTACATTCCAAAGATCAAAATTCATCAAGACATTCAAAAATATCAAGCTTGATCATCAAGAAGTCAAGAAATTCAAAAGTCAACTTGAAAAGTCAAGATTTCCAAGACTTAGAAACTTTCTAAGTGTTTTTATACATGATAATTTCATCACTTCATGCCATTCTTTCACCAAGATGCAAGAAGGTTCAAGGAAAACTTTCAACATGAAAGTTGTATATCCTAATGAGATCTACAACTTTGATTTTCTGATCAAATCTTAGAATTTCTTGGATTTTGAGTTATAAATTCATAAAGTCATGACATTTTCGTTTAACACTTAGAGAAATTTTCAACAGATTTTGTTTAGGATTTTATCCCAACTTCTTGGCATTTGTTCACATAGTTACAAGATGATTTTGTCAAAATGGGAAACATGAATGTTTTGGAGGATGTTTCAAGCTTTAAAAAACATCCAAGAGCATGAATTTATCATACTCGAGCTAGGAGATTCAAGGGCTTGAAGTTGGGCATCCATCCTTGAATTGTAAGTCATTCTAGTGAAGAACACATAACAAAACTCTCATGATTTGGTGCATAACTTTTATGTTGAAGGCTTCTTTTCTTGCAAACCTCATCATAATTTAATGCTTACACCCACTCTTGAGCTATTACCCAAGTGTTTAAACCTTTGTCCAAAAGATCTTTCCATTTATGGCATAAAGGCACCATTGCTATCTTGAAAAGCAAGCTTTTTGTACAAAGTTTATCTTAAGCCCATACCTTGCTGGTTCCTGATTATACTCCACCATAAATCATGGAAATCATCTCCTCAATACCAGAAACTTTGGTACTTCATCTCGGGACTATGGAGTACTTGACTTAGTTTGATCTTTGTAATCCAACCAAACCATAACATGCTGTTTTGAAAACCTAATCAGCTCATATGCACAAACCCCCTGCCTATAAATAGAAGAAGAATTTGCAAGAGGAAGAAGTTAGAAAAAATAGAGAGAAAATCCAGAAGTTTTAATGTAAACTAGTCATTAAGATCCTATACTCTCCAAAAAGCCATAACTGTCCAAAAAAAAGCTTCCACTCTTGAGTTTTAAAGTCCTAATATTTGGAACACTCACACCTTGCAAACTCTATCCAAACATCTAAGCACCTAACATACATCACCTAGAATTTGTTCAAACTCAAGAAAAAGCTTCTACAACACCTCTGTTTTCTTTTCCAAGTTCAAGAATAGTCAAGATAACAACTTAATCTCAGAGTATAAGACCCAACTCTAAGGTAAGTTTCTTGACTTTAGTTCTTCATTTCAAGCATCATTAGTAATTCATTTTTGAAGACAAAGTGTAGTAACCTTTATTCTTGAAGCTAACCTTTTGTTTATCTTCCATTCTTTTCATTATGTGTTGAGAACTAACCCATGTATGCAGCAAAACAGTGTTGAAGTAGAAAAAATGACTGTATGAATTGACACACAGCCTTATGAGTCGATACATACTGCTTTACAGGACCAAAACAGAAGGGAAAAGAGTGTATGAGTCGACACAAAGCACGTATGAGTTGACACATGCAGTGTATGAGTCGACACATACCATTATGTATCGATTTATACTGAGTTGATTTGGCAATACCGGGGCAAGGAAATTTATGTGTCGAAGTATAGGAGCTTATGTCGACACATAATAGTTCAAAATGAATTTTTTTTCCTTCTTTTTACACTTTTTTTACATTTCCTTCATTGTTATTCGATATGGTTGTAATATTTAAGTTCTTATTTCATCCCCATTTTTAAATTGTACACCCATCCCCTAAACGATGTAATAGCGTAGGACTTTATTTTTCGCAATTTAATGCTTTCAAATACAAATGTTAGTAATTAGGGTTTTGTATGGAAAGACTAAAACCAATCAATAGAAAACCGTAATCAAAGATAAACAAGCATGTAAATCAATACACTTGCACACAAACACCCCTAGGGTAAATCCACTTGGTTTCCTTATGAAAATGGCCATATTACGCATGTCGGGTATCGTAGCAAAGACGAGCAAAATAATAGATCATAGCCCCTCGATGGCGCTATCTATGTTGCCTTTCAAAATGATCTTAGTCCCTAAATAAAAATTCTAAGATACCTTGCAATATTTATAATCATGGTTATACGATGACCCACGCCTGTCCCTTTTACATCCAAAAATAGGGTTACTTACCAAATCAATGGTAAGATAACAATGTCAAAGGAAAGAGGAAATAAACAAGAAAGACTTTTGAGTAGGTAGAATGTTCCTAGTTGCTTGATCATTTTCAAACCAAAGCATCCCTGCTATTTTTAAAACAAACACCAACACTTTTAAAAACATCTTTCAAACTTGAAAACATTTTCAAAAGATCAACACTTTGTATACATTCTTACGAACCAGAATCATTACAAAGTTTGCCTAAATTATGGCATCTTTACAAAATACTTTCAAAAAACCACACAAAGCACATTTTCAAACAAAAAAGAAAGTGATCTAGCAAGTAACTAAGAGCTCATGGAAAACCATGGATGAAAATGGTGCTAATACCTTCCATTTTCATAATCTACCCCCCGAACTCAAGAAATAATCTCAAAGGTCTTTCCTGTGCTTTTTCACCTTTCCTTTTGGATAAAAGAAAAGTCAGTGGCGACTCTTACTAACCGCAACATTTGCGATCAAACACAAAACATTCCAAGTTAGTTTTCCCACCGCACCACAATATCATTGAATAGTGACATGATACAGAAAATATTATTTTTTACTGTCTAAACTCTTACACCTTATTCTATCTGTTGGGGACTAACCGTTGGTTTTACGAAAAGTCTTTTCTATGCTCATAACGTCTCTCTATTTTAAGGCTATAAAAGAATATAAAATATATAAAGAAAAGTCTCCCTTGGCCATCAAGCTAAAATGATGTGGATGCTGAAGATGTTAAAGCTGCAATGCTACACATTCTGAAGACCACCACAAAAGAGAGAAAAGAAAGAAAGACGAAGAAGATTTCAACAAAATGTAATTCAACTATTCATCATATATATCTTGTATGAAACATTAAAAAGCAAGGAGTTTTTGCTCACAACTTGCTCAATGAAGAAGAATATTTTATAAGATGCTAATCAACTATCATCATATACATCTCGATAGATCTCAGAAGTAGCAAGGACTTTTTGCTCGGAACTTCCTCAATAAGAAGATGAAGAAGAATACTACAAGATGATACTCAACTTATGATGATACACATATTTATAGAAAATTTTAATGAACACAAGAGTTGTTGCCCGTATTGTGTTACAGTTCGAATCTCTTCATGTAAATTGTTTTAACACTAGAGTTGTTGCTCGAAAATATGTTAAACAATATGTGCTTAAATCTTTTGTGTAATCTGCTTAGAAGAACGAAACATGTAAACATAAAAACCTTATCAACTGTTGTTAATTGATTCCTTGAGAGACTGGGTGAAGTTCTAATCTCAAGAAGACAACGACTGCTGGTCATTATGGGAAATCTTGATAGATGATCTTGCGGGATCTGATTCTATTGGGTCAATGATTGTTATATTTGTTAAATCGAATCACTGAACATATCATTGAAAGGTTCCTTGAGAGACTGAGTGAAGGTCTGATCTCAAGAAGATAATGGTTGCGGTCATTATAGGAAATCTTGATAGATGATCTTGAGGGATCTGATTATATTGGGACAACAAACATTATACCGGTCGGATCACTAAACGTGTCATTATGCATTAGTCACCGACCGTTGACTGTGCATTTGTAATCAGTTTAGTTATAGTGGATTAAGTCCTTGAATAAGGTGAAATCATCCTAATTGGTGGAAAGGATTAGCCTAGTTAATGGTGAATCAATATAAACCCTTGTGTGCTTTTATATTTATTGTCTTTATCGCTATTATCATTTGTGTGCTTAGAATTTCTAAAGGGGGATGTTTTCTATGAACACAATTCAAACCCCCCATTTCTTGTGTTTCCTTTACCTTCAGATTCCCCTTCACTCTCTTACATTTTTGGAATTTCATGAGGTAGAGTCTCTACATTTGAGTGAACCTCCTAAGGTTTTGTTAGACTATCTTTTTGCCTATCCTTGAACATGCTTATATGTGAATTTTGAGATGTCTCTTGGGTGAGAATAATATGTCATTGCTTCTAACTTGGTTAATCTTAATACCTCTTTTCTATGTTTCATCTTCTTTTTTGTTTAACATAATGTTGGTTTTCCATTTAGTGAATGCTTTAGGGTTTGTGTGGCCTATCTTGTGTCCATTTCCTAAAGTATGCTTTGTGTGATAGATTTGTGATGTTTATGAGCCTCTCATAATTAATATTCCATGTCTAAGCTTCTGATTTGTCTTGTTTGATTGTTCAATCCATGACATTATGTTCACTTTACCTTGATAGGAATGGTTGATTACTTTTGTTAAATTTGATTTGTGGATACATGCTTTATTGATTATTCTTTGAACTCAATACTTGTTTGAATCTTCTTATGCTATTGATTCATTTTTAAGTTGAATCTCTTGGTATTATTTGTCTCATCTTATTTACCATATTACTATCCTTTTTCCTTTCTTGTTAGCATCTCTTGTTTAAAAGACTAACCTCCACTAAGAGTTGCTTTTGACAAGTTGCTTATGTGACATTGGTGTGTTTCCTTTTAAACCTTTGTGGTATGATTGTATGGAGTTTATTTTGATACAGTTACTGACTTGTATGAATTATAATCTTGTTCACTTCACTTCTCCTTTGTATGCCATGTTTGGTTAAGCACTTGACACTTAGAGCTTTGTATGATAACAACTTTTTCTATTTGCTTTATCTTAGGTCCCTAATGATTATACCTTGTGTGCATGACCCTTAGGTTTTGTTTTCATGTTAAGTGGTTACATTGATGTGAACTTGATGTCTTGATAGTGCTGGATACATGCTTAAGGTTTGAACCTTTTGTTTGCCACTTATTTAGGAAGTTTTGACTTTCCTTTTCATGTATAGCTTGTTTTAAGTAGTTTATGTTTGATAACATGAAACCAATTAGGATGTGGTCCTTTGATTCATTCTTAGACATATGTGTTTACCTTTTTCTTCTTATTTGGTTGTTACTTTGTTTAAGGTAGCATTAATGAAGTGGTTACTTCTAATTGTTCTTTGTCTCTTCTATTTGCCTATTTGGGTTGTTTCCTTTGCTACTTGACTTATGTTACCTTGTTTAGGATAGGGTTAGGCTTCTAACATGTTAGAGAAGTAGATTTATGATAATTGATGTGCTCTCTTGACATGTATAATTGGTTGATGAATACCTATTTATTTGCCTTGTTTCCTTACTTGTTCAAGTAGGACAACTCTTAGGTCTAGGAGAAGTTTTCTCTTGCATGTTTTAACTTCTTTCCTTGTGAATTGGTGTATGATTGTTCAATTGTCACCTTCGTTTGTGCTTTGATTTAATGACATGAATTCTATTTGTTTAAGTGATACCTAGTGTTATCTTTGATCATGGTTTGTTATTGATTAGGTGTTCACCTAATTGCATGAGTTTAACACTTTGTTACTCACTTGGTTAAGTAGGTATGTGTTAGGCATCTTGTTTAAATTCTTAATAGGTGAGTAAGTGTTTACTTCTCATACGAGTTTGCTTGTTTTCAAATCTTGGTTAAGTGTTTGATGCTTGCTCTCTTCTTCTTGTTTCTTTCTTGGAAATGACATGTTCCTTTAGGAGTTTGATTCTATCTTATTCAAAGGTTTAAATTCTATAGACCTTAGGTTTTCAAACTATGCATGATAACATTAGGTAATTTCCCTTAATCCACATCTATAGGTCTATCTTTGCATGCTAACATTAGGTAATTTTCCCTTTGTTATCCTGACTTTAGGACCATTATACATGACAACATTAGGACTTGAGTTTCCCTTAGACCTTTTTCTTTTCCCTTTTGCATCTTTAAAACTAAAACTTCCTTTTCTTAATCAAAATGACAAAAACACTTAATAATAATGATGTGAACCATGTGTCACAAGCCTTAAGTGCAACACCCCAAAAATAATTAGATTATTTTTTTAATTATGTAATTGATCTATGATGAGTATTTGTGATATATTTGTGAGTATATGTGAGGTTTTGGTAAATATGATGTGTGATGTGATGCTATGTATGGTAGAGGGGAAATTAATTGATATTGGGTGTTTTAATAATTTTAGATAATTAATTTTAATTATTCAGAATTATCATTATTAATAAAATAAATAGAATAAATGGTGTAGAAGTGTTAAGGGCAAGGTGATAACGTCATGAGGATTATTGAGGGTAAGATGGGAAGACCATAAAAAGGGTCCAAGGGTTAAACAAGGAAAAGTGAGTGCAAGTGTTCATTCTACACAACCGTGAAAGAGAGAAGAATGCTATGAAGAACTAGGGCGCGAAGAGAGAGAGAGAGAGAGAGAGAGAGAGAGAGAGAGAGAGAGAGAGAGAGAGAGAGAGAGAGAGAGAGAGAGAGAGAGAGAGAGAGAGAGAGAGAGAGAGAGAGAGAGAGAGAGAGAGAGAGAGAGAGAGAGAGAGAACCATCAGTAGAGCTTGAAACAAGAATCGATTTCTAGGAGAATCTAAGGTAAGAAGAGCTATCCTTATTATTATGATTGATATAAGGTTTAGATGCATGTAGGTTGTTTGGGGTTTTATGATGAATTTGATAACATTATGATTGTGATGGAATAAATGATGAAATTGGCGGCATTGATGTTATAATACGATGAAATGATATATATGTTATCCTTTATGATGTGTTGATGTTATCTCTATGAAAACATGTGATTATATGAGTTCTGGGTCTGGAATATGGTGAAACCGTAAGGATTTTGGGACTGGTGCAGTGCAGAAATTGCACCAGAAAGTCCCTGGTAGAACCACATCGCTATGAAAGCCTTTTGTTTTGTCGGGCGAAGTGACTTCACCCTTGATGTATCGGGCGAGCGTGAGGCCAGAAGACTTGTGATTTTAGGTGCTCCTGGAAATGTATGGAGGGTTACACTGACTCCTGTTTCGCTGGGCGAGTGAGATGGAGAATGCAAGCTTCTTCGGGAGAATGAGAGGCAAGGGAAATGATAGAAAAACAGTGTCACTAAAAATTTTATGAGGGAAAGGATGTCAATCCAGACTCGCCAGGAGAGCCTCGAGCGAGCAAGCTGCTATGCTGGGCGAGCCTCAGGTGAGGGACAATAGGCAATATTTTTAAATTGTCGTAACTTAAGTTCCAAGACTCTGTTTGACACGCCGTTCAAAGTGTTAGGAAGCTAACACGATGAAATATAATTGTGTGTGATATAATGAACCATATGATGTATTTCCAGTACCTATGCTTTGATGAATTGGATGATTATGTGATTGGTTTATTAAGATGTGTGTGTAAATGATGAATTGATGTTACTATGATGATGCCATGTTATATTATGAAGTAATTGATGTTGTTATGATGAATGAAGATGATGATTGCATATTTGATGTGTATACATGCCATGTGAAGATAATTATATGATGATTGTATAAATGATGATGCTTTTTGACTAGTAGTGGTCATGTTTTATTATGTTTTTACGCATCATGCATTCATGGCATATGTTAGGGCGTTGGCCCAATAATGTTAGGAAGTTGGTTCAATGATGATTGTTAAGATGTTAGTCCAGTGACGGCCTCAATCCTATGGTGTGGATTGAGTGCATTTTTTTGAAGTGTTCTGGTTCCAAGCGGGAATTGATCCTATGGTGGGGATATTTGGAGAAAGATGACTTGGTCATAAATGAAGTTTTAGTACCACATGTATGAGTTAATGATGTTACATTGCATTATGTGTGACAATGCCCAATGATTGGTTAAGTGATGTTGATGACGTTGTGATATCAATGGTGTTTGATGATAAATGTTAATGTGATGATATACTGATATAATTGATGTGTATTGATGATGGGAAAGTGTGAGTATAATTTATGAAGTATGATGATATATGGAATCCATGATGATTCATTGTTATACTACTATATCTATTCCATATATCTTTTATAATAATTTGTGGTTACTTAGCTCTTCTGCTTGGAAATGTTTTCTCAATACGTGGGTAACTTGTCGATAATCAGGAATAGTTCGTTGAAGCTTAAAGGATAGATTCGAATTGTTATCTATTTATGTTTAATAAAGTTGGTCTTGCTCTGATATGTAACATCAGGGTTATGGTCGTTTGATTAGAATAATTATGTTCTTTTATTTATCTGGAGATTTAAACTACCTTTCATGGTACTTGAGTTATTTAAATTAAGAATTATGAATGATGAAGTATGATGAAGCTTCTATGAAGTACTTTTAATAAAAGTGTTTTGAAATTATGAATTCCGCTACGAGTTGTTGAAGTGTCATTGTTGTTTTTAATGAAGTATTTATTATAGTTGATTTTGAAAACCCGTATTACGGAGCAGGATGTTTTATATGATGGTTATATGAAGATGTGACACCCTTGTTGGTGATTTTATTTGATGTATTTTATTAAATTATACACGAATTATATATGGATTTAGAAGGGTGTTACATTAGTGGTATCAGAGCAGGTCGTTCTTTCCGGCTAGGTTTTTTTATGATGTGCATGTCTTGTCGGTTGATTAGTGTGAGTAAACTGTCGATACGCTATTTTTCTGAAGTTAGTTTCATGTGTGAAGAATGGTTGGAAGAAATGATGTTGTGATTACTGTTGCTTTGCAGGTTATTACTCAGGTTGTTCAACATCAGCCTAATGCTGGTGGGAATGATGGATCCCATGTCTTGGAGACGTTTCAGAGGAACCATCTACCTATTTTAAAGGGTAGGTACGATCCTGATGGAGCGCAGACTTGGCTCAAAGAGATTGAAAGGATCTTTTGAGTCATGGCTTGCTCAGAGGCACAAAAGGTGCGGTTTGGTATGCATATGCTAGAAGAGGAAGCTGATGATTTATGGGTCAACACCCGTTTTAAATTGGTTGCGGTGGGTGAAGTCGTCAGTTGGGCTTTATTCAATAGAGAACTTTTGAGGAAGTATTTTTCTGAAGATGTGCGCCGGAATAAATAAATTAAGTTCCTAGAATTGAAATAAGGAAATATGACTATGACTGAGTATGCTTCGAGGTTTGTGGAACTGGTAAAGTATTATCCATATTACAATGAAGCGACAACTGAATTCTCGAAGTGTACCACGTTTGAGAATGGTTTACCTTCGGAAATAAAGCGGACAATTGGATATCTGCAGATCCATAGGTTTCCAAAGATGGTGAATAACTATAGGATCTATGAAGTAGACATCGAAGCTTATTCGTATCACTACAAGAGTCTGAACAAGAAGAGAGGAAAACATCATAAAGACCATAGGAATCCTTATGATGCTCTAGTTGATAAAGGGAAATAGAAGGTTTTCGATGGGAAAAAGACAAGTGGGGGAGGAGCTCCCACCCCTGTCAAGTCTTATAGGTGTGGTGAACAAGGTCACCGTTCTACTGAATGTGAGAATAAGGTTTTGAGATCTTAGAAATATGGTAAGACGGGTCATCATGCTTCTGAGTGCAAGAACGATGGTCCCAACTTATTTTAATTGTGGAGAACATGGTCATATCAGTACCCAGTGTCAGAGGCCAAAGAAGGACGCTGCTGCCTAAATCAATAATAGAGTGTTCGCTCTGAGTGGAGTAGAGGATTCCTAGAAGGAAAACTTTATTCGAGGTACTTATTTTATTAACAGTGTTGAATTGGTTATTATTATTGATACTGTTCTACTCATTCATTTATTTCTCCTGAATGTGCTTATATGTTAGGATTGAAGTTTTTGATATGAATAGTAGTATGGTAATAAATACTCCTACTAGTGGTTCTGTTACTACTACTTTTGTTTGTTCAAGATGTCCTTTGACCATTTATGGTAAGATTTTTGTGATGGATTTGGTGTGTCTACCCTTACACCAGATTGATGTTATTCTTTGTATGAACTAGTTGGAGTTTAACTATGTTCAAATCAATTGTTATAATAAAACTTCCAGGTTATTTAAGTTTGGTGATAATGGAGAACTGATGTTTTTGTCTGCTAAGAAAGTGAATGAACTCCTGCAAGATGAAGCTTTGATGTTTGCAATGTATGCATCGTTGCAAGTGTTGAATTATCCGTTGTCTATGAATTTCCAGAGGTGTTCCCAGATGATATAAGTGATTTACCTCCATAACATGAAGTAGATTTTTCTATATAATTGGTTCCAGGTACAAGTCCAGTGTCATTGGCTCCTTACATAATGCTGGCTTCAAATCTGAGTGAGTTAAAGAGACAACTGGAAGAGATGCTTGAGAAGAAAGATGGAAGTATGAGATTGTGTATGGACTATAAACAATTGAATAAAGTGGCTATTAATAATAAGTATCCATTCCTAAGGATTTATGATTTAATGGGTTAGTTGGTAGACGTTCGTGTTTTCAACAAGATTGATTTGAGGTCGAGATATCATCAAATTCGTGTTAAACCAGATGATATTCTGAAGACAGCTTTTCGAACAAGGTATGGTCATTACAAGTAAACTGTGATGTCGTTTGGTGTATCTAATGCACAAGATGTTTTTATGGAGTATATGAATCAAACATTTCTTTCGTATCTGGACAAATTTGTTATAGTTTTCATTGATGATATCCTGATCTACTATTAATCAGAAGAAGAACTTGCTAAGCATTTGTGAAATGTTTAGCAAGTTTTGAAAGAAAAGAAGTTGTATGTAAAGCTGTCGAAGTGTGAGTTTTGGTTTAAGGAAGTAAGTTTCTAGTGGTGGAATTGTTGTGGATCCTTCTAAAGTTGATGCAGTGTTGCAATGGGAAACTCCAAAGTCTGCGAATAAGATTAAAAGTTTTCATCGGTTGGCGGGTTATTATCGAAGGTTCATTGAAGGATTTTCTAGGTTAGCGTTACTGTTAACTCAGTTTACTCTAAAGGTTCAAGCTTTTGTGTGGGATGTTGCATGTGAAGAAAGTTTCGTAGAACTGAAGAAGAAATTGACGACTGCTCCGATATTGATTTTATCTAATCCGAGTGAGTATTTTGTGGTGTATTATGACACGTATAGGATGGGCCTTGGTGGTGTGCTAATGCAAAATAGATAGGTTATTGCTTATGCTTCTAGGAAACTGAAGGTTCGTGAAAGGAATTATCCTACGCATGATTTAGAATTAGTAGTTGTGGTGTTTGTGTTGAAGATTTAGAGACATTATCTTTTTGGCTCTAAATTTGAAATGTTCAGTAATCATAAAAGTTTAAAATACTTATTCGATTAGAAGGAGTTGAATATGAGGAAAATAAGATGGCTTAGGTTGTTAAAATATTTTGACTTTGATTTGAATTACAATCCCGGTAAAGCGAATGTGGTAGCTAATGTGTTGAGTATGAAGTTGTTGCATATGTCGATGCTTATGGTTCGAGAGTTAGAAATGATCGAACAATTCAGATATATGATCTTGGTGTGTAAAGAGAATCCTGATAGTGTGAAGTTGGGAATGTTGAAACTGACTAGTGGCATTCTTGAAGAAATTTGAGAAGGTCAGAAGTCTGATTTAAAATTGGTCGATCAGTTGGACCTTGATTAATCAAGGTAATGGAGATGAATTTCGACTTAATGGAGATGGTGTGATGAAGTTCAGAAGTAGAGTGTGTGTTCCATAACTTAATAAGAGTTTTCTTGAGAAAGGACATAGAAGTAGGTTGAGTATTTTCCCTATTTCTACGAATATATATCAAGACTTGAAGGAGTTATTTTGGTGGGCTGGTATAAAGAAAGAAGTTTCCGAATTTGTATATGCTTGTTTGACTTGTCAGAAGTCGAAGATTGAGCATCAGAAGACTTTGGGTCTAATGTAATCGTTGAACATTCCGCAATGGAAATGGGATAGTATTTCTATGGATTTTGTGTCGGGTTTTCCGAAGGCTGCTAAGAGAAATGATTCGATTTGGGTGATAGTTGATAGGTTGACTAAGTCAGATCATTTCTTATGGATGAAGATCAATCA